>BPTQ01000004.1:120203046-120503738 GCA_019973895.1 Chrysanthemum seticuspe | reverse complement strand
GGTTTTCTGGTTCTGAAACGTCGATATCACAACAAAATCAATTAACACAAAATCGAGGCAAAACAACAGTGAACTTAACCAATAATCCAAGATGAATGGCTTCTTTGAAAAAGGTACACCAATCACAAGGACACAAAGGCAAGTTTTATATCTTTAGTTCGGGAACTTATTATGGTCGCACCACCAGTTAGGTAGTGCACTGCCTTGGTTTTCGGTGGTAATCTTTTAAGTTGTTAATTATTAAAGAAAACGACGAATCTTTTTGTATTTTTATTTTTGATACATATATAGAAACAAAAGGAAAAATATTTTTGTGTTTTATACGTTTTTGGCTGTTTTTGGGTTTTTGGATTTTTTAGAAGAAAATATGGATATATATATATACAGAGATGGATGATATAAACAATGAGTGAGGATTCAAACAACTAATCTGCTAAAACTGAAGATAGATCAGCACAGCTCCCCGGCAGCGGCGCCAAAAATTTGATGCGCGCAAAACCGTCAAGTTCTTTCACGCAAGCGTAAGAAAACTTAAAGCAGCTTAAGCACGGAATCAATGAAGATCTGAGGAGTATAGGGTCTCCCCGGGTCGTTATGTCCCAGCGAGCTATGCAATGGATCAATCAACGTATAGTGATCGAGAAGTTTGAACGAAAAGGGAATATGATTTGATTATTATAACTACAGAAATATCAGACAAATGCAAAGGCTAAAATGAAAATGAGAGGAAATTAAAAAGATAAAATCTATTAAATAAACGCTATCACTACAATTAAAATGATGTTTTTGTTTTTATGTTTTTACGAAACTGAAATTAAAATCTACGCGACGTACAAATTAAAAAGTGAAACTAAAGCAATATTAACCCTAAAAATATGAAAATGATGTTTTTACAAACCTAATGATAAAAGAAAATTTATAGAAAAAGAAAATTATTTTTATAACTAATTATTTAATTAAAAACTATTTTTAACTAATAATTAATTACCTAAAATACAAGAAAATGTGAAATAAGGCTAGAAAAATAAGATTAAGACTTGGAAAAGTCTAAAATATCAAAATAGACTTTTCAAAACTATTTTTGTATTTTTATGACTATTTATCTATTTTCTAGGAATTTTAAACTATTAAAAACTAATTAAATCACTAAAAATTACCAAATGATCTATGAAAAATAAGGAAAATTACTTTTTCTACTTTTTATATTTATCTAAGCCTAAGAAAAATGAAAACTTATTTTTTTGAACCTTTTCTGAATTTTTTGTATTAAAGGCTAATTAAAAAGTATTAAAAACTAATTAAAAATAAGAAAAATAGCAAAACAGCTTATAAAAATCTGAAAATTTTAGGAAAATTCTAAAATTATATTAAGAAGCTATGAAAATTGGAAAAACAGGTGGTTGTGTGGAGAAAAATGGATCTGCTATGATAGGAGCTTATGAATAAGCTCTTTAATAAGCTAAGTGAACCAAATAAGCAACACACAGGAACAGAAGCTACAATATACTAAATGTGACCAAATCAAACAGAAATCAACAAGCTACAGCTACTGAATAGCACAATTTCACAGATTTGGTGTTTTTGATATTAAGCTAAAAACAGAAATGGTACCAACTTTAAGCTCAAGCACAATCTATGAATAAGCTACAAACTAAAAACTAATTACTAAGACTAAAACTAGACCTAAGTATCTGCTTATAACCAGAAGACCAGCCCTTATCAAGCTTATACAAGCTCTGCACAAGCTTGTTCAGAAACTGAGAAAGTACTCAGTATATACTGAGTTGGTGCAGGGCACCTGAGGCCTGATTTGAGCTTTTGCACCAGCTTATAGAGAAGGCAAAAGCTAAAACCAGATGTGAGGACTTAAAAACCACCTATTAAACTACTTGTAAACAAAAATTCAGACTCTAAAAACCTTTAATGCATCCTGTGCATCAGCTGCAACTTCTGTGGAAAACCAAATTTTTGACATTTTGACTTTTTGAAAATGGTTGTAACTTTGACTAAAGTAAAACTTGAATCCAATTTTATGACTGAAGATGATGTTATGTGATGCAAAGAGCACAATACAAGCAATCTTTAACACTTTTAAACACAAAACAAGATTTTTCAAATCCAAAGATCCAACAGTGAGACAGTAAGAAAGATTAAGAACCAATTTTGACTTTTTGAGTTGCTAGTGCAGATTTAATGACTGATATGAACTCAATTGAACCTAATAAGTGTGAACTAACAGATTCTAACTTATGCATACATCTCTGAGACACTTATATCAGCAATGCCAAAACTCTATATTACACTGAATTGCAATCAATTACTAAAATAAAACTGACCAAGCACAAGTTTTGATCAAACTACTTTTAAATAACTAAAATACTACTCTTGAAACAAGTTTTAACTACTGAGCACCACTGAAGCAGATTAAGCTAAGAATGAACTTGAACTTACATCAGTCCAAAGCCACAATGGCTAGCCAATACTGAAACAAAGAACTCTAACCTATCCAATTCAACCCAATTGAATCTAAATCAACCCATATTCCATGCTGAATCAACCCATATCACATCTGCATCAGTTTTGCTCCTTGGTTTGACTTTCATTGACCAGGTTTCACTTTTGCTTAAAACTTAAACACAAGTTTATAAAAGGCTATGATAAGCTAATATAAACTTGTTTCAACTCATAAATAAGCTCATTGAAGCTTGGGACTTAGAGTTTGAAAATGGAAATTACAACAGTAGCTTAAACTTTGAAACTTGCACATGAACTTTGAATTGATACTGGAAATAACTTGCAATACACTGAAATGTTTTTGATTAATAAAGATAAGCTGGAAAATACAACTACAAATTGTCTAAAACATGATAATTAAATAAACGACATACAATTTTATAAAAACTAAAACTAACTCTCCTTCTAGCTTCCTCTTGGCCTCCTTTTATGCACCAAAGCCTTTTCTCTCACCATCTGATCAAATCCCAGCTGCAATCTCAACCTTAGGATGGCTAGAATCAATCCTGGCCATTAGATTGTTTTGGCGGGAAAATTGGTTCAAGACAATTGGGACAGGAAAGAGATAGCATTTAATGTGGTTGTAAGGTTGGTGAGGAGGGGGGAGACAGGAAGTATAGTAGGGTGGTTTTAGGTGGCTGGTGGTGGGGGGTTGCAGGAGCAGACAGAGATGTCGGGGAAGGGACAGGGAAAGGCGGGTTTGTATTATTTAAATCATGGGTTGGGTTGTCGGGTCATAGGATTGGACCGGGTAAAGTATGTTGGGCCAGGGTAATTTGTTTGGGCTTGGGTTATTAAACAAGGATCCGGTTGGTTTGTGAAGGAAATAACACAAGGGACCAAACATGTAAAGTTCCAATTTCCAAGGACCAAACATGTAACTTATGAAAAGTAGTCAAAGGATTTGTTTTTGAGAGATATAACTTTTCACATACACATCAAACCATAACACAAGGTGGCGAATAAGATGGAATTCTAGAGAGAGAAAGTTAGAGGTTTAGGGAACTTAGTGAGAGAAAGTGAAAGATATTATTATGAGCTCCAACTCTCTACCTTGGAAGGTAGAGAGTATATATAGTCTTACATAACTCGCCACACTTTGGGCTGTGGATCAGGCATACAGTGGGTAAAGACCCGTCCGTCCTCCACGGTGTTACTTAACTAAAATGCTACTTAACTTAAAAGAACTACGACTACGAGCTTTCTAACGATTACATATACTTGAGGTGACCGACTCTTTAATACTGGGAATTTCTAATTCCTAACAGTTTTGCCAAGTTTTAATAATCCAAGGGCTAATTTGAACATTTTTGAAACTCCAAGGATTACTTTTGACCAATTTAAAGTCCAGGGACTAAAACTGTAATTTTCTCAAAACTTTTAGATTTCTCACCAAAGGACTAAATATGACAATTTATGATTTTAAAAAGACCTTTGGTGACTTTTCTTTTGAAATTTTGGCTCAGGGACTATTTTTGACAATTTTATAAACTTGGGGGACTGAAACTGCAATTTTTGCAAATTTGATATGTTTTTCATCTGATTTTGATATTTTTGCATTTAAAACACATAAAACACTGATTTGTGATATTTTGATCATTTTGATGTGTTTCTGAGTGTTTTCTGATGATTTTGCAGTATATTTTGTACAAAAATGATGAGTATTTACACACTCATCAAAGGTACAAAATGCTTTGATCTCGTATCACAAGAACCTTGATTGTTTTTCCAAATGATTTTTCAATTGGTTTCAAGGAAGAATGAACTGTACCAAAAGACCGACCATTTTACTTTATGCATGGTGTTATAAGGATGGTTAGGTCAGGTATTCGTTCCCACGATCCTGCCAGAGCCGGAGGGATCTACCCAGGGACCATCCACTAGATAGTGTAGAGTCTTTAGGTATATTGAAAAAAGGAGAAAAATGAGAAATGGGAAGAGTGCGGACTGAGACAGAGCTAGTACTGGAATAAACCCAACAAGGTTCTAGTTATGAAGTCTCGGTAAGCACTGAAGGGAATGAAAAAGAATTGAATGTAAAAAGGGTGAAAAGAAATAGCCCTCCATCAATTCAACCTTAGGGCAGAAACCGGGTTCAATACATATGCTACTGGTGGTTACTAAGGTAACGCCGGTATTGAAGACAAGATGTCACACCCCCAAATTACCTGTTTTGCAGCGGAATGGAATTCCTGGGGATTGACTGTCATAGCATCACAGTTACAGATATATTGAACGACCTAAAGTGTCGTTTGAAAAGAACATCGTTTGATTTAATAAAACAATCAGAGTTTACAAAGTATAGGTCCCATAAGAAAATCAACTTGTGCGGAAATAAGTTTGTTACAATTTAAACGATGTTTTAAGTACGTAAAACCCAAGTGAGACGCGTCGTCATCGCGACTCCATGATGTGTCCAAATGCATGCCATGAAGTGAATACCTGAGATAAAACATGCTAAAAAGTGTCAACACAAAGGTTGAGTGAGTTCATAGAGTTTGTGTTGAAATGTAAAGCCTTTCAAAATCGTTTATGCAGCAAAGGCATTGTAAATCCACCCAGTTCCAAGTTCCGCCCATACAAAACTTGCAACCTGTGTGTTCACAACCCACTGCCAAAATATGTGTAGTTTATATTCAAACACATGATGTCAAATGAATTCACAATAGTATCTAACTCGACGTAGAACAATAGCACTTAATCAATAGGACTAGACTCAATGTATCAGTAGTCAACTGATTTAGAACATTATACGACGTAGAACTGTAGCACATAATCAATAATACATGACTCAATGTATCAGTAGTCAACTGATATAGTACTTTATTCGACGTATAACTATAGCACGCGAACGAGAACAATTGATATAGTATAACACTTGATTTTGAAACAATGGTGATCATGATAGAATTTATCCTTAAAATCTAAAGTGCTTGTGAAAACTAGTTAAGCATGTATCTCCCCCAAAATAGTTCCAAACACTTGAAAATGGGGCTATGAAAACTCACTTGGTAAACTGGTGTGATGACAAGAGTGAGTACACTGAGGTATAGCGGGAAACTTTAACCGGGACCTATTACGAATGATATGATATGTAATGAGTTGCAATGTAATGTTATGCATGCATTTCGTATGTTATTTATACCATTTGCGAGTTTTGAAAAATATTACTTATCGTCGAAAAATACTCTTTTGACGTCTTGACCATTCTTAAATCACTTTATAAGCATTTACGTCAAAATGTCATCCTACAATGGTTTCGTAATGTTTTATTGTGAAATTTACACTTTTCGTCGTAAAATAAAGTCGTCGGAAATTTCTTGAAAGTGACAAAAATGGCTTTGAAAAACTAGTCGTAAAATGGTGTACGTCGATCGTTAGGAAACGAACTCGACGGTTTTGGAAAGCTTGTATCAATATCTAAAAGTTTTAGTTCATGAGTTTTCGTCATAGAGGTCTCGAACATAAAGATAATAAAGGTTAAAGATGGTGATTTTGTCCAAAATGTGGTTTAAAAATGAGTTTCGGCAAAGTTTAAGCAAGCGTAATTAATTTATTACAACTCCGCTATACAAACGGTTGATCGTTTTAGAAAATATGTTTGGTGATCTCGATTTTATTAGAAGACACTTCGTTACAAAAAGTTCCACATCATCGTTAAAAACAGCCCTCAATATGGTCATTTTAGTTACCGTAACACTTATCTCGTAAAAATAATATAGTTTCTCTAAAAATAATAGTTACGGCAATTTTATGAAAAAGTGTATATCTTAGTCGTTTCAAATCCGTTTTCTACGTATTATATGTCCTTAGCTTCGTATCAAAGTATACTAATATATTTTTGATAAGTCGAAATAATTTGTGAAGCTTAAGGCTCGTTTTTGACTCGTACAAACCAAAAACACTTTGCTGAAATTTCAGAAAAATATATATTTCGTCGTCAAACTTGTAAAATTCATAACTTCTTCGTTATAACTCCGTTTTAATCCGTTCAAGCGGCCACGGATTCGTTTTAAAGTATATTTTCTAAATATCAAGGCCAAAAATTCGTGCCTACTGTCGGATTTTCCAGAAAAACAAAATAAGGACAGACCACTTTTTATACTTATCGAAAATAGTTTTTCTCGTACTAAACCTATTCCAATCCCTTCAAATCAACTCCAAAGCTAATCTAATCCTACCATACACCTTCTTAGGGTGTCATGGGTTCCTAAACATCATCAAGACCAAAATATATCAAGGGAATAATTATAGGATGACCTTATATATATCAAACTCTAAAAATCAAAGTTAAAATGGTATAAACAACACAAGTCTTGCATGTTTGCTCCAAATATGAAGAAATAAATATGAAATGAAAGTGAAAGATATAAAATGAAAGAAATATGCTTACAAGCTATAATGATGAGGTGCAAAGAACAAAGGTTTAACTTAAACACCCTAGGTTTTTATTTCAAAACCTTAATTAAGAGTGTAATTCTAGATTGTTTATTAACTTGATCTTGCAAAATTTTGATCCCTTGAAAACTTTATGAAGAACCGGTTATGGAGATGAAACAAGGAGAAGAGAGGACTTTCTAACACTTGATGAATTATTTGAGTTAAATGAATGAGATAAGTGAATGAAGTGCAAATCTATACTTGTAACAATTTTCTTACCAACTTAATAAATGCCACCCTATGGCCGGTTTTTAGGGGTCTTTGTCAACAAAAATATATATATATATATATTTTTTTTTATAAATTGTGTAAAAGTATTGTAATAAGTGTAGGAAAATGTATAAGTAAAATGTAACTTGTAAGATTTAATATACATTTGTGTATTTAAGGAAATTTTAGGTGAAAGTAATTTTTTTTTTAATAGATCAAAGTAGAGTATAATGATATCATAAAAATTGTAAAAATACATTCCTTGTGAAATTTGAGTGATAAAATAATTATCGTGTCGTTTTTAAGAAAAACGTCGTAATAATATAAATTTAACGATTTATATACAAAATAAATTTAAAACACTAGGTAAACTCAAAATATAGTTTTTATAACTAAATGTAAGTATAAAAATATATCGGGATCATTTTTAGAAGTAACGGATTAAATGCTCAAAATAATAACTCACGCGATAACGTTTATTTAATATAAAATTTACGCGGTTAAGGTGAAATGCAATGTCATGAATGAACTAATACGATACAAATGATGTTAATAAAATGTAGACTAAACTTAGTCCATATGAAATGTTCGTGATGATATGATCATGAATTTGCCGCTAAACCATTAAGGTTACGCGAATTTGGAACACGTAAACCTAGTTTACGATAAATGGTAAAATTGTAAGGCATGAATTGTTTCGAGAAATGACCTGAAATTGCGAGTTGTCACATTCGCCCATCCAAAAAGGAATTCAGTCCCTGAATTCAGTTCGTGTTGGTCTATCGAATTGTTGAGTTTGTGGTGATTATCGAGGAGAGAAGACATGGAGAAGTGTCGTTACGGTTATCGATGATTGAGAGTGTCTAAAACATCATAGTAAGAAAAATATCGGAGGAATCTCTCATAAGTAACACTTTGAATCGGAACATGTGAAAATTTTTCTTGCACTAAGATTTATAAATAACTGCTCCCAACATAACGTGATCCCTCCAGAATTAGACATAGTTAGCTAGGCTATGTATAATTAAGGAACGATGACGTGACGTTCGGTTTAGTTGTTATAACTCTCAATGTTTACAAGGATTTAAACCGTGTCGTTAAAATGATAATTAAAGTAAAAGGAAGTAAGATTCTCGTAAGTAAAAACAAATCGGAAAGACAATAGGTACGATAGATGAGAATATTTTACAACGAGTGGTTTAGCAAAAGTAGTACATCTTAAGTCATAAGATTAGGATATGATGAAAGACATAAACTTAGTACGACATAGTACATAAAGAAAAATAAGATTGTTAGTTTCCGAACTTCTTCAGTCTTCCGCGTTGTTGTGACCATGACGAGCTTCTCCTCCTCCTAACATGTATGCATTCCCATGTGCACCTTCAACTGGTTGACCTTGGTTTTGAGGACATTGATTCCGATAGTGTCCTTGCTCCCCACATCCGAAGCACGTGACTATGGCCTTGCCCCTGCAGTCCTTAGCAAGGTGTCCTACTTTGTGACAGCTAAAGCATATACCACATGGACCATTATGATGTAGCGTGCATTGGTGGCATCGCGGTAAGTTTCCTGCATAAGCTCTTCCCTTTGTTGGTGCAGCAACATAGACCCTGGCGACTCCTTGTCTTCTATTCTGTTGTCGGTGATGGTTAGTGTTACGGTTTTGGTTGTCGTTATCATAACCTTCCTGGTCATTTTCCCATTTTCTTTTGTTGTTGTTGATTTGGTTATCGTCGTTGTAGTTGTTGTTTTGGTTATTGTGGTAGTTGGTGCGGTTGTTGGTATTGTTGTTATGGTTGGTGTTGGTGGTGTTGCCCCTTTTTACTACTTGTGCCATAAGCTTTTGAGACAATCGAATAGATTCCTCAATCGTTTGCGGATCAAAGGAAGTCACGTCACCTTGAATAATTTCGGGAAGTCCTTCAATGAAAGCCTCCAGTAGCTTCTCATTATCTGAAACCATAGATGGGCATAACACGGCCAATTCTTGAAACCTTCGAATGTAAGTATCAATATCATACCCAATTGTTACTAGTTCATAGAATTCTGTCTCCAACTTTTTCACTTCCGTACGAGGACAAAACTTCTTAGTCACCAAACCCTTGAATTGCTCCCAAGTAAGCTTGAAAGCATTCTCCATTCCCATCGGTTGAGCATATGAGTTCCACCACGACAATGCTCCATCGAATAATGTACTTGTAGCAAACTTGACCTTACTATCATCCGGGCAATTACACAGCAAAAACACGGACTCCAATTTCTCGAACCATCGCACCATGGCAGTGGCTCCTTCAGTCCCTCTAAACTTCGTGGGATCTCCACTTTTGAAATCCTTGTACGAACAATTCTTAACTCCGGATCCTCCTGCATTTCCTGCAGCAGCAGCAAGTCTAGCGGCTTCAGCAGCAGCCGCGGCCTCAGCAGCAGCAGCAGCCACCGTTTCCCTTTCAATCCTTAATGCCTCTGCTACACTATCCCTTACCAACTTTTGAATAGCCGCTTGGGTCATTACAGGTGTGGCTTTCTTCGGCGCCATATCTTCTTCAAAATAAAAGGAAAGGTAAGATGTAACAAAGTCCTATGTTAATAATAAGCGCTCTAAAGAGATGTGATAAGAGATGATAAGTTTGAGGTTATTTTTTTTTTTCAAAATGATCGACGGTTTCCCCAAAAGATGGGTTATGAGATGTTGTAAGTGCTTCAAATGTATAATGGTTTAGTGACTTAATGTGTTAGTAACGTGTAACTCGACATGTTAGTGATGATATAAAGGAATGAGAGTGACTTTGCCGTACTTAAAGGTTTATCTCGGCATTCGACGTTATCGGTGATGAGTCAATTGATGTAAAAAAATTTTGATAGGGAATGACAAGGAATTCTCCACGTTAGAGTATGAGAAAAAGATAATGGGATGGGTATTTAAGGGCATCCATGTGACAATCGATGTGAAATGAAAGTAAATAACTCGAAAAATGTACGTATAAACCGCATGTAAAGTGAACGTGCACTTATAATGAAATGATGAGATGCTATGATGATGTAGTTATAGTCTAGGGTCAATGATGCAACCTAGTTCTCTATAACCGAAGCTCTGATACAAATCTGTCACACCCCCAAATTACCTGTTTTGTAGCGGAATGGAATTCCTGGGGATTGACTGTCATAGCATCACAGTTACAGATATATTGAACGACCTAAAGTGTCGTTTGAAAAGAACATCATTTGATTTAATAAAACAATCAGAGTTTACAAAGTATAGGTCCCATAAGAAAATCAACTTGTGCGGAAATAAGTTTGTTACAAATTAAACGATGTTTTAAGTACGTAAAACCCAAGTGAGACGCGTCGTCATCGCGACTCCATGATGTGTCCAAATGCATGCCATGAAGTGAATACCTGAGATAAAACATGCTAAAAAGTGTCAACACAAAGGTTGAGTGAGTTCATAGAGTTTGTGTTGAAATGTAAAGCCTTTCAAAATCGTTTATGCAGCAAAGGCATTGTAAATCCACCCAGTTCTAAGTTCCGCCCATACAAAACTTGCAACCTGTGTGTTCACAACCCACTGCCAAAATATGTGTAGTTTATATTCAAACACATGATGTCAAATGAATTCACAATAGTATCTAACTCGACGTAGAACAATAGCACTTAATCAATAGGACTAGACTCAATGTATCAGTAGTCAAATGATTTAGAACATTATACGACGTAGAACTGTAGCACATAATCAATAGTACATGACTCAATGTATCAGTAGTCAACTGATATAGTACTTTATTCGATGTATAACTATAGCACGCGAACGAGAACAATTGATATAGTATAACACCTTATTTTGAAACAATGGTGATCATGATAGAATTTAGCCTTAATATCTAAAGTACTTGTGAAAACTAGTTAAGCATGTATCTCCCCCAAAATAGTTCCAAACACTTGAAAATGGGGCTATGAAAACTCACTTGGTAAACTGGTGTGATGACAAGAGTGAGTACACTGAGGTATAGCGGGAAACTTTAACCGGGACCTATTACGAATGATATGATATGTAATGAGTTGCAATGTAATGTTATGCATGCATTTCGTATGTTATTTATACCATTTGCGAGTTTTGAAAAATATTACTTATCGTCGAAAAATACTCTTTTGACGTCTTGACCATTCTTAAATCACTTTATAAGCATTTACGTCAAAATGTCATCCTACAATGGTTTCGTAATGTTTTATTGTGAAATTTACACTTTTCGTCGTAAAATAAAGTCGTCGGAAATTTCTTGAAAGTGACAAAAATGGCTTTGAAAAACTAGTCGTAAAATGGTGTACGTCGATCGTTAGGAAACGAACTCGACGTTTTTGGAAAGCTTGTATCAATATCTAAAAGTTTTAGTTCATGAGTTTTCGCCATAGAGGTCTCGAACATAAAGATAATAAAGGTTAAAGATGGTGATTTTGTCCAAAATGTGGTTTAAAAATGAGTTTCGGCAAAGTTTAAGCAAGCGTAATTAATTTATTACAACTCCGCTATACAAACGGTTGATCGTTTTAGAAAATATGTTTGGTGATCTCGATTTTATTAGAAGACACTTCATTACAAAAAGTTCCACATCATCGTTAAAAACAGCCCTCAATATGGTCATTTTAGTTACCGTAACACTTATCTCGTAAAAATAATATAGTTTCTCTAAAAATAATAGTTACGGCAATTTTATGAAAAAATGTATATCTTAGTCGTTTCAAATCCGTTTTCTACGTATTATATGTCCTTAGCTTCGTATCAAAGTATACTAATATATTTTTGATAAGTCGAAATAATTTGTGAAGCTTAAGGCTCGTTTTTGACTCGTACAAACCAAAAACACTTTGCTGAAATTTCAGAAAAATATATATTTCGTCGTCAAATTTGTAAAATTCATAACTTCTTCGTTATAACTCCGTTTTAATCCGTTCAAGCGGCCACGGATTCGTTTTAAAGTATATTTTCTAAATATCAAGGCCAAAAATTCGTGCCTACTGTCGGATTTTCCAGAAAAACAAAATAAGGACAGACCACTTTTTATACTTATCGAAAATAGTTTTTCTCGTACTAAACCTATTCCAATCCCTTCAAATCAACTCCAAAGCTAATCTAATCCTACCATACACCTTCTTAGGGTGTCATGGGTTCCTAAACATCATCAAGACCAAAATATATCAAGGGAATAATTATAGGATGACCTTATATATATCAAACTCTAAAAATCAAAGTTAAAATGGTATAAACAACACAAGTCTTGCATGTTTGCTCCAAATATGAAGAAATAAATATGAAATGAAAGTGAAAGATATAAAATGAAAGAAATATGCTTACAAGCTATAATGATGAGGTGCAAAGAACAAAGGTTTAACTTAAACACCCTAGGTTTTTATTTCAAAACCTTAATTAAGAGTGTAATTCTAGATTGTTTATTAACTTGATCTTGCAAAATTTTGATCCCTTGAAAACTTTATGAAGAACCGGTTATGGAGATGAAACAAGGAGAAGAGAGGACTTTCTAACACTTGATGAATTATTTGAGTTAAATGAATGAGATAAGTGAATGAAGTGCAAATCTATACTTGTAACAATTTTCTTACCAACTTAATAAATGCCACCCTATGGCCGGTTTTTAGGGGTCTTTGTCAACAAAAATATATATATATATATTTTTTTTATAAATTGTGTAAAAGTATTGTAATAAGTGTAGGAAAATGTATAAGTAAAATGTAACTTGTAAGATTTAATATACATTTGTGTATTTAAGGAAATTTTAGGTGAAAGTAATTTTTTTTTAATAGATCAAAGTAGAGTATAATGATATCATAAAAAGTGTAAAAATACATTCCTTGTGAAATTTGAGTGATAAAATAATTATCGTGTCGTTTTTAAGAAAAACGTCGTAATAATATAAATTTAACGATTTATATACAAAATAAATTTAAAACACTAGGTAAACTCAAAATATAGTTTTTATAACTAAATGTAAGTATAAAAATATATCGGGATCATTTTTAGAAGTAACGGATTAAATGCTCAAAATAATAACTCACGCGATAACGTTTATTTAATATAAAATTTACGCGGTTAAGGTGAAATGCAATGTCATGAATGAACTAATACGATACAAATGATGTTAATAAAATGTAGACTAAACTTAGTCCATATGAAATGTTCGTGATGATATGATCATGAATTTGCCGCTAAACAATTAAGGTTACGCGAATTTGGAACACGTAAACCTAGTTTACGATAAATGGTAAAATTGTAAGGCATGAATTGTTTCGAGAAATGACCTGAAATTGCGAGTTGTCACACAAGACGTCATGGACCCAGTGACGCACTGCACCTAAACTTCCCAAGCTACTCAAGTTCCTCTTAAAAGGGCTTGTTTCATTCTCACGGGGAACCTACATAATCTATCGACTTTGTCTTAGAGATTGTTGATATTGAAGAAGGAGACCCTCTCCCTAGTCTCCGACACAGGAACCAAATGTGCAAAATTGAGTCTAGAGCCAAGAGATCATCCACAATATCTCATTAGGACACTAAATTAATGAAGACTTGTTGTTTCACACAATGTGGAAAGTAAGATTATATTAAGAGTCCTGCGCATTATCCTTGTGGTATTGTCAGAACATCTGAGTGGTATGTAAAAGTATTCACGATGAAGATGGAAATCCTTCTAGAGCCAACATCAAACAAGCTCTTGGTGGGTGACATGTAAGATCTTTCCAAAAGATCAAACTTGTGACAACTGGATAGAAACGATGGGGCGATTCACTCTTGAATCAACCTTGGTCCAGGAATGGTATTGACGAATACTTTTGGAAAAACCGTTCGATGTGCAAATCTTCTTTTCTCTAGCACATCGAATGTGTACTTATGTTTTCAAACACAAAAAGTATCTCTGATTGAAAAAAAAATACTTTTGGAAAAACCGTTCGATGTGCGAATCTTCTTTTCACTAGTACGTCGAATGTGTACTCTTTCAAATATAAAAAGTATTTATGTTTGAAAATTGATCTTTCTCATAAAACCTTCGTTGCATTTCAAAACTCTTTCTTTCAAGCAATAAGCGATTGTTTTTCAAATCATTTTTCATCAATCAGTGAATCTCAATTCGCTGGTTCACTCACTCCGTGTTGTCTTCTTTGAGACGTTTCGGTTTGAGAACAGCTAGAGCAGCTGCGAAACCCTGTCAAGGAGATTCTTAGGAATCCTACCTGATCACAGGCAGTACTTGTACTGATCAACGGGGAACCGTGGGCCGTGTACCTCAATTCAACGAAAGTGGTCAAAGACACTTTCGTGTGTTTTATTGCTAACTGTTGTTTGCAGGTACATTTGGACGGTTGCAGCGGATCAGAATTGAGGAGTCAATCCAAAGCCGCATGCTCACAGCATCCACACTTAATTGAAGAAATCATGACTGGTGCATATCTACATAACCTGGCTCTGATATTTTTATACTATGTTTCTGCTACGCTGCTGCAAATATCATGAGCCAGTAAAGCTTCCGCTACTCTGATGGAAAGATGTCATGATCCAAAAGTGTGAGCATGTCGGTCCAAAAGTCACAACATCACATGAAGGCAACACAACTATGGATGATCCAGAGAGATTTGATGTGGCTGATGATCTCAATGAAAGCTCGAAGATCATCAAAGATGTGGATCAGTTAAAGGCCTCCACTAAAAGTACAAATCAGTGCGGACTTTGAAGAATCGCTACTAAAGCACAAAGATTGCGAAAGTGAAGAATTCAAGTCTACGAGCTCAAGAACAATGTCAAAGAAAGAATGCTAGGATGCAAAATGTATTTCATGGGGTGACCTCCCTTAGGGGGAGATTGTTAGGAATTGGAAATTCCATGTTAAAGTGTCGGTCACCCCAATTATAGTCTAGCATATGTTAGCTCGTAGATTTGTAGTTATTTACGTTATGTAGTAGTTAAGTAATTATTTTGTAGCGTAGAATAGTGTAGTGCAACACCGTGGAGGAAGGACGGGTCTTTACCCACTGTATGCCTGATCCACAGTCCGATAGGAGGACGGAATGTTTGTAACTATAAATACCCCTTCCATCCATGGAAGGGGTGGTGCTTCTCATTCAATCTAACCTTTCCTTTGTGTAAACCTCTAGCAAGAACACCCTCTCTCTCTACTTTCTCTCTCTAAAATGGTAAACATGTAATTTAATCATCCAAGACCACCCGAATCATCAACACAATAAATATATCGATCCTACACATAAAATACTACCTTAAGCATGAGATTAATAAGAAAACAATTGTAAATCAAGTGAATAACTTTAGGTACAACGAGGTTCTTAGGAAATCCCTCGAAGGAAAAATAAAAGAAGTACGACACCATGCCTATGGGGCCTATGTACGAGTTGGTTATGAGAAAACCAGTAGCGAAAAAACGAGAAACCTTGGGGAACTTCATAATACCATGTAGCATAGGCGACATTGAGAATATAAATGCCTTAGCCGATCAGGGATCCGATGTGAACATTATGCTGCTATCAATCTATAGTAAGTTAACTAAGGAGGAGCCAACCAAGACCAATCTTAGACTTTCCTTACCAAATCACACATATGTTTATCCCATAGGAATAGCGGAGGATGTCTTAATCGAGGTGGCCAATATTGTCTACCCGGTGGACTTCGTGATCATAGACATTGAGGAAGATAGAAATATGCCACTCATTCTTGGAACACCTTTTCTGGCCACCGCCAAGGCAACCATCAAATGTGGTGAGGGTATCATGATACTCAAAAGTGGCAAAGGATACGCTAGGATACCTATTGTTCCAAGATACCCTTTGAAGATTATGGAAAAGATAACTGATGAGAATCCACAAGTCCCTGATAATACGGTTAAGAAGAAAATTAACGAATGGGAAAGAGGGCTTAGAGAATTCATGGTTCAAGGGTTAAATGCGACATTGTGGAAACGTGATAAAAAGTTAGGAAATAACTATACCACGATACCAAAAACTTAAAAGAACCATAGGGAATTTTTGAATGGAGAAAAGGTGCTTTTGTATAAATCTAGAATAAAAGCACTAAGAGGAAGGAATAAGCCAAGATGGTTTCGACCCTATACGGTGAAAGAAACTAATCTAAAAGGTGGGACAGTTACCATAATAGACGACGTTGGGAAAGAGTTCACGGTAAGAATACAACGTCTACAACCTTTTGATGAAGACTTGGTGAAAGAAAAAAAGGAACGGTAATGAAGTCATGTAGGGGCTCGACTTCGAGTCTAGCTACAAGACTCATAAATAAAGAAAAGCGCTTCATGGGAGGCAACCCATGCTTAATTGTTTGCTTGTTTGTGTGTCATATATCTTTTCATTGATTGTTTATTCTCATGTTTGAATTTGTGAAAATGCTTTATTTTATCTTTAACCTCGTCTTAGTTACATATAAAGGTATTTTACAAAAAGGATAAGTGTAGGGAAGATTACACACGTTTTCAAAAGAACGTGAACATGAGAATTACAATTATTGAAAAAGATATATATGTGTGTTTGTTAGAGTCAAATGCTTGTATCGAGTCATAATGGATGTTTTGCAGGAATGTTTTTCCAGATTTTAAAGGTGTAATGTTTCCAGAAAAACGCAGCAGACCAGTTTCTGTTAGGATAACCTGACGGCGTCAGAATCGCTAACTGAGGGCGTCAAGAGGAGCAGAAATAGCTTATCTAACTTTCTCTCATTTTCTGTGCTACTTATAAATTTTTGGAATTTCTCAGGTCTTAATTTTCCAGAAAATCTGCAAACATCCATTCCACAAGCATTATATCCTAGTATAGTAGAGTCATATATAGTTTTACCACCGATTTTATGTGAAGGTTTCGTCTGTTTTCTTAAAGTGTGTTTGTTAGAGTCAAATGCTTGTATCGAGTCATAATGGATGTTTTGCAGGAATTTTTTATCAGATTTTAAAGGTGTAATGTTTCCAGAAAAACGCAGCAGACCAGTTTCTGTCAGGATAACCTGACGGCGTCAGAATCGCTAACTGAGGGCGTCAAGAGGAGCAGAAATAGCTTATCTAACTTTCTCTCATTTTCTGTGCTACTTATAAATTTTTGGAATTTCTCAGGTCTTAATTTTCCAGAAAATCTGCAAACATCCATTCCACAAGCATTATATCCTAGTATAGTAGAGTCATATATAGTTTTACCACCGATTTTATGTGAAGGTTTCGTCTGTTTTCTTAAAGTGTGCAGGTTTTATTTATCAAGAAGAAGAAACATAAGATTGGATGGAGCTTTTCACGCATACATTCTTCTTGGAAAGAATTTAACCACTACTTCACACGGATCCTACCAAGCTAATCAGGGGAGTATTAGTTTCTTTCTCTTTTAATTACCTTTCATTATCATAACTTTGTTACTTTCGGGGAACATTGGGGACAATGTTCAGTTTAAGTGTAGGGAGGAAAAATAAAACGGGAACTTTGAAACTATGCTTATCCTTGATTATTTGTCTTGTCCTATTTCATTTGTGTAATAAGCTATGAGAAATATCGGTTAGGGTAATTTTAGAACCAAATTTAAAATTTTTCGTGACATTTAGGAGTTGGTATTTAGTCTTAATAAAGCATCTCATGGATAGGAAGTTATATGACTAGCACAAAAACCCTTTACCACTCAAATTCCACCCAAAAAATGTGAGGCTCGCCCCTAGATTTGTAGGAATTAAAGCATTCACCTTTAATGCTTCGAGAGTGTACCAGTAGTATAATAGATTGTAGAACTTGTTTTGTGATGCATCCCGTGATCGCTAGTGAGACTACACTTGTGTAGTTAGGAATAACTAAATGATAAGAGGCATTAGGATAACCCTTGTTTGATACCCATATTATAATTACTTCTTCCACATCGGTTGAGTAATTCCCCCACACCCTTGCGTTGTACTCATCTTTAGTACACGATACCCCTAGTTAACCCCTTAGAGCCTATCCTTTTCGTGGTACTCGTGATGTTTCGGTTTTCCGGAATATCAATGAAGAGCATTGTTTACAATCCACCCCTAAATGTACAACCAAATCGCCTTAGCCTACCTTGTATGCACTCACTTTTAGTGCATTTTTGTTATCATACTAAACCCTTAGTTCAATTATCTAGTTACTTGCATGGTTGCTAAGTCGAGTCATATGTTTTATATACAGTTTTGGGACGATTGGGACTCATGGGTAAAGTTAAGTTTTATAGAGTGACGGGAAAGAACGTTAAATTCAAATTCCATTTATTTTACGTAATAATGTACTCCAAGTGTTTTGATCTTTTCATTTCGGGTCAAATTAGTGTTAGAGTAATAAAAAATCAAGTGTAGGGATGTGCCTATAAATCCCTTATATTTTGATGTTATCGTAGAGGATGGTAAAGTAAAAGTGTATGCCAAAAAAAAAAAAAAAATTGAAAAAAAGAAAAGAAAATGAGAGTGTGAAAAAAAAAGAAAAAAAAAAAAACATACGGGCTACCATCCTACATCTATTTTTATATTTATGTTTGTTTATTTCAAAGTTATCTAGAGTTTAGAGAGTCGAGTCTTGGCTTAGCAACGTCATTCTTCTCATGCTTGTAACATAAAGATTTTTGACTTGCCACCACTAAATTGCCTATCCAACCAAACCCTTTTTTTCCCTACCGTAAGCCTAACGTTACAACCCTTTAAAAGACCTCTTAGATAGTTTTTCCTAGGTGCTTACGCGAAAGCGGTAAAGGTTTGATCTAGTCTCAAGCCTATGGTAATCTATGTAATATGACCGGTTAATGAGTGTTTATCTTTCATTTCCATTTGATATATTTCATATACACCCGAGAGATGAGAGTACTCAAACACCACTTGTGAGGTGCTAGTATATACTTTTTGTGCTTGTTATGACTTTTGCGGGGCTTATACTTGTTATGAATTATGTTAAACCATTGCTTTATGCCCCCTAACTTATAAATTAATTGTCCAAAAGCACATTTTCTTGAGGAAAAGCAAATACCAAGTATAGGGATATTTGATAAGGATTTAAAACGTACACGTTTAAGGGGTCATTTAAGCCCTTAATCACCCACTTTTAAATCCGTTACTGCTTAATTTCGTTCCTTTTCACTTTTTAGGTCTCTTGAAGGTAAAATGCGGGAATGACGCTTATTTGGACGAAAAGGAGTGAATATGTGAAGAAAATGGCTAAAGTTAAGATCAAGACACTTAAGCTGTTAGAGATGCACCTGAAGGCATCCCACATAAAGGGCGACGCCGTCCCTATATTTGTGACGACTCAGGAGTGAAATTGCTATTTAACACCTGACGGCGTCAGGCTTTGAAGAGTAAGGCGTCACGAAGACTTTTCATCCCAAACGCCCTAGATCCAGATTTAGACGACGTCAGAGCTGAAGCTGACGGCGTCCCAACCACAACGTGACGCCGTCCCAAAGTTGACTTGGCCAAGACGAAACCCTAATGGTGGCGATCTGACGGCGTCACAATTAAAAGGTGACGCCGTCGCAGTTGTAACTCTATATATAGAATTCGATTTTCAGAATTTTAGAGAGGTAGACTTGTGGAGTAAAAACCTAAAACGATTGTTGTCCATCTTGGATAGTATTTTAGGGTTCTAATACCCTATTTAACATCGAGATAAGTTATTTATTCCCTTGATTTCATTATGTCTTCAATTGAATGTGTGTATGCTTGCATGTTTAACATGTCCGGCTAATTTACTTGTGTGTTTGCTTAGATCTATGAAGCCTAGTTATTAAATATTGATTGGTTGTCTCTTATCTTAATTGTAATTGGCTTAGGAGTGAATGAAGCCATCGTTGTGTTTTTAATACTTGATTAATCTTTGTTGAACATTAGTTTATAGTTACTAGTGGAATTGTAGGCTAAATATCCAAAGATAACATCAGTGTTAAGTTTATGAATCCTAGAGATTTCTTAGTCATTAACCTTAGGTAGCTTCAAAGAGTTAGGGATAAAAGCACACCTTACAACCTTAGAAAACACAACGCGTTAAGAATAAGGACGTGAGAATTCAACCACCAATAAAAGATAACTAGGGAGTAATAGTATCTAGGTAGACACATTTTTAATCATCATACGAGCACTTAAAAAAGACATAGACTACCCTTAGCTTAGATAATTAGAATAGTAGAGTAATCGGTAGAAGTACCATCCCCCAAATCCAAACCCCGAGATCGTACCTTTAGTTTCTAAACAATATAAAAAAGATAAAAAATAATCTTCCTCAACCCCAACCTTAGCGTAGTAATTTCTCACTAGCATTCCTATTCCCCTAGAGAACGATATCAATCCCCGAGGCTTACCCTAATACTACACTACAACGATTAGGTTCACTGCCTAGGTGGTTGAAAAACTTGCTCGAAGAAAAGGAAGTTTCCTTTGACCCCGAACGCGCGTTGTACGCGTATCATTCCTTCATCAATAGATCAAAGAATGTTGATGCCATTATCCTTACCCAAGCAATATAGTCGAATCCGTTGTGCCCACGATTCATAGTCCATCATATCAAGCATAGGAGGGCGGGTATCGGACCCGGCAGCTTTAATGTCATCATAAACGGTCGACATGATATTAACTTAGACGAGTTTTTACAAATCTATAACTTAAACCGAGAAATAGAATCTTTCGTGGGATTTTACAAAATTTGGGATTTTACAAAATCAAGAAGAAACCGTGATAGAATGATCAATTGTACGATTTATGATAACTCTTTGATCGGTACAATGATTATAGATTGTGTGTTAAAAGTGCTGGTTGTTTGTTGGATTAGGTGATATGTTTTTCAATTGTGATTTGGCTTGGTTGTAATGAGTTTACGTAATGAAATAGGCAAATCTCAATAAAGAAGTTTAAGAAAAATGCACTGAAGGATCTTGATCAAAACGCAATGGAGAATCTTGAGCAAAACGCAGTGTATCTCCTAGGAAAATCGCAATGTTGGTCTTCAAATTGAGCAAATCGCAATAGCCAAAACGCAACTTGTAGAAATGACCAAAACGCAGTAACCAAAACGCAGTGTCTTGAGCAAAATGCAGTGACCAAAACGCAGATTTTTGATTCAAATCGCAGGACCAAAACGCAGGTTCTTGAGTAAAACTGCAGGACCAAAATGCAGGTTCTTGAGTCAAATGGCAGGACTACAGGACAAATTGCGGTGTCACTTTCGAGCAAGTACACATGTCACTTTCACCCAGTTTTGTCCTTATACCCTTTTTGACTACCAACCAAAACGCAGATTTGGAAATAATCAAAACACAGCCACGAATTACGCTTATAGATACAAACCGCAATAATCTTTTACCAATTTAAGCTCAAACCGTAGAGAAGAAAATCACAAATCGCAGTCAAGAATAACTCAAAACCTTCGAATATCCTCCAAAATAACCAATAAGCTTATGAACTAAGCTAACCAATCACCAAACTAAGCTAATACAACAAACCTAAACATGAAAGTATAAATTTTTAGTGAATCTAACAACAAACAAAACTCAAACCAAGATGTTTACAATCTTTACTATTCGAACTAAAACAAGAAAAACCCTAAACTATCCATAAATACGAGCACACACAATCTAGATAATCAAACCATGGCTCTCTATACCATTTGTAGAATACTAGAAATCATAACACATGTAAATCTTTTGGATTTGGCCAAATTTTAGAGTTAGAGAGAGAAAGAAGACGGGAGTTCAAGCGTTGAGAGAGAAA
This sequence comes from Chrysanthemum seticuspe, assembly GCA_019973895.1. Taxonomy (NCBI): domain Eukaryota; kingdom Viridiplantae; phylum Streptophyta; class Magnoliopsida; order Asterales; family Asteraceae; genus Chrysanthemum; species Chrysanthemum seticuspe. The sequence continues at coordinate 120,481,819 of BPTQ01000004.1, read as the reverse complement.
GTGAAGTATATTAGCTTAGTAGCAAATAAATCTCCAACCTTTACCCATGGTGGGATAGGGCTTTTATAGTGCTTACAAAAACGCCCCCTACGGGCTATGGAATGGGCATACAATGGGCAAAGACCTGGCCCGACTGCATGGGTGTAACGATAACTAAATGTTTACTATTAAGACTACGACCTAACTAATGCTAGATGTTACTTGGAGTGACCGAGTATTTCACATGAAGTTTCATATTCATAACACTTATGAACTTGAAGTCACGTTCATTATCACTCACAAACAAACTATTAACCGTGTCTTTAAGTAACTGATCCATTTCTTTTGTAGTAAATGGTGATGTGTGTAAATGTGTGTCCCTTGACAAAAGTAGTATGAAAATAGAATATATGATGGCCGTTTATATAAGCAAAATGGGGTGGGGGTAAATGGATTTAATTTGAATTTAGTCAAAGTGGATTAATATGGATAGTCAAGTGGTGAATACTTTTGTCATGTCATGTAATTAAAAATGCACATTAGGTCAAATGGAGTTAATGAAGCTTGTCATGTACTAAAACCATTCATGTCCACAAGATACATATTTTGGGCAACTACTTTGAAATTTAGGGCAACTAAACCAGATAGCTTTTGTCTAGTTGTAAAGTCAAACTAAATTGTAGTCATGTATGAATGGTCCATAACTCTATGATATGTATGGGTTAGGAAAATGCATATTTAAATATATTGTTTACATATATGGTATTAAATAGATTTATATTGTTTAGTTTTGGTTACATCCAAGTAACATACATATGGTATTATTAGGTGTACAATTGGTATTAATTTGGTGTAATAATATACTCCTATAATATAACTAACATATAATGTGGTAAAGTCTGAGTAAGTGTGTAGTTGGTTGTGGTAAACAATATTACATGGATAGTTTATATAACCAAAATTGGGGATGCACATAAGTAGGACAAACTTTATTAATCAGGAATGAAGGTACTGAAATGATGGTGTTAGCTAGTGGCATGTACTTGAACTATTTTTGTCCACTAATTTAAAAGTTAAAGTATTGCAACAAAACCTCTAATGAAACATGTGTCTAACAAGTAACCTTTTTTGAGCAACCACTTAGAAACGATGGGCAACTAGGCATAAACATGGTGTCTATGATAAGGTTTTAAAATGTACCTTTTTAAGGGGTCGTTTAAGCCTTTATTTGATCACTTTTGTATCCGTTATTACTTAATATCGTTCCTTTTCACTTTTTAGGTCTCTTGAAGGCAAATTGCTGTAATGGCACTTATCTGGATGAAAAGGCGTAGATAAACGAAGAAAATGGCCAAAGTCAAGAATCGAGACACTCAAGCTGCTGAAATACAAGGTGACGGCGTCACTGCTTAACTGCGACGCCGTCGGAGCATTTTGTGACGACACAGAAGCCAAATTTCTTATTTTCAAGTGACGGTGTCAGGCTTTAAAAGAGTAGGCCGTCGCAACTCAGACGGCCTAGATTTGATCCAGACGGCGTCAGAAGCTGAAGAGGACGGCGTCACAAGCACAAGGTGACGCCGTCGCAAGACTAACGTGGCCAAGACGAAACCCTAATAACAGTGACCCGATGGTGACACAAATCATAAGGTGACGCCGTCGCATATGTAATCTTATATATAGAATCCGAATTTTTCAGTATTGGTGTGTAGTCTTTTGGAGTAAAAACCTAAACCGACCCAAGGCTGTCTTGTGCAGTATTTTAGGGTTCCAAACCCTATCTTACATCAAGATAAGTGTTTTACTTCATTAATTCAATTATGTCTTTGATTGTTTGTGTGTATGCTTGCATGTTCTCCATGTCCGGCTAATTTACTTGTGTGTTTGCTTAGGGAATATGAAACTTAATTATTAAATATTGATTGGTTGTCTCTTATCTTAATTGATTAATGATCTAGTAATGCGATAGGTCATTCGTTCTGTAATTAATGCTTGATTAATCTTTGTGAACCTTAGGCTATAGCACTTAGAGCGGTTGTAGGCTAAACCATCCAAAGAGGGCCTTAATATTCTCATGTTCCGATTGTCGACAGAGTTAGAGTTTATAATCCCTAGAGGGTTTTGTAGACGAGACCCTTTGGTAAGTTCAAAGAGTTAGGGATAAACGCATACCATACGATTTTAGACACACAACGCGATTAAGAATAAGGACGTGACAATTCAACCATCAATAGGAGATAATTAAGGAGTAATAAAACCTAAGTGAACACATCTTTAAACTATCATACGAGCACACAATAATTAGACATAGACTACATACACCTTAGATTAGATAATTAGATAAGTAGAGTAATCGGTAGAAATACCAAACCCCAAATCTAAACCCCGAGATTCGTACCTTTCCATTTCCTAAAAAACATAAAAAGATAAAAAAAATAATCTTCCTCAACCCCAACCTTAGCGTAGTAACTTCTCACTAGCATTCCTATTCCCCTAGAGAACGATATCAATACCCGTGGCTTACCCTAATACTACACTACAATGATTAGGTTCACTTCCTAGGGTGTTATAAAACTTGCTCGAAGAAAAGGAAGTTCCTTTGACCCCGAACGACACGTGTAGCGTTATCAAGTTTTTGGCGCCGCTGCCGGGGAATAGAATAGCTAGTTAGTAGTCCACCTCGTTTAGGTTTCTTTGCTTGATTCCTATCAAGCAAATTTTTCTCAATTTTTAGCTTTCTCGTAGTCTATCCCCCTTCTTCGTGACCTTTGTTCGTAACCCCATAACTTTTCATCATGGAAGGTGATAACCACCCACCATTCATCAACCCACCACCAAATGACCCGCCAAGAGCCCGCACTCTTGGTGAATACTCGAGACCAAGCCACCTAGGCTATAGGAACACCATTGAGCTTCCCGACCAAGCCCAAACTACGGCCCTGCGACCCGACACCATCCGGTTGGTGCAAAACGGATGTGCATTCCATGGACTTCTTTCCGAAGATCCTAATCAGCATCTGAGGGATTTCCTCAAAATTATCGATTCCATTGACCTTGATGCTACTACTCGGGAGACTACGCGCCTGCGTCTCTTCCAATTCTCTCTACGGGACCAAGCTAGTAATTGGCTTGAGCGACTTACCGCCGGCTCCATCTCAAGTTGGGATGATCTTACCTCTCGCTTCCTTGCTCAATTTTTCCCACCGGGGAGAACCACTAGCTTAGGAATGACATCTTAATGTTCCAACAACGTCAAGGTGAATCTCTCTACGAAGCATGGACTCGATTCAAGGACTTACTCCATAAAGTCCCTCATCATGGCATTGATCTTTGGCTCCAAGTCCAAATCTTTTATGATCATGTCAACTTCCCCACAAAGCGATCCATTGACCAAGCGGTCGGTGGAAAACTTAGTGATCTCACCGCGGAAGAATCATGAGGTATAATAGAGGACCTTGCTCTCTATGACAACGAAAGTTGGAATGACCCCCGTGAGTTGCCCAAAACCGTTAAGGCAATCTCCTTGCCTCCCATTGACTCACAATCTTCCGACCGTAGGATGATCGAACTTGAAGATCAAGTTAAATTCCTAATGAGTTCCTACGAAAATCCCAAGTCTTCACGCCATGTGAACAAAGTTTCTTCCTCGTGTGAGCCGTGTAGTGATCCTCATAACACGCGCACTTGCACCCGATCCCCCGAACATGCCTCCATTGAATACGCTTCCTCGCGTATCAATGGAACGGGAGGAAGATTCCCTACATTACCAGACCTAGGAATTTCAATGAAACCCGAGAAGCATGGAAGGGCAAGCCCGACTTCTATTGGGGACAAACAAAAGAATTCACTTCCAATGATTTTTCATGGCCCCCATCTCACGGTCCTAACCAACAAAACATTGAGGGGATGTTGCAACACCTAGTCGCATCCCAAGAAGCTCAAATAGCTAAGCTCTCGGACCATTTTAACCAACAACAAGCCGAGATGGATAGAAAGATAGATAACCTCTTGAAAGCCATGACCAATAGTGATAGGAAGGTTAATGCTATCTCAACTCTCGAGCCTTCTGGTATAGAGATTAAGGACCCAAATAAGTTAGCAAAACACGTCCAATTCGTTAATACCATTACCGTAGTAAAACCCAATGGAACAAATGACGAAGAGGGCCATACACTTAAGAATAATGAAACAACCGAGGAAGTAAATGAAGTAGACAATGACTATTTCAATAAGTTTCATACGGAAGAAGAGTTATCTCGCCACCCTCACTTAGTGCGTGACCTCCGTCACATGTATGTTAGGAAAAGCTCTAGAATCAAGTTTGGGAACCCTTGGAATCTTAACATACCATGTTGCATAGGACACCTTTTCGTGGCAAAGGCCTACATTGACCACAAATCACCAATAAACATAATGACTAGCACCTACTATAATTGGGTAATGAAGAAGCCTATTCCAACTACGCAAGACCCCGATAATCCTAGGGTTAGGTGCAATTTTCTTGGTAGAGTTAAGGGATTGCCTCTTTATGTAGGTAGTTTCACGTTTCCTACGGACTTCATAATTATGGATGATATTAGCACGGCCATAGATCCTAGCTTGTCCCACGTTATTCTAGGAAAACCTTTCATAGAAAATACCGGGATGACTTATGATCCCTCATTAGGAATAGTGCGATTCAAGGATGAGACCGATGACATAGCTTACCAAATGCCGTTTAAGATTGAGAAGTTTTCATCACTCTCTAATGATGAAAAGGAACTTAAACTATCGGTCTATTATAGGAATGAGGAGGATAAAGAAAAAGGAGTAGATTATGTTATGGCTAAGATTTTCGGATTCTATAAGGATTGCTTGAACCTAGGACCGAAATATAGGACCGAGTGGGGAGAGGAAGAACTCTTAGAGAGGTGCATCATAGGGCACTTCTACAACATGGAATCCCCCAATAGAGACCGTTATAAGGAAGAAGATGACGGTAATGAAGTTACGTAAGGGCACGACTACGAGTCTAGCTACAAGACTCATAAATAAAGAAAAGCGCTTCGTGGGAGGCAACCCATGCTTAATTGTTTGCTTGTTAGTGTCATATATCTTTTATTGATCGTTTATTCTCAGGTTTAATTTTGTAAAAATGCTTTATTTTGTTTTTAACCTCGTCTTAATTGCATATAAAGGTATTTTACATAAATGATAAGTGTAGGGAGGATTACACACGTTTTCAAAAGAAATGTAAACATGAGAATAGCAATTAATTAAAAGATATATATGTGTGTTTGATAAGGTTTACTTGAGGACAAGCGAATACCAAGTGTAGGGATATTTGATAAGGTTTTAAAATGTACCTTTTTAAGGGGTCGTTTAAGCCGTTATTTGATCACTTTTGTATCTGTTATTATTTAATATCGTTCCTTTTCACTTTTTAGGTCTCTTGAAGGAAAACTGTTGTAATGGCACTTATTTGGACGAAAAGGCGCGGATATACGAAGAAAATGGCCAAAGTCAAGAATCGAGACACTCAAGCTGCTGAAATACAAGGTGACGGCGTCACTGCTTAACTGCGACGCCGTCGGAGCATTTTATGACGACACAGAAGCCAAATTTCTTATTTTCAAGTGACGGTGTCAGGCTTTAAAAGAGTAGGCCGTCGTAACTCAGACGGCCTAGATTTGATCCAGACGGCGTCAGAAGCTGAAGAGGACGGCGTCACAAGCACAAGGTGACGCCGTCGCAAGACTAACGTGGCCAAGACGAAACCCTAATGACGACGACCCGACGGCGTCACAAATCATAAGGTGACGCCGTCGCATATGTAATCTTATATATAGAATCCGAATTTTTCAGTATTGGTGTGTAGTCTTTTGGAGTAAAAACCTAAACCGAACCAAGGCTGTCTTGTACAGTATTTTAGGGTTCCAAACCCTATCTTACATCAAGATAAGTGTTTTACTTCATTAATTCAATTATGTCTTTGATTATTTGTGTGTATGCTTGCATGTTCTCCATGTCCGGCTAATTTACTTGTGTGTTTGCTTAGGGAATATGAAACTTAATTATTAAATATTGATTGGTTGTCTCTTATCTTAATTGATTAATGATCTAGTAATGCGATAGGTCATTCGTTGTGTAATTAATGCTTGATTAATCTTTGTGAATCTTAGGCAATAGCACTTAGAGCGGTTGTAGGCTAAACTATCCAAAGAGGGCCTTAGAGTTAGAGTTTATAATCCCTAGAGGGTTTTGTAGATGAGACCCTTTGGTAAGTTCAAAGAGTTAGGGATAAACGCATACCCTACGACTTTAGACACACAACGCGATTAAGAATAAGGACGTGACAATTCAACCATCAATAGGAGATAATTAAGGAGTAATAAAACCTAAGTGAACACATCTTTAAACTATCATACGAGCACACAATAATTAGACATAGACTACATACACCTTAGATTAGATAATTAGATAAGTAGAGTAATCGGTAAAAATACCAACCCCCAAATCCAAACCCCGAGATTCGTACCTTTCCATTTCCTAAAAAACATAAAAAGATAAAAACATAATCTTCCTCAACCCCAACCTTAGCATAGTAACTTCTCACTAGCATTCCTATTCCCCTACATAATGATATCAATACCCGTGGCTTACCCTAATACTACACTACAACAATTAGGTTCACTGCCTCGGGTGTTATAAAACTTGCTCGAAGAAAAGGAAGTTCCTTTGACCCCGAACGACGCGTGTAGCGTTATCAGTCTACCTCCAAACTTGGAGATGTGGACCAACTAAATCATAAACCTTATGTGTAGTTTAAAAGTTAAAGTAATAAAGGGGTGTATTTAAGTATTTATCGCCTATAATTGTATTATATGGGTTGGTTAGGAAAATGAAAATTCAAAAATTATTGTTTAAATAGGGTATCAAACAGATTTATGTTGTTTAGTTTAGGTTGCTTCTAATTAACCTACAGATTTTATTATTAGGTGCACACTTGGTAATTCTTTTGTTAGGATTTAGTAAATCCAGTTATTAAAGAGTCGATCACCTCAAGTATATGAAATCATTAGAAAGCTCGTACTCGTAGATTAGTTAATGTTAAGAAGTATTTAGTTAAGTAACACCGTGGAGGACGGACGGGTCTTTACCCAATGTATGCCTGATCCACAGCCCGTAGGTGGCGATTTATGTAAGAACTATAAATACTCTCTACCTTCCAAGGTAGAGTGTTGGAGCTCATAATAAGATTTTTCTTTCTCTCACTAAAGTTCCCAACCTCTAACTTTCTCTCTCTAAAACCTCTTATATACGCCTCTTATGTTTATGGTTTAGTATGTTTGTGAAATCCAATATGTTACAAATGGTATCAAGAGCCATGGTTTGATCATCTCTTACATATCCTTGGATTTATAGTGGTTTTTAGATGGTTTTTGAGTTTGAAAAAGTTTAGTGGTTTTTGCATCATTTGGTTCATTTCTAGTGTTAAAGTTTGAATTTTGGGTGTACTTTTGTGTTTAGAATCATTGTATATGCTTGGGTTTTGATTTGGTAAGCTTGAATCACTGTGGTTGAGCTTGTTTGGGATTGAAAAGTGTGTTTTTGAAGTTTTTCTTGGTAGCGACTTGGTGCTCGTAGTGAATTTCATCATAGCAACTTGCTTCAGAAAAAGGTAGCGAGTGGTAGTGCTTTTTGGTAGCGACTTGGTCCTAGCGACTTGTCTATTGAGACAAGCCGACAAATAGTACAACTTAGTGGATTCTCCACTACGGCTAGCGACTTGGTGAAGGTAGCGACTTGCTTTAAATTTTGTTAGCGACTTTTACTTAAGATTCTTAGCGACTTGGTGTTAGCGACTTGGACCTTAGCGAGTTGCTCTTTAGCGACTTGACTGTGTCTAGCGACTTGGTGCTTAGCGACTTGGTGTTAGCGACTTGGACCTTAGCGAGTTGCTCTTTAGCGACTTGACTGTGTAGCGACTTGGTGCACTAGCGACTTGTGACTTAGCGACTTGGTGATTAGCGACTTGATTCAAGAATTCCTAGCGACTTGGTTGATTTTTGTTTGTAATACGGTTTTCTCTTGATTTAGTAAAATCTCGTGAAAGAATCTATTTCCCGGTTTAATCATAGAGTTATAAAATCCCCATGTAATCTGTTAACATGTCTACCAACATACCTACAATCATCTCCACTGTTGCTGAGGATGTTCAAGCAGCTGGTTCAGATACTCGTCCACCCATGCTTGACAGAATTGACTACAATTCTTGGGCACAACGAATCAGATTGTACTGTCTTGGAAAGGAAAACGGAGTCAACATTCTCAAGTCTATTGATGAAGGACCTTATCAGATTGAGACTACTAGAGACTTAATTGATACAGCTGCAGATGGAACAATGATCTATGGAATTGACAGACCAAAGACGTATGATGAGCTCAATGATAAGGAGAAAAAGAGATTCGATGCTGACATCAGGGCTTCTAACATTATACTTTAGGGTCTTCCAAAAGATATCTACAAGCTTATCAATCACAACACTGAAGCCAAGGCTGTTTGGGATAATGTCAAGATGCTTCTCTTAGGTTCTGAATTGACGAAGGAAGATAGAGAATCACAGTTGTAAGATAAATTTGAACACTTTAAGATGAAGCCAGAAGAGAAAGTGCTACAACTGTGGTGGTGATGGACACATAGCAAGGAACTGTACTTCTCCAAAACGCCCTCAAAATGCGGAGTACTTCAAAGACATGATGTTACTTGTGCAAGCTCAGGATAATGGAGTTGTGTTGGATGAAGAGGAGCTGTTGTTTCTTGCTGAGGGCAATGCCAAGACATATGATGCAGATGTGGATGAGCAGCCAATTCAGGAGATAGGTCATAATCATCAGAATCCCTTTCAAGTTGCAGATTGTGATGCATACGACTCTGACGTCGATGATGAACCTACTGCACAGACAATCTTCATGGCTAGCATTTCTCCAATGGTCTCTCCAAAGGTCTCATCATCACAGCAAGCTGGTCCATCCAAAGAATCAATTATCTCAGAGGTATTAAAACTATACGATGATGTTGATGAGCAAAAGAAACATGACAAAGTACAATCAACTGAAACTTTTGAGTCAGATATTGAAAATATGGGTAATATCAATGTTGTCCCATATGATCAATATGTGAAACAAAGTGAAAGTGAGACTGTACCAAGTGATGCATCTTCTGCAGTCAATGATGACTATGTTTTTGATGAATACACTGCATGTGCCCCTGATGATTATGTTATCTCTGAACTGAATGCCTATAAAGAACAAGTAGCTATTTATGAACAACATGCTAAGTTTGATTTAACCACCCGTGAGCAGGAAATGGATGACCAAATGCGTACAACTATTGAAAAAGTAAGTTTAGAGAAGAAGTATTAAAACAAAAGTTAAACTCCTTACAAGAAAAGCTTTCTAAAACTGCTAAGCAAATACATGAACTTCAAGAAAATGTTAAAATGCTTAAGCAAGAATTCAGTGCTAAGGAATCAAAACTTTTGAATGATTTTTCTAATCTAAAAACCTTGAAAAACAAGCTTGAAAATAAGTTGTACGTACAAGGGAATACCATTCAGACTGCTCAAATGATCACTAAGCATTGAGTTCTCAGCGATAAGCATAGTATCCCCATTATAAAGGAATCCAACCCTGAGTATGGTAAGATAGCAAAAGTTGCTCAAAATGTAATCTATGATGGCAATGAGATTCTTAAACCTAGTTGCATTAAGTGCACTGAGGAAGATAGAAAACTAGATGATGCATCTAGGGAGAAAATGAATAAGAAGCTTAACGATCCTGCGTGTAAAGAGAATAACATAACGATCAAACCCCATGATTACACTAAGGAAAATTGGATATCCTTAGACATGTTTAAGCCTCAAACTCAATTAACCCCAGAACAGATCTTTTGGAAGAAAGACATGGATAAGCTAAAAGTTAATGTACTTGTTGAAACAAACACTCCCCTTAGGAAAATGCCTATAGCTACTGTGTATCCTCCAAATACACCAATGCATCTAGTTCCTACATCTATTGCCACTAATAGCAAGACCTTAATCAGCCTATACATTGTTTATCAGCTGTTTGTTGATTTTGAGTTTGATGCAGCTTTTCAGATAAACAAACGTGACGAACAGATCCAAGCTCATTCTAACACGATCAGAAAGTTGAAAGCCCAAATCTCTCAATTAAAGGGTGAAAAGAGCAATGTGACTGGCTCCCAAATGCCTCTTCCTTTAGATTCTTAGTATTCCTAAACTTTTCATCTTCAAAACTTAGTTAATGCTTTACAAAAAGAAAATGAGAGTTTTCTAGAAGAAAATGAAAAAGTTAAATGACACTTTAAAGAGTTATATGATTCAATGAAAGTTACTCGTGACAAAAACAACGAAAAAATAACGTCTTTACAAAAGGAAATTGAGAATCTGAGAAGTCAGGAAACAAGGAAACTGCCACTTGTTTTTAATGAGAATGTTGCATCAATGTCATCCTCAGATTGAAAATATACTGTGACTGTTAAATACATTCCTCCTCATCTTAGGAATAATGAACATGTGTTTCACAACTATTGTGCTCACCTTAAGGATAGTCTAGAATGTCTCCGTGAGATCGTGGAAGAGGATTTCTTAAATAAGCCTCTTGATAGAGAAATTAGGTTTGCTTGGATTCAGGCCAAATGATCTCAAGAGCTGCTAGAATGTTTAATAGCAACATGTCCTAAATCCTTAGGTACGAAAGGTAAAGCTGTGATGCCTTGTTCTATGCCTAGTGCCAAGCATACAAATCATTCTATGCCCAGTTTGAAGAAAGTGAACACTAATGTGCCTTCAAGTAGTTCAGATCCCTGCATGTCTAGTTCAGGAATGCAAAAAGTAGATCAACCAACTAAAGTTCCCATAATTCCCTCTACAGGAGTAATCAGTGACATTAAAGCAAGAGGGTAAAAGCCTCCAGGCAATACCAAGCAAGATAGGACCTCGCAAGCTAAGAATGTGCATTGGAAGAAAGTAGAAGACCAACCCATGTTGATTCTAGTGTTAGCTCTAAGCGTACTGAAATTAATGCGAATTTTGCTACTTTTGGAAAAACATGTAATGATGATTGCGTGGTTTCTATTACTAATCTTGAATGTGGTGTGAATGATTTGTCTAATATTGTTAAATGCCCAGTTAAAACTATTAATGCTAAAAATCAAGCTAAGAAGGCTAAAAGGCAAAGGCGAAAGAAAGTTAGAAAACAATGGAAACCCACAAGAAGGAAATTTAGTAATATAGGTTATCAATGGATACCTACTAGGCATAAGGTTAATGAGTTTTGCCCTAAATTTTCTAAGTCAATGCCCACTAGAAAATGGATGCCTACTGGTAGAACTATTCCCTTAAGAAGTGAACATACTTTGAATAGGTCAAATATGGACACTAGCACTGCATCTATTTCTAATGAGTCCATTGTTTCTACCTCTGATGTAGGTGTTCCAATAACTGTTACTAACCAAATGGAACCCATTCTTGCATGGGGATCCCAATTATCCAGTTATCCATTCTTGTCTGTGTTCAACTGCAGATCGTTCAAATCGTTATGTGGTACCTCGACTCAGGCTGTTTCAAGCATATGACTGGAGACCGGTCACGGCTCATGAACTTCGTGAGCAAATTCATCGGAACTGTGAAATTCGGAAACGATCATTTTGGTGCTATTATGGGTTATGGAGATTACGTGGTTGGAGATAGTGTGATTTCCAGGGTATATTATGTTGAAGGTCTTGGACATAATCTATTTTCTGTCGGACAATTTTGTGACTCAGATTTAGAAGTGGCCTTCAGAAAACATACTTGCTTTGTTAGAGAACTTGATGGTGTGGAACTTCTCAGAGGAACTCGTGGTTCAAACCTATACACCATCTCTATCGAAGATATGATGAAATCTTCACCCATCTGCTTGCTGTCAAAGGCTTCCAAAATTAAGTCATGGCTATGGCACTGTCGTCTCAATCACTTGAAATTTGGTACCATAAACAATCTTTCCAGAAAGGACTTAGTAAGAGGATTACCCAGATTAAAGTATGAAAAAGATCATCTTTGTTCAGCTTGCCAATTGGGAAAAAGCACAAAATATGGCCACAAACCAAAACCCACAAACTCAGTAATGGAAGTTCTTCATACACTTCATATGGATCTGTGCGGACCAATGAGAGTGCAAACGATAAATGGGAAGAAATACATTCTAGTAGTTGTTGATGACTACTCTCGATTTACTTGGGTAAAGTTTTTGAGGACAAAGGATGAAACTCCAGATGTCATCATCAAACTTATCAAACAGCTTCAGGTTCGACTCAACAATATTGTTAGAATTGTTCGAACAGACACTGGCACAGAGTTTGTTAACAAAGACTTAATTCAGTTTTATGAAAGTGTTGGAATCAGTCATCAAAGAAGTGTTCCACGAACTCCTCAACAGAACGGTGTAGTTGAAAGACTAAATCGAACTCTTGTGGAATCCGCAAGAACAATGCTAATTTATTCAAAGGTTCCAATGTTTCTATGGGCTGAAGCCATTGCCACTGCTTGCTACACCCAAAATCGTTCCCTTACTCACACATCTCATGGAAAAACTCCATATGAACTTGTCCATAAATGAAAACCTGATCTATCCTACCTTCGTGTGTTTGGTGCTTTATGTTACCCAACTAATGACGGTCAAGATTTAGGTAAACTAAAAGCTAAAGCGGACATTGGAGTATTTGTCGGGTATGCACCAAACAGAAAAGGATACCAAATCTACAACAAGAGAACCCGAAATATCATGGAAACAATTCAAGTTACGTTCGATGAGCTGACCGGTCATATGGCTCAAGGACAATCCAGTTTTGGACCCGCATTTCAACCTTTATCTAGTAGTCCTATCAGTTCTACTCTTGTGTCTAATCCCTCACCAGCAACTCCTTATGTACCTCTTTCTGAAGATGATTTGAAGAAATTATTTGATCCAATGTTTGATGAACACTATGAGCCAAGTGCTAATGATATGTTAGTTCCATCAACAGAGGCTGCCTCTATCCCTGTCAATGAAGTTAACTCTTCAGTTTCAATGTCATTAAGTCAAGAAGCGCCTTCTGCTGATCACTCTGTCTCATCAACAAATCATCAATCATCGAGTGTACACAATGGAAAAGTTGTTGTGGTTACAGATGATGAAAACCCTTTTGCTCCTCCAGAAGATGAACCCTTTGAAAACATATTTGCTCCTGAATCATCATCAGAACCATCTTCTTCAGGAGATATCGACTCTGCTACTTCAGTTTCTCAACAGCAACCACATGAACACTTTAGAAAATGGACACATGATCATCCATTGGACAACATCATTGGAAACCTCTCTCCGTCTAGTATCCACACGGAAACAACTTGCAACCGATGCCTTATGGTGCTTCTTCAATTCCGTACTCTCTAAGATCGAACCAAAAGACGTGAAAACTGCCATGAATGAAGACACCTGGTTTAATGCCATGCAAGAAGAAATTCATGAGTTTGATCAACTAGATGTATGGGAATTAGTACCTGCTCCAGATTGTGCAATGATCATTGCTCTAAAGTGGATCTTCAAAGTAAAACTTGATGAGCATGGTGATGTTTTAGAGAACAAGGCTCGACTGGTTGCAAAAGGATACCGTCAAGAGGAGGGTATTGACTTTGAAGAATCATTTGCTCCAGTTGCTCATATCGAGGCAATCAGAATCTTCCGGGCTAATGCTGCAAGTAAGAACATGGTAGTATATAAGATGGATGTAAAGACGACGTTTCTTAACGGAGATTTTAAAGAAGTCGTTTACGTCAGCCAGCCTGAAGGCTTTGTGAACCCAGAGCATCCAACTCACGTCTATTGTTTGAAGAAGGCTCTTTACGGTTTAAAGCAAGCTCCAAGGGCATGGTATGATACGCTATCAAAGTTTCTTCTATCTATTGGATTCAACAAAGGAGCAGTTGATCCGACATTGTTCACCAGAAAGTCAGGAAAACACTTAATTCACGTTCAAATATATGTTGATGATATTATTTTTTCCTCAACTGACCCCAATGAATGTGATCGTTTTTCAAATGAAATGGGTTCCAAATTTCAAATGTCAATGATGGGACAAATGTCATTTTTCTTGGGATTACAAATTTCACAAAGTCCCGGAGGCATTTTTATAAATCAATCTAAATATGCAAATGAGATTTTAAAGAAATTTGGATTTGATTCTAGTGACCCTGTTGACACTCCCATGATAGAGCATACTAAACTGGATGAGGACCACTTAGGGATCATGGTAGACCAAACAAAATATCGTAGTATGATTGGATCCCTGATGTACCTCACAGCCAGTAGACCAGACATTCTGTTCGTTGTTTGCATGTGTGCTAGATATCAGGCTAAGCCTACCAAAAAGCTCCTTGAAGCGGTTAAACGGGTCTTTCGGTATCTCCAAGGAACCATCAATATGGGACTTTGGTACCCGAAGGACACCGGTATGTCACTAACAGCCTATGCAGATGCTGATCATGCAGGATGTCAAGATACACGTCAAAGTACGTCTGGAGGTGCTCAGTTTTTGGGTGATAAGCTTGTGAGCTGGTCTTCAAAGAAGCAAATGAGTACTTCTATTTCCTCTAAAGAGGCTGAATACATAGCCATGTCATCTTGTTGTGCTCAAATCCTATGGATGAGATCTCAATTATCTGACTATGGCTTTGAATTCAACAAAATCCCTCTGTACTGCGATAATAAAAGTGCTATTGCTCTCTCATGCAACAACGTACAACACTCAAGAGCAAAGCACATCAACATTCGACATCATTTCATCAGGGAGCAAGTAGAAAACGGTGTGGTGAAACTCTATTTTGTGAGGACTGAATATCAGTTAGCAGACATCTTTACCAAAGCTCTTCCTAGAGAACGTTTTGAGTTTATCCTGCCACGACTTGGTCTAAAGAGTCTACAACAGGAAACACTCAAACGTCTTCAAGAGGAAGACGAGGAGTAAAGGTCTTTCTTCATCTATCTCTTGTAAATATATTTTCGAAAAGCAAATTACAAAATTACAAAACTTTCAAAAAGCAAATAGAAAAATATAAAACTTTCAAAAATCCATAAAAATTTGAAAAATCTTGAAAAATTCAAAAAAAAAATATTGTCATTTTGTCATGATTTTCTCGATTCAATAAATATCTACGATCTTTGTGCTGTCATTTAAAGAATGACACGGGACTTTAGATGTTGTTCGAATATTAAAAAAAAAAAAACACAAAAACATTTGATGAGAATTTTTGGGAGAAAGTGAAACTATGGTTTATTGTCATTTCAGGCAATAACCCACTTTTCAAAGAAAGAACAGAGCCATGCTTTATCTTGTTTTTCAAAACTCATGCTCTGATTCTATAAACAATTACTTACTATCTAATGAAAACTAATTGCTTTGAAAAATAACTCGGACTCTATTTTTTAAAATCATCTGGACTCAACGTTTGTTAAAAAATATCTATCTCTCAATCAACAACTTATGTCATTGATTGAGGGAGAGAATGATTTCAATTAAATCAAAAGGTTATTTGTCATACAATTGTTTTCAAAAGATAATCATGCATGTTTTATCAATGGAGGTTAAAGTCTCAAAATCCGATCCTTATCAGTTAAAATGTTTTCATAAACAAGTCACAATTCTCCTTAAAAGCTTTCAAAATCAATTTAAATCTACAGAGATCACAAATCTCAAATGATTTGATAATTGTGATCGGGGGAGAATTTGTGATTTAAATTGGATTTAAACTTATATTTCGATAGATGGTTTTATAAGGATGTACAAGCTCTCCTTCCCACATGTGCCAAACGATTTCAAATTTTCTGTGCACATGTTGAGGGGGAGCATCTATCTTAAACCACAAAGATTTGAAACGTGATCAATTTATTTCAATGTGCAGCTTTTTCCTAATATGTGCAAAACATTTTCAAATATCTATGCACATATTGAGGGGGAGCAACTATTTTGAAAACCACATTCTTTATATAACTACTCTTAGATGCAAGCCAACCCCTCAAAGATGAAAATTATCTCTATTACAAATTTTCCGTGCACATGTTGAGGGGGAGCTCTTTTTCTAAAAATATCAAAAACAATTCAGGTACAAAATACTTTGATAATATATCACAAGTATCTGGATTGATTTTCAAATGGTTTTCAATTGGTTCCAATGGCAGATGAACAATACCAAATAGACCGACCAACTTTACTTTATGTATGGTGATATAAGGACGATAAGGTTAGGTATTTGTTCCCATGATCCGCCAAAACCGGAGGGATCTACCCAGGGACAATCCACTAGATAGTGTAGAAGTCCTTAGGTATATTGAAAAAAGGAGAAAAATAAGATATGGGAAGAGTGCAGACTAAGACTGAGCTAGTACTGGAATAAACCCAACAAGGTTCTAATTATGAAGTCTCGGTAAGCACTGAAGGGGTTGAAGAATGAAAAATAATTGAATGAAAAAAGGCTAAAAATAAATAGCCCTCCAATTATTCAACCTTAGGGCAGATACCGGGTTCAATTCATATGCTATTGGTGGTTACCAAGGTAACATCGGTATTGAAGACAAGACGTCATGGACCCAGTGACGCATTGCACTTCTGTAGGATCGTAATAATTATGTGTTTGATGATTCGGGTGGTCTTGGGAGATCAAAATACATGTTAGTCATTTTAGAGAGAGAAAGTAGAGAGAGGTGGGTGTTCTTGCTAGAGGTTTAGACAAATGTATGGAATATTAGATTGAAAGCACCACCCCTTCCATGGATGGAAGGGGTATTTATAGTTACAAAGCTAACGTCCTCCTATCGGACTGTGGATCAGGGATACAGTGGGTAAAGACCCGTCCTTCCTCCACGGTGTTGCACTAAACTAATCTACGCTACAAACTAACTAATAAACTGCTAAATAACGTAAACAACGACACGTCTACGAGCTAACTTATGCTAGATCATAATTGGGGTGACCGACACTTTAACATGGAATTTTCTAATTCCTAACAATCTCCCCCTAAGGGAGGTCACCCCATGAAATACATTTTGCTTCCTAGCATTCTATCTTTGACTTCGTTCTTGAGCTCGTAGACTTCAATTCTTCAATTATGCAATCTTTGTGCTTAAGTAGCGATTCTTCAAAGTCCGCATTGATTTGTACTTTCAGTGGAGGCCTTTAACTGATCCACATCTTTGATGATCTTCGAGCTTTCATTGAGATCATCAGCCATAGTAAATCTCTCTGGATCATCCATAGTAGTGTTGCCTTCATGTGAAGTTGTGACATTTGGACCGACATGCTCACACTTTTGAATCATGACATCTTTCCATCAGAGTAGCGGAAGCCTTACTGGTTCATGATATTTGCAGCAGCGAAGCAGAAGCATAGTATGAAATATCAGAGCCAGGTTATGTAGATATGCACCAGTCATGATTTCTTCAAATTAAGTGTGGATGCTGTGAGCATGCGGCTTTGGATTGACTCCTCAATTCTGATCAGCTGCAACCGTCCAAGTGTACCTGCAAACAACAGTTAGCATTAAAACACACGAAAGTGTCTTTGATCACTTTCGCTGAATTGAGGTACACGGCCCACGGTTCCCCGTTGATCAGTATAAATACTGCCTGTGATCAGGTAGGATTCCTAAGAATCTCCTTGACAGGGTTTCGCAGCTGTTCTAGCCGTTCTCAAGCCGGAACGTCTCAAAGAAGACAACACGGAGTGAGTGAACCAGCGAATTGAGATTCACTGATTGATGAAAAATTGATTTGAAAACAATCGCGTATTGCTTAGAATAAAGAGTTTTGCAATACGACGAAGGTTTTATGAGAAAGATCAATTTTCAAACAAAACACTTTTTGTATTTGAAAATAGTACACAATCGACGTGCTAGCGAAAAGAAGAGATTCGCACATCGAACGGTTTTTCTAAAAGTATTTTTCAATCAGAGATACCTTTTGAATTTTGAAAACATAAGTACACATTCGACGTGCTAGCAAAAAGAAGATTTTCACATCGAACGGTTTTTCCAAAAGTATTCGTCAATTCCAATCCTGGACCAAGGTTGATTCAAGAATGAATCTCCCCATTGTTTCTATCCAGTTGTCACATGGTTGATCTATAGAATAGATCTCACATGCCACCTACCAGGAGCTTGTTTGATGTTGGCTCCAGAAGGCTTTCCATCTTCATTGTGAATATGTTAGCATATCACTCAGATGTTCTGGCAATACCACAAGGATAATGCGTAGGACTCTTAATATATTCTTACTTTCCACATTGTGTGAAACAGCAAGTCTTCATTAATTTAGTGTCCTAATGAGACATTGTGGATGATCTCTTGGCTCTAGACTCAATAGTGCACATTTGGTTCCTATGCCGGAGACTAGGGAGAGGGTCTCCTACTTCAATATCAACCATCTCTAAGAGAAAGTCGATAGATTATGTCGGTTCCCCGTGAGAATGAAACAAGCCCTTTTAAGAGGAACTTGAGTGGTTTGGGAAGTTTAGTGCAGTGCATCACTGGGTCCATGATGTCTTGTCTTCAATACCAGTGTTACCTTAGTAACAACCAGTAGCATATGTATTGAACCCGGTTTCTGCCCTAAGGTTGAATAGATGGAGGGTTATTTCTTTTCACCCTTTTTCACATTCAGTTCTTTTTCATTCTTCAACCCCTTCAGTGCTTACCGAGACTTCATTACTAGAACCTTGTTGGGTTTATTCCAGTACTAGCTCTGTCTCAGTCCGCACTCTTCCCGTATCTCACTTTTCTCCTTTTTTTTTTCAATATACCTAAGGACTCTACACTATCTAGTGGATTGTCCCTGGGTAGATCCCTCCGGTTCTGGCGGATCGTGGGAACTAATACCTAACCTAACCATCCTTATAACACCATGCATAAAGTAAATTGGTCGGTCTTTAGGTACAGTTCATTTCTTCTCGAAACCAATTGAAAAATCATTTGGAAAACCAATCAAGGTACTTGTGATATAATATCAAAGCATTTTGTACCTTAATAGTTTTGATCATTTAGAAACGCTCCCCCTCAACATGTGCATATGATTTTTTTAAATTGTTTATCACATGAAGGCAAGAGTTCTTTTGAAATAATTTCTTTGAAATAATTTCTTGATCACAATTTCCTTAGAAAAAGCCATTTGATTTTCATGGTAAAATTCTCCCCCTCAATATGTGCGTAAGATATTTTAAAAACATTTTTATCACATAGAGGCAAGAGTTCTTTTGAAGCACATCCATGATCAAAAAATCCATTAAGAAAACCATTTGAAAACACAATCAAGGTACTTTATAATCTCTTTTTTAAAAAAACTTTTGTACCTCGATGGTTTTGCTCCCCCTCAATATGTGCTTCAAGATCGAAAGCGTTTAGCACATATGAGAGAGCAGCCTGCACAATTTCATCAAATCGATCACCTTTTATCAAATTTCATTATTAAATCGCAAATTCTCCCCCGATCAAACATATCAAACCCTTTGAGATTTTAGATCCCAAGTGATTTAATTAGGTTTAGAAAACATGGGAGAAAATGTGGCCTTGTTTAAATACTCATCTGGTTTTTGGATAAATCCTCCTCCTCAACATGTGCATTATGTATATTGAAATCGTTTGGCACATGGAGGCAGGAGTGCCTTTAAAGGACTAAAACCAATTCCATTTAAAACAGATTTGAGATTTAAAACACGATCTCTACCCCGATCAGAAATATCAAACCATTTGAGATTTGTGATCCCAACTGATTTAAATCATTTATAAAATTTTGGGGAAAGACGTGGCAAGATTCAATTTTGAAAGATGACAGATAAGGACCATTTTAAGACATTAAAGATTGTTAGTGTCAGGTATGATAGTTTTTAAGAGATCTTTTAAGTAAAACAAAACAATTTCACAATCAAACAAGAACAGAAAAGATTTCATTTTGAAAGACCTTGATTCTAAGGAAAAAATCATACCATGACATAACATTAAATCTTTAGATCACCACTTATTGTTGTACAAACGGACTCTTTTGAAGATATATTGTTTGAAAATATTTTAAATTAAATCACTCTCCCCCTCAATCGATGACCGAAGTCGATAATTGAGTGACTTAAATTTTGATAAAATGAAGTCCGGTGATTTTCAAAATTTAGTCAAATATATTTTCAAAACAATATTTTTCCATTTTCAAAACAATTTATTCAAATTTATTCAAAATTGTTTAAAAATGGTATCCTGCACAAAGATACGTTAGTGGTTGAGAAGCTTCCGTTGTTGTTGCTGTAGGGTTGGAAGAAAACCATCTGCAAATGCAGTGAGACTTCTTCTTACGTTGCATTTTGAATGCCAACTGAGGTCAAATTAAGCTTCGTTTCTTCAATCACTTAGAAGAAAACCGTCTGCTGATGCAGTGAGACCTCTTACGTTGCATTTATGCCAACTCTCCATAGAAGTCCAATTAAGCTCCGTTTCTTCATTTGTCAACCCAAGATATAGTTACCCTTTCCTTTCGGCATCCAATCATCTTCAATTGTGGGATCCGGATCGGGAACATTCTTTTATACCAATATACCTGCATACATTAGTGAACACACATACAAATATATGGTGGTCGACAACACCCATAACAGCAATCGACTAATTAAAGTCAATTCATCATACCAATCAGATCATATAAGCAAGGGGTTTATGTGTTAATCAAACTCTAATCATCTAAACCTAACAATCATATCCTAAATTCCTAGTCCTTCGACACAGGCAAATATCATTTTTAATTAAGCACATAGGATAATTAAGAAAGCTCGTTAGATGATATACATTTGAAAACATTCTCCCCCTCAATCAATGACTCAATTTGTGAAAAGTTTAAGAGTGCTGAAGTCATCGACTGAGTTTTTGCGAATTAATACGAAAACTCTGATCCTGATTGATTTTTCAAGCAACTCATTTTACCACCATTTTGAAATACAGCAAATATTTTTCTGAAGAATTTTAGACGGAAAAACATTTGTGTAGGAACAGCAGTCCTTCGACATACTTTCCTCATTTGTTTTTAGGATAAGTGCACGAAATATTTGAAAAATTGGTATAGCGCAACACTTTCCTTTCTTTTGAAGAGCGGGTTGCTATCTGAACTAATAGCAAACCATAGTTTAAGCACGGGTTACAGTCTGAAGTAACTGTAAGCCATTATTTGAAGCTCGGGTTACAGTCTGAGATAACTGTAAGCCATTGTTTGTGACATGTTTAGAAAAAAAATATTTACACCTCCTGCTCGAACTTCATCTATGGTCCCGTGCCATTATTGAATGACATTTCTAAGACCGTAGATGTTATCGATACCAGAAGACATGTCATAGAACAACATATTTTTGGTATTTTTTTTGAAATTTTTCTGATTTTTATGGGTTTTTGTTGATTTTATATTTTTCTATTTTCTTTTTCTTGGTTTTATATTTTTCTATTTTGTTTTGGTGGTTTTATATTTTTGTATTTTGATTTTTTGAATAAATATATACAAGGATAGAATAGATGATATAGTTAAGAGGATGATGATACGAGTACCATGATAAGAATATCGAGCAGCCTCGTTGTAGAAGAAAGAAGTCATCATCTCTTAAACATTCACCACCAAAGCTTTCGAGGCTCCTGAATTGAGAGAAATTGAACCATCTGAAAGTGAGACTCTGGCAGCTTCCCCCCAAACCGAAAATCCTTTGGATGAGCATATTCGAAGCTCTATTTCAAGCTTTCCTTAGCCAGGTGCACAGAGAAGCACACCATTATCATAAATCCCGCTGCTCCTTTTAAGACCGATAATCGAGAATCTCCGTTAGGGGTTATATCATCCATAAGAAGGACAGCAACGTATCATCCCACTCATAAATAATCTTCTCAAATTTCTTTTCCACTGAAGTCTGACGCAATCCATTCCAAAAGGTGTCAAGAGAACACTTCCCCCAAGTAGTTGAGTTGATGTAGTCAGTCTCTTAGACTAGAGCTCACGAACCCGAACACACAAACCCGAAGACAAAGAAACTTATACCATCGAAGTAGCAGATTAAGTCCAATAGCTAAAGAGTAACCCCGATGTATACTTTTCTCTCCTCCTGATGAAAGTGCATGAAGCTCAAGAACCCGAAGTACCCGAATGCCCAAAGAGAGAAGAACCGATAACATTGAAGAGGCAGGCTGAATCACTGATTATCTCTGCGGATGACAATCTCTGCGGATGTCCACTCCGGAATAAGTGATTATATCTCTGAATCACAGATTAAGCCCTCAAGTGAGACAGCTGAGCGTCCCCAATGTACACAATCTTTATCATCACACACTTGTGTACCTCTTTTATCTTCAGAAACTAACTATTCCATCGCTTCCCCTACATAGCTGGAATAAGAATACTAAACGCCTTGATGAGTAAAACCTTGAGTTTCTCTGCGGTCATGACAATTGTTTTCCCGGGATATCTTCAATCACTTAGAAGAATTAAGTACATCAAGTTTACTCGTCATGAGTCAAACCTTGAGTTTCTCTGCGGTAATAACATTTGTCTTCCCGGGATATCTTCAATTACTTAGAAGCATTAAGCACATCAAGTTTACTCGCGTTAAGATGCTTGTCTCCTTCCCCCTTTATGGTTTTGATACTTCAGAATCAGCAACTCATTGTAAGCCCGTATACTAGAAATTTGTTGAGAAGAACACTTGAACTCTTGTGAGAATCAACTTGCTGAAGACTCACTCTGACAATTTTTATCAACCCATATGTAGACAATTTAAAGTGACCACTGAAGAAGAAAACCCGCTATACCATACTTGAAACTGAAGTCAACTTCCCCACATTTGTATCTTAAGCTTGCACCTAATGATGGAAGAACGGTGTAGAGAATTTATGCTTCAAGCAAATCTCTAAGTACTCACTACCCAAACAAAGTATGAGACCTTAGCACCTCTTGCGTTTATCCACACCGTCATATGCGTGTGACACTGAGTAAAACAAAGTAACTCCTAATAGTGATAGTTAACCAGGTCTTCAACCATCCACCTCGACTGCTGGTAACTAGATAAGCCAAGTCTTCAACTCAATTTCTTAAGCCCGAGCAAGTTATCAAATAAAAACACGCCTTTGTGAAAGTCAACTTTAATCTCAAATAAGTGATAAATGATTAACTCCGAAGTAATCACCTTTTGTCAAATGTCCAACAATAGTCAATATCAACGTCTCGAGTAGTCACTGCTAAAGAATATGAGCAAATCTAATTGGGAATTGAATTTGACTTATAACTTTCTCCCAATTAGTGCTCTCCCCAAAACCGACAATCTGTTTGATAAATGCCCAGATTAAGAAGAAGTCTTTAGATCGTTAAATGCAACTCGTCTTTAGTCTTCTAACATGTAGCAGAAAATGTAGAACAGACTGTAGACTCGACCTTCTTCAAGATTGTGCAGTTGGGGAATAGATAGTTAACATCTTCAACTCACACCAAAAAAGCATCCCACCAAAAAGCATCCCAATTAACTTACATCTTGCAAATCCCCTTAACTAAAATCTCTCCCAATCAAACAAGAACAGAAAGATGTTCATCAAGAAAAACAGCAATCAGGCCGCAACGAACACACAAGATGGTAACACCAAACTACCAATCACATCAAACAAGAACAGAGAGATTGTTCGGAATCATCATGTTGATGTATACGTGAAGCATTAACCGGAAGCACTTTGTCGATAAACTCATCAATCCAAGTGAAGATGTCAACCAACGGCTCTTAGAAGAACAACTCCATGTGAAGATTACCCGATAATAAGAAGCTCGGTTCTTACATGAGTTTCGAGCCGTATGACCATTTAAATTCTCAAATAACAATCAGCAATGCAAAAAATTCACACTTCTTCTCCCCCTCAAGAATTGCATACGGAGATGCCATTCTTGACTAAATAAGTGAAAATCATCCGAAAGTTCTATTCACACTTCTCTCCCGCAAAATCAGCACGAGATGTCGCCATCTTCATTATAATCGAGCAAGTGGAATGAGAAAACAATCAGTGGTAGCCCGGTTCACTTTATGACTGAAGCGCATGGAAAAAGCATGAAGCATGTTGATAAGAATGGTCATTAATTAGAAGATTTCTCTTCTTCAGAAGATAAAGCGCACTGAAACGTACACTTTTCTTTTCTTTAGAGAACGAGGCATGAACTGAGTTGGTCATACGTCATAAGAAGATTTCTCTTCTTTCGAAGATAATGCGCACTGAAACGTACACATTTCTTTTCTTTAGAGTACGAGGCCTGAACTGAAGTGAACAGACGTCATTATCTCTCTCTTTACTGCTCTCTTAGCAAAACATGTAATCAACCCCATTATCATTCAGTAGGCTATTTGTCGTGACAGCTGATGAAGAAAACCCAATATGATAAATTTGACCCTGAAGTAAACTAACCCGAACTCGTGACTTAAACTTGCACATATGTAACAAAGAGCGGTGTCGAGACTTCATGCCCATTTGAATCTCTAAGTACTCTATACTCCTCAACCAACCAACCATCAAGTAATAGACGTACACTACCTCTTGAAAATCCACAATTGAATGTGACACTGAGCACTACAACGTAACTCCTTTAAGTGATAGTTATTCTGAGATGATAAGAGCCCAATTCCCCCAAGTGGTAAAAGAAAAGGTAAAATACACCCAACAATAACTAGATTTCCAAGTCTTCGTTTTTGATAATAAGCTCGAACAAGGATCTCGAAGAATCTTCATCCAACCATCCCCGATACCTTCATATACTAAGTACACTCGCCCGTGATAATTCACTTCAACCTCAAATAAATAATATTGAATTAATGCCGTTGTCACATCCTCTGGTTAACTGCTCAAATCTAGCCTTCTTTGTCATTAAGAGTGAACTTTGATAATGGTTTCATCCCGACCATGGTTAAAAGCACATCACCCCGTAAAACCATGTAATAACCAAACTGCCATGACAATAATCCAAACACACATCCAATTCATGAAACATACACCCTTTTATCCCTTCTTCGAAGCAGAAACCGTTACACCAGCATCAAAAGAGATCTTGAAATACACTTTCCTTTCTCCAAGATGGTTCCATCATTACGGGATTTTACAACTCTATGGTTTAAACCGAGAAATAGTTTCTTTCGCGGGATTTTACAAAACCAAGAATAAACCGTAAGATAGATCCGGGAATGCACTAAACTATTACCAGGATGTTTCCATTGTCACGGGATTTTACAAGTCTATGATTTAAACCGAGAAATAAGTTCTTTCGCGGGATTTTACAAAATCAAGACAAAACCGTGAACAATGTCAGCTTGAATGCGTTATGACAACTTTGGTTTCGGTGAATGTCTGTTTTAGGGGAACATGCAGCGGTTCATCAACGGATCATAATCCAACATCAACATTATCATCAACCATCCAATCAACACTTTGGTAAACACATCATTCACGCATTATGTTGGCTATTGTAGTGACCACTTGGTGAAGTAACCCCGATATGTCAAACTTGATCATGAAGTAAAATTCCCCAGATTTGTTACTTAAACTTGTACTAGTCCTCGTGAAAAAGAAACGGTGTACCCAATGTACCAAACCTCTTGACATATCCTCAACTGCGTGAGACACCGAAGTGATAGCTACGTTGTGGATCAAGTGAGAAAGAGTCACAAACGTAACTAAATAGTCAAGTCTTTATCACCCTCTATAAATGC
This sequence comes from Chrysanthemum seticuspe, assembly GCA_019973895.1. Classification (NCBI taxonomy): domain Eukaryota; kingdom Viridiplantae; phylum Streptophyta; class Magnoliopsida; order Asterales; family Asteraceae; genus Chrysanthemum; species Chrysanthemum seticuspe. The sequence continues at coordinate 120,456,030 of BPTQ01000004.1, read as the reverse complement.
TCAAACAAGTCATCTTTGCGGAATGGTAGAAAGAAAGAAGACGAAATAAGTAAACGTGCCCGGAAAAACTTCACTTCACATCCAAATAAGAAATATCGAACACAAACAACCCAGTAGTCAACCTGGTTCCAATAAAAGTTCAAGCCGTGACAAAAATATTATCCGTGAAAATATAGACACCAAAGCACCACTCCGCATACCATAACTAATCACATCATCAAATCCCATCATCATCAATTCTCTTCAACAATTATCATTTTATCCAAGTCACATGAAATCCAAATCACACAATCTCAAATTATCAAGTTACAACTCGTAGCCCAAATATTACCATAACCCATAAATATCACTTATCACCACTAAAAGCTACCCGATTCAATTAGCATGAAATGAGCCGGTCCATAATAATAATATTAGGGCCAACATATAACTTGCAATTTACTTGAGCCCATTCCATTAGCATAAGCTCATGAGACCCGATAAATCCATTAAGCCCAGTCCAATCCAACTCCCGGTCACTACAAGCATTACAAGCCCCAAATAGCATCACAACTTAGCAAAAACCCAAACAACTTATAAGCTCAAACAACACGCGGCCCAACTTTACATGCACCATCTTAAGCATTGGACCATAATACAAATTGATTCTCAAAAACAAGTCTAGGCCCATATATGCTTAATAATAAGGTTCGGCCTATCCAAAAAAAAAAACGTGTATACCAACATTGTAGACAAAAGAGCCGTTCACAGTGAATCATGTGCACAAGAAATATTCTTAGCCAAAACTTTCGTATGATATCCAAAAACAACATGTAATATCCAAATTGCAAGCAAGCCGTGACAGAATACCCATCGTGAAAATGCATAAACCAGGGTACCAATCAACATAACAACAACGTATCCATGAGATTCGTGATTTACCTCATACGTTGAATGAAATTCGTGACCCATGTACCGTGATATATCAATTCAGAAATTTGTGATGCCACCATTTAATTAACCAATGGTACTCGGTCCATTTCACACAAATAAACAAACCTTTCGGCCCATGTAATAGACTGGTAGTTGATCCATATGCCACCCAACCCTAACCATCCGGTATTTAACACACTAACATCACACATACAAACCCTAATCCCATTTATCATCCGCCCCCATCAGTTGTGAATCCTCTCTCACATTAACGTATCACTCACCACATTCAAACCCTGACCCTAACTTAACTCTTCTTAAAAAAAATGATCCGCCATCCACATCAAAAAAATGTTGCACTCCAAATTTGACGCCCCATCAGTTACATTACCTCACACCAAAAACGCATCAACCCTTTCAATTGACCTCGCCACAGGGTTGGCATCAAGACAATGATCCGTCTTCAAAATCCTTTGAGGTCTCGGGTAGGTATAAATTTGTGATGTAGTTTCGTTTTGAGTTTGATAAAACGAGCCAAAGAGAACAAATAACTAATTAGTTATCTTGTTCTTTTAGCGTGTTCGGAAATTAATAACAAAAGGTTAAAGATCAATGATAGATGTTATTTGTTCGTGTGACATGTTTCTCAAAACTAATCTTGACATGATATTAATGTACACGAACAAAACACTGAGGTCATGAGTCCATTCGTTATTTTTGTTGGTCTTGAGTCACAAAGAACGAACCAAAGAAAAATTAATAACAGATTTGTTAATTAATTTTTTTGATTAGTTCGAATATACTTGAAGCTAAGCTTCAAAGAGATTAATTAGATCGATGATGGGAAAGACTTTCGTGTATTAGACCTTCAAAGGTCTCAACATATGAGACACGAAAGAAGTATCTGAGATCATAAACCGGTTTATTATATCTTTTCAGTTTATTTCGATTAGATTGATGAGATGGTGAATGAGTTGTGGTTTGGGATTGGAGTTGTATTTGGCTGTTGAGATTGATTAGTGTTACGGAACTGTGGATACTTCATTTCAGTTTTACGTTTGCAGTATAAACATGGACCAATGATGCTGTAAAGACTGAGGTCTTGAAAGATTTGGTATTAGGTATTTGATGTTGGTCGTGGTCAATCTTTCATTCTTCTTCTTCATTTCTTTTATGTCGCAAACCCATTTTACACAACTCGCCACGACTAACTCGCCACGGCTAACTCGCCACGGCTAACTCGCCACGGCTAACTCGCCACGGCTAAGTCGCCACGGCCAAGTCGCTAGGCCAAGTCGTAGCGACTTGTAAAGACAAGTCGCTATAAAAAAACTGCAGTACAACTCGCTACCAAGAATATGACCAGTTTCCAACCCAGAAAATAAGACCAAAACTGCATCTTTAAACCCATATAGACCAAAAAACAGCATACCAACAAACTTATAACCCATTTGACCATGTTTTGACACACCAGAAATGACCAAATGACCGCATGTAGTTTCATGAAAAATGGTAACAAAACAATCATACAGATGATAAAACCATGTTGTTTGGACAAAATATTGACACAAAACAGATTTGAAATTAAGAAAAGACCATATGATTTATTGAAACCAAAAAGGATACATAAAAGTATCAAAACTGTTTATCATAAGAATTGGGACAAAAAAAAAATTTCCGACCCAAGAAAATAGTACAAAAACAGTTTTGAACATTATCCAAAAACCAACATAACCATGATGCGAAACCACCCAAATCAACACAACACAAGAACCTTGGCTCTGGTACCAATTGTAGGATCGTAATAATTATGTGTTTGATGATTCGGGTGGTCTTGGGAGATCAAAATACATGTTAGTCATTTTAGAGAGAGAAAGTAGAGAGAGGTGGGTGTTCTTGCTAGAGGTTTAGACAAATGTATGGAATATTAGATTGAAAGCACCACCCCTTCCATGGATGGAAGGGGTATTTATAGTTACAAAGCTAACGTCCTCCTATCGGACTGTGGATCAGGGATACAGTGGGTAAAGACCCGTCCTTCCTCCACGGTGTTGCACTAAACTAATCTACGCTACAAACTAACTAATAAACTGCTAAATAACGTAAACAACGACACGTCTACGAGCTAACTTATGCTAGATCATAATTGGGGTGACCGACACTTTAACATGGAATTTTCTAATTCCTAACAACTTCAACTTCCCAAACCACTCAAGTTCCTCTTAAAAGGAATCGTTTCATTCTCACGGGGAACCGACATTATCTATCGAATTTATCTTAGAGTTTGTTGATATTGAAGAAGGAGACCCTCTCCCTAGTCTCCGACATAGGATCCAAATATGCACAATTGAGTCTAGAGCCACGAGATCATCTATAAATCTCATTAGGACACTTTCAATGAAGACTCTCTGTTTCACACAATGTGGAAAGAGAGATTATATCTTATGAGTCCTACGCATTATCCTTGTGGTATTGCCAGAACATCTGAGTGATATGCAAACATATTCACAATGAAGATGGAAAGCCTTCTAGAGCCAACATCAAACAAGCTCCTGGTGGGTGGCATGTGAGATCTATTCAATAGATCAACCATGTGACAACTGAACAGAAACAATGGGGCGATTCAATCTTTTGAATCAATCCTGGTTCAGGTTATGGATTGACGGATACCTTTGAAAAACCGGTCGTTGTGCTTAAAAACTCTTTTCTTTAGCACATCGACTGTGTACTTATATTTCAAAATAAAAGGTGTTTATGATTGATAATTGATTTTTATTAAAACCTTTGTTGTATTGCAAAAACAACTTCTATTGAGCGATACACGATTGTTTTTCAAATCTCTTTCTATCAATCAGTGAATCTCAATTCACTGGTTCACTCACTCTGTGTTGTCTTCTTTGAGACGTTCCGGTTTGAAAACAGCTAGAACAGCTGCGAAACCCTGTCAAGGAAATTCTTCGAAATTATACCTGATCACAGGCAGTACTTGTACTGATCAACGGGGAACCGTGGGCCGTGTACCTCAATTCAACGAAAGTGATCAAAGATACTTTCGTGCGCTTTATTGCTAACTGTTGTATGCAGGTACGCCCGACGTTTGCAGCTGATCAGAATGAAGCGGTCAATCCATAGCCGCATGCTCACACAGCACATTCATCTCAAAAGAAATCATGATTAGTGCATCAATGACTCTGATATTCTCACTCCATGCTTCTGCTACGCTGCTGCTAATATCATGAATCAATGAAAGCTTCCGCTACTTTGATGAGAATATATCATGATCCAGAAAGTGAGCATGTCGGTCCAAATGTCACAACATCACATAATACCAACACCATAATGGAAGAGTCAGAGATTTATGATAGCTGATGATCTCAAAGCTGGCTCAAAACTCATTATCACGTGGATCAGATTAATGGTTGTGGTAAACTCATTTACTTCAAGTACATGACACTATCTACCACCATCATTTCCTTCCATCTATTCATCATTAATAAACTTTGACCTACTTATATTGAAAACCCATTTTTTGTTTACCACAACCAACAACACAGTTACTCGAAAATGTTAGTTAGAAGCAACCCAAAATGGTTGTGGCAAACACACTACAACACAGTTGCTTCTAACTAACATTTTCGAGTAACTGTGTTGTTGGTTGTGGTAAACAAAAAATGGGTTTTCAATATAAGTAGGTCAAAGTTTATTAATGATGAATAGATGGAAGGAAATGATGGTGGTAGATAGTGTCATGTACTTGAAGTAAATATGTCCAAAAATTTGAAAGTCAAACTGCTACAACACAACCCTCAATAAACTTAAGGAAACAAGTAATATTTTATGGGCAACTATACAGAAACAATGGGCAACTAGGCACAAACATGGTGTCTAGCTACAAAGTAAAATAAATTAAGAGTTTATTTATGTATGTGTTGTCCATAATTGTATTTATCTGTGTTGGTTAGGAAAATGCACATTTTTAAATTATTTTCTACATATGTTATTAACCGTGTTAATGTTGTCGATAACTGTATTATATGTGTTGGTTAAGAAAATGCACATTCAAGCATATAAGAACAGATAATAATATGACTGTGTTATAATAACAAGATACCTGTAAGCACTCCATAACATGGACATACCAGTCGCAGGACTCGTAGTCATACGTGTCGCCGCTATCATAAAATGTTACCACTACTGTAGGTATGTTAAATTGGGCAAGACACCAGTGTTTGACCATTTCATTGAAAGGAATAAAAACCTAAAAGAAAATTGGCAGTATATTAAGCAACATAAATAGAGGTGGCAAAACGGGCGGGCACGGGCACAGGCTAAACAGGCACGGGCTAGAATGGGCACGGGCTTAAACGGGCACGGGCTAAACGGGCATGGGCCAAACGGGCACATGTTATACAAACTGTTTAATAAAAGACCTAAAACGACGAAATAAATTTCTTTAAACGTAATATCTTATTTATATTAAAAAACTTAAATATATTATATAAAAATATTTCTTTAAAACTATCGTAATGTTCTACAATTGAGGGAAAAAAATGTGCCCGTTAGTGCCCATTTAAGTTTTCAATGGGCTATATGTGCCCAATTCAAAAAAGGAGGGGCTAAATTTGCCCAAATCTTTCAAAAATGTGCCAATTTAGCCCATCTTTTTGCTTTTGGGCACATTTTGCCACCTCTAAACATAAGTCAGATTGGTTCATGTAGTTTAGTAAAATATGCGGGTTAACGAAAAGAATAGTTAACGCCCCAAAAGGGAACATATTTATTTTTTCAGGGCGTAATGTAAGACTGTTAATGAGTTTTTTATAATTCTTCTTGGGTTCATGTTAGGAAAAAGGCTATAAAATCATAACGTACTTTACAAAAAAAACTCATTATGCTCTATCTATTTCACTTATTGTCATAATACATAACCGTTTTCATTTTATTCGGTTATTTTCTGTCCGTTTTTATCCGTTTTCGTAAATCGTCCATTTTTATCCATTTTCATTTTAATCTGTCCGGATAAAAACATATAAAAACGGATAAAAACCGTTTTTATTATCCACGTCAAAACGGTTTTTATCCGTTTTTATCTGTTTTTATCCGGAGATATTAAAATGAAAACGGATAAAAATGGACGATTTACGAAAACGGATAAAAACGGAAAGAAAATAACCGAATAAAATGAAAATGGTTATGTATTATGACAATAAGTGAAGTAGATAGATCATAATGAGTTTTTTTGTAAAGTACGTTATGAATTTATAGCTTTTTTCCTTCATGTTAAAGACAGTTTACATATTTGTATCTAGTTGAATGATGTATGTTGATGGTTATTTATGATAAATGAATCGTCTTTCATCAACTACCTGATTATTAAATGAACTTAAATCCTAAAAATTTCATCAAATGAAAAGTAAATGTATTACCTGTTCAACATCACTCCATGGCCTGAGATACCTCGTCCCGTCTGCATAAAACACGGGCATGCCGTTTTGTAGAAGAATCTGAACAAAGTAACTAATAACCATCGCCCAGTTAGCATTCTGAGGTCTCACATGCCACATATAGTCAACCCAGAGGTCTATATGCTGCGAATTTGACGTAAATAAAAAACCATTTTAATAAATGGTAAAACAAAAATATGGTGTAAAAAAGTGAATAAGACTATCTATATATACTCACCTCCTCTGTTGGAATAGCTCCTAACACGTAAATGGAACGACATTTATGGGATTACATTATCTATCTTATTTAGCCAAACACAAGGACTAGTTATGTCATAGTTTAATAGTTATGTATGTGCTTGGCTATAAATACCCCTCCATACTTCCATGGAGGGGTGAGATTTCTTACTGTAATTTTCCCTTTCATTAATAAAACACACATAGTTCTCTCCCTTCTCTCTTGTTTCTCTCTCTAACTTGAAGATGGTGTTTTTCCATCTTCCAAGACCTCCCGATTCACTATATCAACCAAATCTTCCATAAATACGATCCTAACATTGGTATCAAGAGAAAGGTCGGTTTTTTATTTGTGGTTGATTTTGGTGATGTTATCTTGTCAATATTCGATATTCTAAAATTTGTTTTTAACAAAGCTTCAACCTTTCACATATGTTTTCAGTTTTTAACAGCTTTTTTACAAGTGATGTATCATTTTGGTCAAAAAAAAAGTCAACAGATTTATGTTGATATTCATCAGGCTGTTTCTTGTGTCTTAACAGTCCAAATATCAGTCTTTTGATAACGTTTTTCGTGATTTTTTTGGTACCAATCTCGTGACTGTTTTGTGGTCAATACATGGTCATTATTCATGGTCAAACGGGTAACATGGATGTTTTTTTTCTGCAAATCTTTCTGGGTTTCTTTATGCTGAACGGAAAAGTAGTCGAAAATGGTCGCCGGAAAAATGGTCAAATGGTCAAAACCCTATTTTTACGCTTAAGACTCATCTTCAGACTAAGTTACGAGTAACTTGGAAAGTTACTCGTAAGGACTTTTTGTTTACGCGTAACATTACGAGTAGAATCGTTTTACGCATAAGGTTATAAAATTTACGCATAAGCTTTAGGCTTACGCCTAAGAAACCCTACGCGTTAGCCGTGTTTACGCCTAAGGTCTTTTTCTTGTTTACGCATAAGAAAACGAGATGAGAAAAAAAAAAAAAAAAAAAAAAAAAAACTTCTAGACCGTGACCCCGTGACCCCATCAAAATACCAACAACATCCAGTCCTCATATTTTATCCTCATTGGTACTCAACAGTTGAAACAAAAGAAAAAGAAGAGGATAAATTGTAAATAACTATAAACAACTATAGCCATAAACATCAATTACATCATCTAATCCTACACCCCAATCACCATCAGTCATAACAGACGCAACCATTAACAAATCTAACTTACTCGTCTGTCCAATGTCTTATTCAATATACGAACTTTTAAAAGAAAGATAGAAAAACCAATTGGTTTCCATCAGACTTTTGTTCGATTACCACAAAACAAGAAATGAAAACCTACCCGTGACCAAACTAAGCGTTTTGAAGCCGCGTGGTTTTTCAACAGGCTTTTGCTTCGTGGGTGCTGGAAACTAATGGGGTTACATGTTGCTTAAGTTTGGGGCAGATAATTTATCATTATGTGATTAGGATTGAGTGGATTGTTGGGTGAATGGTTAATTTCTTTGGCTGCGTTTGTGATAAACTAATTTGTTGGTGGCGTCAGTTTTTTTTGTGACTGCGTATTCTTGATATTAGGGTTAAGGAAAAGGTAAATGAATTTAGGGTTGTAGTGTGTTATTTATACGAGGATAATTAGGGTTTGATTGGACTTAAGCTATGTTTTGGACGTATGGATTGGACCAGGTACTAGTTGTCTTTGGGCTCGAGATTTATAAGTTATCAATCTTAATTGGGCCGAGTTTTAATTTTATGTTACATGGGCTGAATGTTTCACACAAGAATGACATAGATTGAGCTTAAAAATTCTTTAGTATTATACACTATGTGCATTTTTGGTACAAATTTTGGCGAATAAGGGTGGTATTTTGGTTGATACAACTATTTCACGGGGATACATTTTATTTTGACAAGATCGGGAAACCATTATCAAATTTATTTTAACCCTTAATGAAGGCTAGTTTTGGGGATATAACCGCAAGATGTGATTACGGCGAGAATTAATTATTACTTATTTGAGGTTGAAGTGGGATATCACGGGTACGTGTACTTAGTATCTGAAGATACCGGGGTTGGTTGGATGCATGATTCTTCGAGATCCTTGTTCGAGCTTTTAACCGTCACGAATGACAAAGACTTGAGTTATCTAGTTGAACCTGATGTAAGGAGTTACGTTGTTGTGCTCACAGCTTATAACTATCACTTTTAAGGAGTTACGTTGTTGTGCTCAAGTGTCACACTAAGGTGTGGATAATTTGAGAAACTTTAAGTTTACCTTTTTTCGATGGAGTTAAGAAAAAGGGTTCTTCGTCTGACAATAGTGCAAGTTTAATTCACAAGTTCGGGTTATACTACTTCAGTCTCAAGTTCGTCATATTGGGTTTTCTCCATCAGTAGTCACTACAAAAAGCCGTCAGAATGATAATGGGGTCGGTAAAGAGTTAGCTGAGAAGAGTATACACGAGTAGAGAAGTCTTATCAGTAATCGATTCTCACAAGATATTTATGGTACTTCACAATTGTTCAATTACTTGGACATACATGGTTTCGATGTCTCCAATTCATCATCAACATACGTGGTGTATGATTCTGATTCATTGAAAACATCTGGGGGAAGAGAGTATAGGTGGTGTTTGCTTCCTTTGATGTTTTTGGATTTTTTTTGAAAATCCTCTCCTTTCATGATTTTCTTCAATCAGGGGGAAGAAATGAGACGATCTGTGGTGAAAATTTCTCAAGTTGGTGTTATCGTCTCACTTTCACAGAGTTATCGTGCGTGAAGTTACCTAAATATGATGTTGTGATGCGTCACACACGGTCATTTTATCGTGTAATTGCATATTCACAAGTAACTATTATTCCGATAGACCGCAAAATTCAGGGGGAAGTCGTTTCATCTCATCTTTCGTGGATTGTTTGGTGTGAAGCTTCCACATATGTGAGATGATCTTGTTGAATTCTTGCATGTTACCCCTGAACGGATTTTCCGCAATAAGTCAGATTTACCTTGTGTGGTTTACTGCTCATCTACAAATTCCGCTGCGTACTGAAAACTTCTAAAGTTAGAGGAAATGTTCACTACATCAAAGTTTCGAATTTGCTGAAGACGGTTGTCAGTTTGGGGGGAAGTTGATTCAGAAACTTCGCGAAAAAGGAGTGTACGGAGAAGCTGCTAAAGACATGCAGCATGAATTGGGGGGAAGTTAATCCAATTTATGCATATTACATCATTTGCCTACAAGTGAAGAAAACAGTTCTCAAGTCAAGGTACAAGAAGAAGACAAAGAGTGTAAAATTTCATCATCCTCAGCACTTGAAGAGTTTATGAAGATCTTTCTTTATTTGTTTTTTATACTTGTAGGAAATGTTGTAAGTAATCCCTTATGTCGTCCCATTGGGGGAAGATTGTTGGAATCGCTCCTAACACGTAAATGGAACGACATTTACGGGATTACATTATCTATCTTATTTAGCCAAACACAAGGACTAGTTATGTCATAGTTTAATAGTTATGTATGTGCTTGGCTATAAATACCCCTCCATACTTTCATGGAGGGGTGAGATTTCTTAGTGTAATTTTCCCTTTCATTAATAAAACACACATAGTTCTCTCCCTTCTCTCTTGTTTCTCTCTCTAACTTGAAGATGGTGTTCTTCCATCTTCCAAGACCTCCCGATTCACTATATCAACCAAATCTTCCATAAATACGATCCTAACATCCTCAGTTAGCCAAACTTTTCTATCAGTGTCTAAGAAAATTAATCGATTCTAGAAATTTCGGTCTACGGTATAATCATTTGACCATGGAAATTTACACCTTTGTGGCCCCAGATCACCAAGATATGCTTCAATATCATCTATCAGCCAAAGAATTTCGACAGAATAAAACCATCTAGTTAGATCCTACAAAACATCTTTAATTTATAAGTGTGACAGAGTAATATTGGTAACCAAATATATTGAAAAATATGTAAAAAGTATGACAATACCTCCACCTAAGGTTTAACTCTTTTTAGCTCCTCAGCAATAGTTCGATAATTAACGTTAGGACGGTGTCTTTTTATTTTAAACCATGTGACTTTCAGATTGTTTTGTGGCGAAAGAGGTTCAATGCGATTCCTCTTGTCGGGTGGTAACCGACTCAATGCCTTTTAAAATGAGAGGAATTCATAAACGCTAGTCATTTTTTTCTTCTTCTCCTTCTCCAACTTCAACATCTCATCTTCTTCCAACCTCAACCTATTAGCCTCTTCCAGCCTTAACATGTTGGCCTCTGCATTCATCTTCTTTTCTTCCAACTGTAACCTTTCTTCCTCTGCCAACGCCAATCTCAATTCCTCTAAAAGAAGATACTATTGAAACATGCTAATGCTGATTACATATGCAATAGATATTATATATGGGTATATAACGGGCATGAAACTACATTGGTATAACATAATTAACCTAAGCAACGTTTTCGGCAGATTCAGGCAAGTCGATCAATTTGAGATAAATGTTGTTAAGTGAATCAGAAAATTCAAACCTTGTGTTTGGAAAATGTGATTCAAAATCTAGTTTGTCCTGTAAAAAATGGCTAACTTTATAAAATTACACAATGGATGCGAAAAATAAAGACAGATTGGTTGAAAACTGTACTCGAAGACCGGCAGTTCTGTCATCAGCAAGAATCTATGAAGGTTTAACTGTTATAAAAATCCACAATATCATGTAATTAAAAAATAGCAGCTACTATTCTTATATTATAATGAATATAAACAGAACCTGAATAATGCACTCAAGTTTAAAAACTTGGTGATTCAGATAAGCAATTACAAGATCCTTAAGGCTTTTTGTTCTGGAACTACTTCCACTCTTGCATTGATTGGAATTTACTTTCAAAGCAGTATTCAAACGTTTGTGTGACTTTGCCAACTTCGAAAGATAAGTATCGTAAAGCCAATGATGGGCCCTGACCGGAGCTCTGGGAACGTAGTTGTTGAATTTTTTTTTTGCTATGTATCCACCATACAGATTCGAACTCAGGTATAGTAGGTCTTAGATCAGTAATTGCACTAGACTCCTAAAGATCAATGGAGACAAAGAAATGATATGGTTTAATTACTTTATTTCAAGAATAGAAGGGGTTTCAAGTCATACATTACCAACAAGCTTAAAATCTTTTTCCGAATTATGTGATGTATTATAATATTTTATTTCAAGTATAGAAAGATTTTAATTGGATTTGATAAGTATTGTTGGGATTCAGACTTGTTGATGATGTTGATGTTATTGCTGCTAAAGTTGATTACTGCTGCTCTTGTAAACTTAGTACTGGTGATGAAATTGTTAGGATTTAGAAAATCCATGTTGAAGAGTCGGTCACCCCAACTCTAGTCTAGCATATGTTAGCTCGTAGACATTACGTTATTTACTAGTTATTTAGTTAAGTTACTTAGTTTAGTGCAACATCGTGAAGGAAGGACGGGTCTTTACCCACTGTATGCCTGATCTACAGTCCAAAGGAGGACGTTTAATATGTAACTATAAATACCCTCTACCTCCCAAGGTAGAGGGTTGGACCTTTCACTTAATCTAACCTTTCTTTCTTTTGTTTACTTTCTCTCTCTAGAAAGGCTCCCATCTTCCAATTTCTCTCTCTAGAACCTTAAACTATTCGAACCATATTGCGTTATGTGATGTGTTTATGAAATCTAATATCTAACAATTGGTATCAAGAGCCATGGCTTGATCACTCATCTTTCATGTTCTTGGATTTCTAGTGGTTTTCATAAGGTTTTTGGGTTTGAATGAGTTTAGAGTAGTTTGCATCATTCGGATCATTTCTAGTGTTAAAGTTAGGATTTTGATAGTACTTTTGTGTTTAGAATCATTATAAGTGTTTAGGTTTTGGTTTGGAAGGTTTGAATCATCGTGGTTAAGTTGTTTTTTGGATTGAAAAGTGGTGTTTTTGAAAGCTTCTTGGATGCGAGTTGAGTCACGGTAAGCTTTTATTTGATGCGACTTGTCTCTCGGATTGTGTTTCTTGGATGCGAGTTGTCCTATGCTTGATGCGATTTGTCTCTTCTGAGTATGCTTATTGAAGCGAGTTGTCTTATGTGCGAGTTGTCTATTGAGACAAAACGACAAGAAAGGACAAAGTAGTTGAAGTAATGGGTGTACTTGTATACTATGCGAGTTGTCTGTCTATGCGAGTTGTGTTTTATGCGAGTTGTCGTTTAAGCGAGTTGGTAATCAAGGTGCGAGTTATCTTGTACTGCGACTTGTCTTATACTGCGACTTGTCTTGGGTGTGAGTTGTCTAGGGTGCGAGTTGCCTCCAGTGCGAGTTGTGTCCAGTGCGAGTTGTCTCTAGTGCGAGTTGTCTCTAGTGCGAGTTGTCTCCTGTGCGATTTGTCTCCAGTGCGATTTGTCAAGGACTGAGATTTGTCAATTCATGCGATTTGCCTATAAACCTAACATACAAATCCCTTGTTTTCGATCCGCGGAACAGGGGGTATATATAAAGAATTAGGGAATATCACAAACTCAACCATAACACCAATTTAACTTCACTTCCTTATCATCTTCTAGTTCCTTTACTACATTCTAATTCTCACACTCTTACGGTTTGGTCTTGATTTTAGTAAAATCCCGCGAAAGATTCTATTTCACAGTTTAAATCACAGACTTGTAAAATCCCGTGTATACATCAACATCATGTCTTACACTCCTGATTCAGTGATTTCAAAAGTACTCAAACTGTATGATGCTGTAGACAACCATGAGAATATTAGCTATACTGAACGGTTACAGATGATGGAATCAATCAATGATGATTTGAGTTCTTAATGCTCTGAGTCCAATGAGAAAGAATTGCACCTTCTCATGCTACAGAATGCCATGAAAAAGGAATGTTGCATTGTACCCTTTCAGCAACTTTACTCTCTCCTCATGTTACTTCTTCCCATAACAATGGAACGAACATGTAATGCCCTTTTCCGTCAGGACTTATCCATATTAACACGAACTTTGTTGTTAAATTTAGAACAATTGGAGCTACAACTTGACAAAGAGATGGTTCAAAAGGATAGTTCCATTGCTGCACTTCAAGTGATCCACAAACAATTTCAGTCATTCATAAGTAGGGAATTCACTTTAGATTATGATTCTCATATGACTGAAGTGTCGTTTAATAATCACACTGGAATGGAAGTTAACATGTTCATAGAGAGATTAATCCAACTCATGGATAATGTAGAGAAGTATATTGAGGAAGTTATTCAGAAAGATGAAAAAATGGATGAGTGTCGAGTGCAGTTGAGAGATAGTTGTGATGAGTCGGGTAATGTATCAGTTGAAAGATCAGGTGTTGCTGAATGCAAAATAATAGAGACAACAAAGAATGATGTAACCAGCTGTTCACTAAATCCTGTCATACAAGATGTGGATACAGAAATCAGAAGGGTGAATGAATGTCGAGTGCAATCAAGAGATTGTAGTGTTGAGATGGGTAAAGCACCAGATGATGGATCAGTTGGCATTGAATACAGGGGCTCAGAGGCAGATAAACTTGAAACAGCCAGTAGTTCAGTAACTTTTGTTACACATGATGTGGATGCAGATATCAGAACGATAAATGAACAAGTGACATATGATGAGGTACCCTTAACTGTTCAACATTGTGCATCTGCTAATGTACCTAAACAAACTGATCTTAATGCTGAACATGATTCTGATAAATGTTCCTTGGTTGAGGCTGAGTCTAAAATTTTCAAAAAAAATGATATGGTGGATAAAAATGCTTTTGATAAACTTTCAAACAAATTCTCAAAACTTGAAAAACATTGCATTTCACTTGAAATTGCAATACAAAGAAAGGAGGAAAGTTTTCAAACTAAGAAACCATGTAAAAATCTGGAATTTCGTGAATTTTTTGAAATAAACGATTTAAAAGCTCAGCTTCAAGCCAAAAACTCTACTATCAACAATTTGAAGAAACATATTTCTAATATGCATGTGAAAATTAATTTGGTTACAAGTAATTCTGATGTTAATACTATTTATGATATTTAAATGAGAAATGATGAATTAGCGGTTTGTGTGGCCAAATTACTAAAGGAAAATGAGTCTTTGAGAAAGCATCCCATAGAACTAAGTGACTCTGTCAAAGAAGCTAGAACTAAGTCAATAGAACAAACAAACTCTTTGATAGCAAAAAATTGATGATCTCAAAGTTCAACTTCAGGAAAAGAGTTTCGCTATTGTTGCCTTAAAGAATGAGCTTAGAAAAACCGAAGGGAAAAGTGTGAACACTAAGTTTACAAAACCGTCAACCTTGGGGAAGCCAGTTTCTCATCCCACTAGAGACCGGTCTGTTATTAGGCAGCCTACTACATTTATATCTGAAAGAATAAAATCTTTAAAGACAAGGCTTGCCTCCCAAGTTGATGTGAAACAAGGTTTAACAAAACCAGTCACTTCACCTGATTCACCTAAGAATAATGCTTCTAGCTCCGTTAACCCTCAACAAGTAGCTACTTCTACTCCTAGCACCTCTAGGAATAGTTCAAAAACAGTGTCAAAACCAAGCACTAAAACCCAGAATTCATATGATATGAATGACTTGTGGAAGAACTATTATCTAGAAGAAGCTAGGAAAAAGGCACATATTCGAAAAGACGGAATTTTAGGTGCAAGACCTAGGGTGATGAATTCCATGAGATTTTAAGGCACTGCTAGTAGTAGTAAACCATTACCTAGGAACACTCAAAAGACTAGGAGTTGGCTTGCACCTAAGAGTAGTTATATGAAGAAGAATGCTAAGCATGTAGAAAATGAAACTAGAAATTCTGAGTCTTTTCCAAATAAGAAACATTTTTCTAATTCACATGCTAAGGTACAATCCACTAAGACTACTAACATGGCTAAGGTTCAACATGCTATGAAGCAAAACAAACCTAAAACTTCACATGGATCCCAACTGCTAAATTCTTGGAGTCTAGGAATAACGATAAGTCTTCCATGCATAAGAATATCAACAATCCTAGACCTTGCCATAAGTGGATACCATCTGGTAGAATGTTTAAGGATGTTGGACTTAGGTGGATACCTACCGGAAAGCTGTTTACCGATGGCAAAATCAAGGTAGTCCTTACTTAGTTGCAGATTCTTCGATCCTTCACTACATGGACTGGCTTAAAGTATGGTTAACAAAAGGATTGATATCTCATAACTCACGGGTTCTTGTATCTCAACCTTGATATTCAATCGGCTATGACGTCTGTTCACATCAGTTTAGGCCTCGTTCTTTAACACTATGGCGTCTGTAGATAACACTTCAGGCCTCGTTCCTCAAAGAAAAGAAAAGTGTATGCCTCAGTGAGCTTTATCTTCAGAAGAAGAGAAATCTTCATTTTTATGACCATTCTCATCGACATTCTTCATCAACGAGCTTCATGTTTTTCCATGCTCATTCAATCCTCGATTGGATATCCGTTCATTGGTATATATTCTTATTCACTTGCTCAATCAAAAACGGCAAACTTTATTTGCAATTTTTGAGGGGGAGAAGAGTGAATATACTACATGTTGATGGATGCTTGAGTTATGGTCTGTAACATATTGGATTTCACAAACACATCACATAAAAATATATGGGCCGAATTAGTTTAAGGTTCTAGAGAGAAAGTGGAAGATGGGAGCCTTTGTAGAGAGAGAAAGTTACAAAGAAAGAAATGTTAGATTAAGTAAAAGGTCCAACCCTCTACCTTGGGAGGTAGAGGGTATTTATAGTTACAAACTAAACGTCCTCCTTCGGACTGTGGATCAGGGATACAGTGGGTAAAGACCCGTCCAGGGTATTGCTCTAAACTAAATAACTAATAAATAACGTAATGTCTACGAGCTAACATATGCTAGACTAGAGTTGGGGTGACCGACTCTTCACTATGGCTTTTCTAAATCCTAACAATCTCCCCCTAAGGGAGTTCACCCCATGAATTACATTTTGTTTCCTAGCATTCTATTCTTGACTTCTTTCTTGTGCTCGTAGACTTTAATTCTTCAAGTTCCGCAATCTTTGTGCTTTAGCAGTGATTCTTCAAAGTCCAAGTGCTTTGTACTTTTAGTGGAGGTCTTTGTGCTGATCCACGTTTGGTGATTCGTTAAGCCAGGTTTGAGATCAATAGCCACATCAAATCTCTAGCTCATCCATTATAGCATCGCCATTATGTGAAGTTGTGACTTTCGGACCGACATGCTCACATTTTAGATCATGATATCTTCTCATCAGAGTTGCGGAAGCTTTTTTTGATTCATAATATTTCCAGCAGTGTAGCAGAAGCATGGATTGAAAATATCAGAATCAGTTGATGAAGATATGCACTTATCATGATTTCTTTAGATTTTGAAAGCGATGTGTGAGCATGCGGCTATGGATTGACTCCTCAATTCTGATCAGCTGCAACCATCCTAATGTACCTGCAAACAACAGTTAGCAACAAAACACACGAAAGTGTCTTTGATCACTTTCATTGAATTGAGGTACACGGCCCACGGTTCCCCGTTGATCAGTACAAGTACTGCCTGTGATCAGGTATAATTCCGAAGAATCTCCTTGACAGGGTTTCGCAGCTGTTCTAGCTGTTCTCAAACCGGAACGTCTCAAAGAAGACAACACGGAGTGAGTGAAGCAGCAAATTGAGATTTACTGATTGATTAAAAATGATTTGAAAACAATCGCGTATTGCTTGAAGAAAGAGTTTTGCAATACGACGAAGGTTTTATAAGAAAAATCAAATTTCAATCATAAATACCCTTTTAATTTTGAAAATTTAATACACAGTCGATGTGCAATAGAAAAGATTTTGAGCACACCAACCGTTTTTTCATACGTATCCGTCAATCCATAACCTGAACCAGGATTGATTCAAAAGATTGAATCGCCCCATTGTTTCTGTTCAGTTGTCACATGGTTGATCTATTGGATAGATCTCACATGCCACCCACCAGGAGCTTGTTTGATGTTGGCTCCAGAAGGCTTTCCATCTTCATTGTGAATATGTTAGCATATCACTCAGATGTTCTGGCAATACCACAAGGATAATGCGTAGGACTCATAAGATATAATCTCTCTTTCCACATTGTGTGAAACAGAGAGTCTTCATAGACAGTGTCCTAATGAGATTTATATGATGATCTCGTGGCTCTAGACTCAATTGTGCATATTTTGGTTCCTATGCCGGATACTAGGGAGAGGGTCTCCTTCTTCAATATCAACAAACTCTAAGAGAAAGTCGATAGATAATGTAGGTTCCCCGTGAGAATGAAACAAGCCCTTTTAAGAGGAACTTGAGTGGCTTGGGAAGTTTAGTGCAGTGTGTCACTGGGTCCATGACGTCTTGTCTTCAATACCGGAGTTACCTTAGTAACCACCAGTAGCATATGTATTGAACCCGGTTTCTGCCGTAAGGTTGAATTATTGGAGGGCTATTTCTTTTCACCCTTTTCACATTCAATTCTTTTTCATTCTTCAACCCCTTCAGTGCTTACCGAGACTTCATTGCTAGAACCTTGTTGGGTTTATTCCAGTACTAGCTCTATCTCAGTCCGCACTCTTCCCATATCTCACTTTTCTCCTTTTTTTTCATCATACCTAAGGACTCTACACTATCTAGTGGATTGTCCCTGGGTAGATCCCTCCGGTTCTGGCGGATCATGGGAACAAATACCTAACCTTATCATCCTTATATCACCATACATAACGTAAATTTGGTCGGTCTATTTGGTATTGTTCTTTCCTTCATGAAACCAATTGAAAAATCATTTGGAAAAACAATCAAGGTACTTGAGATATAAAATAAAAACATTTTGTACCTTAATTGTTTTTGATCATTTAGAGATGCTCCCCCTCAACATATGCATATGATTTTTAAATTGTTTAGCACATGGAGGCAAGAGTTCTTAAAGATAAATTCTTTGATCACAATTTCCTTAGAAAAAGCCTTTTGATTTTCTTTGGTAAATTCTCCCCCTCAATATGTGCGATGGATATTTCAAAATTATTTTATCACATAGAGGAAAGAGTTCTTTTGAAGTACATCCATGATCACAAAAGCCATTAAGAAACCATTCGCTCCCCCTCAATATGTGCATCGATATACGAAAGAGTTTGGCACATATTAGAGAGAACTTGCACTTTGAATCAAAACGATCATCTTTTATCAAATTTCATTATTAAATCACAAATTCTCCCCCGATCAAAAATATCAAACCCTTTGAGATTTTGGATCCCAAGTTATTTAATAAGGTTTATAAAACATGGGAGAATATGTGCCTGATTTAAAAGCTCTTCTTGTTTATGGTTAAATTCTCCTCCACAATCATGTGTATTATGTATTTGAAATCATTTGGCACATGAAGGAAGGAGTGCTTTTGAAACAATTACCCTTTAAAACCGATTTGAGATTTAAATCGAACTCTCCCCCGATCAAAAATTTCAAACCTTTTGAGATTTGTGATCCCAATTGATTTAATTCATTAAAAAATTTTAGGGGAAAGACGTGGCAAGATTTACTTTTTGAAAAATGACAAATAAGGACCATTTCAAGACATTAAAGATTGTTAGTGTCAGGTATGATAGTTTTTAAGAGATTTTTTTAAGTAAAATAAAATAATTTCACAATCAAACAAGAACATAAAAAATTTCATTTTGAAAGACCTTGATTTTTAAAGAAAATCATACCATGACATAACATTAAATCTTTAGATCACCACATTATAACGTACAAACGGACTTTTTGATGAAATATCGTTTGAAAATATTTAATTTGAAATCACTGAAGATTTGACAAAATAAAGTCCGGTTGATTTCAAAACTTTGAATCCGATTTATTTTCAAAACAATATTTTTCCATTTTCAAAACAATATTTTTCAAAATTGTTTAAAAATGGTATCCTGCACAAAGATACATTAGGTGGAGAGAATCATAAGCTGCTTCTGTTGTTGCTGAAAGGATGAAAGGAAACCGTCTGCAGAAGCAGTGAGACCTCTGAAGTTTCATCAATCGTGCCAACTATCCATGGAGAGATCTGATTAAGCTCCGTTTCTTCTTTTGTTGACCTAAGATATAGTTACCCTTTCCTTTCGGCATCCAATCAACTTCATTTGTGGGATCTGGATCGGGAACATTCTTATATACCAATATACCTGCATACGTTAGTAAACATACATACAGATATATGGTGGTCGACATCACCCAAACAACAATCGACTAATACAAGTCAATTCAACATATCAATTAGATCATACATGGGCATGGGAATTATATATTCATCAATCTATAATCATCTAAACCTAATAATCACATCCTAGAAACCTAGTCCTTCAACATAGGAAATTATATTTTTCAGATAAGCACGTAGGATGATTAAGAAAGCCCGTTAGATGATGTAAATTTGAAAACATTCTCCCCCTCAATCAATGACTCATTTTATGAAAAGATTAAAAGCGCGGAAGTCATTGATTGAGTTTGAAAATTTATGAAAACTCCGATACCGATTGATTTACAAGCAACTCATTTACCACAATTTGAGAAAACAGCAAATATTTTTCTGAAGAATTTTAGACGGAAAAACATTTGTGTAGGAACAGCAGTCCTTCGACATACTTTCCTCATTTTGGTTAGGATAAGTGCACGAAATATTTGAAAATTGGTTTAGCGCAGCACTTTCCTTTCTTTAAAAGAGCGGGTTGCTATCAGAAATAATAGCAAGCCATACTTTTAAGCACGGGTCACAGTCTGAAATAACTGCAAGCCATATTTTGAGACATGTTTAGAAAGAAATATTTACACCTCCTGCTTGAACTTCATCTAAAGTCCCGTGCCATTATTGAATGACAATTCTAAGACTGTAGATGTTATCGATACCAGAAGACATGTCTTGAGAAAACATATTTTTGGTATTTTTCAATTTTCTGATTTTTATAGGCTTTTGATGATTTTATATTTTTCTATTTTGATTTTGTTGGTTTTATATTTTTGTATTTGGTTTTTGATAAATATTTACAAGGATAGAGAAATAGTTTAAGAAGATGATGATACGAGTACCGAGATAAGGAAATCGTTCAGCACTTTGTAGAAGATAGAAGTCATCATCTCTTAAAGTTTCACCACCAAAGCTTTCGAGACTCTTGAATCGTCGTCAGAACTTGAGCCTTCTGAAAGTGAGACTTTGGTAGCTTCCCCCCAAACCGACAAACTAACAACAAAGACCATTTCCCCAAGAAGTACAAATAAACAAAAACAGTCTCATTGAATGAAACTCAGCACCCCGAAGAACATGAGAACACCAAAGTAACAAGTTGAAACATTGATCGTCTCAGTGGTTATCAAATCCGGAATAACTGATGAAGTCCGATCACATGAACCTGTTGTGCGTCCCTGATGTACACATTACTCTTCGAGAATGACCAATTGTCAATTCAGGGGAACAATATGTCAACATCTTCATTTTACCAAGTGCATTCCAGATATCTTTCATATAACCAATCAGCCCATAATGTACACAAGTACCCAAACAGAGTCGAGACTATGACATCCAAGTAACATGTTGAATCACTGATTATCTCTACGGATATCAACTCCAGAATAACATAATAAGCACGATCAAGTGATCATGTTGTGTGTCCCTGATGTACACAAATCTCTCCCCTGATGGTTGCGATCTCATCAAAATCATCATTACATAGTATACATGAAGCAGAAACCAGAAGCACTTTATCATAATCATATTGAAGATGTCGATAAGCAATATCATCTCACGCTCCAAATATTCTTCACATATTTCTTCCTACTGAAAGCTGAGTTAACACATACCGAAAGTATCCAGAGACCACTTCCTCCCAAATGGTTGGAATAATACATCCTTCCCCCAAACAGTTAGAATAATATATCCTTCCCCCAAATAGTTGGAATAACACACCAAAGGCTACGAGTTAAACACTGAGTTTCTCTATGGTTGTGACATTTGTCTTTCCCGAGATTACTTCAATAGAGAAGAAGTATTAATTTCATCACGTGTACTCATTGTGTGTTTAGATGTATGTCTCCTTCCCCCTTGCTGGTTTTGATACCTCAGAATCAGCAACAGATTATACATACCAAATATTCTTGTAATAGAGAAGAACAAAAATTAGCTCAAATGAATTTTGTGAGAATCAACTGCTACAGAAACTCTCTCTGACTATCTTTATCAACCCATATGTAGACAATTTGAAGTGACCACTGTTGAAGAAAACCTGATATACCAAACTTGAAACTGAAGTAGAATTCTCCGCATGTGTTCTAAGCTTGCACTCAATGATGGAAGAACGGTGTCAAGAATCTATGCATCAAGCAAATCTCTAAGTACTCACTACTCAAACAAAGTATGAGACATTAACACCTCTTAAGTTTATCCACATCGTCATCTGCATGTGACACTAAGTAAAACAACGTAACTCCTAATAGTGATAGTTTAACCAGGTCTTCAACCATCCACCCCGACTGCTGGTAACTAGATAAACCAAGTCTTCAACTCAAATTCTTAAGCCCGAGCAAGTTATCAAATAAGAAAACGCCTTTGTTGAAAGTCAACTTCAATATCAAATAAGTGATAAATGATTAACTCCGAAGTCATTTTCTTTACACTTCATGTGGTTGATTTATAGCGTGCACAATGAGAGGAACAATAATCCGTGAACATTTGGCAAAGGAGTACCAAAGAGCGGATCATTATTCATGAGTGCAACTACAATATTATGATAGTCATTATCAATGCCTCGAGGAATAACTGGAGATTGTTTCTTGAGAATTCCAAGAAGTACTTCTTAGATGGTGAACCAGTTGAGTCAGTAGGAACCGAAGCATGAGCTTCAGAAACTGGATGATCAACATTCGTTGGAGATTGGAAGTACTCATCAAACATATCATGAAAAACAATGAATCCCAAATAGTATATCCCAGTTATCCTTAGTGAGTGAAGACATTAGGCGTTGGAGAGTCGTATGACCATAACTCAAGCATCCATCAATATGTAGTATATTCCCTCTTCTCCCCCTCAAAAATTGCAAATGAAGTTTGCCATTTTTGATTAATCAAGTGAATAAGAATGTATACCAATGAACGGAGATCCACTTGAGGATTGAATGAGCATGGAAAAACATGAAGCTTGTTGATGAAGAATGTCAATGAGAATGGTCATAAAAATGAAGATTTCTCTTCTTCTGAAGATAAAGCGCACTGAGGCGTACACTTTTCTTTTCTTTGAGGAACGGGGCCTGAAGTGTTATCTGCAGACGCCATAATGGTGAAGTACGAGGCATGAACTGATGTGAACAGACGTCATAGCAGATTGAATATCAAGGTTGAGTAACTTGAACCCGTGAGTAATGAGATATCAATCCATTTGTTATCCATACTTTAAGCGAGTCCATGTAGTGAAGGATCGAAGTATCTGCAACTGAGTAAGGAATACCTGCACTAACATTACAAACTTAATTGCATATATATTGGTTAGTGACATTAGTATCCAAATCCTTTGGGGCTTCACTGTCAACCTTGATTTTGCCATTGGAAAACAGCTTTCCGGTAGGTATCCACCCAGGTCCAGCATCCTTAAACATTCTACCTGATGGTATCCACTTATGGCAAGGTCTAGGAGTGTTAAGCTTCTTATGCATAGTGGAAGACTTATCGATATTCCTAGACTCCAAATATTTAGCAGCTGGTATCCATCTAGGCAAAGTTTTTTGTTTGTTTTGCTTCATAACATGTTGAACCTTAGTCACGTTAGTAGTCTTAGTGGATTGTACCTTAGCATGTGAATTAGGAGAATGTTTCTTATTCGGAAAAGACTTAGAATTTCTAGTTTCGTTTTCAACATGCTTAGCATTCTTCTTCTTATATCTACTCTTAGATGCAAGCCAACCCCTAGTCATTTGAGTGTTCCTAGGTAATGGTTTACAACTACTAGTAGTGCCTTGAAAACTTATAGAATTCCTCACCCTAGGTCTTGCACCTAAAATTCCGTCTTTTTGAATCTGTGCCTTTTTCATTACTTCTTCTAGATAATAGTTCTTCCACAAGTCATTCATATTATATGAATTCTTGGTTTTAAGGCTTGATTTTGACACTGTTTTCGAACTATTCCTAGTGGTGCTGGGAGTAGAAGTGGATACTTGTTGAGGGTTAACTGAACTAGAAGCCTTATTCTCAGGTAACTCAGGTGAAGTGACTGGTTTTGACAAAACTTTTATCGCATCAACTTGGGAGGCAAACCGTGTTTTTGAAAATTTTGGTCTTTCGGATATAAACGCAGTAGGCTGCCTAACAACGGACCGGTTTCTAATGGGATGAGAAACTGGTTTCCCCAAGGTTGATGGTTTTGTAAACTTAGTGTTCACACTTTTCCCTACAGTTTTCCTAAGCTCAGTTTTTAAGGCAACTATAGTGAAACTCTTTTCCTGAAGTTGAGCTTTGAGTTCATCAATTTTTGCTATCAAAGAGTTTGATTGTTCCATTGACTTAGTTCTAGCTTATTTGACAGAGTCACTTAGTTCTATGTGATGCTTTCTCAAAGACTCATTTTCCTTTAGTAATTTGGCCACACAAACCGCTAATTCATCATTTCTCATTTGAATATCATCAATAACATTAACATCAGAATTGCTTGTAACCAAATTACTTTTCACATGCATATCAGAAATATGTTTTTTCAAATTGTTGATAGTCGAGTTGTTGACTTGAAGCTGAGCTTTTAAATCGTTTATTTCAAAAAATTCACGAAATTCAGGAAATTCTGGATTTTTACATGGTTTCTTAGTTTGAAAACTTTCCTCCTTTCTTTGTATTTCAATTTCAAGAGAAATGCAATGTTTTTCAAGTTTTGAGAATTTGTTTGAAAGTTCATCAAAAGCCTTTTTATCATTCATATCATTTGTTTTGAATTTATTAGTCTCAGCCTCAACCAAGGAACATTTATCAGAATCATGTTTAGTATTAAGACCAATTTTTTTAGGTACATTAGCAGATGCACTATGTTGAACAGTTAATGGTACCTCATCACATGACACCTGCTCATTTGTCGGTCTGATATTTGCATCCACATCATGTGTAACAAGAGTCACTGAACAACTGGCTGTTTCAAACTTAATCGCCTCTGAGCCTCTGTATTCAGTGTCAACTGATCCATCATCCGATGCCTTACCGATCTCAACACTACAATCTATTGATTGTACTCGACATTCATTCACCTTTCTGATTACCACATCCACTTCTTGTATGACCGGAATTACTGAGTAGCTGGTTACATCATTCTTAGTTGTCTCTGATATTCTGCATTCAGCAACACCCGACCTTTCAACTGATATATTACCCGACTCATCACAACTATCTCTCAACTGCACCTGACACTTATCCACTTTTTCATCTTTATGTGTAACTTCCTCAATGTACTTCTCCACATTATCCATGAGTTGGATGAATGTCTCAATGAACACGCTAATTTCCATTCCATTGTGTCTCTTGAAAGACATTTCGGTCAGGTCTTGATCCTAATCTGATGTAAATTCCCCATTTATGAATGACTGAAATTGGTTGTGGATCACTTGAAGTGCAGCACTGGAACTATCCTTTTGAACCTTTTCTTTATCAAGTTGTTGTTCTAATTTTTCTAAGTTCAATAGTAATGTTCCCGTTAATGTAGATAAGTCTTGACGGAAAATGGCAATGCATGTTCGTTCCATTCTTATTGGTGTAAGTAACATGAGGTGTGAGTGAAGTTGTTGATAAGGTTCAATGCTACTTTCCTTTTGCATGGCATTCTGTAGCCTGAACAGGTGCAAATCTTTCTCATTGGACTCAGAGCATGAAGAACTCACATCATCATTGATTGATTCAATCATCTTTAATCGTTCAGTGTAGCATACATTTTCATTGTTGTCCACATCATCATACAATTTAAGTACTTCTGAAATTACTGGGTCAGTAGTGTAAGACATGATGTTGTAGTATACACGGGATTTTACATGTCTATGATTTAAACCGAGAAATAGATTCTTTCGCGGGATTTTACAAAATCAAGAAGAAACCATGATATAGAGACCAATAGAACATGTTAAGATAACTGATGGATCGACACAATGATAGACAATTGTGTGTTAGGTCTTATGGTTGTTTGTAGGATTAGCAGAGATGTTGTTTGGTTGAGATTTGGATTGGTTTATGCATGATTTTTCGGAGAAATTTAGGTCAAAAAGCATAAAAACCTCAATAACTTCTGTTCAGAGCGGATTTCGGCGTGCCATTCTCCTCATTCTCACGGTCGTTTTGATGGTTAGAACGCTGAAAACGGAGTTACGGATCAAAAGTTATAGCCGTTTGAAGTTTTTTCGAGAAAAGTCAACAAGTCGCTAGAGACAAGTCGCTATAAACCTTGAGAACAAGTCGCTAAGAATCCTTGAACCAAGTTGCTAAGCACCAAGTCGCTAAGTATTATGACAACAAGTTCTAAGCACCAAGTCGCTAGACACAGTTAAGTTGCTAAAGAACAACTCGCTAAGATCCAAGTCGCTAGTATCAAGTCGCTAACAATTTACACTACAACTCGCTAACAATTTCTGAAGCAAGTCGCTAACCTCACCAAGTCACTAGCCGTAGTGGAGAATCCACTAACTTGTACTATTTGTTGGCTTGTCTCAATAGACAAGTCGCTAGGCTCAAGTCGCTAACAACAAACACTGTAACTCGCTAACTTTTACTGAAGCAAGTCGCTACGATGAAAAACACTACTACGAACCAAGTCGCTAGCAAGAAAAACTTCAAAAACACACTTTTCAATCTAAAACAAGCTCAACCACAGTGATTCAAGCTTTCCAAATCAAAACCCAAGCACTTACAATGATTCTAAACACAAAAGTACAATCAAAATCCAAACTTTAACACAAGAAATGATCCAAATGATGCAAAAACCACTAAACTTTTTCAAACCCAAAAACCATATAAAACCACTAGAAATCCAAGGATATGTAAGAGAGATGATCAAACCATGGCTCTTGATACCATTTGTAACATATTGGATTTCACAAACACATCACATAACAATATATGGGTCGAATTAGTTTAAGGTTCTAGAGAGAGAAAGTGGAAGATGAGAGCCTTTCTAGAGAGAGAAAGTAACAAAAAAAGAAAGGTTAGATTAAGTGAAAGGTCCAACCCTCTACCTTGGGAGGTAGAGGGTATTTATAGTTACAAACTAAACGTCCTCCTTCGGACTGTGGATCATGGATACAGTGGGTAAAGACCCGTCCTTCCTCCACGGTGTTGCTCTAAACTAAATAACTAATAAATAACGTAATGTCTACGAGCTAACATATGCTAGACTAGAGTTGGGGTGACCGACTCTTCACTATGGATTTTCTAAATCCTAACATGGTCATACGACTCTCCAACGCTTAATGTCTTCACTCACTAAGGATAAATGGGATTTACTATTTGGGATTCATTGTTTTCAAGATATGTTTGATGAGTACTTCCAACCTCCAACGAATGTTGATCATCCAGTTTCTGAAGCTCATGCTCCGGTTCCTACTGACTCAACTGGTTCACCATCTAAGAAGTACTTCTCGAAATTCTCAAGAAATCTTATCTCCAGTTATTTCACAAGGTGTTGATAATGACCATCATGATATTGTAGTTTCACTATTGAATAATGATCCGCTCTTTGGTATTCCTTTGCCAGATCTTCACGGATTATTGTTCATGAATAATGATCCACTCTTTGGTATTCCTTTGCCAAATCTTCATGAATTATTGTTCCTCTCATTGTGCACACTATAAATCAACCACATGAACATTAAGGAAAATGACTACCTCATCCGCTCGAAGACATTATTGAATCTTCCATATGAGTATCTACATGTATACCTTTAGGAAGAATGCATTGATGTTGAGGAATCATTTGTTCCGGTTCATTAAGTGGGTCAATGTACATCCGATTGTATGTTTATTCACGTGTTGGACATCTGACTCAAGTTGATTACTTCAGAGTTAATCATTTATCACTTATTTGAGATTGAAGTTAACTTTCACAAAGGCGTGTTCTAATTTGATAACTTGCTCGGGCTTAAGAATTTGAGTTGAAGACTTGGTTTATCTAGTTACCAGCAGTCGGGGTGGATGGTTAAAGACCGACGATGTGGATAATCTCAAGAGGTGTTAATGTCTCATACTTTGTTTGAGTAGTGAGTACTTAGAGATTTGCTTGAAGCATAGATTCTCGATACCGTTCTTCCATAATTAAGTGCAAGCTTAAGATACAAATGTAGGGAATTCGACTTCATTTTCAAGTTTGGTATATCGAGTTTTCTTCATTAGTGATCACTTCAAATTGTCTACATATGGTTTGATAAAGATAGTCAGAGAGAGTTTCTTTAGCAGTTGATTCTCACAGGATTCAGTTGAGCTAATTGTTTGTTCTTCTCTATTTCAAGAGTATTTGGCATGTATAATGTGTTGCTGATTCTGAGGTATCAAAACCAGCAAAGGGGAAGGAGATATACATCTAAACGCACAACGAGTACACGTGATGAACTTAATACTTCTTCTCTATTGAAGTAATCCCGGGAAAGACAAATGTCATAACCGCAGAGAAACTCAGTGTTTAACTCGTAGCCTTTGGTGTGTTATTCCAACTATTTGGGGGAAGGATGTAGTATTCCAACTATTTGGGAGAAGGATATACTATTCCAACTATTTGGGGGAAGGATGCATTATTCCAACCATTTGGGGGGAAGTGGTCTCTTGATACTTTTGGTATGTGTTAACTTAGCTTTCAGTAGGAAGAAATATGAGAAGAATATGTGGAGCGTGTGTTACACATTGGATTTTACAAACACATCAAACCATGATCACACAAGGCATATACTATTAGGTTTTAGAGAGAGAAAGAGTTAGAGGTTTGGAACTTAGTGAGAGAAAGTGAAAATCTTATTATGAGCTCCAACTCTCTACCTTGGGAGGTAGAGAGTATTTATAGTCTTACATAAAACGCCACCTACGGGCTGTGGATCAGGCATACAGTGGGTAAAGACCCGTCCGTCCTCCACGGTGTTACATAAATAAAACTACAACTTAACTTAAAATAACTACGACTACGAGCTTTCTAACGATTACATACACTTAAGGTGACCGACACTTTAATAACTGGATTTACTAAATCCTAACAATCTCCCCCTAAGGGAGGTCACCTCAAATTATATAGAATACAAACAAATATTACATAAAGATTGTTCTTGGATTCTTGTTCCTGTTCTTTGCTCAATAGCTCGTAGTCTTTGATTCTTCATTTTTGCATGTTTGGATAATCCAAGTGGAGGTCTTTAACTGATCTACGTGATAATAAGTTTTTAGCATGCTTTGAGATCATCAGCTACCATAAATCTCTGACTCTTCCTTTGTAGTGTTGGTATTATGTGATGTTGTAACATTCTGGTCCGACATGGTCACATTCTGGATCATGATTTCTTCTTATCAGAGTAGCGGAAGCTTTAGTTGATTCATGATATTTGCAGCAGCGTAGCAGAAGCATGGATTTAAAATATCAGAGTCGTTGATGCGTCTATTGGATAGATCTCACATGCCACCCACCTGGAGCTTGAGGTGACCTACCTTAGGGGGAGATTGTTAGGATTTAGTAAATCCACTTATTAAAGTGTCTATGGATTGATCTCTCCATTCTGATCAGCTGCAAACGTCGGGTGTACCTGCATACAACAGTTAGCAATAACACACACGAAAGTGTCTTTGACCACTTTCGTTGAATTGAGGTACACGACCCACGGTTCCCCATTGATCAGTACAAGTACTGCCTGTGATCAGGTATAATTCTGAAGAATCTCCTTGACAGGGTTTCGCAGCTGCTCTAGCCGTTCTCAAACCGGAACATCTCAAAGAAGACAACACGGAGTGAGTGAACCAGCAAATTTGAGATTCACTGATTCATGAAAAGAGATTTGAAAAACAATCGTGTACTGCTCAATAAAGTATTTTTGCAATACAACGAAGGTTTTAAGAAAAATCAATTATCAATCATAAACACCTTTTAATTTTTTGAAACATTGATACACAGTCGATGTGCTAGAGAAAAGCATTTTAAGCACAACGTCCGGTTTTTCAAAGGTATCCGTCAATCCATAACCTGAACCAAGATTGAATCAGAATCACCCCATTGTTTCTGTTCAGTTGTCACATGGTTGATCTATTGGATAGATCTCACATGCCACCCACCTGGAGCTTGTTTGATGTTGGCTCCAGAAGGCTTTCCATCTTCATTGTGAATATGTTTGCATATCACTCAGATGTTCTGGCACTAACACAAGGATAATGCGTAGGACTCTTAAGATATAATCTCTCTTTCCACATTGTGTGAAACAGAGAGTCTTCATAGATAGTGTCCTTATGAGATTTATAGACGATCTCGTGGCTCTAGACTCAATGGTGCACATTTGGTTTCCTATATCGGAGACTAGGGAGAGGGTCTCCTTTCTTCAATATCAACAATCTCTAAGAGAAAGTCGATAGATTATGTAGGTTCCCCGTGAGAATGAAACAAGCCCTTTTAAGAGGAACTTGAGTAGCTTGGGAAGTTCAGTGTAGTGCGTCACTGGGTCCATGACATCTTGTCTTCAATACCAGTGTTACCTTAGTAACCACCAGTAGCATATGTATTGAACTCGGTTTCTGCCCTAAGGTTGAATTATTGGAGGGCTATTTCTTTTCACCCTTTTCTCGTTTCATTTCTGTTTCATTCTTCAACCCCTTCAGTGCTTACCGAGACTTTATAACTAGAACCTTGTTGGGTTTATTCAAATGCTAGCTTTGTCTCAGTCCGCACTTTTCCCATATCTCACTTCTCTCCTTTTTTCCTCATACCTTAGGACTTCTACACTATCTAGTGGATTGTCCCTGGGTATATCCCTCCGGTTCTGGAGGATCATGAGAACTAATTCCTAACCTTATCATCCTTATATCACCATACATAAAGTAAATTTGGTCGGTCTATTTTGGTATTGTTCATCTGCCATTGGAACCAATTGAAAACCATTTTAAAATCAATCCAGATACTTGTGATATATTATCAAAGCATTTTGTACCTGAATTGTTTTGATATTTTTAGAAAAAGGGCTCCCCCTCAACATGTGCATCCTGGTTTGAAAGATTTTTGCACATATTAGAAGGAACCTGCACTTAGAGACAAATCAATCACGTTTCAATTCTTTGTGGTTTAAAAAGATGCTCCCCCTCAACATGTGCATGGAAAATTTGAAATCGTTTGGCACATGTGGGAAGGAAAGCTTGCTAAACACTTGTGAAACCATTTATCGAATCATCAGTTTAAATCCAATTTAAATCACAAATTCTCCCCCGATCACAATTTCAAATTATTTGATATTTGTGATCTCTGTTGATTTAAATTGATTTTGAACGCTTTTGAGGGGAGATGTGACTTGATTAAGAGAAACATTTAACTGATAAGGATCAAGTTTGAGACTTTAGACTCCAAAGATTAAACATGCTTGAGTATCTTTTGAAAACATAATTATAACAAAGGTCTTGTATCAATTGTATACAATATTGTAAAACATTGTTCCTTTTTGTTATTCAAGAGTAGAACTTTCTCGATTACGTGCCAATTGTTTGAAAAATACTCTTTTTGATTGAAATCATTCTACTCCTCAATCAATGACATATGTTGTTGATTGAAGAATAGAGATTTTGACAAATGAAAAGCCCGGATGAATTTCAAACGTAGAGTCCGAAGTATTTTCAAAGCAATTTTGTTTTCATTAGATGACAAATATTTTACAGAAGAATCATTTGAAGGAAAAATATTTGAAAGGAAACATTTGTCCTTTTAACGAAAAACATTTGTTTTAGAATCAGAGCATGACGTTTGAAGATTTAAGATAAAGCATGGCTCTGTTCTTTCTTTGAAAAACGGGTTACTGACTAAAATGACAATAAACCATGGTTTTACTTTCTCCCAAATATATATATATATATATATATATATATATATATATATATATATATATATATATATATATATATATATATATATATATATATATATATTAACATTCGAACAACATCTAAAGACCCGTGTCATTCTTTGAATGACAGCACAAAGACCGTAGATATTATCGAATCGAGAAAAATATGACAAAATGACAATATTTTTTTTGAAAATTTTCAAGATTTTCAAATTTTTTATGGACTTTTGAAAGTTTTATATTTTTCTATTTGCTTTTTGTAGGTTTTATAATTTTGTATTTTGGTTTTCGAAAAAATATTTACAACTGATGGATGAAGAAAGACCTTTACTCCTCATCTTCCTCTTGAAGACGTTTGAGTGTTTCCGGTTGTAGACTCTTTAGACCAAGTCGTGGGAGGATAAACTCAAAACGTTCTCTAGGAAGAGCTTTGGTGAAGATGTCTGCTAATTGGTATTATGTCCTCACAAAATAGAGTTCTACCACACCGTTCTCTACTTGCTCCCTGATGAAATGATGTCGAATGTCGATGTGCTTTGCTCTTGAGTGTTGAACGTTGTTGCATGAGAGAGCAATAGCACTTTTATTATCACAGTACAGAGGGATTTTGTTGAAATCAAAGCCATAGTCAGATAATTGGGATCTCATCCATAGGATTTGAGCACAACAAGATGACATGGCTATGTATTCAGCCTCTGTAGAGGATATAGAAGTACTCATTTGTTTCTTTGATGACTAGCTTACAAGCTTATCACCCAAAAACTGAGCACCTCCTAACGTGCTTCGACGAGTATCTTGACATCCTGCATGATCAGCATCTGCGTAGGCTGTTAGTGACATACCGGTGTCCTTCGGATACCAAATTCCCATATTGATGTTTCCTTGGAGATACCGAAAGACCCTTTTAACCGCTTCAAGGTGCTTTTTGGTAGGCTTATCCTGATATGTAGCACACATGCAAACAGCGAACAGAATGTCTGTTCTACTGGCTGTGAGGTACATCAGGGATCCAATCATACTACGATATTTAGTTTGGTCTACCATGATCCCTGAGTGGTCCTCATCCAGTTTACGCTCTATCATGGGAGTGTCAACAGGGTCACAAGAATCAAATCCAAATTTCTTTAAAATCTCATTTGCATATTTAGATTGATTTATAAAAATGCCTCCGGGACTTTGTGAAATTTGTAATCCCAAGAAAAATGACATTTGTCCCATCATTGACATTTGAAATTTGGAACTCATTTCATTTGAAAAACGGTCACATTCATTAGGGTCAGTCGAGGCAAAAATAATATCATCAACATAGATTTGAACGTG
Source organism: Chrysanthemum seticuspe (assembly GCA_019973895.1). Classification (NCBI taxonomy): domain Eukaryota; kingdom Viridiplantae; phylum Streptophyta; class Magnoliopsida; order Asterales; family Asteraceae; genus Chrysanthemum; species Chrysanthemum seticuspe. Next base: position 120,423,052 of record BPTQ01000004.1, on the reverse strand, counting down.
AATTAAATGTTTGCCTAACTTTCTGGTGAACAATGTCGGATCAACTGCTCCTTTGGTGGTGAATACAGTAGATAGAAGAAACTTTGATAGTGTATCATACCATGCCCTTGGAGTTTGCTTCAAACCTTAAAGAGCCTTTTTTAAACGATAGACGTGAGTAGGATGCTCTGGATTCACAAAGCCTTCAGGTTGGCTGACGTATAAGACTTCTTTAAGATCTCTATTAAGAAAAGCCGTCTTTACATCCATCTGATAGCCTACCATGTTCTTACTTGCAGCATTAGCAAAGAAGATTCTGATTGCCTGGATACGAGCAACTGGAGCAAATGATTCCTCAAACTCAATACCCTCTTCTTGACGGTATCCTTTTGCAACCAATCGATCATTGTTCTTTAATACATCACCATGCTCATCAAGTTTTACTTTAAAGATCCACTTTAGAGCAATGATCATAGCACAGTCAGGAGCAGGTACTAATTCCCATACATCTAGTCAATCAAACTCATGAATTTCTTCTTGCATGGCATTGAACCAGTTTTCTTCATTCATAGCAGTTTTAACGTCTTTTGGTTCGATCTTAGAGAGTACAGAGTTGAAGAAGCACCATAAGGCATCGGTTGCAAGTTTTCGACAAGTGGATACTGGACGAGAAGGGTTTCCAATGATGTTGTCCAATGGGTGATCATGTGTCCATTTTCTAAGGTGTTCATGTGGTTGTTGTTGAGGAACAGAAGTAGCAGAGTCGATTTCTCTTGATGAAGATGGTTCAGATGATGATTCAGGAGCAAATATGTTTTCAAAGGGTTCATCTTCTGGAGGAGCAAAAGGATTTTCATCATCTGTAACTGCAGCAACATTTCCATTGTGTACACTTGATGATTGAGGCATTGATGATGAGACCGAGTGATCAGCAGAAGGCGCTTCTTGACTTAGTGACATAGAAACTGAAGGGTTAACTTCATTGACAGGTAAAGGAGCAGCCTCTGTTGATGGATTTGACATATCATTAGCAAATGGCTCATAGTGTTCATCAAACATTGGATCAAACAGTTTCTTCAATTCATCTTCTGAAGGGGGTACATATGGAGTTGCTAGTGAGGAGTTTGGTACAAGAGAAGAACTAATGGGATTAATTATAAATGCGGGTCCAGAACTGGATTGTCCAGGAGCCATTTGACCGGTCAGCTCATCAAACGTAACGTGAATTGTTTCCATGATATTTCGAGTTCTCTTGTTGTAGATTCGGTATCCTTTTCTATTTGGTGCATATCCTACAAATACTCCAATGTCTGCTTTAGCTTTCAATTTGCCTAAATCTTGACCCTCATTAGTTGGGTACATAATGCATCAAACACACGAAGGTATGATAGATCAGGTTTTCAATTGTGGACAAGTTCATACGGAGTTTTTCCATGAGTTGTGTGAATTAGGGACCGATTTTGAGTGTAGCATGCAGTGGCAATGGCTTCAGCCAATAGAAATGTTGGAACCTTTGAGTAAATCAGCATTGTTCTTGCGGCTTCTACAAGAGTTCGATTTCGTCTTTCAACTATACCATTCTGTTGAGGAGTTCGTGGAACACTTCTTTGAGTACTGATTCCAATACTTTCATAAAATTCACTGAGTTCTCTATTAACAAACTCAGTTCCATTGTCATTTTGGACGATTCTGACAGTCTTGTTAAGTCGAACCTGCAGCTGTTTAATAAGTTTAATGATGACATCTGGAGTTTCATCCTTTGTCCTCAAGAACTTAACCCAAGTGAATCGGGAGTAGTCATCAACCACAACTAACACATATTTCTTGCCATTAATAGTTTGCACTCTCATCGATCCACATAAATCCATGTGAATAGTATGTAGAACTTCCATAACAGAATTTGTGGGTTTGGGTTTGTAGGCATATTTCTTGCTTTTTCCCAATTGGCATGCTGAACAAAGATGATCCTTTTCATACTTTAATCTGGGTAAGCCTCTTACAATGTCCTTTCTGGAAAGATTGTTAATGGTGTCGAAGTTCAAGTGATTGAGACGACGATGCCATAACCATGACTTTGTTTTCGAAGCCTTTGACAACAAGCAGATTGGAGAAGACTTCATCATGTCTTCGATAGAGATGGTGTATAGATTTGAACCACGAGTTCCTCTTAACAATTCCAAACCATCAAGTTCTCTAACGAAACAAGTATGTTTTCTAAAAGAAACTTCTAGATCGGATTCACAGAATTGACCAACAGAGAACAAGTTATGACCAAGACCTTCAACATAATATACCCTGGAGATTACACTTTTACCAACAACATAATCTCCATATCCCATAATTGCACCGAAATGATCGTTCCCGAATCTAACAGTCCCGATGAATTTACTCACGAAGTTCATGAGCCGCGACCGGTCTCCAGTCATATGCTTGGAACAGCCTGAGTCCAGCTACCACAGAACGATTTGAACGATCTGCAGTTGAACACAGACAAGAATGGATAACTGGATAATTGGGATCCCCATGCAAGAATGGGTTTCATTTGGTTAGTAACATTGATTGGAACACCCACATCAGAAGTAGAAACAATGGAATCATCAGGGATAGATGCAGTGCTAGTGTCCGTATTAGACCTATTCAAAGTATGTTCACTTCTTAAGGGAATAGTTGTACCAGTATGCATCCATTTCCTAATGGGCATTGATCTAGATAATTTAGTGCACATCTCATTAAGATTGAATTTGTGGCCAGTAGGTATCCACTGATAACCTATGTTACTAAATTTCCTTCCTGTGGGTTTCCAATGTTTTCTAACCTTCTTCCGCCATTGCTTTCTAGCCTTCTTAGCTTGATTTTGTGCATTAACTATCTTAACAGGGCATTTAACAGCATTAATCAAATCATTAACACCACATTCAAGATTAGTAACAGAAACCACGCAATCATCATTACATGTTTTGCCAAAAGTAGCAGAATTCGCATTAATTAGAGTACGCTTAGCGCTAACACTAGAATCAACACGATTCGTTTTATTCAAATTCTCCCTAAGGTGATCTTCTACTCTCTTCCACTGAACATTCCTAGCTTGCAAGGTCCTATCATTCTTTGTGTTTCCTGGAGGCTTTGACCCACTTGATTTAATGTCACTGATTACTCCTGTAGAGGGAATTATATGAACATTAGTTGGTTGAGCTACTTTTTGCATTCCTGAACTAGAAGTGCTGGGATCTGAACTACTTGAGGGCACTTTAGAGTTCACTTTATTAATGCTAGGCATAGAATGAGTTGCATACTTATCACTAAGCATCAAGCAAGGCATCACATCTTTACCTTTCGCACCTAAGGATTTAGGACATGTTGCTATTAAACATTCTAACAGCTCTTGAGATCGTTTGGCCTGAATGCATGCAAACCTAATTTCTCTATGAAGTGGCTTATTTATGAAATCCTCTTCTACAATCTCACAGAGACATTCAAGACTATCCTTAAGGCGAACAAAATAGTTATGAAATAAAAATTCGTTATTCCTTAGATGAGGAGGAATGTATTTAACAGTCATAGTATATTTGCAGTCTGTAGATGACTTCGATGCAACATTTTCATTGAAGACAAGTGGCATTTTCCCTTTTTCCCGACTCTTCAGATTCTCAATTTCCTTTTGTAAATACGTTATTTTTTCGTTGTTCTTGTCACGAGTGACTTTCATTGAATCATATAACTCTTTAAAGTGTAGTTTAACTTTTTTATTTTCTTCTAGAAAACTCATTTTCCTTTTGTAAAACATTAACCAAGTTTTGAAGATGAAAAGTTTGAGAATACTAAGAATCTAAAGGAGGAGGCATTTGGGAGCCAGTCACATTGTTCTTTTCACCCTTTAATTGTGCAATTTGGGTTCTCATTTTTCTGATCGTGTTACAATGAGCTCGAATCTGTTCATCACGTTTGCTAATTTCAAAAACTGCATCAAATTCAGGAGCATCCAAGGATGTCTTGACATTTGAGGTTTTAACATTTTCTTTTAGATGTTGATATTTTAATTGCAAAGCAAGATGCTCAACTTCCAATTTAGAAAACTGTTTCACCAGGTTATCATGATCATCTTTTTCAACTTTATCATGCAATTTAGAGTTAGTTTTCTCAAGCTCAATGACACGATCATGGGAGACTTTTAGAGCAACAGATAATTCATGAAATTGAGATGCATTAATTGAACAATTCGTGGCAGTGTAAAACACATCTTGAGTGATACATTCAGAAATCAGATTCTCATTTAAGGTATGCAAGTTCTTCCTCTCAATCTCATTATATTTTAATTCTCGCTCATAGTCATTGACCTCAACTATCATTGCATCAAATTCCTTTTCCATTTCTTTAATATCTGAATCCATCCCCTTTTTAAGACTCTCAAATTGACCTTTTAATTGTTTAAAGAAAGGCATGACCTTCGTTAAATAACTTTCTTTAGTTTGCTCAAAACCCCTTTCCCCTTCAGTTATCCCAGTAGGTGTGATCCTTTTCTTACATGTTTTCTCAAAATAAACAAATCATTGATAAATAACATACTGACTGATCAAGGTATTGCTCTTAGTGGGAATAGATCCAGGAACTAAATGCATTGGTGTATTGGGGGGATATACAGTGGCAGGAGGCATTCTCCTACATGGGGGATTCTGTTCAACCAACTCATCAGCTTTCTTCATGTCCATATCCTTTTTCCAGAACACTTGTTCAGGGGTCAGCTGTGTTTGAGGTCTAAACTTGTTAAATGCAATCCAATTATCCTTAGCATAGTTAGTTGTTTTAAAATTGATGTTGTTTTCTATGCATGAGGGGCTCTTAAGTTTTTCATCCAATTTCTTCCTAGAAACCTCTTCTAACTGCTTATCTTCCTTAGTGCACTCAGCGCAACTAGGTTTCTGCCTAGGCTTAAGGATTTCATAGCCATCATAGATTACCTTCTGAGCTTCTCTTTCTTTCTTACCATACTCAGGGTTGGGTTACTTAATAATGGGAATACTATGCTTATCGCTTAAAACTCTATGCTTAGTGACCATGTAAGCAGTCTGAATGGTGTTCCCTTGTATGTACAACTTATTTTCAATCTTGTTTTTTGAAGTTTTTAGATTAGAAAAGTCATTTAAAAGTTTTGATTCCTTAGCGTTAAATTCTTGTTTAAGCACTTTAACATTTTCTTGAAGCTCTTGCTTTTGCTTAACAGTTTTAGAAAGCTTTTCTTGTAAGGAGTTTAACTCTTGTTTTAACACTTCTTCTCTAAAATTACTTTTTCTAATAATTGTACGCATTTGGTCATCCATTTCCTGCTCACGGGTAGTTAACTCAAACTTAGCACGTTGTTCATAAAGGGCAACTTGTTCTTTATAGGAATTTAGTTTAGAGGTAACAGAATCATCAAGGGCACATGCAGTGAATTCATCAAAAACATAGTCATCATTGACTGCAGAAGATACATCACTTGGTACAATCTCACTTTCACTTTGTGTCACATATTGATCATATGGGACAATATTACTATTACCCTCATTATCAATATCTGATTCATAAGTTTCAAGAGATTGTGCTTCATTATGTATCTTTTGCTCATCAACCTCATCGTATAATTTTAATACCTCTGAGATGATTGATTCTTTGGATGGACCAGCTTGCTTAGATGATGAGACCTTTGGAGAGACCATTGGAGAAATGCTAGCCATGAAGATTGTCTGGGCAGTAGGTTCATCATCGACATCAGAGTCATATGCAATACAATCGGCAACTTGAAAGGCATTTTGATGATTGTGACCTATTTCCTGAATTGGCTGCTCATCTACATCTGCATCATAGGTCTTAGCATTCCCTTCAGCAAGAAACAACAACTCCTCTTCATCTAGAGCTGCTCCATTATCCTGAGCTTGCACAAGCAACATCTTGTCTCTGAAGTATTCTGCATTCTGTGGACGTTTTGGAGATGTGCAGCTCCTCACAATATGTCTATCACCACCACAGTTTTAGCACTTGACTGGCTTCACTTGTCCTTGATTGGCATTTCTCCTACGATTCTGATTAGCCACATACCCTCCACCTACTCCACCTCTTCCCTGATCATACTGCCTACCTTGAACTGGTTGCACCATAACTTTTCCATCTCTGACAACAGCATGATTGTGTAGATTGGATGCAGTTCTGATCTCATTGTTAGTGTGAAGACTGTTGGTATGTGGATTGAGGGTCAAGTTTTGTTTAACCATAAGAGCTAGTTGATTGATGAAGTGTCCCATGACTGCATCAGCATCAGCTTGCTTGAACCTCGGATCGGGAATGAGTTTGTGATTACCATTACCTGTGGGTATGACTTGAGAAGCTTTGGTGGTAATTCCAACATTGGTGTAAAAGGCTGTAGAGTCATTTGACGAACTAGATTCTCCCTGCTTAGATTCTCCCTGCTTATATTTGAATTGTTCAAGAATCCTTCGTTCAAACATAGCATGTCTTTAATTCTAAAAAAGGAAGGCATACAGTTGCTCATAGTTGGTGTTCCTCAATCCTTTGGTTAGCTTCACAGAGGTGACAAATTTGTGCCATTCGGGATTCATGTTGTTCACAAACTTTGAGTTCAGCTGAATATTTGGCATGGTCATTTTGATGTTCCTCATGTCATTTACAAGCTTGTGGAATCTCACGTAATATTCATAAACACTTTCTTCTGGTTTCATCTTAAAATTCTCTGTCTTCCTTGGTAAGTTCTGAACCAGAGAGAAGCATCTTGACATTGTCCCAAACTGCCTTAGCTTCAGTGTTATGATTGATCAGCTTGTAAATGTCTTTTGGAAGACCCTGAAGTATAATGTTTGAAGCCCTGATATCAGCATCGAATCTCTTTTTCTCCTTATCACTGAGCTCATCATATGTCTTTGGTCTGTCCAATCCAAAGATCATTGTTCCATCTGCAGCAGTGTCAATTATGTCTCTTGTAGTCTCAATCTGATAAGGTCCTTCATCAATTGACTTGAGAATGTTGACTCCATTTTCCTTTCCCAGAGTGTACAACCGAATTCGTTAAGCCCATGAGTCATAGTCAGTTCTATCAAGCATGGGTGGACGAGTGTCTGAACCAGCTGCTTGAACGTCCTCAGCAACAGTAGAGATGATTGTAGGTACGTTGGTAGACATGTTTACAGATTTCAAGGGATTTTATAACTCTATGATTAAATCGGGAAATAGATTCTTTCACGGGATTTTACTAAATCAAGAGAAAACCGTATTAGACACAAATGTTAACCAAGTCGCTATAACCCTTGAACCAAGTCGCTAAGTAGCAACTCGCTAAACCTCAAGTCGCTGTGAATCAAGTCGCTAAGCATAAGTCGTTAAGACCCAAGTCGCTGGACACAAGTCACTAAAGCACCAAATCGCTAAGTAGACAAGTCGCTAAAGAACAACTCGCTAAGTATCCAAGTCGCTAAGAATCAACTCGCTAAGAACAATAAGGACAAGTCGCTAGAAATAATAGAAACAAGTCGCTAACCCAACCAAGTGGCTAGCCGAAGTGGAACCCCCACTAACTTGTACTGTTTTCGGCTTGTCTCAATAGACAAGTCGCTAAGACTTAAATTACAACTCGCTGGAAATTACTAAAGCAAGTCGCTACGAAGAAAAAACTCCGAGACACAAGTCGCTAAGTTGAAAAACTTCAAAAACACACTTTTCAATAAAAAACAAGCCTAACCACAGTGATTCAAGCTTTCCAAATCAAAACCCAAGCACTTACAATGATTCTAAACACAAAAGTAGACTCAAAATTCAAACTTTAACACAAGAAATGATCCAAATGATGCAAAAACCATTAAACTTTTTCAAACCCAAAAACCATATAAAACCACTAGAAATCTAAGGATATGTAAGAGAGATGATCAAACCATGGCTCTTGATAGCAATTGTTACGCATTGGATTTCACAAACACATCAAACCATGATCACACAAGGCGTATACTATTAGGTTTTAGAGAGAGAAAGAGTTAGAGGTTTGGGAACTTAGTGAGAGAAAGTGAAAATCTTATTATGAGCTCCAACTCTCTACCTTGGGAGGTATAGAGTATTTATAGTCTTACATAAAACGCCACCTACGGGCTGTGGATCAGGCATACAGTGGGTAAAGACCCGTCCGTCCTCCACGGTGTTACATAACTAAATACAACTTAACTTAAAATAACTACGACTACGAGCTTTCTAACGATTACATACACTTGAGGTGACCGACACTTTAATAACTGGATTTACTAAATCCTAACAGCGTGAGATGATATTGCTTATCCACATCTTCTATATGATTTATTGTAGTGCTTCCGGTTATTGCTTCATGTACACAATGCAATGATGATTCCGATGAGATCACAACCATTAGGGGAGAGATATGTGTACATCAGGGATGCACAATGATCTGCGCTAAACCGTCAAGTCTAAAAGACTTAAAACAGCTTAAGCACAAATACAATGAAGATCAGAGAATACAGGGGCCTGCACCGGGGTCAGTCCCCCGGCGGATCCCTGGGTGTTCCCTTGACGCCGTCGCTAGACGCTCCCCTGCTCGCGTCCGCCCGGCTGTCAAGGATCCTCCCTCCTGCCCAGCTCTAACTCCCCGCGCCTTCCCTGCCAATTCCCCGACCTCCAAAGATACCTCTACGCCTCACCTACCGGACCATCTTTTTAAGGCGCCGTTTCCCCTCCCCACTTAACCTTCGTTTTCGCTCCTGTCCAACGTCCCCCCCCTCCCGTGAAATATCACAGACCTCACAAACAATTCCCACTAACAACCAAACCTTTCCTCCCCCTGCTACCCACCCGCCCCTTCTCGCCACCAGACCCCTTCGTATCACGCACTTCTTTAATATTAACTCCAAACATTTTCCCTATTCCTCTATTCACACCATCAAATGCCCAATATAAATCAGGATCTCCCACAACATAACACGAACCCGATTCGAACAAATTACCATAACTAACCACCCTACACTCTTTAATACACACCCTCAACTCTCTATAGCATAGCCTTCCCTAATCAATACTACATCTACTCGAAACACTACCGCTCAAACAACTAATACTTTCCACACTCCTCCTTACAAAACACTAACCAACACTAACATGGAACTGACCACACTTACTGCGTGTGTCACAAACTACATTCGCTCAGAAGATTTCGTGCTCCCCACTTATCTCACCTACATTCCCAACTGACAAACCTCCTTCTTCCTTCACACCCCCTCTTAAACTATTCGTATGCACGCCACCATGTTCCCAACCCTTCCCCCTCAACTTTAAAAATACTTAAAAACTAAATAAAATGTAGAAAAATACCAAACAAGCTAGGAAAAATCTGAAAAATTCAGGAAAAGTCTAAAATGATATTAGGAAGCTGGGAAAAATAGAAAAACCAGGGCTTGTGTGCAAGATATTGAAACTGATGTAGCTAGTGCTTATAAATAAGCACTTTAATAAGCCAAATGGAGTCCAAAAGCTACCCAACTGATGCACAAGCTATAATAAGCTAGGAGAACTAAAATGGAACAAGTACCAATAAGCTACAACTACTGAATACAAGCTATTACAGATTTGATGTTAATGAGCTTATGGCCAAAAACAGTGAAAGGGGTGCCCTCTTGCAGCCACCAAATAAGCAACCAATTAAGCTAGCAACCTAAAACTAAAACTTGCAACTTATTCTAGACCTGGTTGAGAGCCAATAGAACAGAAACTAGACCTAGAGGAGCTCTGGTGAGCCAACTGCAACCTCTGCAATACCTGCAGAATCCCTGTGCAGGCTTGATGCCCTGCACAGGGGAATTGGCACCTTTTTGAGAAGCTATTTTGAGCTTTTAGAAAAAATTGCAAAAATCCACTAAATTAGACATAAGGAAATAGACCAGGAGAGGTTTTAAAAAACACAAGAATCACTGAAATTGGCTAAGAAATGAGTTCAATAAAATTCCTCCTATCTTGGCCAAAACTGAGATTTCAAACTTTTGACTTTTTGAGTAATTAAGAAAAGTTGACTAAAATGAAGTTTGATCTAGATTTTAGAACTGATAATGATACTACTTGATGAAATAACACTAATGAAAGCTATGTTTAAGATTTCTAAACACAAAACTAACTTTTTATCTTGCAAAATTTCCAACAGTGAACTGTGATGACAGTTAAAAGAGGTTTTTGACTTTTATGAGTTGCAGACTCAATTTAATGACTGAAGAAGGCTCAAATGAGCTTAAGAAAGATAAGCTAACAGTAAGCAACCACTAACTAGTCCTTAAGGGAAGTTTATACATCAATACCAAACACTCCTTTTTAAAACTGATATGGAAGTTTAATGAGACAAACAACTGATTTAGCTAATTCCAATGATTACACTGAGTTTAAATGACCATAATATGATGATATTAACAAGTTAGAACTACCATTGATCACAGTTACACTTATAAGCAAAATATGCCACTTTTGACTTGAAAATTGAAAATAAGAAATATACTCACATGGATCCAGCTGGCTTGCAGTCCAAATCCAAACCCAATACTAACCTAAACTAACCTATTTAAACCCAAATCAACATCTGCATCACCCAAATTCAGCTTCCAATCCAATTTGAGCCTCAGGTTGACTTTTATTGACCAACATCCAAACTTGATTGAAACTGACTTTTGAGCTTATAAAAAGGTTTGAAAAGCTTATATAAGCTTGTTAACACTGATTAACAACTGAATGAAGCTTGTTTTTATGAAATAGAAACTTGAATTTTCCACAGTGAGCACATAAACATGAAACTAAAGGAAACTTTGAATTAATGCTTGAAACTTGAATAATCTGAAAATGTAACTTGAGATTTATACTTAAGAACAAAAAATTACAACTTTTGAGTTTAACTAAGACTTAACTAAAAAAAACGACATAACAGTAAATTGAAACTAAAAATCCTACTACTTGCTTCTTCTCTTTGCTTTCTTTATATATCCCAGTGTCATTCTCTTTCCACTCTGAATAATTCCCACCATTTTCTTGACCATTGGATGGACAAAAACTGATCTTGGACCTTCAAACTGATTTTGGCGCCCTTTTTCCTTTTTTCCATGTGGGGTTGAGTGAAGGGATTGAAGGATCATTAAATGTTTTTTGTAGTTGTGTTGAGGTGGGGGAACAAGGAGAAGACAAGGGTGAGCTGGGGGGATGGGTTTGGAGGTGAATTGCAGAAGCAGTTGAGAGGATGGACTTTTGGCGCCATGGGGTATGTTTGACCAAGGCTTTGACTGGGGCAGGATTATTAAAAGGGGAGGGTTCAAAATAGGAGGGGTCCAAAAGGGATGGCAGGTCCATTTGGTTTGACAAGGGTCCAAGGGTGGTTAAAGGGTTTTAAATATCAAGGACCTTATTGCAATTTCTGAAAATTAGAAGGACCATTGCTGCCAAATCTGAAAAGTTGCTCAAAGGACTAAAAATGACAAAGTTTAATAATGCAAGGACCAAAGTTGCCATTTTCAGATTTTCCAGGGACCAATTCTGCCAATTTTCAAACTTGGAGGACCATTTTTGTAATTTTCTCAAACTTTTGATAATTTTTCACCAAAGGACTAAATTTGACAAGTTTTGATTTTAAAAGGACCTTTGGTGACTTTACTTTTGAAATTATGACTCAGGGACTATTTTTGACAATTTTAGAAACTTGGGGGACTAAAACTGCAATTTTTGCAAATTTGATATGTTTTTCATCTGATTTTGATATTTTTGCATTTAAAACACATAAAACACTGATTTGTGATATTTTGATCATTTTGATGTGTTTCTGAGTGTTTTCAGATGATTTTGCAGTTTATATAGTACAAAAATGATGAGTATTTAGACACTCATCAATCCCCCACACTGAGATATTGCTAGTCCCTAGCAATGATTTGAGAAAATATAATGGATTTTAAAAACTCTTTACCAAAAGCCATCACTTCTGGAGTAGCCAATTGTTTTGATTCAAGTAAGAATCTTGGTACAACGATAACCAAATGATTTATTGGCAAATCGTAAACCATATAACGGATTTGATGTGTCTTTACCAGAAGCCGTACCCTTCTGGACTAGCCAACTCTTAGATAAATTATCAGAATTATCTTTGGTGAGCTGAATACCAATTATGGATTTTCCACCGCCTTTACCACAAGCCATAAACTTGCGGGCTAGCCAACTCATTATCTTTTGAGGATGATGGAGAGCTGAAGAACCATACAATTTTGGGCAAATTGCAAGCCATATAAACGGATTTGAGAAATCTTTACCAAGAGCCGTTTGCTCCTGGATTAGCCAATCCTTTAGTCTTACAGACATGGCGGACTAATAACCAAATGAGAAAGTGTAGAACACTTACTCCAAAAAAAAAAATTTTGGCCAAAAACGGGGGAATTGGGTAGATAATATATGACAAAATTCGTGAGAATCCCCCCCACACTTAGAAATGAATATTGCCCTCAATATTCAAAGTACCGGCGGTTATGCCGAAACAAAGAACGTAAAAGGGAAATACTACGGCCATTATTTAGAAAGATTTTTTTTTTTTTAGATATATGTAAATATATAACATGTGGGGCATCACCCCCACACTTAGGTGGTAGAAAGGGGGTGAGAAGTCAGAAATATGGGTGAAAACCCATATGGTGAGTGCTACTGTTTTTGATTTCCGAGTCGCTAGCTTGACTCGACCCCGCATTAATTGGTTCATGGGGAAGCAAAGTGGAATAGACAATCTCCATCGGACTTTCATTCAAGATGTTTGGACAAACATTTGAAGCATGTGAAAGTTCCACACCGATGAGATATAGATAGAAACAGAGACAGACCCGGCTCACAGATGGTAAATGAAAATGCCGGGGTCAAAGATAGTGTCCTCACTCCCGAAGGAGTGAAGAAGAGAGGAAGTCACCGAGTAGGTGAAGAAAAGAAGGAAGATCATGATAACAATCATAACTAGATCTTCTTCCTCGGGATTAAGTGCAATTGCACTTATTTGGATTTTATTGGTTGAGCTCTTAGGGTTGGAAGGCATCTCGGGAGGGAAGGTGGGAGGATTTGTCATAACTATGCAAATTGAGATTCTCTCCTCCCGATCATGATTTTTGCCATCCAAACAATCATACTCCAGCGGAGATATGATATGAGAGAGTTCACCGGCGAACTCCTCATGAAGAGAATCATTCACATGATGTGAATTTGTGAACTCTTGTTCCATTGTGGGCTCATCACTATCCTCAGTCTGAGTATCAAAGAGTGGATTCTCAGAAATTGAAGTGAATTCAGAGTCGAATTCAAATAGAGGATTAGTGAAAGTAGCTTTGAATGTTTCGGGAACAAAATGATCAACATTCTCATTTGGATTGTTGGGATAAGAAGTGAGTGAACGATCATTATCAATGAGACTTTCAGTCTCTCCCAGATCGGCTTCGAAATCAAAGAGTGGATTGATGTGAGTGAGTTCACCGGAGAACTCCTCAAGAAGGGGATCAGCATCAGACTGTGGAAGTGATGCCTCAACGTACTCGATGTTTCCATAGGAAGCACAATCGTCGCTAAGATCAGAGAAAGTTTCAAAATGATCTTGAGAACACTCAAGAGGGAAAGGGATATCACACAGATGATCAGAAATTCCCTGTGACTCTCTCGGGATTGGGATAAGGTCCTCAACACTAGACGATTCCATTTCTGGAATAGTGCTAAGAAGCTCATCCCCCATGTTTAGAGAGTGAGTGGGAATATCGGGTGTGATAGCAACAGACTGAGGGAGGTTAGAAGGACTAGCATACATGTGTTTAATGCTTAACATTTGTTCTTCTGCTAGTAATTCCATCATAGTCTTTTCTCCCTGATGGATCATGGAAGGAGTTTCAACTGATGAACTTGATGAACCGTTATAAAATTGTAAGATATCAAGGATATCTTCATCATCATCGTCATCAGGAATGAAACGGAATCGAGAGCTAGATTTGGCCGCTTTTTGTATTCTAATTGATTCCCTAATAGATTTTTCAAACGCAGTCTGGGAATCTAATTTAGCAGCCCGCTCTTCGGCTAACAAAACTTCCATTGATTTTTCATTTGGATTATCATGGGAGTGTTTAGATTCCTTCAAATCTTTCACTAAATCCAAAAGATCAAGGAGAAGATTTTGAGGAAGTGAATCAGGCTGGTACTGTAGAGGTTGGTCATGATATGAAGAGCCGTAATCGTTACAAGGAAATGGGTTCCCTGTTTGACAATCCGAGCTATAGTGAGGACCTCCACAATACTCACAACAGTAAAACTGATGTGGCTGTGAGTGGTATGTGTTGTAGTCATAATCAGTATCAGGAACCTGCTCATAGACAAGCGTGTTTCCTGATTGACAATCAGAACTGGAATGTGAACCACCACAGTACTCACAACAGTACAACTGATGTGTCTCACAGTGTGGTAGCTGATGGAATGAATCAGTCGTGTTATGGTAGGAATAGGGATCTTGGTTATAGACAGACCCGTTTCCTGATTCCACCATGCAACAACTGGGGCAATTGCCACCATTATAAGGACCACCACACCATTGACAACCAAGAGGGTGAGGATAAGACATAGAAAGAATCAAAGGTTAACAGAGGGTAAGAAATGAAGAATCAAAAAGGTAAGAGGGTAAAGAGGAATATTTTTGATATTTTTGAAAAACATGATGATAAAAACAAAGAATGAAAATATTTTTGGCGTTTTTAACACTTTAGGAAAAGTGTTAATGAACTTTTTGGATTTTCTGATAACTTTACAAAAAACTTTTTACAAAAGATGGGGTATGTGCAAGAATGGATCTGAAAATGGCTAAACACACGCTAAAGCCTCCCCGGCAGCGGCGCCAAAATTTTGATCTGCGCTAAACCGTCAAGTCTAAAAGACTTAAAATAGCTTAAGCACAAATACAATGAAGATCAGAGAATACAGGGGATTCCCGGGTCGTTAAGTCGCACGGAGACTCAATGGTGTGTTAAACACTTGATCAGACGGTAGAATGATCACTAATGATAGCGATCAGAAAGGATTTGTAAAGGATAATTACACTACTGAAAAAGATAATAAATAAAAGCGACTTAAATGCAAATTAAAAGAAATAAAAGATAAAATCTATTAAATAAACGCTATCACTATTTTTAAAGTGATGAACGTTTAAAACTTAAAACTTAAAACTTACGTTTAAATAATGTAAACGTACAAAATAAAACGTGAAATCTAAGAAATAAAAATCCTAAAAATATGAAAAATACATTTTTACAATCCTAATGATAAAATAAAATTTATAGAAAAAGAAAATTATTTTTACAACTATTTATTTAATTATTATTAATTAAAAACTATTTTAAACTATTTAATAATACTCTAAAATAAAAGAAAATATGAAATAAGACTAGAAAAATAAAATTAAGACTTAGAAAAATCTAAAATACTATAAAACTAATTTTAAAACTAAAAATATATTTTTTAGACTTTTTACGTATTTATTATTAATTTAAAACTATTTAAAACTAATTTAAATTATTAAAAATACCAAATAAAAGGAGAAAAATATGGAAAAATACTTTTTAAGCTTTTTACATTTATCTAAACTTAATAAAAATGAAAAATTATTTTTTTGAAGCTTTTCTTAATTATTTGTATTAAATGCTATTTAAAAATACTTAAAAACTAAATAAAATGTAGAAAAATACCAAACAAGCTAGGAAAAATCTGAAAAATTCAGGAAAAGTCTAAAATGATATTAGGAAGCTGGGAAAAATAGAAAAACCAGGGCTTGTGTGCAAGATATTGAAACTGATGTAGCTAGTGCTTATAAATAAGCACTTTAATAAGCCAAATGGAGTCCAAAAGCTACCCAACTGATGCACAAGCTATAATAAGCTAGGAGAACTAAAATGGAACAAGTACCAATAAGCTACAACTACTGAATACAAGCTATTACAGATTTGATGTTAATGAGCTTATGGCCAAAAACAGTGAAAGGGGTGCCCTCTTGCAGCCACCAAATAAGCAACCAATTAAGCTAGCAACCTAAAACTAAAACTTGCAACTTATTCTAGACCTGGTTGAGAGCCAATAGAACAGAAACTAGACCTAGAGGAGCTCTGGTGAGCCAACTGCAACCTCTGCAATACCTGCAGAATCCCTGTGCAGGCTTGATGCCCTGCACAGGGGAATTGGCACCTTTTTGAGAAGCTATTTTGAGCTTTTAGAAAAAATTGCAAAAATCCACTAAATTAGACATAAGGAAATAGACCAGGAGAGGTTTTAAAAAACACAAGAATCACTGAAATTGGCTAAGAAATGAGTTCAATAAAATTCCTCCTATCTTGGCCAAAACTGAGATTTCAAACTTTTGACTTTTTGAGTAATTAAGAAAAGTTGACTAAAATGAAGTTTGATCTAGATTTTAGAACTGATAATGATACTACTTGATGAAATAACACTAATGAAAGCTATGTTTAAGATTTCTAAACACAAAACTAACTTTTTATCTTGCAAAATTTCCAACAGTGAACTGTGATGACAGTTAAAAGAGGTTTTTGACTTTTATGAGTTGCAGACTCAATTTAATGACTGAAGAAGGCTCAAATGAGCTTAAGAAAGATAAGCTAACAGTAAGCAACCACTAACTAGTCCTTAAGGGAAGTTTATACATCAATACCAAACACTCCTTTTTAAAACTGATATGGAAGTTTAATGAGACAAACAACTGATTTAGCTAATTCCAATGATTACACTGAGTTTAAATGACCATAATATGATGATATTAACAAGTTAGAACTACCATTGATCACAGTTACACTTATAAGCAAAATATGCCACTTTTGACTTGAAAATTGAAAATAAGAAATATACTCACATGGATCCAGCTGGCTTGCAGTCCAAATCCAAACCCAATACTAACCTAAACTAACCTATTTAAACCCAAATCAACATCTGCATCACCCAAATTCAGCTTCCAATCCAATTTGAGCCTCAGGTTGACTTTTATTGACCAACATCCAAACTTGATTGAAACTGACTTTTGAGCTTATAAAAAGGTTTGAAAAGCTTATATAAGCTTGTTAACACTGATTAACAACTGAATGAAGCTTGTTTTTATGAAATAGAAACTTGAATTTTCCACAGTGAGCACATAAACATGAAACTAAAGGAAACTTTGAATTAATGCTTGAAACTTGAATAATCTGAAAATGTAACTTGAGATTTATACTTAAGAACAAAAAATTACAACTTTTGAGTTTAACTAAGACTTAACTAAAAAAAACGACATAACAGTAAATTGAAACTAAAAATCCTACTACTTGCTTCTTCTCTTTGCTTTCTTTATATATCCCAGTGTCATTCTCTTTCCACTCTGAATAATTCCCACCATTTTCTTGACCATTGGATGGACAAAAACTGATCTTGGACCTTCAAACTGATTTTGGCGCCCTTTTTCCTTTTTTCCATGTGGGGTTGAGTGAAGGGATTGAAGGATCATTAAATGTTTTTTGTAGTTGTGTTGAGGTGGGGGAACAAGGAGAAGACAAGGGTGAGCTGGGGGGATGGGTTTGGAGGTGAATTGCAGAAGCAGTTGAGAGGATGGACTTTTGGCGCCATGGGGTATGTTTGACCAAGGCTTTGACTGGGGCAGGATTATTAAAAGGGGAGGGTTCAAAATAGGAGGGGTCCAAAAGGGATGGCAGGTCCATTTGGTTTGACAAGGGTCCAAGGGTGGTTAAAGGGTTTTAAATATCAAGGACCTTATTGCAATTTCTGAAAATTAGAAGGACCATTGCTGCCAAATCTGAAAAGTTGCTCAAAGGACTAAAAATGACAAAGTTTAATAATGCAAGGACCAAAGTTGCCATTTTCAGATTTTCCAGGGACCAATTCTGCCAATTTTCAAACTTGGAGGACCATTTTTGTAATTTTCTCAAACTTTTGATAATTTTTCACCAAAGGACTAAATTTGACAAGTTTTGATTTTAAAAGGACCTTTGGTGACTTTACTTTTGAAATTATGACTCAGGGACTATTTTTGACAATTTTAGAAACTTGGGGGACTAAAACTGCAATTTTTGCAAATTTGATATGTTTTTCATCTGATTTTGATATTTTTGCATTTAAAACACATAAAACACTGATTTGTGATATTTTGATCATTTTGATGTGTTTCTGAGTGTTTTCAGATGATTTTGCAGTTTATATAGTACAAAAATGATGAGTATTTAGACACTCATCAATCCCCCACACTGAGATATTGCTAGTCCCTAGCAATGATTTGAGAAAATATAATGGATTTTAAAAACTCTTTACCAAAAGCCATCACTTCTGGAGTAGCCAATTGTTTTGATTCAAGTAAGAATCTTGGTACAACGATAACCAAATGATTTATTGGCAAATCGTAAACCATATAACGGATTTGATGTGTCTTTACCAGAAGCCGTACCCTTCTGGACTAGCCAACTCTTAGATAAATTATCAGAATTATCTTTGGTGAGCTGAATACCAATTATGGATTTTCCACCGCCTTTACCACAAGCCATAAACTTGCGGGCTAGCCAACTCATTATCTTTTGAGGATGATGGAGAGCTGAAGAACCATACAATTTTGGGCAAATTGCAAGCCATATAAACGGATTTGAGAAATCTTTACCAAGAGCCGTTTGCTCCTGGATTAGCCAATCCTTTAGTCTTACAGACATGGCGGACTGATAACCAAATGAGAAAGTGTAGAACACTTACTCCAAAAAAAAATTTTTGGCCAAAAACGGGGGAATTGGGTAGATAATATATGACAAAATTCGTGAGAATCCCCCCCACACTTAGAAATGAATATTGCCCTCAATATTCAAAGTACCGGCGGTTATGCCGAAACAAAGAACGTAAAAGGGAAATACTACGGCCATTATTTAGAAAGATTTTTTTTTTTTTAGATATATGTAAATATATAACATGTGGGGCATCACCCCCACACTTAGGTGGTAGAAAGGGGGTGAGAAGTCAGAAATATGGGTGAAAACCCATATGGTGAGTGCTACTGTTTTTGATTTCCGAGTCGCTAGCTTGACTCGACCCCGCATTAATTGGTTCATGGGGAAGCAAAGTGGAATAGACAATCTCCATCGGATTTTCATTCAAGATGTTTGGACAAACATTTGAAGCATGTGAAAGTTCCACACCGATGAGATATAGATAGAAACAGAGACAGACCTGGCTCACAGATGGTAAATGAAAATGCCGGGGTCAAAGATAGTGTCCTCACTCCCGAAGGAGTGAAGAAGAGAGGAAGTCACCGAGTAGGTGAAGAAAAGAAGGAAGATCATGATAACAATCATAACTAGATCTTCTTCCTCGGGATTAAGTGCAATTGCACTTATTTGGATTTTATTGGTTGAGCTCTTAGGGTTGGAAGGCATCTCGGGAGGGAAGGTGGGAGGATTTGTCATAACTATGCAAATTGAGATTCTCTCCTCCCGATCATGATTTTTGCCATCCAAACAATCATACTCCAGCGGAGATATGATATGAGAGAGTTCACCGGCGAACTCCTCATGAAGAGAATCATTCACATGATGTGAATTTGTGAACTCTTGTTCCATTGTGGGCTCATCACTATCCTCAGTCTGAGTATCAAAGAGTGGATTCTCAGAAATTGAAGTGAATTCAGAGTCGAATTCAAATAGAGGATTAGTGAAAGTAGCTTTGAATGTTTCGGGAACAAAATGATCAACATTCTCATTTGGATTGTTGGGATAAGAAGTGAGTGAACGATCATTATCAATGAGACTTTCAGTCTCTCCCAGATCGGCTTCGAAATCAAAGAGTGGATTGATGTGAGTGAGTTCACCGGAGAACTCCTCAAGAAGGGGATCAGCATCAGACTGTGGAAGTGATGCCTCAACGTACTCGATGTTTCCATAGGAAGCACAATCGTCGCTAAGATCAGAGAAAGTTTCAAAATGATCTTGAGAACACTCAAGAGGGAAAGGGATATCACACAGATGATCAGAAATTCCCTGTGACTCTCTCGGGATTGGGATAAGGTCCTCAACACTAGACGATTCCATTTCTGGAATAGTGCTAAGAAGCTCATCCCCCATGTTTAGAGAGTGAGTGGGAATATCGGGTGTGATAGCAACAGACTGAGGGAGGTTAGAAGGACTAGCATACATGTGTTTAATGCTTAACATTTGTTCTTCTGCTAGTAATTCCATCATAGTCTTTTCTCCCTGATGGATCATGGAAGGAGTTTCAACTGATGAACTTGATGAACCGTTATAAAATTGTAAGATATCAAGGATATCTTCATCATCATCGTCATCAGGAATGAAACGGAATCGAGAGCTAGATTTGGCCGCTTTCACCAAAGGACTAAATTTGACAAGTTTTGATTTTAAAAGGACCTTTGGTGACTTTACTTTTGAAATTATGACTCAGGGACTATTTTTGACAATTTTAGAAACTTGGGGGACTAAAACTGCAATTTTTGCAAATTTGATATGTTTTTCATCTGATTTTGATATTTTTGCATTTAAAACACATAAAACACTGATTTGTGATATTTTGATAATTTTGATGTGTTTCTGAGTGTTTTCAGATGATTTTGCAGTTTATATAGTACAAAAATGATGGGTATTTAGACACTCATCACACAACATGTTCACTTGATTGAGCTAATTCAGTTATTCCAGAGTTGACATCCGCAGAGATGATTAGTAACTCAACATGTTACATAGATGTCATCGTCTCTACTCTTGTTGGGTACATGTGTACATTATGGGCTGATTGGTTATATGTTATATAACTGGAATGCATTTGGTGAAATGAAGATGTTGATATATTGTTCTCCCGAATAGACAACTACTCAAACTCGAAGAGTAATGTGTACATCGAGGACGCACAACAGGATCATGTGATCAGACTTAATCATTTATTTCGGGTTTGATAACCGCAGAAATGATCCATGTTAACTTTTTACTTCGTTTTTACCGTCTTCTTCGGGTTCTTGAGCTTCATACAATTATACTGTTTGCTTCACTTCTTATTTTGAGGGAAATGGTCTTTTTACGAGGATTGTCGGTTTAGGGGGAAGCTGCCAAAGATTCACCTTTTGAAGGCTCAAGTTCTTGCGACGATTCAAGAGCCTCGAACGCTTTGGTGGTGAAAGTTTAAGAGAAGATGACTTCTATCTTCTACAAAGTGCTGAACGGTTTCCTTTTCTCGGTACTCGTATCATCATCCTCTTAAACTATTTCTCTATCTTTGTAAATATTTTTCAAAAACAATAATACAAATATATATATACATATATATATATATATATATATATATATATATATATATATATATATATATATATATATATATATATATAAAACCCATAAAAATCAGAAAATTTGAAAAATACCAAAAAATATTATTTTTCAAAGACATGTCTTCTGGTATTGATAACATCTATGGTCTTATAAATATCATTCAACAATGACACGGGACCATAGATGAAGTTCGGGCAGGAGGTGTAAATATTTCTTTTCAAAACATGTCTCAAAATATGGCTTGCAGTTACTTCAGACTGTAACCCGTGCTTAAAATATGGTTTGCTATTATTTCAGATAGCAACCCGCTCTTTAAAGAAGGAAAGTGTTGCGCTAAAACAATTTTCATTAATTTTGTGCACTTATCCTAAAATCAAAATGAGGAAAGTATGCCGAAGGACTGCTGTTCCTACACAAATGTTTTTCCGTCTAAAATTCTTCAGAAAAATATTTGTTGTATTTCAAAATGGTGGAAATCGAGTTGCTTGAAAATCAATCAGAATCAGAATTTTCATAAATTTTCAAAACCCAATCAATGACTTCAGCATGGTTAAAACTTTTTATGAAATGAGTCATTGATTGAGGGGGAGAATGTTTTCAAATTTATATAATCTAACAGGGCTTATATAATCATCCTACGTGTTTATCAGAAAAAGATATTTGCCTATGTTGAAGGACTAGGATTTTAGGATATGATTGTTAGGATTAGATGATTAGAGTTTGATGAACACATTATTCCCATGCTTTACATGATCTGATTGATATGTTGGATTGACTTGTATTAGTTGATTGTTGTTTGGGTGTTGTCGACCACCATATATGTCTATCTGTGTTTACTAACACATGCAGATAACATGGTTTAAAAGAATGTTCCCGATCCGGATCCCACATAAGAAGATGATTGGATGCCGAAAGGAAAGGGTAACTATTTCTTAGGTCGACAAATGAAGAAACGGAGCTTAATTAGATCTCCATGGAGAGTTGGCACGATAGATGCAACTTAAGAGGTCTCACTGCATCTGCAGATGGTTTTCTTCCAGCCCTAGAGCAACAACAGGAGCTTCTTATCCACCTAACATATCCTTATGCAGGACAAGTAGTGAATAACACCATTTTTCAAACAAATTTGATAATTGTTTTGAAAATGGAAAAATATTGTTTTGAAAATAAACTGAACTCATATTTTGGAAATCATCCGGACTTCATTTTTCTCAAAACTTAAGTCACTGAATCAACGACTACGGTCATGGATTGAGGGGGAGAGTGATTTCAAATAAAATATTTTCAAACGATATTTCTTCATAAAAGTCCGTTTTAACAATAATAAGTGGTGAACTAAAGATTTAATGTTATGTCATGGTATGATTTTCTTTAAAACTCAAAGATCTTACAAAATGAAATTTTTTTCTGTTCTTGTTTGATTGTGAGATTGTTTTATTTTACTTAAAGATCTCTTAAAAACTATCATACCTGATACTAACAATCTTTAATGTCTTAAATTGATCCTTATCAGTCTATTTCAAAATTAAATCATGCCACGTCTTTCCCCAAAATATTTTAAATGATTTAAATCAATTGGGATCACAAATCTCAAAAAGTATGAAATTTTTTATCATGGGAGAGATCGTGATTTAAATCTCAAATCTGTTTAAAGGGCAATTATTTCAAAAGCACTCCTTCCTTCATGTGCCAAACGATTTCAATTACATGATGTACATGATTGAGGAGGAGCATTTAACCAAAAACCTGAAGAGAACTTAAACCAAACATATTTTCTCCCATGTTTTCTAAACCTATTTAAATCACTTGGGATCCAAAATCTCAAGGGATTTGATATTTTTGATCGGGGGAGAAAATGTGATTTAAATATGAAATCTGATAACAAGTGATCGTTTTGACCCAATGTGCAGGCTGCTCTCCCATATGTGCTAAATGCTTTCGAATCTCGAAGCACATATTGAGGGGGAGCATTTCAAAAGAAAATAAACTTTCAAGGTACAAAGATTTCTATGTTTCAACATAAAGTACCTTGATTGATTTTCTAATGGTTTCTTAATGGCTAGTGTGATCGTGGAAGTTCTTCAAAAACCTCTTTCCTTTATGTGCAAAATAATTTTCAAATATCCAACGCACATTTTGAGGGGGAGAATTTACCATGAAAATCAAAAGGCTTTTTCTAAGGAAATTGTGATCAAGAAATTGTTTCAAAGAACTCTTGCCTCCATGTGCTAAACAATTTCAATTACATGATGCACATGTTGAGGGGGAGCATTTCTAAATGATCAAAAACAATTAAGGTACCAAATGCTTTGATATTATATCACAAGTACCTTGATTGATTTTCCAAATGAGTTTTCAATTGGTTTCGAGAAGGAAAGAACAATACCAAAAGACCGACCAATTTACTTAATTCATGGTGTTATAAGGATGGTTAGGTTAGGTATTCGTTCCCACGATCCCGCCAGAGCCGGAGGGATCTACCCAGGGACAATCCACTAGATAGTGTAGAAGTCCTTAGGTATGATGAAAAAAGGAGAAAAATGAGAATACGGGAAGAGTGAGGACTGAGACAGAGCTAGTACTTGAATAAACCCAACAAGGTTCTAGTTATGAAGTCTCGGTAAGCACTAAAGGGGTTGAAGACAAGACGTCATGGACCCAGTGACGCACTGCACCTAACTTCCCAAGCTACTCAAGTTCCTCTTAAAAGGACTTGTCTCATTCTCACGGGGAACCTACATAATCTATCGACTTTCTCTTACGATCTGTTCTCGATTTTTTTTTAAAGTAATGGAAGGGGAGGGGAAGGGAAATGGGCTTTTGAGTTTGGTTCTTGAGTTTTTTTAAGAAGGAAAGGTAGGGGACGGGAAGGTGGGAGGGAGGGAAGGGATGGGCTTTTGAGTGATATTTGGTTCCGTCCAATTTTGGGCGGATCGAGAAGGGAAGCGGGTTTTCAAGATTACAGGCCTTACTTAAATTACCATATTATCTTCAATAATATATCATGTACGCTCTTTATATTTTTTAACCTAATTCTCTCATATCACATTCTGCAAACGGCTTGCAACATCTGACGTGTAAGTTTATGTCAACATATGACGTGCTTATGTATGTGATTGTTTACTTTATATTCTTTACTGTTATGATTGTTTGATGTTAGCAATGTCCCACCTTGTCTTTATATGAAACCAAGCTTGACTTTGTATTCATATAACTATTGTTTCAGTTTTTAGGATCTAGGAACAATATTAGAAGGTAGATTTCCTGCTTTAGGCCTTCATGTACAACTGATAAAAACAACGTATGAATAAACACAGACATTAGTTTGTAAAAAGCTATATGAGATGATTTTTATGACTATAATAACTTTATAAGTCAAGTATATAATAATATTAACAACGTATGACAAACTATGTTATGTACGAAGTGATTATATGAATTAAGGTTAAACTACAACTTGTATGGTGTACGTGACTATTAAATATCATATACACTACATACATTGTTTAACTACAGGTGTCAATTTTGAAATTGTGATCAAGTGTATTCTTCATACATACAGACTCGTAAAACTATATTGAATATACATGCAAGAAATTTATTAGACTATAAAAAGTTTACTTATCCATGTATGCATATGTTGCATTCTAAGATACTATCACTAACATATAATATGTAAAACACAATTATCAAATGTCATTATTAGGAGGAAAGGATCACTAGGAAGTGCTTATCAGTTGCAAATGGTAAAGTATAGTTAAGTAATATTTGCTTAAAAGTGCTTAATATATCATGGTTCACTTGAAATTTGTACCATTAATATTATAGTTAACCTATTACAAGGGTATTCGATAGCCTCTATATCAGTCTATCGTGTACAATTTCTTTGTCAATATATAATATATTAGTTGAAATATTAGTGAATGGTATGCATGTTAATAGTATTTGTATAACAAATGATAGTAAGTATTTGTCTTATAATAACTTATATAGTTCAAAATAATCACAGTATAGGTTGTTCACAATAGCAACATGGATGTTGATAACTTAATTAGCATGGCGAGAACTCAACAGTTAGCCGTAACTCATGTGGTTTGTTTAGTTGTCGCTTATCTTGCCCTTAGCCAATCTCGTAAAAGAAAATGTGTTAATTTACCTTCTCAAGAATTAAGGTTGCATAGACAAGCAGTACGGGAAGATATGTTGCAAGACATATCAACAAATAACAACAGTCGTAAAATAATTCGTATGAGTGTGGAAGCCTTTAAATTATTGTGTGATAAGTTACAAAATGAATGTGGTCTTCGTCAAACCCAGCGTATGTCAGTTGAGGAACAAGTTCTTGGTGAAGATGGAAATCCTTCTAGAGCCAACATCAGACAAGCTCTTGGTGGGTGACACGTGAGATCATTGCAAAAGATCAAGCTTGTGACAACTGGATAGAAACAATGGGGCGATTCATTCTTGAATCAACCTTGGTCCAGGAAATGAATTGACGAATACTTTTGGAAAACCGTTCGATGTGCAAATCTACTTGTCTCTAGCACATCGAATGTGTATTCATTTTGAAATACAAAAAGTATTTCTGATTGAAAATTTATATTTCTCATAAAACCTTCATCGTATTGCAAAACTCTTTCTTCAGGCAATATGAGATTGTATTCAAATCAATTTTTCATCAATCATTGAATTTCAATTTGCTGGTTCACTCACTCCGTGTTGTCTTCTTTGAGACGTTTCGGTTTGAGAACAGCTTGATTAGCTGCGAAACCCTGTCAAGGTAGTTCTTCGGAACTCTACCTGATCACAGGCAGTATTTGTACTGATCAACGGGGAACCGTGGTTCTTGCAACCCTATTAAACGAATGTGATCAAAGACACCTTCGTGCTCTTTATTGCTAACTGTTGTTTGCAGGGACACCCGACGGTTGCAGCTGATCAGAATTGAGGAGTCAATCCATAACTGCATGCTCACAAATCACATTCACTTCTAAAGAAATCATGATAAGTGCATACCTTCATCAACTGGCTCTGATATTTTCAATCCATGCTTCTGCTACGCTGCTGCAAATATCATGAATCAACAAAGCTTCTGCTACTCTGATGAGAAGATTTCATGATCCAAAATGTGAGCATGTTGGTCCAAAAGTCACAACTTCACATGAGATTTGTTGTGGTTGATGATCTCAAAGAAAGCTCGAAGATCATCAAGACGTGGATTAGTTAAAGACCTCCACTGAAAGTACAAAGCAGTCGGACTTTGAAGTATCACTACTAAAGTACAAAGATTGCGGGATTGAAGAATTGAAGTCTACGAGCTCGAGCATGAAGATAAAGATAGAATGCTAGGATTCAAAATGTCTTTCATGGGGTGACCTCCCTTAGGGGGAGATTGTTAGGATTTAGAAAATCCATGTTGAAGAGTCGGTCACCACAACTCTAGTCTAGCATATGTTAGCTCGTAGACATTACGTTATTTACTAGTTATTTAGTTAAGTTACTTAGTTTAGTGCAACATCATGGAGGAATGACGGGTCTTTACCCACTGTATGCCTGATCCACAGTCCGAAGGAGGACATTTAGTATATAATTATAAATACCCTCTACCTCCCAAGGTAGAGGGTTGAACCTTTCACTTAATCTAACCTTTATTTCTTTTGTTTACTTTCTCTCTCTAGAAAGGCTCCCATCTTCCACTTTCTCTCTCTAGAACCTTAAACTATTCGAACCATATTGTGTTATGTGATGTGTTTATGAAATCCAATATCTAACAGAACTTTAATGAAAAATATGGCAAGTATTTTAAGACTGTCAAAATAAAGTTAAAACTGCTAGTTGAAGTTAATACTGCCAGTGCTGAAGACCAAATAATATACGCCGTGTTGTTACTACTGGTAGCATAAAGTTACTATTGCTATTAAAAAAATAGCCCTGCTCAAGGTTACAACTGTCTGTGTACAACTTAGTACTGTTAGTCGATTTGTTAGTACTGCTTATTAGATATGCATGTAATACGTATAGAAAAGAGTTCTTCTAGTTGTGTTAGGATGTATAAGATGTTGCACAACTATACTGTTGCTTAACCTTAGTTATAATTTGAAAGTTAAGGGAAAAGGTCAACAACCATCATTTATTAGGATGTTAATGCTTATAAATGCGGTTAAGTAGAAGCCTTCTTTTATAGTAACATTTATACTCACACTCATACACATACACACATTGACACTAGTTTTACACACACATATCTGCAAAACCCTAATCAAAATGACTTCAAAAAAACCAGGTGGGTTTTTGTTTCTGTAATATTATTTTGCTAATGTTAAGCTTATTTTCACGTGACTGGCATAAAGTGTTTGTTTATTTTGCAGATATCGTAACAATCTCTTTTGATTCAAGCATCATAATGTCATCAAGCTCTTCTAATTGTATGCCATCTAATCCATTAGATTTATACTTCCCAAATGTTCAAAGATATGAAAGTGATTCAAGCTCTATGTCCAGCTATGTGTCTAGCTACAACTCAAGTGACTATTATGATAAACCCAATGTGGCAGCTTACCGCGACAGTCTGTTGAAAATGTCAACATTTATGGGTTTTGAGGAAAAAACACGTTTAGTTTCTGATGCCCAAAGTCGAAACCTCCTAGGTAAAAGGATTCAGGTTATTGGACTTGCAACTAAACAAACTTGGGCTGATATTAAAGAGAATAAATTTGGCATAAAAAAACCCTCAACAGGAACACGAGCAACTGACAAAATCAAGGCCAAAGGAAACAAAAAAGTGGCTTAAGTATTATCTGTTTACCTTATCTAGTAGTTTTTTTTTATGTTAAGTGGCATGGTCATAGCTGTTGATATTCTAAAAAACTTGGATGGTAGTTATCTGTTTAATCTATAATATGTTC
The DNA here is from genome assembly GCA_019973895.1 of Chrysanthemum seticuspe. NCBI lineage: Eukaryota > Viridiplantae > Streptophyta > Magnoliopsida > Asterales > Asteraceae > Chrysanthemum > Chrysanthemum seticuspe. The sequence continues at coordinate 120,394,809 of BPTQ01000004.1, read as the reverse complement.
AGCTTAAATCTGGTCTGACTATTTGTGCCGATATTTTGAGTATTTATGCATATGACTTGCATTAGATATGTGCAAATGGAACATTTACTTTTCTGTTTAGGTTTACTTTTTGATGCAGGTTTTACTGACCAGGTTTTAATATTTATATAGTCTCGTTATACCTATGGTCTACCCTAATGCACTAACGGGCAGTGTACCCGGTCGTGTGTAGTGTAGTATTCGGTAAAACCAAGGTCGTCCCAAGATTTATGCGTGTTTGATTATTACTAAGTCTGGGTGTCACAGATTTAAATATGATTTCGATAAGGAATTAATTAATTAACTACTAAAGCAGATAAAGGCAAATAAAGGAAAAGGTTCAATCAATAGAGGAGAGTGGTGCTAACGTAGTTAATCATCCTAGCTAGTAATGTCTACGTCTAATTACTTCCAATTACTTCAAGTGGGGTCAAAGTCGAGAGGACAACATTTGGTCAATTCGCCCTAACCTATTAGCAAAGATGCCACCACTAGAGAAGTCAGGTGTCCCCTCATAAGTCCAGTTGTTCCTGGTCCCCTAAGCTGAGTCATTAAGTACCGCTACATGCAATATAATAGTGAGTGCCTGGGCGTTAGCAACTTAAACACTCATCCCCTAATTCTTAAGTTCATCCAAACGGTAGGTGATCAGTTGGTCAAATCGCACAAGTAGAAAGGGTCGCAGGTTGGTCATATCTTACCCTTCCCGTCTCAGTCTACTCACTTAGGATCAGTTGGGGAGTGATTTCTCCCTTGGAGACAGCTCCGTATGCTCCTCTAGACCTGCCTTTGGCTTCTTCCCACGTTCTTTGGATGTGATGTGTGGAATGGGATACTTTGAAATGCTAGAAATCGTGGGGTATTTATAGGCCAGATCTGGGTTACGGCGTAACTAATATAATAGTTACGCCGTAATCTTCAATTTCTTCGTAATTTTCACTAGATCTGCTGGTTATGGCGTAACCTTATAAGTGGTTACGCCGTATCTTCAATATTAATGGGTTACGCCGGAGTTTATACAATAGTTACGGCGTAGTTATCAGCGGTGTGGAACCTCATTTGACCTAATATAGTTACGTCGTAGTCTTTGGGGAGAGTTACACCGTAACCTTCTGATGAGTTGGTTTTCTGAGTCACGCTTTAGTTACGGCGTAATGTGAGAGATGAGTTACGCCATAACTTCTTCAAAGTCAGCATACTATGATAAATCTTTGATATTTCTCCAATTCCGCGTCTCTTTAGCTCCAATGCTCGTAATTTACCTGAAAGTGGAAAACAATAGAAAATAAGCGTAAATCCATATAAATGATATAAATTACAAGCATTATCGGGGGAAATTGACACTTAATATTCAGTACTATTTGATGTTATCAAATATCCCCCCACTTGAACTCTGCTTGCCCTCAAGTAGACCTTATTAGAAAGATTCCTAAAAAAATATCTCCCATAACCTGGAAAATATAATTTTACAAATCCCTTATGCTAGAATAAAACAAAGCAGAACACCTCACGAAATGGGAACGAAACACTCAAATCTCTCAACTATTCTAAGTGTCAATTTCGGAGTGATCACTCAATCGCACAGTCATAGCATGTATTCTATCATAAGCTTGGCGGTTACACAAATCTCCACCACTAGAGTTAAGGGCTAAACAATTCTCGAAGGCAATATGGGTAGACACGACAAAGGTTAAGGGGGTGACTCGTCATTACTAACATGTCACGGCGAAGTGGACAAAATCAATGATACATGACCAAATCCATGGCCAAGACACCAAAGATTGCTCGCTGCATCACCTAGACATGCTTCATGACTAAAGGGTAGGATAAGACATGGGATATATAAATGGTGTAAAATAAAAATCAAACAGGTAGTCTAAATCTATAACCAAGTCATCACCACTTACCGTCCGCCCAAAGTTCAAGCTTTGAAGTCAAGAAACCAGATCATGAAATACTAGGTAGATGTGTCATTAGAGGACGTTATGATGATCACACTACCTTTTCTCCAACTATTCGCATAATTACCAACTCCAATATTTGAATGTGACCGAGGTGGCCTCCTCGATACTAAATCTATATTAAGCTCATAACATAGTGCTTATAACATTGCACTTTACAATAACTGAATAACATAACAACTATTTTTTTTGAATCATAACTATAACAACTAAACATAATATCCCCCCACTTGAGATGAACAACGGGAATTCAGGGGGTCTTCAATGATCTTCAAGAATATGTCGTCGATGAAAGTGTGATTTCCGAACCTTTCCACTTGAACCTTGAACTTAGGAAAATGATGACTTCCCAATCACAAATAAAGACTACAGAGTAGGCTAAGGTGTATAGGTGTATCGAAACAATATATTGGGTTAACAAAATGAAAGGAATGGCTCAGATGGATGTATCTAGGGGTATCTTGCACTAAAGGTGAGTGCAACAAAAGGGTTTCACATGGGGGTCGAGAAGTTGAGGTGACTAATTGATAGACACACAATGGTAGGCTATTTGGGTGATAATCCTATAATATTGCCTTTTTAAACTGAAAAGTCCAAATACATCGAGCTAACTCAACATACCTCGTCTATGGTCTCAAAATGATGCAAAGGCCAAGTTCTAAAGTTTACAAACTACCGGCACACTCATAATTTGGTGAATTTGGGGTAAAATAGTAGAAACGGATAAGGCTAATCTCACCATATAATATCAAGGGTTGTATGTGCTCGCCTAAGGTCTAATCTAGTTAGGTTAAGAAAAATATGTCAAAATTAAAAATGGCATAATTTTTCTACTCCGATCCCCCCACTTGAATTGTACAAAGTCCCTTTTATGCTAAGCGTTAAATAAAGGTGAAGAGAAAAGTAGAATTAGAGCGAGAACTTCCCTGAAATTTGCTCCAAAAAGAAAGAAGGCCCACGAAAAACAGACGTGCCTTCGTATAAGCATCATGAACAAACTTTAATCCCTGAAATCACACTACCGACAAGCATAATTCTAAAAAAATGAAAAATGTAGGATCGTAAATATTATTGTGTTGATGATTCGGGTGGTCTTGGATGATGGAAATACATGTTAGCCATTTGAGAGAGAAAGAGATGAGAGGGTGTTTCTTGCTAGAGACTTGCTTTACAAATTATGAAAGGTTAGATTGAATGAGAAGCACCACCCCTTCCAAGGATGGAAGGGGTATTTATAGTTACATACATAACGACCTCCTGACGGCCTATGGATCAGGTATACAGTGGGTAAAGACCCGTCCTTCCTCTACGGTGTTGCACTAAACTAAACAACGCTAATAACTAACTAATAAACTAACAAATAACGTAACTAACGATATGTCTACGAGCTAACATATGCTAAATTATATTTGGGGTGACCGACACTTCACTATGGAATTTCCAATTGCTAACAATCTCCCCCTAAGGGAGGTCACCCCATGTTTTACATTTTGAATCTTAGCATTCTATTTTGTCTTCTGTTCTGAGCTCGTAGACTTCAATTCTTCAATTTCTGCATTCTTTGTGCTTTTGTAGTGACTCTTCATAGTCTGATTATTTTGTACTTTCAGTGGAGGTCTTTGAACTGATCCACATCTTTGATGATCTTCAAACTTTCTTTGAGATCATCAGCCACAGAATCTCTCTGGATCATCCATAGTTGTGTTTCCATCATGTGATGTTGTGACTTTAGGACCGACATGCTCACACTTTTGAATCATGACATCTTTCCATCAGAGTAGCGAAAGCTTTTACTGGTTCAAGATATTTGCAGCAGCTTAGCAGAAGCATAGTGTAAAAATATCTAAGCCAGGTTATGTAGATATGCACAAGTCATGATTTCTTCAATTAAGTGTGGATGCTGTGAGCATGCGGCTTTGGATTGACTCCTCAATTCTGATCAGCTGCAACCGTCCAAATGTACTTGCAAACAACAGTTAGCAATAAAACACACGAAAGTGTCTTTGATCACTTTCGTTGAATTGAGGTACACGGCCCACGGTTCCCCGTTGATCAGTACAAGTACTGCCTGTAATCAGGTATAATTCCGAAGAATATCCTTGACAGGGTTTCGCAGCTGTTCTAGCTGTTCTCAAACTGGAACGTCTCAAAGAAGACAACACAGAGTGAGTGAACCAGCAAATTGAGATTTACTGATTGATAGAAAATGATTTGAAAACAATCGCGTATTGGTTAAGATAAAGAGTTTTTCAATACGACGAAGGTTTAGAAGAAGAAATCAATTTTCAATCATAAATACCCTTTTATTTTGAAAACATAATACACAGTCGTAGTGCTAGAGAAAAGAGTTTTTGAGTACAACGACCGGTTTTTCAAAGGTATCCGTTAATCCTTTTCCTTGACCAAGGTTGATTCAAGATTGAATCGCCCCATTGTTTATATCCAGTTTTCACAAGCTTGATCTTTTGCAATATCTCACATGTCACCCACCAAGAGCTTGTTTGATGTTGGCTCTAGAAGGATTTCCATCTTCATCGTGAATATCTTCATATCACTTGGATGTTCTGGCAATACCACAAGGATAAAGCGTAGGACTCTTAATATATACTTACTTTCCACATTGTGTGAAACAACAAGTCTTCATTAATTTTTTGTCCTAATGAGATATTGTGGATAATCTCTTGGCTCTAGACTCAATTGTGCACATTTGGTTTCCTATGCCGGAGAATAGGGAGAGGGTCTCCTTCTTCAATATCAACAATCTCTAAGAGAAAGTCGATAGATTATGTCGGTTTCCCTTGAGAATGAAACAAGTCCTTCTAAGAGGAACTTGAGTAGCTTGGGAAGTTTAGTGCAGTGCGTCACTGGGTCCATGACGTCTTGTCTTCAATACCGGCGTTACCTTAGTAACCACCAGTAGCATATGAATTGAACCCAGTTTCTGCCCTAAGGTTGAATTATTGGAGGGTTATTTCTTTTCACCCTTTTCACATTCATTTCTTTTTCATTCTTCAACCCCTTCAGTGCTTACCGAGACTTCATAACTAGAACCTTGTTGGGTTTATTCCAGTACTAGCTCTGTCTCAGTCTGCACTCTTCCCATTTCTCATTTTTCTCCTTTTTTTCATCATACCTAAGGACTTCTATCCTATATAGTGGATTGTCCCTGGGTAGATCCCTCCGGCTCTGGCGGGTTCGTGGGAACGAATACCTAACCTAACCATCCTTATAAACACCATGCATAAAGTAAATTGGTCAGTCTTTTGGTATTGTTTTTTCTCTTCTTGAAACCAATTGAAAAATTAATCAAGGTACTTGTCAAATAATATCAAAACATTTTGTACCTTAATAGTTTTGATCATTTAGAAATGCTCCCCCTCAACATGTGCATAAGATTTTGAAATTGTTTAGCACATGGAGGCAAGAGTTCTTTGAAATATATTCTTGATCACAATTTCCGTGGAAAAAGCCATTTGATTTTCTTGGTAAATTCTCCCCCTCAAAATGTGCGTAGGTTGTTTGAAATCATTTAACACATAGAGGCAGGAGTTCTTAAAAGTACTTCTACGATCACAATATGCCATAGAGAAAAGGTACTTATGATAAACATTGAAACCTTTGTACCTTGATAGTTTATTTTCTTTTGAAATGCTCCCCCTCAATATGTGCATCAATTAATGAAAACGTTTAGCACATATGGGAGAGCAGCCTGCACAATTGAATCAAATGATCACCTTTTATCAGATTTCATAATTAAATCACAAATTCTCCCCTGATCAAAATATCAAACCCTTTGAGATTTTGGATCCCAAGTGATTTAATAAGGTTTAGAAAACATGGGAGAAAGTGTGGCCAGGTTTAAATACTCATCTAGTTTTTGGATAAATGCTCCTCCTCAATCATGTGCATCATATATTGAAATCGTTTGGCACATGGAGGCAGGAGTGCCTTTAAGGACTAAAATCAATTCCATTTAAACAGATAAGAGATTTAAATCACGATCTCTCCCCCGATAAAAAATTTCAAACCAATTGAGATTTGTGATCCCAATTGATTTAAATCATTTAGAAAATTTTGGGGAAAGACGTGGCAAGATTTGATTATGAAAAATGACAGATAAGGACCATTTTAAGACATTAAAGATTGTTAGTGTCAGGTATGATTGTTTTAAGAGATCTTTTAGGTAAAATAAAACAATTTCACAATCAAACAAGAACAGAAAAAATTTCATTTTGAAAGATCTTTGAGTTTTAAAGAAAAACATACCATGACATAACATTAAATCTTTAGATCACCACTTTATTTCGTACAAATCAGAAATTTTGTGAAGAAATATTGTTTGAAAATATTTTATTTTAAATCACTCTCCTCCTCAATCGATGATAGTAGTCGATGATTGAGTGACTTAAGTTTTGATAAAATGAAGACCGATGATTTTCAAAATTTGAGTTAAGTTTATTTTCAAAACGAATATTTTTCCATTTTTTAAAACAATGTTATTTAAAAAATTGTTTAAAAAATGGTATCATCACAATTATCTTGCATAAAGACACGTTAGGTGGTTGAGCTGCTTTTGTTGTTTTTGCTGGAGGTTTGGAAGAAAAACCATCTGCTGAAGCAGTGAGACTTCTTACGTTGCATTTTTTCATGCCAACTGAGGTCAAATTAAGCTCCGTTTCTTCATTTGATGATGAAGAAAACCATCTGCTGATGCAGTGAGACCTCTTACGTTGCATTTTTTTCATGCCAACTCTCCACAAAAGTCAAATTAAGCTCTGTTTCTTCATTTGTCAACCCAAGATATAGTTACCATTTCCTTTTGGCATCCAATCATATTTATTTGTGGGATCCGGATCGGGAACATTCTTATGAACCATGATATCTGCATACGTTAGTGGACACAAACAGATATATGGTGGTCGACAACATCCAAACAGTAATCGACTTATAAAGGTCAATTCAACATGTCAATCAGTTCAAATAAGGCATGGGATATATGTGTTTATCAAACTATAATCATCTAATCCTAACAATCTTATCCTAGGCACCTAGTCCTTCAACGTAGGTTAACATCATTTTTCAGTTAAGCATTTAGGATAATTAGATAAGCCCGATAGATGATATAAATTTGAAAACATTCTCCCCCTCAATCAATGACTCATTTTCTGAAAATTTTAAAAACGCTGAAGTCATTGATTGAGTTTGCAAATTTTATAAAAACTCCAAGTCTGATTAATTTTTAAGCAACTCATTTTCCACCATTTTGTAAAACACCAAATATTTTTCTGAAGAATTTTTAGACGAAAAAACATTTGTGTAGGAACAGCAGTCCTTCGACATACTTTCCTCAATTAGTTTTAGGATAAGTGCACGAAATATTTGAAAATTGGTTTTGCGCAGCACTTTCCTTCCTTGAAGAGCGGGTTGCTATCTGAAAATAATAGCAAGCCATGATTTTAGCGCGGGTTACAGTCTGAAATAACTGCACGCCATTGTTAGACATGTTTTGGAAAAAGAATATTTACACCTCCTACTCGAACTTCATCTATGGTCCCGTGCCATTGTTGAATGACATTTCTAAGACCGCAGATATTATCGATACCAGAAGACATGTCTTGAGAAAACATATTTTTGGTCTTTTTCAAAATTTCTGATTTTTATGGGTTTTTTTTGGTTTTATATTTTCTATTTTGTTTTACTGGTTTTATAATTTTGTATTTTCTTTTTGATAAATATTTACAAAGATAGAGTAGATGATACAATTTAAGAGGATGATGATACGAGTACCGAGATAAGGATATCGAGCAGCACGTCGTAGAAGATAGAATTCGTCATCTCTTAAACTTCCACCACCATAGCTTCTGAGGCTCCAGAATAGAAGATATAACATGAGCCTTTGAAAAAGAGAGACTTTGGCAGCTTCCCCCCAAACCGAAAATCTATTAGATGAGCAGATTCGAAGCTCTATTTCAAGCTTGCCTTAGCCAGGTACACATAGAAGCACACCATTATCATAAATCCCGCTGCTCCTTTTTAAGAACGATAATCGAGATTCTCCATTCGGGGTTATATCATCAAGAAGAAGAACAGCAACGTATCATCCCACATTTGAATACCTCTTCTCAAATTTCTTTTCGACTGAAGTCTGAAGCGATCCATTCCAAAAGGTGTCAAGAGAACAATTCCCCCAAGTAGTTGAAATGATGCAGTCAGTCTCTTTGAATAATGCTCAAGAACTCTCCCGAATAGACATCATGCCCGGAAAGAAAACACCTCCCCAATGTTTGTGGTAAACAATGGCTCTCTGCCCTGATGATCGTGTATGAAGCTCAAGAACCCGAAGTACACCAATATCCAAGAACTCCCCCGAATACACATCATGAGGGTAATGAAAAACACCTCCCCAATGTTCACATCTTCCGTCCCTGATGATCGTGTATGAAGCTCAAGAACCCAAAGTACACACATTCCCACTGAAAGATAACTGATAACACCTCCCTCATGTTATACATTTATCTCCCCTGAATATGTCATACTTCTGTACCTCTTTTATCTTCATAAACTTTCTCTAACATCACTTCCCCCACGTAGTTGGAATAATAACACTAAAAGCCTTGATAAGTAAAACCTTGAGTTTCTCTGCGGTCATGACATTCGTCTTCCCGGGATATCTTCAATCACTTAGAAGAATTAAGTTCATCAAGTTTACTCTCATTGAGATGCTTGTCTCCTTCCCCCTTGCTGGTTTTGACACTTCAGAATCAGCAACACACTATAAGCCCATGTACTTGAAATATGTTGAGAAGATCGCTTGAAGTCTTTGTGAGAATCAACTTGCTGAAGAATGTGTGAGCAAGTCTAATTGGGGATTAACTTTGGCTTTTCACTCTCCCCCAATTAGAGCTCTCCCCTAAACCGAAAATCTTTATGATGAATGCTTGAATTAAGAAAAAGTCTTTAGATCGTTAAATGCAACTCGTCTTTAGTCTTCTAACATGTAGCAAAAAATGTAGAGCAGACTGTAGACTCGACCTTCTTCAAGATTGTCTAGTTAGGAATTAGATAGTTAACTTCTTCATCTCACCCAATGCGTTCCAATTACCTTATATGTAGCAAATCTCCTTAACTAAAATCCCTCCCAATCAAACAAGAACAGAAAGATGTTCATCAAAGAAATCAGCCCAGCAACTAGAAGCACTTTGTCATTTAATCATATCAGCCCATGTGAAGATGTCAACCAACAGCTCTTAGAAGAAACTACATGTGAAGATGATCCGATAAGAAGCAGCTCGGTTCTTACATGAGTTAGGAGCCGTTTGACCATATATTCTCAAATATCAACCAACCATGCAGAAAATTCACACTTCTTCTCCCCCTCAAGAATTGCATACGGAGATGCCATTCTTGATTAAACAAGTGATTATCATCCAAATGTATTCTATTCACACTTCTCCCCCGCAAAATTAGCACATGATGTCGCCATCTTCATTATATTGAGCAAGTGGAATAAGAGTAATTAACAGTAGTCCGGTTCACTTGATGACTGAAGCGCATGGAAAAAGCATGAAGCATGTTGATGAGAATGGTCATAATAAGAAGATTTCTCTTTTTCCGAAGATAAAGCGCACTGAAATGTACACTTTTCTTTTCTTTAGAGTACGAGGCTTGAACTGTTGTGTTCAAACATCATAAGAAGATTTCTCTTCTTTCGAAGATAATGCGCACTGAAACGTACACATTTCTTTTCTTTAGAGTACGAGGCTTGAACTGATGTGTTCAAACGTCATAAGAAGATTTCTCTTCTTTTAAAGATAATGCGCACTGAAACGTACACATTTCTTTTCTTTAGAGTACGAGGCTTGAACTGATGTGTTCAAACATCATAATCTCTCTCTTTTCAGATCTCTTGGCAAAACATGTAATAAACCCATTATCATTCAGTAGGCTCTTTGTTGTGACAGCTGATGGAGAAAACCCAATATGATGAATTTGACCCTGAAATAAACTAACCCGAACTCGTGACTTAAACTTGCACATATATAACAAAGAGCGGTGCCGAGACTTCATCCTCCATTGAATCTCTAAGTACTCTATACTCTTCATCCAACCAACCATCAAGTATAAGACGTACATCACCTCTTGAAAATCCACAATTGAATGTGACACTGAGCACTACAAAGTAACTCCTTAAAGTGATAGTTATTTTGTAGTGGTAAGAGCCCAATTCCCCCAAGTGGTAACAGAAAAGGTAAAAGACACCCAACAATAACTATATTTCCAAGTCTTCATTTTTTGATAATAAGCTCGAACAAGGATCTTGAAGAATCTTCATCCAACCATCCCCGATACCTTCAGATACTAAGTACACTTGCCCGTGACATTTCACTTCAACCTCAAATTGATAATACCGAATTAACGCCGTTGTCACATCTTCTGGTTAAAAGCTCAAATCTAGCCTTCTTTGATGTTTTGAGTGAACTATGATAACGATTTCCATCCGGACCATGGTTAAAAGGACATAACCCCGTAAAACCATGTAATAGCCAAACTGCCATGACGAATATCCAAACACACATCCAATTCATGAAGTACACCCTTTTATCCCTTCTTCGAAGTGGAAACCGTAGCACCAGCATCAAGTAAGATCCAGAATTACACTTTCTCTTTCTCCAGGTAGGATTTATCATCACGGGATTTCACAATTCTATGGTTTAAACCGAGAAATAGTATCTTTCGTGGGATTTTACAAAACCAAGAATAAACCATAAGATAGATCCGGAAATGCACTTAACTATAACCAGGATGTTTCCATTTTCACGGGATTTTGCAAGTCTATGATTTAAACCGAGAAATAGTTTCTTTCGCGGGATTTTACAAAATCAAGACAAAACCGTAAACAATGTCAGTTTGAATGTGTTATGACAACTTTGGTTTTGGTGAATATCTGTTTTAGGGGAACATGCAGCGGTTCATCAACGATTCACACTCCAACATCAACAACATCATCAACAATCCAATAAACATTTTGGTAAACACATCATTCATGCATTCTGTCGGCTAATGCAGTGACAACATGGTGAAGTAAACCCGATATGCCAAACTTGATCATGAAGTAAAATTCTCCAGATTTATTACCTAAACTTGTACTAATCCTCGTGAAAAAGAAACGGTGTACCCAATGTACAAAACCTCTTGACATTCTCAACTGAGTGAGACACCGAAGTGATAGTTACGTTGTGGATTAAGCGAGAAAGAATCATAACCGTAACTAAATAGCCAAGTCTTTATCACATTCAATAAACGCCCAAACAAGTCATCTTCGCGGAATGGTAGAAAGAAAGAAGACCAAAATAAGTAAACGCGCCCGGAAAACCTCACTTCAAAATCAAACAAGAGATACCGTACAGAGAACCCCGTAGTCAATATTGTTCAACATTCAGTTCAAGCCGTAACATAATATTCTTTGTGAAAATGTATACACCAAAGTACCCAATCCTCATAACACATCAAATCTCATCATCAAATCACAGTAACAACTCACATATAATCCAAATCATTAGAAGCCCAATTCATCTTAGTAAGCATAATTTCCAAATCCAAAACATTCATGAGATAATTTAGCCGATCCAATTGATATTGTAACAAATACCCAGATATTGTAACAAATACCCAAATAGCCGATCCAATCTAAATCAATTACTGTGATTGTCAATTTTAAGTGCACACTCCATTATGTCCAACTAAGGCTCACAAACCATCAAATGATAATTTAGCCGTTATTGTATATATGTTACTCAATAATAATCTCATACACGCCTATATACCACATGACTAAATAATAACGATCTTCTGGTGCAAGCTTAATCTATTGTTTCATTGTAAGAAGTGTACGCTTGGGCCAAGCTCATTCCCCAAACATTACCCACGATCCAACAGTCCCAAGCAAGCCCAAGATGACACAAAAATACACCGCCCATACAGACATTAAGTATACTTGATCCAAATCAGTAGAAACCCTAATCCCACGGGGTATTTAAACACACTAATATCCTTTTAATCCCAAAAAAATCCTCACAATGTGCAGATAACAAAACATCACGTAACCCTAATCCATTTCTCAAAATAATCCGCCCCCATCTTCCTGTGATAAAACAAACGCACCAAAATTAAGATACCCAGATCATGTCAATCTCTCTCAATATCATCGATTCCTCAATCAAATCATCTAATCCTCTCTTATTTCATCAAAAGCAGTCACCTATGCTCCTTTGTTCATAGTGACCTCACCACAGAGATGGCTTAAGGCAAGGTGAGTTGGCAACGAGACATATTTCAGGTCATGGTAAGTTTTCATAAATGATTAAACCCCCATTAATTTTCATGAGCATAGAACGAGCCTATGTGAAGGGATAACATAAATGTTATTATCTTCACATAACTGAATCGGATAGGGTTTAAAAAATATGTTAGGATCGATGAAAAGTATTTGTTCTCATGTGTAAGGCCCTTGTGGTTTGATGCAATATTTGAAAAACATGAGAATAAGTCTGAGATCCTTTTGTTTTACATTAATCATTTGATTATTATAGAACCGAATCGAAAAGGAGATTAAAACATACATGTTTTGATTATCCTTATGATGTGTTCGGATATTATTAACAAAATATTAGAGATCTATGATGATGTTATTTGTTCGTGTGATTTGTTTCTCGAAACTAATCTTGACATGTTATTTCTGTACACGAACAAAACACTGAGGTCATGAGTCCTTTTGATTACGTTTATGAGATTGAGATGAGTCTTGTTTGAGTCATGAAATTGATTGAACAGACCGTGATGATGTAGTGGTCTAATGAAAGTTTCAACCTGAAGTAGCATAAGCCATGTGGTAGTTTGGTATTTATGTGGTCTTGATTATAATGGTTAATGAGTACGAGTCAAGATAGATCTGTGATGATGTAGCCTTCATGTATTAGACCTTTCAAGGTCTCGTATTATATAGATTGCAACGAAGGTGTACAGAGATCTTAGAAACATAGTTGAGTCAAGTCGCTAAACATTTTCAAAAACACAACTCGCTACTTGATTTTTCATCACAAATCGCTACTTGTTAAATAACAAGTCGCTACTTCATTTTCTTGAGTGAGTCAACAAGTCGCTACCGATAGTCAAACGGATTTGTCAAGTCGCTATTGACCTGGTCAACGGATAAAACCATAGCAAGTCGCTACCAATAAGCAATTTGTCAAAACAAATCGCTTCAGATAAAACCATAGCAAGTCGCTTATGACTTTTTAACACACAACTCGCTTGTCATTAAAAAATGACAAGTCGCTTCCTTTTTTTTAGTTAACAAGTCGCTATTGAAGAAACAGGTAACTCTCATACAGATTATGACACAAATCTCTACAAAGAACATGACAACCAGATTCAATAACATCACTTGAAAAACCAGTTTTGAAAACAGCAGTAGATCAGATGACAAAAAATAAGACCCAAAAACCTTTAAGGACAAGCCAGAAACATAAACATCTACAATCAGTAAACAACATATTAAGTAGCAGCAGACCAAAAACATTTTTAGGAGATAAATTTTTAAAACTCACGTTAAACATGGGTCTTTTGAAGCTCACGTTAAACAAGACATGAACCACTTCAAAACTGTTTTAGGAGATAACTTGATAACGAAAGTTAACACCATAAAATCTTATGAAAAACCGCTTAAAACCATGAAATAAGCCACGAGAATCAACACAAACAACATAACCTAGGCTATGGTACCATTTGTAGGATCGTAAATATTATTGTGTTGATGATTCGGGTGGTCTTGGATGATGGAAATACATGTTAGCCATTTGAGAGAGAAAGAGATGAGAGGGTGTTTCTTGCTAGAGACTTGTTTTACAAATTATGAAAGGTTAGATTGAATGAGAAGCACCACCCCTTCCAAGGATGGAAGGGGTATTTATAGTTACAGACATAACGACCTCCTGACGGCCTGTGGATCAGGTATACAGTGGGTAAAGACCCATCCTTCCTCCACGGTGTTGCACTAAACTAAACAACGCTAATAACTAACTAATAAACTAACAAATAATGTAACTAACGATATGTCTACGAGCTAACTTATGCTAAATTATATTTGGGGTGACTGACACTTCACTATGGAATTTCCAATTCCTAACAAAAAATAAACCTAACTCACTTTCGTAGGTATCACGGTTGCATTTAGCATATGCAACAAGCCTTTTAAACTACTTGGTGTCCCAAGTGGACGAGTGAAGTCTCGTGAGGGTTTACAGGGAACACACCCACAAAGTTCATTTAAAATACTAATACAAGGTTATTGTGTTTTAAAAAGAAAGAAGTAAATTAGAGGAAGGTTACGTCGTAACTCCTTGAGGGAGTTACGCCGTAACTGGCAAAACCTGGAATACGCTGTAAGAGTGTAGCTGCGGTGTAACCATGGAGATGGTGTTGCGCCGTAATCGTTAATGCATCTGAAATTCTGCTGCAAGGGGTAGGTTACGGCGTAACCACATAGATGAGTTGTGCCGTAACTAGGGTCAGATCAACAAGTTGCAGTAACAATTACTCCAAGTTTCCTGCAAAAATGGTTAAAAACACAAAACCCTACAGAAATGGAAATAAAACAAAAGAAAGGGATAGTTTGGGTTGTCTCCCGAAAGAGCACTTTTCTTTATTTATGAGTCTTTAAGTTAGACTCGGAGCCGCGGGGCTTTATGGGGGCCTTTAGACTTGCCTGACTTCCTTAACTAGTTGGTGGCACTCATTCTTCCATTTGTTAAAACCCTTTTTTCTTGCAGTGTTACCGATGCCATATGTTCCAAATTTTTGTGAAAGCAACTCATTACATGACTTTCCCTAGTCATAACCTTTAGCTATAAGAACGCTTGTTATACTTATGCTTGATCTTTCACCATTTGTTATTGCATTAGTAGGACGATAGCTATTGTACTTGTGTTTTAATTGCTTAACCAGTCCCTTATCGATTTCTGATTCTCCAAATCTTATTTTGTACCAATCTTAAAATGCTAATGTAATATCATGTCTTTTAGTCTCGTGAGATTATATCCATTCTTCAGTCTTTCTTTTACAAGATTCTCGAAAAGGATTACACGAGGGCCATGCTTTTACTGATTCGTTATCCTTGGTTAATATCGGGTTGCAGAAATGTTTGTTTGGAATCGGAGCCTCCTTAATACCTTGGATCTGGATAGTCTTTTCCTGTTTCTGCTTAAAATAATCAATATTCTCTCCACTATTATTAGTACTAGGATCATAATGTAGAGGAGCATCGGGTGATTGAACATCAACAACATCAACATTATTTGAACTTCCAGATTTTGGTTTTAAGTACTCTTTCATACTGAAAGTTATTCGTTCATTTTCAGTTCCTAAAGATATTTGTTTTTCAAAAACCTTAATTTGAGCCCTGCAAGTGGCCAGAAAAGGTCTTCCAACAATTAAGTTGTAAGCCTCCCGCTTCCCCATGTCAATTACCACAAAATCAATGGGAAAAAAGAATTTTCCAATTTTTAAGAGCACATTATTTACTACTCCTCTAGGTACAGCCTTAGAGGAATCAGCCATTTCTATCATCATTGTTGTTTCTTTTAAATTGGTAAGTTTTATTTTATCAAACAAAGTGGTAGAAATAAGGTTTACCCCGGCCCCCAAATTAGCTAACACGGGAATCGTAATATTACCAGTAATGCATGGAAGAAGAAAACTTTCCTGGTATTGTTGCTTCTCAGGAAGTTGGCTTGGTAGGATCTCGTCGTCTTCTGATTTACCATATTCTTTCAGGTAGTTAATCCCGGATAGATCATTGGTGATAGAAGATGTGCACAGTTCTCTCTTAGCTTTATCTTGCGCAAATATGGCTTTGCAGGCAATAGCTTTGGCATTACTTGTCTCGAGGTTTTTAGCTAATTGCCCAATTTGTGTTTCGAGGTTTTTAATTGCAGCATCTTGGTTCCGCAGGTTCATGTTGGTATCTTCTTTCACCTTGACCATCCATTCCTTTAGCTTATATCCCTTTTTTGTAGATTCTACAATGTGCCTATGCATTATTTCTTCAAGGCTTGGTCTAGGAGGATTGTTGTTGATTCTTGTGTAGAATCTTGGAGATTTTTCTTGATATCTGGGCCCGTTATCATAGTATCTATTGAAAGGGGTCCCACTTACATATTTTACTTCTCCGATCCTTTTAACTTCCTCATTGGAAGAACATTCCTTAGTAGGTGAAGCTCCATTTCGTTCTACTTGAATGGAATGCACATTTCCCTTGAGCTTCCTCATGTCTCTTCCGAGGCTTTCTAATTTGTTGTTTATTACTGCAAGGCCTTCTATATTTCCATTCTTGCTTCGGTTGCTCCCCCCATTGTGCCATTTGTGCGAGTGGTCAGCCATCTTTTGAATAGTTTCCAAAGCCAATGTTGGAGTCATCCCAGGAATCGGCCTTTGAGAATCGATCATTTTTCTTGAGGAGATGTTCAGACCTTTGTAAAAGACGTTCACTTTTTGTTGGTTGTTGAGGTCGTGAGTAGGCCATTTATATAATAATTCGTTATACCTTTCCCATGCCTGGTACAACGTTTCATAACCCTCTTATTTGAAGTTATGGATTTCTTCTAATTTCTTAGCAGTCTTAGATGGAGGACAGTATCTCTGAATGAAATACTTTTTTTGGATAGGCCAGGTGTTGACTGTTCCGGCAGGTAATCGATCAACCCATCTTTTAGCAGCTCTCGTAAGAGAAATAGGGAATACACGTAACATTAAAGCATCGTTTGAGACTCTAGGAATTTTGAATAGGCTGACAATGTATTCCATGTTTTCAATATGTTCATGAGCATCATCGGTAATGCTTCCAGAGAAGGGATTTGCACGCAATTCCCTCATGAATTGAGGTTTGATTTCGAATTGAGCATCTTCAGCGATAGCCGGCCTAACAATCCTTGGTCCTTGTTCTTCCCTTGTTAATGCTAGATATTCCTCAAGAGTGAGGTCATCAATGTTAACAACGTCCATGGTAACTGAAAACTTGAATAATGATCATGAGAAATATAGAAAAGTTTAAAACAAAACGAAAATGAAAGACTTAATAGCAATCCTAATATAACTCCCCGGCAGCGGCGCCAAAAACTTGATGCAGGTTTTACTGACCAGGTTTTAATATTTATATAGTCTCGTTATACCTATGGTCTACCCTAATGCACTAACGGGCAGTGTACCCGGTCGTATTTAGTGTAGTATTCGGTAAAACCGAGGTCGTCCCAAGAGCTATGTATGTTGGATTATTACTAAGTCTAGGTGTCACAGATTTAATATGATTTCGATAAGGAATTAATTAATTAACTACTAAAGCAGATAAAGACAAATAAAGGCAAAGGTTCAATCAATAGAGGAGAGTGGTGCTAACCTTAATCATCCTAGCTAGTAATGTCTACGTTTAATTACTTCCAATTACTTCAGGTGGGGTCAAAGTCGAGAGGACATCATTTGGTAAATTCGCCCTAACCTATCAGCAAAAATGCCACCACTGGAGAAGTCAGGTGTCCCCTCATAAGTCCAGTTGTTCCTGGTCTCCTAAGCTGAGTCATTAAGTACCGCTACATGCTTTATAATAGTGAGTGCCCGTGCGTTAGCAACTTAAACACTCACCCCTAAATTCTTAAGTTCATCCAAACGGTAGGTGATGAGTTGGTCAAATCGTACAAGTAGAAAGGGTCGTCAGTTGGTCATATCTTACCCTTCCCGTCTCAGTCTACTCACTTAGGGTCAGTTGGTCATATCTCCTAAGCAACTAGCCTCTACCGCCATTCAAAACTACCGAAACAAGGGTAGCTACCAATAAACTATGCATGCATACACTTAGAAATAATTATACAGAAGTAATGTAAACGAAAACAAAACAATTAAGGAATCATAACTAGGCTAGCACCAAGAGGTGCTTAGCTGCTCATATTAACCATACAAATCAATTCAATATTTAATATTACGAAATACATGAATCGAAAGTAAAGAAAAGATAGAATGCTAATGCTTATCGTAGGGGAGTGATTTCTCCCTTGGAGACAGCTCCGTATGCTCCTCTAGACCTGCCTTTGGCCTCTTCCCACGTTCTTTGGTTGTGATGTGTGGAATGGGATGCTTTGAAATGCTGAAAATCGTGGGGTATTTATAGGCCAGATCTGGGTTACGGCGTAACTAATATAATAGTTACGCCGTAATCTTCAATTTCTTTGTAATTTTCACTAGAGCTGCTGGTTACGGCGTAACCTTATAAGTGGTTACGCCGTATCTTCATTATTACTAGGTTACACCGAAGTTTATACAATAGTTACGGCGTAGTTATCAACGGCGTGGAACCTCATTTGACCTAATATAGTTACGTCGTAGTCTTTGGGGAGAGTTACGTCGTAACCTTCTGATGAGTTGGTTTTCTGAGTCATGCTTTAGTTACGGAGTAATGTGAGAGATGAGTTACGCCATAACTTCTTCAAAGTCAGCATACTATGATAAATCTTTGATATTTCTCCAATTCCGCGTCTCTTTAGCTCCAATGCTCATAATTTACCTGAAAGTGGAAAACAATGGAAAACAAGTGTAAATCCATATAAATGATATAAATTACAAGCATTATCGGGGGAAATTGACACTTAATATTCAGGACTATTTGATGTTATCACTTTTTAACTGTAGTTTTCTGCTTATGTTACAGGTGCCTGCAACATCCCTACGTATGTTTTGGACCAAAAAATGGTAGTATTTTGTGCCCACATATATTTGGTGGAATACCCATTTCTGCATATGTAAGTATTTATGTAAATACTGACATATTTCTGAATATGTTTTTGCCCAAAAAAGGTAATATTTTCAGTTTAGATATTGGTTGAATACACATATTTGCATGACAGTATTTCTGCATATGCCAATAGTTTATGTGTCAACCAATAGCTTGATGGATAAAATAATGTAGGTATATGAATGATCGAATTGTGTTGAGTAACTCGGAAAAAATTGAAACTTTTTTGATAATACTTAGATTGAACCTATATATATATACATATATAATTATATATATATATATATATATATATATATATATATATATATATATATATATATATAAAATTAAAAAACATTAAATAAATAAACAAGATAATAAATAACCGAAAGTTTAAAAGACTTACCTTTGAAAAAAGGTTGGAACGATCAGTTCTTTTAAAGATGGACTTCTTAGACCAGGCAAGTGCTCTTGGTATCACATTTGAATGTTTAATCCACCAACCATGACATCTTTCAAAAGACTAAAGGATCCAAACCTAAACGAATAAAAAAAACAGAAACTTTTTAATATAGATATCAGTAAAAATGTTAAATTGCAAAACATAAATGTTTAAGAGATTAATACTAATACAAATAAATGGATACCTGAAAACCAAACACAAATCCAGACAAAGTATATGTCGGACAATGCTTTGGATATGAGTAGAAATATGAGTAGGAAGTATCATTTCTCTTGTAAAATATACTCTTTTTCTTCAAAAATAAAATAATTTTTTTTAGGGTATTTGGTTGGAGATTGGTTAAGGGACGTTACGCGTTGTAGAGGAGGATGAGGCATGGAAGATAAGACATTTAAGCACAATTTCTTAATTTTCTGGATAATGATTTATCGCATCAAAATTTATGTTGTCGTTCTTCACCGTCATTTATGTGTGGTCGATTAAGATTTTTGATTTTGTTTTCATAATGATTTATGATGACGTATAGTCTACATTCGGGTCAATAACCCGACCAATGACCGCTATTAGCAAGCCCAGTACGACTGGGCTAACCCAGTAATAGTTTGGGCCCACGAAGGCCCAAACCCAAAGTTATTTATGGGCTAAGATATATCTCTTATTTTCGGGGATATGTATCCTATGACAGACTTAGGCGGGATACGCCGAAGTTTGGGGAACACGCAACCAGTAAGGATTGCGTGTGTATATAAAGGGCATCCCAGCCCTCATTAAAGGTACGATCTAAACCCTAACTCTCCATAACCCTAAAACCGATTACTTACTCTCACGCCGGAGGATAATCGTGGGAGACAATCCCACGATAACCCTAACGGTGTTTTCTGTTTATTTAGTGCGCAGGTCTCAAGCAGCAATAATCAATTGATACGAGAACCGGAGCTCAAACAAGGAACGTCCAACTTTTGTATCAACAAGTGGCGCCATCCGTGGGACCATCACTAAGAACTAAGAACTAGAATGACGAAACATGGAAATTAGCGATCGCAAGCAGACCTTACAAGAAAGAAGCAACAAAGCGGATCAGCTTCAAAGCAGACTATTGGGACAACCAGTGTCGCTAAAAATCAGGGATTAGGCCCAGACCTACTCCTCCCTACGGTGGAGTAACGCTCGGGGACAACCCAAGCCACTACAATCACCACCAGCGCAGCAGATCCGCTGCGCACTCTTTTTGCTACTCCCCTCCACTCATTGCTAGAAACTGACCTCTCAAAAGCACTAGATGCACCCGATAGAAACAAGGGCCCAGTGCTAGAAACAGGCAACCTCGCTTTAGAAGGAGTCGCACCGGAACTAGATCCGGGAGATTTTGTATCGCAAAATTACGAAACCTTGGCCGCTCTCATGCGGGAGGAAGCAAAAAAGAGGTCGAGTCGAAGCCTGCATGCTCGACCCAATTTCGACACAGAATACGAAACGTCCCCACCGCGCCGTCAGAAGGAGAAGCACGGGAGGGATAGCCGCCGACCCCCAGTGTTTAATAGAATTGGGAGGAGAGTTGAGGATGATGAGACATCTAACTCACAGCATCTGGAAGGAAGTGAGGAAGATGAAGAAGATGAATGGCGTACCAATGTCCACGATAGGCTTGGTAGCCGCAGAGTTCAGGACAAACTTGGGCGACGACACTCCCCAAGTAAAAGCCCTTCAAGTGCAGATTCTGAGGGCAGTCGGCGCAAACGCCGAAGAAGGGAAAATTCGTCCTCCTGTGATTCCTCGGACAACGAGGATAGCGAAACTGGACACTGGAAGTCCAGAAACAAATATCGTAACCAAGAGGATGAAGATATTTCCCTCCCGTGGCGCCGTAAAAAATTGGATGCGTTCACTCGGCGCATAAGTGATTTCTCAGAGAACAAAAGGAGGCGCATGCCCGCCAACGTAAAAACCTATGACGGAACAGGTGATCCTGATGATCACCTAAAAAATTTTGAATCAGCCGCTACAATTGAAAACTGGCCACAGCATGTCTGGTGCCACATGTTCAATTCTACACTAGTGGGAAATGCGCAGAACTGGTTCTGCAAGCTTCCACGCAGAAGCATCAATGGTTTTGAAAAGTTGAGAAAGGCGTTCTGCCTAAACTTCACTCAACGGAAGAAGTGTGCTAAAAACCCCGTTGAACTCGCCAGGGTCAAACAGCGCCAAGGGGAAACTACAAGCGCTTATATGGAGCACTTCAAAGATGAATGCATTCAAGTTAAAGCATGTCCCGAAGTGCTAAAAATATCAGGGTTCATGAATGGGGTCAATAACCCAGAACTCATCAAAAGAATGAACGACAAGATTCCCCAAACCTTTGATGAGCTCATGAAACGCACACGGTCCTTCGTCCAAGGAGAGGCCGCCGTGGCGGATAGCAAGAAAAGCTACTCGAACTACCGGTCATAGGAACAACCTCGGAGACAATCCATCGACCAGAGTAGTAACCGTAATAGGAATTATCGCAGCCAGGGGAATGGGAGAGACAACGATAAGTATATCCCGCTGACAAAGACTCCAAAAGAGATACTCGCAACAGAAGGCGCGAATTTCCCAGGACCTCCACCTATGCGCACCCCAGAAGATCGGCGCGTAGGAAATGGGTACTGCGACTATCACGGACAGAAGGGCCACACTACTAATGAATGTGTCCAGCTACGCCAGCTCATCGACAAACTAGTCAAGGAGGGTAGACTGGACCATTTGGTCAAGAACATCAAAGAAGGAAAAGATAGACAGAAGACTGGGAATAAGAAGGAGGGACCCAAAGATAAGGCTGACACCATTTACATGATACAGTCATGGCAGCGAGTAACCAGGCAGAAGGTCAGCCAGAAGTTTTCCCACGGAAGTGCAATCACTTTCCCTACCTTAACGACGGACAACGCAGTGGTGGAGCCGCTCATCATTGAAATTAATGTGGGGGGTCACGACATCCACCGCATGTATGTTGATGGTGGAGCGTCTGCCGACATAATGTACGAACACTGCTTCAGGCGACCGCGCCCAGAGATACGCAGTCAGTTAAGCCCGATCACGACAGCGCTGACTGGCTTCACAGGAGAAAAAATATGGCCTATGGGGCAATTACGACTACTAGTCAGAATGGGTAATAAAGACCACTCCACAACAGCTTGGATGGATTTCATGGTGATCAAATCCCCTTCGCCATACAATGGCATTATCGGAAGACCTGGAATATCAGCCATGCGCACAGTACCTTCCACAGCACATGGGATGCTCAAATTCCCAGTAGAAGGTGGTATTGTTACTCTCTACAACGCCACTGTACCACATAGAGAATGTAACACCATTACATGCGAAACTGCACCCATCCCAGAATAGCGCGCAACCAAAGTTCCAAATCTGAAGGTTGCAATTCATCCCGATTACCCAGAACAGGAAGTATCGATTGGAGGGTCCCTGTCGGACAACGGCAAGGCATCTGTGTGCGCACTCTTGCAAAAGAACCTGGACATCTTTGCATGGGAGCCAAAGCACATGACTGGGGTACCACGGTCAATCACAGAACACAAGCTGAGAATCCGACAAGGATACTCACCAATACGCCAGAAGAAGCGCGCACAAGCAATTCTGGCAGAGGTACACAAGCTTGTGGAGGCAGGTATCATGAGAGAAGTCTACTACCACGACTGGATTTCAAACCCAGTAATGGCAAAGAAGAGCGATGGTAGCTGGCGGATGTGTGTGGACTTCACAGACCTCAACAAAGCATGTCCACAAGACTGCTACCCACTACCGGAGATAGACTGGAAGGTCGAATCTTTGTGTGGATACCCGCTCAAGTGTTTCCTAGATGCATACAAAGGATACCACCAAATCCAGATGGCTAAGGACGATGAGGAAAAAACGGCCTTTCGTACAAGCCAAGGCGTCTACTGTTATACCAAAATGCCCTTTGGCTTGAAGAACGCATGCGCCACCTATCAGCGGTTAGTAGATAAGGCATTTGAAAAACAGGTGGGTCGCAACTTAGAGGTTTACGTTGACGGCCTAGTCATAAAACGCCATACTGAGGATGAGTTGGTGCGCGACATTGAGGAAACATTTAGGAGACTCAAAGAGATCAATATGAAGCTAAACCCTAAAAAGTGCACTTTTGGCGCTACAGAAGGCATGTTTCTCGGATACCTGATAGAACCTGATGGCATTAAACCATGCCCAGAAAAAACCAAGGCCGTCATCGAACTTCCTTCACTGCGCACATTGAAGGAAGTCCAATCTCTCAATGGAAAGTTGGTCGGCCTAAACAGATTCTTGTCTAAATCAGCAGACAAGTCATTACCCCTTTTCAAAATACTCAAAAAGTGTATAAAGAAGGGAGATTTTCGCTGGACTACGGAGGCAGAAGAAGCCTTTACACAGCTCAAACAACACCTGGCAGAGCTTCCCACAATAGTCGCACCCCGACCAGGGGAAGAACTGATTATGTACTTATCAGCGACACAGGGAGCAGTCAGCGCAATGTTGCTGACGGACAGGAACTCAGTGCAAACACCTGTCTATTTTGTAAGCAAAGCACTCAAGAAAACAGAGATTAATTATAGTGCAATGGAGAAGTTGGTCCTGGCCTTAGTGTTCGCTGCCAAGCGACTGCGCGGGTACTTCCAAGCGCACCCAATAGCAGTGATCACAGATCAACCAATCAAGCAAATTATCTCCAAACCCAACGCATCAGGATGACTACAGAAGTGGAGCGTGTTTCTCGGTGAACATAACATCTCATATAGGCCGCGCACTGCAGTAAAAGGACAGATACTAGCAGATTTCATCATCGAAAAGCCAGAAACTGATGATGCACCCACACCAAGCAAAACAGAACTACAAGATCCATGGATCTTGTTCACTGATGGATCTTCATGCGTGGATGGGTCAGGAGCAGGCCTTATCCTCACAAGCTCGGAGGGAATGGAATTTAATTACGCACTGCGTTTTGAGTTCACAGCAACAAACAATGAGGCAGAGTACGAAGCCTTAATTGCCGAACTACGCATAGCATCTCGGATGGGTGTGCGCAACCTGGAAGCAAACGTGGATTCTCGGCTAGTAGCCAACCATGTGTTGGGCGAGTACGTAGCTAAAGAAGATAACATGATTCAATACCTCGACAAGACTAAGGCGCTAATCCAAGGTTTTGACAGGTTTACTGTAATACCTGAATTTCTAAAATTCACAAAAAGACCAAAATAACCCTACAATTAAAAGTATGAATAATTAATTCAAAAGAATACCAAATAAGATATGTAAATTCAGAGAATTTTAAGAAATATCCCACATGACCTAAATAAATATTAAACACTTTGTAAAGGTAGTTTTTATAGTTTATGATTTTATAAAAGTTAGTTTTGTATTTTACATATTAGCCGAAAATATTTAATTAACTTTATAAAAGAAATAAAACTAAATAAAAGCCCAATATAATTTATATTATTAAAAGACCATTTATTTTAAGTCCAATGTATTATAAAGCCCACAAGAAAAATAATAGCTCAAGTATATATATAAAATTCGGTTCCCATAAATCTTTTATTGCCGATAACCCTAAAACCGACCTAAAAACCCTTCACAAATCGACTTCTAGTTTCCAGAGCTTGAGACCATTTTTCTTGGACGAGATTCAAGGTATAGAAGGTGGGAAAAATAGTGTTTGAGTTCCAGAGTTGCTGTGGTAATCGTTGTGAGTTTTTGAGAAGATTAGGGTTTCGACAAAAGGAGGTTTTTGTGTCTTCTTGTTCTATCGATTCAAGCTCATCAAGGGTATGTTCCTAATGTTGAATTCAGTCCTATAAGTCATATATAACACATGAAAATTAGCCATGCATGATTTATAAGTCGTATGAAATTATTCGAAACCTAAAACCCTAAAATCGTATAATAATAACGAATGAGCTTATAATATTTTTAGAGATCATGAATTGATTTTTCCAGAAGCTATTACATGTTATAAGACCTAAATAAAATGCATAATCATGAATTCGAAGCTTATGTGAATTGTTTTGGGTTTTTCTTGATTCGAAACACATAAAAAGGAAAGGTTTTTAAAAGGGGCGATTAGGGTTTTTCATAAACTAGGGTTTCCTTGTAATCATTGAAGGTAATTAATGAAGTAGTAATGATGAGTTAATGATTGGTGTAACCTAGGTTTAGGGCTTGCTTTTGAATTATGCCTATTCGGTTCTAAATAAAAGGTTTGGGTTGGTTTTGTAAATATTGAAACTTAAAGGTTATTTTTGCAAAACAGTAAAAGACATGTACTAAACGTATAAAATAAGTGTGGGGGTTAAACGTGTGATTTTGGATATTTAGAGGGCTATTCGAATTATATTTAACTAAAAGGGTATGTTTTGTAAATTCTAAAAACCTTTGGACTAAAAGTGTAAAATCTGATAATATAGGGTTAGTACGTATAATTAAAGATGTTAAAGGTGCAACATGTAATTTTGGGTAACTATGGGTAAGCATGTGTAAATGAATTTCGTAAGGACATGCGTGAGTTTGAGTTAATTTCCGTTTGAGTTTTCGTACGTTCTAGGTCAAAGTGGAGATCATTAAAGGAAGTAACATGTAAATTAAATGCGTAATAAATGATGTTAAAAGTATGGAAACCCTAGAACCTAAATAGGAAATGATTAGGGTTAAAAGCTAGGTGTGTAATTTCGTTATTTCATGTGAGTTATAAATTATGTAAACTACTTTGAAAGAGAGTCTTAAAATCCGTCTTTGACATTTGTAAACCCTATGCTATGAATAATGATCATATAAGCTCTTAAATAAGATGATTATCATATTAAACCCATACGTTTGGCTAATTAATAATTGAAACCCTAAAACATTGTAATTCCGTCTGTCACTAAAAATGGGAATAATCTGACAACTCTAAAAGTATTAATGAGATTAATCCGTTATACTAATAAGTATTAAATAATCATAATCCGTGTAGATTCGTTGGAGGAGACGCGACGTTACATCTTCGTATTCGTTCATTCGTTGCTTTTCTTCTCATTTGCTTTAAGGTACGGATATTCTGTCTTACTTTAAGACACTTATGTTAACGTACATGAGTTCTGACCTTTTCAGTAAAGGTCCCTCATGTTTTTCCTTCTTCATTATGTCTCTTATGTTTATTAGGATTCCTAATGCCATTGCTATGAACCCTTTTCTGAATGTTTGGTCTGTTACTTATCTGAATGAAGGTTCTAGTGAACTATGCAATATCTGATGTGAACTTATATTAGGAAGACTTTGTTATATACATTTGTTGAGCCCTACTATATTGGATTATGAACTTATGATTATAAATCTCTGGTTATGAACTTCTGTTTATGAATATATGATATGCTACTATGATAGGAATTTATGATGTCTGTCTATCTGAATATGAACCTTATGATATGAACTGTCTGATATGATTCTGTGACCTTGTGTTGAATATGATCTGTGCTATATCTGAAATCTGTTTGACTTAAGTTGGTTGACTATAACCAAAAATTTAACTAGTCATGGGGGTTCCATGTCCGTATCAGTGATGCACCTCTGATATGACTCTAGGGCAGTAGAGTGATGTTCTGCCACGTCTCTGGATGGTGAAGCATATTTTTGAATATGTAGGAAGGGGCGTATGGATGCATCCTAGATCTGATCTGTTATCCGATATGTTATCTGGTGAATGATGTCGTGTGCAATACGCGTCTTCACAAAAATTCTGGGAGCTAGCTACTCCATATATTTTCTGATGTTACCTTTTTGAAGAAGAAAGATATTTATAGTGTGATATGTTAGTGAATGTGCTTATGACGTATTTGTTTAAGTGATTATTAATTGCCATGATAGGATAAGATTGTTACCTGATTCTTATATCTGATATTATGATTTGTTATTGTTACGTGAATGATTGGATCTGTGAGATGAATGTGCTAGTGTATAATTGAGTGTTTTGAAGGTTTATTATCTGTCTGCATAAGTGACCTGCCATGTTTAAAATCTGCTAAGTTTAGGATATGAGAACTGGTTTAGCTATATTTTCTGCCATGACTTGTTTGCTATTTCCGCTGCTATAATATTGAATTAAGTGCTTTAAATGTTGATTAGTTGATTTGTATGAATGCCATGTTTATTTTCTGGAACAGTTTCTGTTAGTTTTTAGACTTTCCGTTTGGCTTATACGTAATATGTTATTCTTGATATGCTAAGTGTTTGGTTGTTCTGATGTGTTTGTTTCTGTGTCTTTAATGTGCTATGTGATGTCTAAACTGTTATGAGGTTGTTTGGATTTCTGTATATTTATGCTTCCGCAGAATCCTAAAAGATCCTTTGTCATTATTTCATTTTATTTTCGTTATTCGTATATTTACTCTGTTTTAGCTTTTGTTTCGTTATATCCGTTCACTGGGCTTTGTAAGCTCAGCCGCACTTTTCTTTTCCTGCGGCAGGTTTTAAGCATTTCAAGATGAGCTTATGGGATAGCTGATCTGGGTTTGAGAGTAGAGCTGAGAGCAAGACTTTACCATAGAGATCTTAGATTTATTTTGAAGTTTTAGCTATTTATGTTTTCTTTTTGCATATTTTGTAAAGGCTTCCGCTATTGTATAGTTATTATTGTTCTGATATGAAACCGTATTGTGATATCTTTACCCTTGTCGGGTCGGGGTGTTACATTTACAATCAAACAAGTTCCCAGGGGAGATAACCGAAAGGCGGATGCACTGAGTAAAATTGCGTCCACTAGCTTTGCGCACCTGTCAAAACAAGTATTGGTGGAGACTTTGCAGAGTAAATCCATCTCGGAAATGGAAATATCAGCGGTAATAGAAGAAGAAGGTCCTACGTGGATGACCCCAATAATGGAGTTCATAAGCAAGGGTGTATTGCCCTAAGAATAAACAGAAGCTCGAAGAATACGGCGCACTGCTCAAAGGTTTGAACTTAGAGACGGTGTGCTCTATCGACGCTCCTTCCTGCAACTATGGCTCCGCTTCGTCGGTCCCCTACAAGCAAATTATGTGCTCAGGGAAATACACGCTGGCTCATGCAGCATGCATTCAGGACCACGATCTGTGGTGGCGCGGGCTTTAAGGTCAGGGTACTACTGGCCCACCATGCACCGTGACGCGCGGGAATTAATAAAAAAGTGCGGCGACTGTCAGGTTCATCGACCCATTCTGCGCCAACCACAACAGGAGCTAACGCCTATCACGGCACCATGGCCATTCTACAAGTGAGGTATCGACATTGCAGGTCCCTTTCCCGTTGCAGCAGGAGGACTGAAGTTTCTAATAGTGGCAATAGACTATTTCACCAAGTGGATCGAAGCGAAAGCAGTGCTGACAATTACTGGCAATCAGGTCAAGCGCTTTGTTTGGGATAATATTGTATGCCGCTTCGGACTGCCTGGGGAAATCATCTCGGACAACGGGAAACAGTTTTGTGACAATCCCTTCAAGGACTGGTGCGAAAAGTTGAACATCACGCAGCACTTCGCGTAAGTTAAACATCCACAATCCAATGGGTTAGTAGAGCGTGCAAATCGAAGTTTAGGTGAAGGAATCAAAGCACGTCTGGACAAACACAAAGGATGGTGGGTGGAAGAATTATCCCACGTCCTATGGGCGCACCGCACCTCAATCAAAACCAGCACGGGGGACACCCCCTTTTCTCTAGTCTATGGGACAGAGGCTGTCATACCAGCCGAAATTGGGATGCCAACAATTTGCACGGCTGAAATCAATGTTGCAACAAATGATGATGAGCGGCGTATCGACTTGGACCTATTGGAAGAACGACGTGAGCGCGCAGCCATATGCGAAGCAAGATCGAAGTCAAAGATGAAGGGATACTATGATGCAAAAGTACGAAGTGTCTCATTCAGACTAGGTGATTTCGTATACCGCGCCAATGATGCGAGTCATGCAGAAGACACAGGTAAACTTGGACCAAAATGGGAAGGACCCTATGAGGTTACAGAAGCACTAGGAACAAGCGCATACAGGCTACGAGACATGAATGGTCAGGAACTACCGCGTACATGGAACATTTGCAATCTCAAGCACTGTTATCTCTAGAAATGGCTACGGCCCAGCACACGGACATCTGCACACTTTAGTGAAGTGCTCAATAATTATCCGTGTATTTACATTTTGTTTTACTTAGGCAATATTTTATTTTACTTTCTTTCACAAACACTTGCAAGTCTCAATTAAAGGTCGCGGTTTCTAGCTAACTCCGTGACGTATTCCAAATTGTTATTTCTATATACTTTATGTTTTAACATTTTTTCATCTTTTGCGTACATGGCGTGCATGCATTTGATACACCCACGATGGTAAAAGGATGAGTAAACCTAATAAATAACTCGTTGAGTAAGAGGGTTGCAAACCCATCAACATCGGATCACGTATCCTTGTTAAAAACCTTGTTCACAAGACGTTAGAATAAGTTCGGTGCGCGTCCCACGACGGACGCACAACTATGCATACGGTGCGCATTTAACAAATTTAGGAATCAATACACTTGACTCCTTAAGATGATATTTACAGTACGCTGCATATCAGACCATACACGACTATGATACAATTACTTAGAAATTATGTTTTAAGTAGACTATGATCTTCATACAGGATTATGAATTTCTCATATTATTCGCGCTTGTGTACAAATTTGAACACATCTTTTACGCAAAGACAAACAGATAAGTACGCACATTACAAGTTGTAATAACACTAACACGCACTTAATAAAAGGAGATTTTTATTAATGACTACAGGTTATTACAGAAGGATGTCTATAAACACATGATCCTTTCTAGATACTCCTAGACCGCTCAAGTGATGAAGTCCCCACGCGGCTTGTAGCATCTCCAATCTCGCTTAGCCTCTTCAACAAGTCCGAGTCTTGACGCGACACAGTGCCAACACTCACTGGTACCCCATCAGATCTTGGGAGATGAGCTGCACCAACCCCGCACAAAATCGCTTTACCGGTAATACCTTCTTTTTTAGCGAGTCTGGTAGCGGGCGCTTCCAACACTTCCTTCAAGGGTATCTCTTTCTCTAAAGCAAAGGGGTTTAGAATGTCCTAGGGGCGAGCAAAAACAGGCACTTGAAGCTGAGAGTCATCGGGCTTCAAAAAATAGTCCGGCTGCGCTTCTGCATTGTCAGTACGATGGCGCGCTAAAGTCAACCCTTCCATGATAAGACTTATGGGATAATCCTGGTCGCGCTCCATTTCAGCAATCATGGGAAGCTCTAAGGCCTTCATCTTCTCCATAGCAGCAACCAGGTTATCATAGGATTGCGCATCATAACCAGGGACCTTTTCAGCAGGCACCTTCAGCAGGTCAGCTTCTTACAGCGCCTCCACAGCCTCTGACTTCCCTCTCGCCAAGGCACATTGGACCACCCCACCAAATGCGTCCACCACCTCCTTGGACTCAAGGGTGCTAAGAGCAGCAAGGCGCATGCCATGGCTGATGAGCCACCTGTGCTTAGCAATGGCAGACATGAGATGAGGATATAGTTCCTCATCATACTCCAAACTGAGCTTACGCAGCTACATCTCTTGCGTTTTCAGAGCACTGCTCACAGTGGCACCAAAATCTTCCAACTGCGAGGTCAACGTATCCTTGCCCTTCTCCAGGTATTTTATCGCCCAGAGACACGAAGCCTTATACCCTGCTGACTCAGCACGTTCCTGATTTATCTGCCCTAACAGAGCCATCTTTTCCTCTGCAAGCTTTTGGGCGTACGCACCTAAACCTTCAGCTTCAGCTTTAGCACTAGCCAACTGCGCCTCCAGCAACGCAATTTGGCTGCCCTCTCCAGCAACCTTGCTCTTCAGCTTACCCACAAGCGAGGCTTGATGTGCAGCAGCCAGCGCCAACTCCTCAACAAGCTGCTCCATTGGCGCGTCCCCAGCCGCCAATGGTTCAGCACCTTGGCTCTTTGGCCCAGAAGATTCGACAACAGGACTAACCCGTGGAGGCGAATCCCCAGTACGCTCCACACTGCATGCAAATAGAAAGAGATTAATGGTTATCTACATAACAGGGAGTGCGAAATAAAAAAAATAGCAAAAGAGGATAACAAACTTACGGAGACAGAGTCACATCAGGTGATGGGGGGTGGAGACGTCATCTGAGGATGACTCCACATCCAAAACGACAGGACGCTTCTTCCTGGAGGGCCCTGCGCCATCACCACCATGCGCTCTTTTGCGCTTCAACTTAGCGCTTTCTTCCTCCTCCTCTTCTTCTTCCGCGCCTCCGGCCACATTCATTTGGGGAGGTGGAGAAGGAGCCCTGGGGCTCGGAACGCTTTGGAGGGGGATCGCCTCCAACGCAACTGATGAACTGGTCCCCTCCTCTCCCACATTCATTTCCAGAGTGCGCCCTTTAGTGGCCTCTAGAATAGGCTCTTCTCCTTCCCTTAGTGCGCGCACTCCCACGTCGACCTGGCGTGGCCTTGCCAGCTGCACAACGGTGAAAAGATCCATCTCTGCGCAACAGAAGCCAACAAATAAAGATGTTACATAATGTGCAAAAGGAAAAGAAAACTCTTACATTAGCTAAACAAGGGGATGCGGAAGGACGAGCACCCACCCTGGCCATTAGCTCCTAAGAAGATTGGTATCTCATCCGGCATACCAAAGTAGTTACGACTAATGCCCATATGTACCAAAAATTCCTCAGGATAGGAACTAATGGGGATGCGGTTGGCGTTTATCAGTTCCGCATCCTCCGCACTATATAGTCCAGGAAGGGGGCGCTCATCCTTCGGCAGTGAACCCTGGGTGTAGAAATTATAACGCCACGGGAAACACGAGTCATCTACCCAGAAAAATGACTCCCTCCAATTTCTAAGCGCGTCTAGTCTTTCAGTATAACACTGAAGCCTACCAGCGCGCTTAGCAAAGGATACCCACCCGTGTGACCACGTCGTGTGATAAAATGCGCGGAAGAGATGAATAGTGGGGTTAATCGCCAGTAAACGGCAGTTAACCTAAAAGTTGGTAATTTTAGCTGCACCAATACAGTGCAGCTGGGATAGGTGCAGACTGTAATAATTTAAGACGTCGCACAAAAATAGGGATATGGGCACACGTTGATTCGCGAATTCGAAAAAGCGTGTGTATACCCCTACCTTCCCTTCGGGGAAGTTCGCAATCGATGCTCGCGCATTCGGGACAACTGGATGCACGTCAAGAGGAATAAAGTAATCCGAGGTGAACTCTAGAAATTCGCCCTCGGTTATCTCGGATGTAAAGTCTGATAACACCTTCACCATTGTATCGTTTTCTATACGCGCACGCGCGGTTACCTGTAGAATATTACGGTTTTCTTGCTGAAAAAGTTTGAAGCTTTGTTAATGGCGGAAATGTTTTTACTGTGGTCATCACCGTAATAGGGTGAAGGTGTTTATATAAGTTTTCTTACCCACGCGATGCGCGACACGTGGATCCCACTATCTTCAATATGTGGCTCTGATCCCTTGATGTGACCTTGCCACAGTTACTTTCCCCCGATTTACGAGGCGTTCATTTTTACTATTATTGTGTCTAGATACACCGTGTATCGTTAACGGCGGGAAGTCTGTTTAGCTTCTTTGTTACGCTTCATAGTTTTTTATTCGCTGCAGTTATTAGTCTAGCATCCGCATTTCGTCACTGCGCATGCTAGACTGGGGGGACATGATGACGTATAGTCTACATTCGGGTCAATAACCCGACCAATGACCGCTATTAGCAAGCCCAGTACGACTGGGCTAATCCAGTAACGGTTTGGGCCCACGAAGGCCCAAACCCAAAGTTATTTATAGGCTAAGATATATCTCTTATTTTCGGGGATATGTATCCTATGACCGACTTAGGCGGGATACGCCGAAGTTTGGGGAACACGCAACCAATAAAGATTACGTGTGTATATAAAGGGCATCCCAGCCCTCATTAAAGGTACGATCTAAACCCTAACTCTCCATAACCCTAAAACCGATTACTTACTCTCACGCCGGAGAATAATCGTGGGAGACAATCCCACGATAAGCCTAACGGTGTTTTCTGTTTATTTAGTGCGCAGGTCTCAAGCAGCAATAATCAATTGATACGAGAACCGGAGCTCAAACAAGGAACGTCCAACTTTTGTATCAACAATTTACATTTTTTGATTAACCATGTTTTCCGGCATTTTAGCCGACTAATTATTTGGGTTTTAATTTACCGTCACACTTAGTCAAAAAAAAAAAAAAAAAAAAAAAAAAAAAAAAAACTCTGTGGTTACATTAGAATTGTTTGCACCTAACAAAATTAAACTTGACATCATACATATTTTAATGTGATAGTCACTTGCATTTTTTTCTACTATGCCTCCCCGAGTGGTTTCTCGAGTGGTTTCTTTGGCTTTACTTCCAATATATTTTTATGAACTTTGTCTTCGTTATTGACAGTTTTCTGTTCCATATGAATTTTGTGGTTACCAGATACCGAGTACCAGATAAGGTGAAGTATAACGATGGAGATGGAGACGTAGTGATCATCGATTTGTTTTATTGATGCTCTGTCAATATGTTTAATTTCTTTCAAGTGTAGATAGAAAAGCTAATTATGTAGCCTTAACAATTTCGAAAAAACACGGAAACTTACGTGATCTATGTTACAAGTATTGCATAATTCAAACTAAATTGAAGTTTTATATCTTTATCAAAGCTTCTTTTGACAACTGATAGGAGCATGCAGCACAAAATCAACTCTTTTGACTTTTGTCATGTTTTAATATTTGACTATTTTCTTATCCTCTAAAATATTCCCAAACTTTTAGGTAGGTAATTGTTGTCTTGCCCCCCAACTTTATTAGGCATGCAAGGATATGATAGCCTAACATTTTTTTGAACCAACAAACAGATCACAATCTTTTGTTTTCTTTATTCAGATTCATCATCATGCATATGGATTTGTGGTTCCATACTTGAAGAGTGATGATCCAAGATATCATATTATGATGATATCACTCTTGGATTAATTAACAGATCTTATTATTTAATTATTTCTGTTATATTATTTTCAGGATTTCCTTATTCAACCGACAAAATTTACGTTAACAAATTAACATGAAATGTTCGAATACTTAAGCTAACTAAAAGCAACATTATATTAGAAATAACGGTGACTTCATCCGTCACCGTCAACTCAACTTCACATTAGCATTCACTCTCAACTTCAAATTAACCATCAAACAGCTCTAGTGGTGACCATCAAACCAACCACACAATACAACTCACTTAAACACAAAAATATCTAATAATAGACTCACACACAATCACAATAAAAAAATAGACTGGTCAAGAACTTTACGAAATCACCTCTAAAATCTAGTCATGGTTATAACGCGTGCAAAGAAGGGGTAGCAGCTTATAACACGTGAAAGGGGTGCATGACCCCATTACGGGTGCATTAGAGAGTTCGTGGATGATCGTCTAAATCACTAATGAACTTTTTTCACGGATAAAAAATACAGACTTCAATGTACTTATCAAAGTTGTTAAGATCAATATCATACGGAAAATATCTTTCACTTTCATGTTATAAAAATTGAATCAAAGAATCCTACTCAAATGTCGTCCTAGCCTCTTTATAATCCATATCAAATAGATGGATTATAAAAATAAGCAAACACTCGAAGATAATTACAATAATTTAGTACTATTCACAAGAATTTAAATTACTAGCATATGAATAATGGGTTGAGATTTTTAGGGTGTTAGAATTATTGAAGTACATGAAATCAAAAACATAGTGGTATAGGATTAATGTAGCAGGTTGTTTACCGACCTGGGCTTGCCTCAGTGGTATCATTTTTTTGTCGTAAACGCTTAGTTAACCGGTTAAAAGAAGGTTTTTGAGTAAAATGATTCGGGTTTGATCCCGACTTCTGATTAATCAGGTTGCTAGGATAGATATCATTGCTTGGGCTTGGGCTTTGGGAAAGGGTCAGGTTGGTACCCCGATGATGCCTGGGTCACCGATCTACACATTTTGAGTAATGTAGTGGGTTGAAACTAGCGTCATCTTGAGTAAAAGTTGAGTAATGCAGTGGGTTGTTTGGGTTGGAACTAGCGTCGTCATGAGTAAAAGAGTCGAGGTAAAACTTGATGTAGTGGGTCATTTGGATTGGAACTAAATCACCGTCAGGAGTGAAGTTCAATTTAGATCCAATATTTTTTATAACCATTCATTTTTTATTCAAAAAAAAAAAAAAAAAAAAAAAAAATACTATCACCATTTTTTCTTTAAAATTAAATATTTCGCAAAACGAATCATACCATCGTGATGAGAATTAAATCATCCTTCTATAGACAGACACTTCGATATATTTTCGGATTTGTTTTTCTTTTATTTTTTCCAGTTACGTCTGAAAAAATAATATGTGATTTGTATCAAAAATCACATGTGATTTATGAAACCGCATGTGATTTTTCCAGTAGAAACTAAAATAAAATAAAAATCGTCGGAAGTTTTATCGATGAAAGATAAAAAAAATAATCGTCGCGATGATGTATTGTTTTTAACTTGAAGATTTACCGTTTGTAAGATATTTTATTTTTAAAAAAGATGTGGAAAGTGAGTTTTTTTTTTTTTAATAAAAAAATAAGCGACTAGAATTGATTCATTACATCTTTAGATAATTTTAGTTCTATATTGATCTCAACTCTTACAGTCATTATACTTCCTAGCATATCGCTAGTTTTAACATATTTATATAATTGCATTTCAAAAAAGAAAAGAATAAAGGGTTAATCTTATTTAAGAATAACGTATTTTTCAGTTTATAAATTTAGTTTAACTATATTAAGTTTTCTTTTCATTCTATCATTTGTACTTTTGTATATGTCTTAATCGTGTATTACAGCGTAATGTGATTATCAAGTACGAAACTGGATTTGAAAAATCACATTTGATGGGATGATTTGACTTTAAATTCCCGTTAGACACAGATACGGAGTATATAACACGGTACATATTTTAAGGTCGTAAAACTTTGAGGCATTCATAGATTCCTACCCTTTTGATTCGTATTATATTGACACGTTCAAACTACCAAGACAATAAAAAGAAAGATAGGGTCAAATTAGGAGTAGGGTCACAGATTTGTGATCTCTCATTTTTGCCGCTGCCGTAGTCGCTGCCGTCACCGCTGTCTTCTGCTTAGATCCGTTACCATCCGGTCTCTTCTGCTCAGATCTGTTGTGGTCCGTCATCGATGACTTGCTGCTGCCTTGGGTTTCGACTTTATATCTGTTTGGTTTAGGTCTGGCTCTTTTAAGGATGTTTAGTTTTATCTTGGGTTAATGGTCTAGAAAATATACAAACTTTCCACTTTTTACTATTGTGACAATAAACTTTTTTTTTTTCCTATTGTAACAAAATAATTTCTTAATAACTACTATTGTAACCAAATGGCACAGTTAATTACCACTTAAGTTGGCAGTTAATTACCACAGTTAATTACAATTTGGTTACAATAGTAGTCATTAAGAAGTTATTTTGTTACAATAGGGAAAAAAAAAGTTTGTTGTCACAATAGTAAAAAGTGAAAAGTTTGTATATTTTCCAGACCATTAACCCTTTTATCTTCTATGTATGTTTTATGTACTTTATGTACTTTTGTCAAGCTACATCTTTATATGGTTGTGTCTACCAAAAGCTCACCTTGGTGATTCCGCCCACCCTTGTATGGTGTTGCTGTAGTCTGTCACAGCTATTATGGTGTATGTCTTGTTTTGGCTTAACTTGTTACCTTGTGTATTTTGTTTGGCAAGTCGGTTTCGATTTTGCCCATTATGTTCGATGTAACTTATTGTGTTCAAATTACCTCCATTTGTGAGTGTGTGATATGTTATCTCTGTTCAAAAAAAGAAAAAAAATTAGAAGTAGGGTCGGCTACAAGACTTCAAATTTCATCCATCCTCTTTAAACACACATGATACTAATGGATACATGTACCATCACCCAACCCCTATACATGCTTTTGTTTCTATCCATTTCTAGTTAGATTTCGTCATGGAAAGATATGCTACTTTGACCAATAGAACAAGGGAAAGAACAAAAAAACAATTGGTTTGATTAAAAATGAGATGAAGAAAGTATTTAAAAACTACAATGATCATTAAGCTTTTACATTATTAAGATAACCTCATAGTTATAGACGGATGACTTATACCTAAACATAAAAAGGGAGGGATACTCACACAACATTTTTTAATACATACATCATAATTTATATATTATAATATTGTACAATACAAATTGTAATTCATAAATTGTGATGCATATATAAAAAATGTGGTTTTGATATCGATTCCTAAACATAATGACCATATAAATCAAGTTTTTCTAGTAGCGATGTCTTCGACTGGCCTACAATCATTATTCTGTCATGATACTTGATATGATGCCTGATTTAAATTCAATGAATGATATACATTGACCACGAAATCAGTCAACGAACTAACAGAGCATGAGTTGAGATCAATATAGAACTCATATTTGGCATAGAACAAATAAACCAATTATAGCCCTCAATTTTTTATCTAAATTAATAAAAAATCATTTTTCACCTTTTTTTTATAACAACATATCTTATAAACGGTAAATTTTCAAACTATAAAAAATACACCATCGCGACGAGAATTAAATTATCTTTCTATAGATATGCACTTTTATATATTTTCGACAAACATTTTTTTTCAAAAATTTCGTCCGAAAAAATCATATATGATTTTTACGAATCATATATGATTTTCAAAAATCATGTATGATTCGATTTTTATGAATCATATATGATTTTTACGAATCATATACGATTCTCAAAAATCATATATGATTCGTAAAAATTGAATCATATATGATTTTCACAAATCATATATGATTTTTGTTGACCGAAATTTTGAAAAAAAAAATGGTTAAAAATATATAGTAGTGCATATCTATAGAAAGATAATTGAATTCTCGTCGCGATTGTATAATTTTTATCGCGTAAAGATTAACGGTTTGCGATATATTTAATTTTTTAAAAAAATGTGAAAGTTTATCATAATAAAAAAATGAATGGCTATTATTGGTTCATTGGATCTATGGTAAATTTGAGATCTATATTGAACTTTTGCCAACAGAGCATTAATCCAACTTAACATCAAATAAAACCAAGAAGTTATGGATATAATAAAGCTATAGGGATTTTGGCTGAAAAATAGCAATATATTCTTTCAAATATACTTATTTAGTACGTGAAATTTTTTTAAGTTATAAAACTATAAGGAACTTTATAAGTGTTCTAATTTGATACGTGATAATAACGTGTCATGTTATAAATGTTGTCACGTGACTTTCAGGTATGACATATAATTATCACGTACCAAATTGAAACACTTGTAAAAGTTCATTACATTTCTACAACTTAAAAAAATTTCTCGTATTAAATTGATACATTCGAAAAAATACATTGTTATTTTTTGACCAAATCCCTAAAGCTTTACAAGTAACTAATATATATATATATATATATATATATAGTTAGGATCAAATAAGAACATTACTTAAAATAAGAAGGAATAAGAAGAACTATAACTGCAAATCCGAGATGCACCGACCTAAATTAGATGCATCTCTAAATTAGATGCATCCCTATATATATGAGGTGAGATCAATAAAAAACACATCTAATCTAAAGAACAAACCATTAGATCTCAATCATTCATTTTCTTTTCATCCAATGGATGAGATGGAAGCAAAAACTAACAAAGGAAAAGTAGAAATGTAATTGTATAAAAACCCACTTTTCACATTTTTTTAAAAAACAACATATCTTGTAAACGGTAAATTTTCATGCTACTAAAAATACATCATCGCGACGAGAATTAAATAATCTTTCTATAGATATGCACTTTTATATACTTTCGACGAACTTTTTTTTCAAAATTTCCGTCCAAGAAAATCACGTGTGATTCGTAAAAAAAATCACATGTGATTTGTTTTTTGTTGTGATTCGTGTATAAATCACACGTGATTCTGTTTTAAAAAAAAATCACATGTGATTTTGGCCGAGTCAGAAACACAATTTACAAAAAAAATCACATGTGATTTTACAAGTCACATTCGATATTTAGAGCACTGGGTACAGTGGTGCCAAACTCTCGTGCCAAGCTCGTGCCAAACTGCCACGTCAGCAGTTTTTGAGTTTGGCACCAGAAAGTGTTTGGCACCACATTTCTGGGGTATCCGTTGGCACCAGAATTTCTGGTGCCAAACTCAATTTTTTTATTTTTTATTTTTTTATAAAATTTAAAAACAATATATCCTAAAATTACTTTATTCATTAAAAAAAACATTACAATAAAAAAAAACATAAAAACTTAAAAAGATAAAAATTACAAACTAGTTATAATTTCTCCAAACATGTTCCACAAGGTCATCTCGAAGATCGTTGTGTATTTTGCTATCTCTGAGTTCTTTGTGTTTTCGAACATGTAAATCACATCTTTCGGTCCATTCCCGTGTAATGTCTGGCGTTGGATCAACGAACACATCTCTTAAATTCACTACGTAATTTTCGTCTTCCAATATCATGTTATGCAACATTACACAGCAATTCATGATCCTTGTCAAAGCGTTGATTTCGAAAGCACGTGCGGGTTGTCGTATAATTCCCCAACGACCTTGTAGGACTCCGAAAGCTCTTTCGATATCCTTTCTAGAACTTTCCTGAATTATTTTAAACCTCAACGTTTTTTCAGACCTTGCAACAGAAAACGTTTTCACAAACACGGACCATGTTGGATAAATGCCATCGGCTAGATAGTAACCTTTGTTGTACACATGCCCATTTACTTCAAACGGGCATTCCGGAGCTGTACCGGCAAGTTCATCATCAAATAACGGAGAACCATATAAAACATTTAGATCATTATTTGCACTAGGAACCCCAAAATAAGCATGCCATATCCATAACCGTTGATCCGCAACCGCTTCTAACATAATAGTTGGGTATTTATGGCCACGCCTTTTGAATTGAGGGGCTAAGGCTTTTGGGCAATTTTTCCAATCCCAATGCATACAATCAATACTCCCGAGCATTCCCGGGAGTCCATGTTTTTGTTTATGCAATTCATATAACATTTCAATATCAGCTAAAGTGGGCTTCCTTAAATACTTCTCAACGTATAAAACATGTATGCATTTTGTAAAGTCGATTAAACATTGTCGTTGAGTTCGTTCGGCAATTTGCAAGTACTCATCAAACACATCAGGCGCAGTGCCGTACGCTAATTGCCGTATAGCAGATGTGATCTTCAAAATAGGATCAATACTTTTACGACCGGTAGCATCATAACCATCTCTAAAAAATTGAAAGTATTTGGGAAGGGGCTGGGCATCATAACTTAGAATAGCATTAACTATTTTTTTAAAAAGTGTAGAGCTCATACGATACCTTCGTCGAAAATTCTCTTCTGGATATTTAGGACCAATCTCTGCGTCGCCGAAATAGTCGTCGATTAGACGTTCTGCCGCCGTTTCTCGTTGACGTGGTATATATGCCCTCCTTTTAGGACTCGATTTTGATCCACCGGCTTCTTGATTACACAAATTCATACATTGTTCATACTCTTCATACGAACGAATATATCTCTCTCGGTCGTCTTTAAAAAAATCTTCATAATTGTCTAAAGTGCTTCCGCCGAGGGGATGGTTTGGATCCATAATGAAAGAAAAATGAGTGTTTTTTGAGGTGTGAATTAGGTTTGAAGAGTGTGTGAAAATATGGAAGAATAAGGAGGTTTTTATAAAAAAATTTGGGTACAAATTCAAAAAAAAACGGCTATATTTGCCACCTCCAACGGCTACTTTTTCAAAAAAAAAAAAAAAAAAAAAAAAAAAAAAAAAAAATCTTGGCTGTTAGTTTTGGCTCGAGGTACTTTGGCGCGAGAGGGGTATCGGTGCGCCAAGCTTGGCGTCGCGCCAAACTCGTTGGCACCAAGTTTGGCAGCACCGTACCCCCTGCTCTTAGAGTAATAAATCACATGTGATTTTTAATTTCAAATCAACTTATTCCTTCATTTTATAAAACAAATTCACGAAATCACGTGTGATTCTGTTATTTATTTTTTTGCTATGTTATGAAAAAATGTAAATTACGTGAGATCCAGTTTTAATCTAAAAATGAGTAAATCATATGTGATTCACTTTTAAAAAATAATTTAAGGTAAAATCACATGTGATTTGCGGTAAATCACATGTGATTTGTGGTAAATCACATGTGAGTTAAGGTAAAATCACATGCGATTTCCACAAAATCTCGTGTGATTCTTTGATTGGTCACATTGAAAAAAGTTATAGTCTTTAAAAAATAAACTAATAAAAGTTGCATTTACCAAGCATATTAACGAATCTTTATTCTTTAGCATGTTTTGTAAAGCCACTTTGTTGTGCTCATAGAATAGGTAGGGGTCAGACATTTCTTTGTCATTGACTTTACTCACTTTCTTTTTCATCTAAGCAAATAAACTCATATTTCTCTTGAAACATTTTTTGTAGTGTTGATAACGCTACACGCGTCGTTCGGGGTCAAAGGAACTTCCTTTTCGTCGAGCAAGTTTTTCAACACCCTAGGCAGTGAACCTAATCGTTGTAGTGTAGTATTAGGGTAAGCCACGGGTATTGATATCGTTCTCTAGGGGAATAGGAATGCTAGTGAGAAGTTACTACGCTAAGGTTGGGGTTGAGGAAGATTATTTTTTATCTTTTTATATTTTTAAGAAAAGGAAAGGTACGAATCTCGGGGTTTGAATTTGGGGGGTTGGTATTGCTACCGATTACTCTACTTATCTAATTATCTAATCTAAGGTGTATGTAGTCTATGTCTAATTATTGTGTGCTCGTATGATAGTTTAAAGATGTGTTTACTTAGGTTTTACTACTCCTTAATTATCTCCTATTGGTGGTTGAATTGTCACGTCCTTATTCCTAGTTGCGTTGTGTGTCTAAGGTTGTAGGGTATGCGTTTCTCCCTAACTCTTTGAACTTACCAAAGGGTCTCGTCTACAAAACCCACTAGGGATAATAAACTCTTACTCTAAGGCACTCTTTGGATGGTTTAGCTTACAACAACTCAAGGAGTCATATTCTAAGGTTCACAAAAATTTAATCAAGCATTAAGTACACAACGAATGACCTATCGCATTACTAGATCATTAATCAACTAAGATAAGAGACAACCAATCAATATTCAATAATTAAGTTTCATATTCCCTAAGCAAACACACAAGTAAATTAGCCGGACATGGAGAACATGCAAGCATACACACAAATAATCAAAGACATAATTGTATTAATGAAGTAAAACACTTATCTTGGTGTAAGATAGGGTTTGAAACCCTAAAATACTGTACAAGACAGCCTTGGTTCGGTTTTAGGTTTTTACTCCAAAAGACTACACACTAATACTGAAAAATTCGGATTCTATATATAAGATTACATCTGCGACGGCGTCACCTTATGTTTTGTGACGCCGTCGGGTCGCCGTCATTAGGGTTTCGTCTTGGCCACGTTAGACTTGCGACGGCGTCACCTTATGCTTGTGACGCCGTCCTCTTCAGCTTCTGACGCCGTCTGGATTGCATCTAGGCCGTCTGAGTTGCGACAGCCTACTCTTTTATAACTTGACGTCGTCACTTAAAAATAGGAGTTTTGGCTTCTGTCCCGTCACAAAATCCTCCGACGGCGTCGCAATTTAACACCTGACGCCGTCACCTTATGTTTTCAGCAGCTTTGAGTGTCTCGATTCTGACTTTGGCCATTTTCTTCGTATATTCGCGCCTTTTCGTCCAAATAAGTGCCATTCTAGCATTTTGCCTTCAAGAGACCTAAAAAGTTAAAAGGAACGATATTAAGCAATAATGGATACAAAAGTGATCAAATAAGGGCTTAAACGACCCCTCAAAAAGGTACCTTTTAAAACCTTATCAAATATCCCTACACTTGGTATTTTCTTGTCCTCAAGCAAATGTGCTTTTAGCCAATTAATTTATAAGTTAGAGGTCATGAAGCATTGGTTTAAAACAGTCTAAAACACATATAAGCCCCGCAAAAGTCATAACAAGCACGGAAATCACATACTAGCACCTCACATGGGGTGTTTGGATACTCACATCTCTCTCGGGTGTAT
Organism: Chrysanthemum seticuspe; assembly: GCA_019973895.1. Lineage (NCBI taxonomy): Eukaryota > Viridiplantae > Streptophyta > Magnoliopsida > Asterales > Asteraceae > Chrysanthemum > Chrysanthemum seticuspe. Next base: position 120,351,289 of record BPTQ01000004.1, on the reverse strand, counting down.
ATGAAATATAACAAATTGTAAATGGAAGATAAACACTCATTAACCGGTCCTAGTACATAGATTACCATAGGCTTGAGAATAGATCAAACCTCCATCGCTTTGGCGTAAGCACCTAGGAAAGACTATCAAAGAGGTCTTTAAAGGGTTGTAACGTTAGGCTTACGGTAGGGAAACAAAGGGTTTGGTGGGATAGGCTATATAGTGGTGGCAAGTCAAAAATTTCTATGTTAAATGCATACGAAGAATGGCGTTGCTAAGCCAAGACTCGACACTCTAGACTCTAGCTAACTGAAATAAACAAACATAAATTTAAAGGATAGATGTAGGATGGTACACTAGAACAAAAAGTGGATTTGGCCACACCGAATATGTGTGACGATATACATATAGTCACACATGTTTTTTCGGCCGTGTGTGACTAAAGGTCGCGCGACCATAGGTACCATATGGTCACGTGTTTGACCTTTTTTTAGTCTCTATTGCAAAAGAGTAACCAAAACCGTAACATGTGTGACTAATTAGGTACAAATTTTGTTGGATTAATCCGTATTAGTGACCATAAACACTGTATAGTCACACAAAGCATGTTTGTTCTGGGTATTTAGTCACATACAATTAAGCATAAAGTGGCAAAAAGTGTTAATAAGTGTGACCATATGTTGTTTAAGCTGAAGAAATATGTCTTTTGTGTGACTATTGATCATCTAATGGCCACTTGAATTTTATGTTTGTGTGGCCTTTTCTAACATTTAGTCACACAAAGCATGTTTGTTTTGGGTATTTAGTCACATACAATTAATCATAAAGTGGCTAAAAGTGTTAATAAGTGTGACCATATGGTGTTTCAAGTGAAGAAAGGTGTCTTTTGTGTGACTATTGATCATCCAATGGCCACATGAATTTTATGTTTGTGTGGCCTTTTCTAACAATTAGTCACACAAATCATGTTTGTTTTGGGTATTTAGTCACATACAATTAACCATAAAGTGGCTAAAAGTGTTAATAAGTGTGACCATATGGTGTTTTAAGTGAAGAAATGTGTGTTTTGTGTGACTATTGATCATCCAATGGCCACTTGAATTTTATGTTTGTGTGGCCTTTTCTAACATTTAGTCACACAAAGCACGTTTTTTTGGGTATTTAGTCACATCCAATTAATCATAAAGTGGCCAAAAGTGTTAATAAGTGTGACCATATGGTGTTTTAAGTGAAGAAATGTATGTTTTGTGTGACTATTGCTCATCCAATGGCCACATGAATTTTATGTTTGTGTGGCCTTTTCTAACATTTATTCACACAAAGCACGTTTCTTTTGGGTATTTAGTCACATCCAATTAATCATAAAGTGGCCAAAAGTGTTAATAAGTGTGACCATATGGTGTTTTAAGTGAAGAAATGTGTGTTTTGTGTGACTATTGCTCATCCAATGGCCACATGAATTTTATGTTTGTGTGGCCTTTTCTAACATTTAGTCACACAAAGCATGTTTCTTTTGGGTATTTAGTCACATGCAATTAACCATAAAGTGGCTAAAAGTGTTAATATGTGTGACCATATGGTGTTTTAAGTGAAGAAATGTGTATTTTGTGTGACTATTGATCATCCAATGGCCACATGAATTTTATGTTTGTGTGGCCTTTTCTAACATTTAGTCACACAAAACATGTTTCTTTTGGGTATTTAGTCGCATACAAATTAAGCATAAAGTGGCCAAAAGTGTTAATAAGTGTGACCATATGGTGTTTTAAGTGAAGAAATGTGTGTTTTGTGTGACTATTATTGCTCATCCAATGGCCACATTAATTTTATGTTTGTGTGGCGCTTTCTAACATTTAGTCACGCATCGAATTAAGCAAACTGTGACAAAAAAGTGTTAATAATTGTGACTATATGAATCTTTTAGTCACATATAAGAAATCAATATATATCAAAACAAATTCTAATATATAAAAATATATTCAAAATATATTCAAATACAATAAAATTGGAATGTATATAAAATTGTAATGTCGTACATAATAAAATTCTCAATAATTTAACGACTTTTGACTCTTGATCTTCTTAGCTTCCTTTTGCATGGTATGACTAGAGACGTAGCGCTTCGTATGTAATTTAGGTGTTGTTCTGTTCTCACCAATCAGTTTTATGGTACTTGGTGGTGTTACCTGTAGGAAACAAAAGCTGGGGTATCAAACACTGAATTAAATATGAAGAATGATATATGTAGGTTTATAAAACACATGCATCTATGTACCTTTTCATCGAAAACCACTTGATCCTTTGGCCATGCATAAAAACCACCTACTGCATCCTTAACCGTTTTGAGACCGTTACTTCCTACATCCGGTATGCACGCTGCATCCACTAAAGATTTTTCAATAGACACTCTGTAGCAATCCTTTGGGAGTGGTTTGTTATGAAGCATTTGTTTTCCATCAGTTTTGTACACGGTACCCTCCGCAATAATAGTTGATTTCTTTAAGTGCCACAGTCTGCACTTAATTACCTAAAAAGATAATTTGTTGCATGTATATATGTATCAGTAATTAATTAAACTAAAGAACATATGAAAATGTTTAAATACATATTTGTGGTAGTACTGTTAATGGAGACTCCTGTTCTTGTGATCCAGAAAGTTGACGTGAAGAATCCTTTCGTTTTGATGTAGTCGTTTTCTTAGATGCGACAGATTTAACAGTTTCCTATATGTATAATACACGGTAAATAATACATGTATGTAGAATTCAAAAATCCCAGGGGGGTGATTTATTACTTACACTTATTTGAATTTCCTTTTCCAAAGTTGCAAGTCCATTAGACTTCTCAATGCTCGCAACTTTCTCACGTCCAGCAACACGTGTTCCGGCATCCTCATCAGCACTGCTATTTAAAAGATATATGTTCACCGGAGACACCTGAAATATAAATTGTTTAAGAAGACTGCAGCAGTATTTAAAAGGGTAAAAAAAAGATGGAATGTTACTTTCTTATGTCTTACTTCCGTTTCTGTCAATGGAGTTGAAGTTGACTGCAACTGCCCCCTTTGTGCAGCCAATTGTTTCATCAAATCCTATATTACCGCCTCTTTTTCTTGACGTTGGCGCCTCTCATTATCAACTTCACTTTGAAGTAACACCACTCTTTCATCAGATGCTTGTCTGATTCGAGGCAGATCAAAATACCTCTTGTAGGTTACTCCACCTCCCACTCCTCTCACATATCCTCCATTTTCCTTACCTAATACAACTGTCATGGAATCAGTGCCATGATCAAGCATCAAGTTTCCTTGTTTGATCTTGTCGTCTGTTTCTTTCTACACACACAATATGGGAAATAGGTTATTTAATTCTACCATTATTAACTTGTAACTAAAAGTTTTAACTAAAACACTACCTGTATTAACTTATAACTAACAGTTTTAAGTAATACAGTAGCAGTATTAACTAAAAGTATTAACTAAAACACTACCTGTATTAACTTATAACTAACAGTTTTAAGTAATACAGTAGCAATATTAACTTATAACTAAACAAACATAATAATAAAATTTGCAGTCAAACTTACAAATTTTTCTCCCACTGATCTGATATCATCATCGTGATATTCTCCGTCTTTTTTCACCCTTCCTTTCAACCACAGCGTACCACGCGGTGGTTCTTCATCTGGTTCAATTTCTTTACTCTCGATCTTATAAACATCAAATACATACAAATGTAAGATAAACGAATATAAACGAAACTATGATGCTATTAAATGCAAATGTGCAAATGTTTACTGTTACCATTTTTTCTATCACACGGGCGTATCCACCTCGTCCCATTGTATGATCATAAACAGACTTGGAACGCGACACTTTAGCTTTTGCTGATCTCACCTTGCAACACAAAATCATACGGCGTTTAGATGTAGTAATGCTGATAGTATACAACTAATACATATGGAAACATATGAAAAGGTGAAAGATATTTGAACTTGAATAAAAATGAATAATTAACACCTTGTATTCCTCGCTGGCTGTGTAGTTTACAAAATTAACCCAATCTTCGGCTTTTATAATTGCACTATACTTTTCCGGGACTTCATTTAGTTTTGAAAGGGTATTTTGGTTGGGCAATATGTAGTTTTGTATCAATTTCATTCTGAAATTACTTAGAAGTTGACCAAGACGATTCATTATCAGCTTTCTGACCGTCAAGTCAACATCAAAATATCGCTGCAAAGATTAACAAATTGTTGTTAATTAGTTGCACATACTGTAAATGCAGAGATAAACTTATTAACACCATGTATCTACGACAGCCAAGCCACTACTAGTTAAAAAAAAGTATATGTGTACCGTGATTTTGTCCCACATTTTATCTCTTGCTTCTGAATCAACCTTCCTCCAGGTTAGAATCCTGACACCTATATGCTCACGAACCAAATCACCCAAAAAACTCGAAAACAATGCTCTGTTTTTTCCTGATAACCTATCCAGTGCATCGAATGTTACACTGACCTTTATTCCGTCTGTTTTTCCATATTCCCTGCGAAACTTAGCTAACCTAGTTATGCCCCTCTTAACAACCTTTGCATTTGAATGGTTGTTTCCAGCATCCTCACCCTCATCTGAATACGTCTCTGATTCATATTCTAAAGTGTTTTCAATTTCACGATCAGAATAAACCAAATCATCCGGATAATTGATTTGCGTTGACATGATTCGTCAGAAGTAATGTGTTAAAGAAAATTAGTAAACTTAATTGGTAAATAATGGTGTAAAAATTGAAGTTCTGGTTGTTTTGCTTGAAGCCTGATTTATTGGAGTAAAAATAGGGCTAATGATGGGGCAGTTTTTCAATTAAGGAAACCATAATTTCCAAAGTAATTTTAAAAATTTTGGCAAAAATTTGGCTCCAAATTTGATAATTTTAAAATGTGGCTCCAAATCAAACAATTTTTTAAACCAAAAACACCCCTGACAGAAATGGTGCTTACCCACAGTCCCAAACACTCATATTACTTCAAACCAGCTGTGTCAAAGACACATATAACTGCAGATACACTAAAATCACCACATGGCGCATACAAATGAACAATCAAAAGCTAAAAATGGACTTAAAGCAACTAATTAAGCAACTATAACTAATAAGCAGTTCCAGATAAACAATTAAGCACAAAAATAGGCAAATCAAACCAAGAACTGCTGATACATCAAACAACCCTAAGACCTTACTTTAAGGCTATAAATAAGCTATTTATAAGCAATTAGATAAGCTCTAACATCCTCAAGTAGTCAAAAAAAAATCAAGAAAACATGTAAATGCAATTAACTTAAAGCAAAAACAACAACAAAAACACCCTAAATATAGTGGTTCAATCAAAAATAATTGTCATGAACAAACGCCTCCAGTTCTAAACTTCATAATCAGTCATAAAAAAACTGACAACAATCTAAAAATTGAACATCCTAATCCTACAATAATACATTATACTAGTGTGAATATGAACTTAAACACCACAACCAATTCCTAAATTCAAAACAACATGAAAAAAAAGATGAAACAAACTAGCGAACACATTACTTATATTAACAAACATAATTAGCATTCGTATGGATAAACCATCAAAATATCCATACATATTCCATTGTTAATATATCTACATACCATCCCATTAAACCAAGACATTAGACATTAGACATTAGACATAAACAGATGACACTAGAGCAAAGAAAACATCCCATTCCATAGCGAGAAACCCTTCAACCATTCATCGCCTGAATTTGTTCTTCCTTGGTATCGATTTCCTCCTAAGATTGAGTAATGAGATCATTCAACCCCTGCAGCTTAGACCTCGCAGTCTCCCTGTCATCCCTAAGATCCACCAATCTCTAAGGACCTAATGTTTAAAAATGGCAAACTAAGTCCTCCTTCTTTTAAACTATGACTATAAATTAGGGGTGTTGATCCGTTCGGTTATCGGGTTTTGTTTCGTTAAATCGGTTATATTTTTGTTTTTGTCAACACGAAAACCGAAACGAACCAAACTATAATTAAAACAAAGCGAACCGAAAACCGATTATGAATTAAGTTCGCTTCTTGGGTTGACCCGAAATTAAGCTTGATTCTTGGGTTGACACATATGGTTTTAAACCGAAAATGGATAATTAAGTTCGCTTCTTGAGTTGACACAAAATTATTTAGATTTTAAGCCATGGCTTCCATAATTAGCAACCTACAAACATAATGTTTGAGTAAATGGGACGAAAACGTGCAAAACAGCTGGAAACGGCCGAATGTGTGTAAAAAGTTATACAAACGGACTAAAAGATGAAAAAACCAGCTAAAACGTGCAAACACGGACGAAAACCTGTAAACAAAAACGGGAACGTATAAAAACCGATTAAAAGGGACAAAGACATAAGAAAATGGACCAAAACGTATTAAAACAGAAGAAAACGTGTATAAACGTACGAATCTGTGTAAAAGTGTAAGAAAACCTTTGAAAACGGTTGAAAAATTCTTAAAAACATACGAAAATGGGTAAAAGCGGATGAAAACGGGGTAATGGGACGAAAATGTGCAAAATAGCTGCAATCGGCCGAATGTGTGTAAAAAGTTATACAAACGGACTAAAAGATGAAAAAACCAGCGAAAACGTGCAAACACAAACGAAAACCAGTAAACAAAAACGGGAACGTATAAAAACTGATTAAAAGGGACAAAGACGTAAGAAAACGGACCAAAACGTATTAAAATAGACGAAAACGTGTATAAACGTACGAATCTGTGTAAAAGTGTAAGAAAACCTTTGAAAACGGTTGAAAAATTCTTAAAAACATACGAAAATGGGTAAAAACGGATGAAAACGGGGTAAATGGGACGAAAACGTGCAAAACAGCTGCAATCGGCCGAATGTGTGTAAAAAGTTATACAAACGGACTAAAAGATGAAAAAACCAGCGAAAACGTGCAAACATAGACGAAAACCAGTAAACAAAAACGGGAACGTATAAAAACTGATTAAAAGGGACAAAGACGTAAGAAAACGGACCAAAACGTATTAAAACAGACGAAAACGTGTATAAACGTACGAATCTGTGTAAAAGTGTAAGAAAACCTTTGAAAACGGTTGAAAAATTCTTAAAACATACGAAAATGGGTAAAAACGGATGAGAACGGGGTAAATCGGACGAAAACATATGTAAAACATATGAAAATGTATGAAACGTTTGAAAATGTACGTTAGTATGTAAAACAGACTAAAACTTATTCAAACGGACGGAAACATGAAAAAACTAGCGAAAACGTGTAAACACGGACGAAAAACTGTAAACAAAACCGGAAACGTATAAAAACAGATTAAAGGGGACAAAGACGTACAGAAACGTATTAAAACAGACAAAAACGTGTATAAACGTACGAATGTGTGTATAAACGTATATACACGGGCAAAAAAAGTATTCAAAAAAGTAAACAACCCCTAACTCATATAATATGGCTAAACATATGTGTCAGCATCCTATTGTGTCAGCAATTTACGTAATATTGTATGCAAGTAGTTACATGTAAGGTATTGCAATTGATGTTATCATATGTGTCAGCATCCTATTGTGTCAGCAATTCTTGTTGCGTAATGTTGTTGTAACCTTGTCGGGTAATGTTTACGTGGGTTTTGTTATGCAAATTTGCATGGTTCGCAAATTAATAACCACCGAATGCATTGTTTGCCAAAGTTGTAGTGTCTATAAAGCAAGATTAGTCTTCTTCAGTTCTACTGTAGATATGACTACATAGTAATGATGACTAACTTTGATTTTTGTCAATGTTCTACGTTGTAAAGATGACTAACTTTGATTTTGGTAGATTTATTGCAGTTGACATAAATTTTAAAAAGTTGAGCAAATCCGATAACCGCTAAAAACCGATAACCGAAGAAACTGAAATCGAGAAAACCCGAAACCGAAAAACCCGCTTATCACGGTTCATAATGCATTTTTACTTATCTAATTTGATCATTTACTAACGTCCATGGATTACATATGATTAATGTGATCGTAATCTATAAACGTCAAATAATTAGTATTAGTTATTTTGTTAGATATGGTAATTTGAATGTTGCTATTGCGACACAACAACATTACTATTATTCTAATATCTTTAGTGTTATTTAATTTTACTAAAATGACATATTACGTTATAATTTATGTTATTGTTCGCCCGATTCGATTCGATTAATTTTTTTGAATGGTTAACCGTGACCCGAACCGCGGGTAACCGCTCATTTCGGATACCCGCATGTCCGGTTACCCGCCTAGTACGGTTCGGTTTTGGATAGTAGAATGAACTACCCGCTCCGTGATGGATAGTTAAAATCTCTAACCGAACCGAGCCGAACCGCCCCGTGAACACCCCTAGTATATAGGGGCTGGTTTAGATCCAATGAAAAAATAAAGGGTTTAAATTGCAATATTAGATATCTTCCTAAATACTCCTCCTGCATATCACTTTTTTCTTTTTTTTTGAACTATTGCATATCACATTTATGCATGGAAGAATATGAAGGGGCTACAGTAACACCCAAAATAAATTTTCCGATGCCTCTTAAGTGTTTTTTTTGTGATTATTTGTGCAAATTGTGAGGTACATTGTAATTATGTATACTTACCTAACCATAAAATCAACACACAAGTATCAATCATTTTAACTCTAAAAACACAACTATCAATAATTTTACCCCTAAACACACAAAATGTCTTCCACACCTAATATCGATGAAATGAAAGCCGCCACTGAATCCGGCAAGCTCAGCGATGCTTTCAGGTTGTTGATATTGCAAGACATAGCAGAGGAGAAAAAGTTGATCGAGCGGATGGGAGAAGAGAGCAGCATTCTGAGGGAAACTGTTGCCAAAAAAGAACAGACAATCGATGAGGCTGGTAGATTGTTTACTCGTTTCAATGCTGTTGCAGCAACTGGTGAGTATGCCCTTCGTGAGATACAGTTGAAGGATCGAAGGAAGATTGATTTGCTGGCTCAGCTTTTGGTGCTATGTCATCAGAGTCTGTCGGAGAAGGAGGAGTTCTTGGAAGATTTGGATGAAGTTGATGAGTCTGAAGATGGAGCATAGGAAGCTTTGGAAGTTTTTTTTGTGTTTTGATGATGTATAGTTGATGGTTGTATGGATGCTTGCTATTAACTGCTACTTTGTTTATATAAGTAATTATATGTAAATGATCAATGATCAATGATCAATACAATGGTTAATTTTAGGTTTTAATGCTTTATTAACTTGAAGAAATAAGTTAGTTTTATTTATTTATTTACTTTTATTAAAAAATGGTCAAGTAGTGTGTGTTTGACTTTCAGTATTTCACACATTTATCTCTCTTACACTCGGTCAAAACACACAGTTATATTCTAATTAATAGCAGATTTAGGGTTTTCAATCAAACGCAAAATCAATGAAAATAAATGTTAGTCAATGAAATACTCTTGAGGGCTATTATAAAGGGCTTGATTCTCTTCCTATTGAGCCTAATATCTCAGGTATAAATGTTATAATTTACTGCTAGTTTGTTAGTTTAGGATGTTTATTGATTTATAGATGATATTTTGTTATGTTAGTTTAGGATGTTAGTCAGGGTATTAGTCATTTGCATAGGAAAAGTAGTTGTTTGATGATTTATGGATCATTAGTTGAGGTAATAACGATTACGTGTTATACATGCAGTATGGGTACGTGAAGAATGAAACGCGAAGAATGAGATTAGTAGACGCGAAGAATGAGATTTGCGGGTAGTGGTGCTAGGTTGGCTTTTAGGTGTCCCCTTTTGCCTCCTTGCGTGTTTTGTTTTGCCGTAGTCTTAGGCCCCGTGCGTGGTTTGCGTTGCTCTGTTGTTGCTCCCTTAGGTTTGCCTGCTTTGTCTTGCTCCCTGAGTTCGGTCTTTTGGTGCTTCGTGTATTTTTGCCTTAGCTTTATGCCTCGTGTGCTACTTTGATTTGCTCTGTGTTGCCCCCTTTTGTTGGCCTGCTTTTGGTGTGCCTGGGCTTTTTGGTTTTATGTCTGTTGCGCTTTGCTATTGGCGTATTTACGGCCTGCTTGTGCGTGTTTCTTTTTCTTGTATGCCCTGTTTGCTTGTTTGCTTGCTTTCTTTTTACTACGCTATTGCCTTTTGGTTTTGTCGTATGCTTTCTCTATCCTTTCGCACTACGCTATTGCCTTTTTGTTGTTGTTGTTGTTGTGATCGCATAATAGTCAATAAGGTATGCAGTTTAGTAAATATAAAAAGCATAGTTAAATGTTAATGTATGGGGACTCAGAAGGGTTAACTATGCTTCTTTTTTAGGAAAACACTTTTTTTATGATCTTAAATACACAATCAAACCCTTTCTGAGTTCCCATACTGTTCCTTTTGTTTTTTCAACAATCTAGCAATTTGCCTGGTGCAGGCAATTGCACAAAGGGAGTTGAAACGACAAAAGGACCAATAGGGGATCTCAGAAAGGGTTTGATTGTGTTTCTTTTTTATGAGGTGTGTTGATTGCGATAATGATATAGTGTGTATTGTTCATGGCAGGCCACACTCCTTCATTATCCCATTCAACACATACACTTTCGTAGAATCGATAATTATTTACACTTGGTACTTTGAGCTTCCCCTCGAAAACCCATTCCTATGTCACTATCATAGCAACAGGTTTGGTGCAAATCTTTGCAGCCATTTCGTAGACATGGCAATGGGATTTCGAGTGGACGTTCAAAGTACTAAGCTGTCTCCACTTGCTTGCTTATAACATATTGACATTTAACTTTTTTGACCATTTCCTTTGCATGTATAAACTCTATTTTGTTCATAAGTGTCTTACTTTGATAGAGGCTGTGATGATATATCTTAATAAATCAATCAGATGATGTGATAGAGGTATGTTCAACTTCCTTTTGAATCCGCAACTATATCATATTGTTCCTTAACTTTTTTTAACAATCTAGCAAAACTATAATTATGATTTCAAAAAACATAATTAACCCTTCTCAGTTTCCATACAGTTCCTTTTGTTTTTTCAACAATCTAGCAAATCGCCTGGTGCAGGCCTTTGCTCAAAGGGAGTTGGTTTATTTTGGGCCACATGTGTTTATTTGTGATATGCAAGAGGCTGTGATGACGATTATCTTATTTGATATGCAAATGATGTGATTTACCGTATGTTGGCATGGCAATTTTATTACATTATTTTGCAGCCATGGCGATTATATCATGATGTTCCGGTGTTTATCCAACCTTTTTACAGATCTGAGCCTTGCTAATGCATATCACACTGCACACTCAGTTTGGAAGTTTATACGAGTCTGATATACTTGTTATAGACTTTTGCTAGATTGTTAAAAAAAGTTAAGGATCAATATGATATAGTTGCGGATTCAAAGGGAAGTTGAACGTACCAAGGTGGCCACGTTACTTTGTAGATGAGTAGGGAATTTCAGCATAGTTACCCATTCTAAATTCCCAAACAGTGCCTTTTGTTTTTTCAACAATCTAGCAAATCGCCTGGTGCAGGCCTTTGCTCAAAGGGAGTTGAAACGACAAAAGGTACTGTAGGGGGATTCAGAAGGGTTCACTAAGTTGAAATTCCATACACATCTACAAAGTAACGCGGCCACATTGGTATGTTCAACTTCCGTTTGAATCCGCAACTATATCATATTGTTCCTTAACTTTTTTTTTAACAATCTAGCAAAACTATAATTATGAGGTGTCTGTGTGTATGAGGCTGTGATGACAAGTATCTTATTAAATCATGCAAATGATGTGATACTCCGTGTCTTGGCGTGGCAATTCTATATTTTATACTATTGCAGCCATGGCGGTTATATCCTGATGTTTTTTAAACTATTGATTTATACAGATCTGAGCCTCACTATTATGTGCAAAAAATGAGTCAAATTTTTTTTGACTGTATGGTAGATGGGTTGCCTGTATGCAAGATCTTATTCCCTAGTTTCAACATTAAAATTTTAACCATTGCACTTAAAAGTCTTTTCATCGCTGGATAGGCTTTTTGTCTTTTCATCTCTGTAAAATTAACTTTTTGTAGAACCGATAATTATTTATTCGGCACACCTTTGGTACTTTGAGCTTCCCCTCGAAAACCCATTCCTATGTCACTGTCATAGCAATAGGTTTGGTGCAAATCTTTGCAGCCATTTCATATACATGGCAATGGGATTTCGAGTGGACGCTCAAAGTACTAAGCTGTCTCCACTTGCTTGCTTATAACATAGGTGTCTTACTTTGATAGAGGCTGTGTTAAGCTTACCATGACCATCAACGCTTTGATCAATTATGACAGGTAGTTTTAAACTTGAGATTGCCCATATCTTGACCTGGTTTATAGCAATGTATAGACGATTATGTCGCATGTTTGTGACCGTTTTATTTTATATGCATAATATTATCACAACCTTGTACTTTAATGAAGTTGGTAAATTTCTTCAGGTCAATCATGTTTCATTGTGGCTGGCGTCCGTTGGCGTCACGTGTATATATAGTTTCTGTTAGAAGCTATATATAATCATTGGTCCCTATCATACACCCGTCCCAATGAATCATGATTGGCTCGAAGATGTTAAGCATCTGTGTATATAGTCATAGTAGAATGGGCTGGAATTTGACATCGAATAAGAATGGGCTGGAAGAAGTTAATACTGGCAGTGCTAAGTTAATACTGTCAGTGCTAAGTTAATATTGGTAGTGCTAAGTTATTGAATAGTATGTTTCTTATTTAAAAAGTACCTACAATTATATACTTTATTACAACTTATAACTTTTTTTGTTACTTGGATTCCACAGGTTTTTTTTATCATCACAGTGAACGTGACATTCAAGGACGGGAAACATCGTACAAAAACATTGCAAACGTTGATGCACTGGCAGTGATTCAATAGCTACATTGTATATTCGATTAACCAATAATGTATTCGACATATGTATTTATTTGCGAGAAGTTACGATATCGCGTATGTTAATGTAATATTATTTATTTGTATGTTAAGGTACTTAATTTTTAAGGTGATTCTACCAAATATTTTGTATGTATTTAATCAAGGGTTTAGGTCATAAAATAGTTGCGTACTTTTTCAAATGTACCGTTTTGGTACGTAATTGTTGTGTAAAATTTACATATTTGCATATATACCCAAAACATGCTTAAGTTGCATTGTACATCATGCATTAAAAACTTGTATTATGGAGAAATATGAAACTTTTTGAGTTTTAGTGGGCATATATGCAATGCTCCCATAATACAAGCTAAAAAAATAAAACAAAAAATCCTTCCCTTAATTAATAGTAATCATTGCAGTTTTGAGAACCGTGACATATTACGGCTACACTTAATCACATAGTCAAAGCAAAATATTCAAGTCTATCTTCTTCAACACAACAACCGCATCATCAGGTAATGTTACACATTTTTTTTTTCTTTTGTTTTTTTAACCATGAACTGCAAATGTAAAGTGATTGATATGCATGTTTCTGATATGTTGATGGATACAAATGCATGTTTGGTAATTTTTCAGCAATGTTTAACATATCCTAAAGAATATAGTATCCTTTGATCATAATGTAACAGCCGTTTTATTAGAACTATATGCGATTTGATTCTTTAGAATATTGTGTGACATGTAAATATAGGATGATTTGAATAAAAAAAATCATGGATATATGTGGATTGTGAAAAAACGTAGCAGCTATTTGTTAAATAGCTAATTAGACAACTTGTAAACATATGTTTAATCTAGGTTAGTATAGCTTTTATATGATTTGGTAAAGCACTACACCTTATGCAATTAATTATCTGAGCTTAGGTTTAAACATTGGATGAAGCAATGGCGTATGGTATGTTGGGTAGATTATGGATTTCTAACTAGATTTTAACAAATGTATGGGGTAAGATGAATAAACGTAAAAAAATACAGATTTTTACTCTAAAAGGACTATATGATTATTGGTTTTTGAAACATAGTTAAATATGTAGTAGTACATCTTCAATCATATTTTGTTTGACACCTTAATGATAAAGATGTATTGATCATCTAAGACTTGTATTAGTTGAATGTTATGCATATGTGATAACCTTATTGACCATTAAGACGATTGTGGTTTTAAAATAGAATGAGCATCCAATTGTTGGTGGAGGCAAACCGCACAAACATTAGGACATTGCAGGTAAGTTGTACTTAAAATGCTTACTTAAGGTTATAAATTTATCAATGTAACCATCAAATTGATATACGTGCTTACTTTTTAAATTTAAGACGCTTCCTGCTTTGTTTACTGAAACACTGTACCCCAAAAAGCGCTGGATATACCTAATCCACAATAGGGGAACCAAACATAAGGTTTACTGGAAATTGTTTCGTGGCCGCATTACTTTGCAAGGGTCCGAGTGGCAAGCTTTTATTGATCAAAGCCAATACATCAATGTGGCCACATTCCATTTCATTCGTCAGGAAGAAGACTGTTATTATGTAATAGGGTACAACGATGCAGGCCACGAATGCCCTGGATACGATCTGGCTCTTCTAGGTTACAGACAACGTAGGTGCCTGGTTACGTTGGATGAAAATCCTGCACAACCTCTGGTAAGAAAAAAATGTTAATCAATACATTGTATAAGTTTGTTGAAAATGGGGATTATTTTAATTGTTTGACCCGCTAATGTTTTATTTAAACTAAACTGTTACGTAGGTCATTCCTTGCAATTTCCGGGACAATACTGACAATAACCAATTTGACGTTCTTGTTGCTGGCGTGCCCGTAGCAGCTATCACTCACCGTCAAATTGAAATACTGGAGGAAAACAGACACGTGCATGAGTTTGGTGGGCACGGATGGAATGTATTGGTTCACGATGAAAACCTGTTTGCTGGCACAAGAGTTGTTTTCACAAATCTCCTAAACAATACTCTTTCCCTGATGCCATTTGCTGAAAATGGATTGATGATGCGTTCTGAACTTGTGCAACGTATGGAGCTGAATCGTACAAGACCGTTCATGAGAAACCCCGTAGATGAAGGTATATTAATCAAAGTGTAGACATAATCTATGATTTTATTTTTAAAATAAACCTTTCCATATAATAGCTTTTAAATTATTAATTACCATTTTTATTAAATTCCAATTGCAGATGAGCGTATGAAACACATATGTGCATGGAACGAATGTACAGAGCATGAAAGTGAAAGGGATTGTTTTTACGCGCCCATCCTTGCATATGTCACGGACAGGAGTCGTTTGGTAAGTAATGATACAAATCGGACCATTTCAGTCATTATCTGCTTTCGCCAAAACTAATATATGCTTCAACACATGGACATACTTTTGATTAGCATACTACATTGTTCTTTTTAATGCAGAACATACCACATAAGTTTACGAAAAGAAATCACATGTGGAAGTACCATAACGCATTGCTGAGATAGCGGGAAGACATGGAGTTTTATGTGAACGTGAATCTGCAACACCACAGCGATAGGCCTAGAAGCAAGAACTACATTACCATAAACGCCATATGGAGAGAGATTGTTGAGGAGTGTCAGTGGGAACGAAACAAAATGGTCAGATTCAATATTGTTGACTTTGTCATCGACGACCAAGCTTCGGTGTCTTCCCATAATCCAGTTATAATTCTAGTATTTAGCATGTGCTAAAACGTAATTCCAGGCGTTATCAGTTGTTATTCGTAGACACGTTTATAAACAGATTTTAGGATTGTGTAGGATTTGGTTGGCTTCATTTAGGGTGTGTGTTCCCAAGTAGTTGAAGCCATTCATGAGATGGAATGTAAACTACTTGGTATAGCCCCTATCTGGAAGTGTATGGTTCATACTGGGGGTTATGGGTCAAAGAAGTTACTAAAGTTTGCGCAAAAGTTCACCTAAGTTACTATAGTTTTTTTCGTTACAAAGATGTTACTTAAGTTTGGTCACCGGTTATATAAGTTACTCTGTATGTTTTAACCTTCTACTATAGGTTTTTTTTTTCATTAATTTCAAAAATGGTCCCTCAGACTAACTGTCGTTAGTTTTTTCCGTTAGCTAACGGCCATTTGCAAAAAACATTTGCACTGTTAGTCCTTTATCCTAACGACCGTTTATACTTAACTCAAAATTTGGTTTTCATACATTTTTGTCCGTTTTTTGACCCTTTTTTTTACGGGTTTACTGTTTTCATACGTTTTTATACGTTTTCGTTCGTTTTTATACGTTTTCGCCTATTTTCTTACACTTTCATCCGTTTTTCTTACGTTTTGTCCGTTTTCTTACGTTTTTTCCGTTTTCATACGTTTTTGTCCATTTTTCATACGTTTTTGTCCGTTTTTTCCGATTTTATATGTTTTTGTCCGTTTTATACCTTTTCGCCTAGTTTATTACGTTTTCGTATGTTTTTCTTACGTTTTTATCTGCTTTTCTTACTTTTTTTCGTTTTCAGACATTTTTTTCTGTTTTTCTTACGTTTTTTCCGTTTTCATATGATTTTGTTTATTTTTACACGTTTTCACACAATTCTATACACTTTTTATACACATTTTTACATACGTATAAAACATAACAAGTATAAAACATACAAAGGTGTAGAAAAACATAAAACTAGTATGAAAACGTAAAAAGACGTAAGAAACGTACACAAGCAAATAAATGCGCACACAAATCTAATAAAAAAAAATATGAAAACCTATGAAAACGTATGAAAATAAACGAAAAATAGATGAAAACGTACAAAAATGGACAAAAACGTACGAAACTGGAGAAAAACGTACATAAACGTAAAACAATGTAGAGAAAGTATGACAAGAGAGAAAAACATTCATAAACGTATAAAAACGGATAGAAATGTACGAAAATATACAAAGATATGCGAAGGAGAAAAATGTAAAAAAAAAAATTTTAAAAAAATTAGAAAAAAAAAAAAAAAAACAAAAAAAAAACAAAAAAACGCCTAGTAATTTTTTGTTGAGGTTCAGTAACCTATTTAATAAACCCGTAAACTATAGTAACTTCCTTGTAACATTTTAAACTATGGTGCTGACGTGGACCAGGGGAACCGGTAATCAGCCGGTTGCCCACCCTCGCAGTAACATTTATGTAACATTTTTAATCTTTGAGTAACCCAAATGACAAACCCGTTTACTTAAGTAACATCTTTGTAACGAAAAAAACTATAGTAACTAAGGTGAACTTTTGCGCAAACTTTAGTAACTTCTTTGACCCATAACCCTTCATACTGGTGCATTAAAAGGTATTCTTTGTGATGGTTTTGTGCTGGTTGTCATCTGTCCATGGTTGTATGATATGGGCAGTTTGTTTTTGTTATCATACTTATAAGAACAGTTATATCAGATATTGAATAGAGTTGCCTAGTATGCAACTTGATATTGGACTTGTCCATATCAGTGTGTGTTGATTTTTTCATTTTACAAAGTTTCCTTGATTAATACAAGTTCATCTTTGCACCCAAAAAAATATATATAATTTGTGTTGTGGTCTACTTATAAACAGAAAACTTTAGTGGTTAAAGCTGCCAGTACAAAGTTAAGTCTGGTAGGTTAGTTTTAGTGGTTAAGGCTGCCAGTAGAAGGTTAATTCTGGCAGACATAAGATAAGTCTGTTTAGTATTCGTAGTTAGTTCTGTTTATGAAAAACATAATAGTTTTTTGTGTGACTATTGATAATCCAATGGCCACATCAAATTTCTTTTTGTGTGGCCATTTCTAACATTTAGTCACACAAAACATGTTTCTTTTGGTTATTTAGTCACATACAATTAAGCATAAAGTGGCAAAAAGTGTTAATAAGTGTGACCATATGTTGTTTAAGGTGAATAAATATGTCTTTTGTGTGACTATTGATCATCCAATGGCCACTTGAATTTTATGTTTGTGTGGCCTTTTCTAACATTTAGTCACACAAAGCATGTTTGTTTTGGGTATTTAGTCACATACAATTAATCATAAAGTGGCTAAAAGTGTTAATGAGTGTGACCATATGGTGTTTCAAGTGAAGAAAGGTGTCTTTTGTGTGACTATTGATCATCCAATGGCCACATGAATTTTATGTTTATGTGGCCTTTTCTAACATTTAGTCACACAAAGCATGTTTGTTTTGGGTATTGAGTCACATACAATTAACCATAAAGTGGCTAAACGTGTTAATAAGTGTGACCATATGGTGTTTAAAGTGACGAAACGTGTAATTTGAGTGACTATTCATCATCCAATGGCCACATATTAAGTTACGTGACCATATGTACTGGATTTTGGCTACACTTAAATAATATGTGTGACAAAACGTTTAGCGTGACCATATATGGCATTTGGTCACGGTGTTAGTAGCAAATGTGACTTTATAGATTAGCTTTCGGCAAGCTAACACAAACTAAACTTTAAACACACATATTAACTTACGTGAACATATGTACTGGATTTTGGCTACACTTAACGAATGTGTGACAAAACATTTAGTGTGACCATATATGGCTTTTGGTCACAGTGTTCAAGTGTGTGACATATATTTGTCACTGTTTATATGTATATCGTGACTAATGCTTCAACCTTACTTTTCATTTGTCACTTGTTCCAATTTCAGATGTGGTTAAAGAGTTGGCAAAACATATCAGTCACCCTTAAATAATGCGTGACAAAACTTTACTCTATGATTTAGACACACAAAAAATTACTTCATGTGACTAACGCATCAAGGTTACTTGTATTTGTCACGCGTTCCAAATTCATATGTGGCTAAATGATCTGAAACAAAATCACCAGATACCTTTAGCCACACAACGTTCAATTGTGTGGCGATACAGTTCTAATGGTCACACAATCAAAATTTTCATGTGTGACTAATTAGTACATGTTGTCAATTTTCGTACCTTTAACCACACAAATATGCGAATGTGTGGCTGTTCCATTTCGACCATGCGTGACCAAATCCCATTTTTGTACTAGTGGTAGCCCGTTTTTTTTTTTTTTTTTTTTTTTTTTTCATACACTTTTACTCTACCATCCTCTACGGTAACATCAAAATGATAGGGATTTATAGCACATCCCTACACTTGAGTTTTTATTACTCTAACACTAATTTAACCCGAATTGAAAAGATCAAAATACTTGGGGTACATTATTATGCAAACAAAGGGAATTTGAATTTAACGTTCCCTTCCCGTCATTTCATAAACTTTAACTTTTCCCATGAATCCCAATCGTCCCAAAACTGTATACAAAGGATATGCCTCGACTTAGCAACTCATGCAAGCAACCAGATAATTGAACTAAGGGTTTAGAGTGATAACAATAATGCACTAAAAGTGAGTGCATACAAGGTAGGATAAGGCGATTTGGGTGTATATTTGGGGGTGGGGTGTAAACAATGCTCTTCATTGATATTCCGGAAAAACCAAAACATCACGAGAACCGCGAAAATGATATGCTCTGAGGGGTTAACTAGGGGTATCTTGTACTAAAGATGAGTACAACTCAAAGGGTGTGGGGGAATTACTCAACCAAAGTGGAAGAAGTAATTATATTACGGGTATCAAACAAGGGTTATCCTAATGCCTCTTATCATTTAGTTATTCCTAACTACACAAGTGTAGTCTTACTAGCGATCTCGGAATGCATCACAAAACAAGTTCTAGAATCTAATATACTACCGGTTAACACTCTAAGCATTAAAGATGAATGCTTTAATTCCTACTAATCTAAGGGCGATCCTCACATTTTGGGTGGAATTTAGGTGGTAAAGGGTTTTTTGTGCTAGTCATGCAACTTCCTATCCGTGAGACGCTTTTGTTAAGACTAATGGCCCACTCCTATATATCAAGAAAAAATTTAAATTTGGTGCCAGAATGACCCTAACCGACATTTTCTCATGGTTTATTACACAAATACAATTGGACAAAGCAAATAATCAAGGATAAGCATAGTTTCAAAGTTCCCGTTTTATTTTCCCTCCCTACACTTAAACTGAACATTGTCTCCAATGTTCCCCGAAAGTATCAAAGTTATGATAATAGAAGGTAATTAAAAACGAAAGAAACTAATACTCCCCTGATTAGCTCGGTAGGATCCGTGTGTGAAGTAGTGGTTAAATCCTTTCCAAGAAGAATGTATGCGTGGAAAGCTCCTTCCAACCTTATGTATCTTCTTCTTGATAAATAAAACCTGCACACTTGAAGAAAACAAACAACCCAACGCATCAAACCGAACAAAGAAAAATCACAACAAGATGTAATTCCAGACTTAAATAAGATATAATGCTTGTGGAATGGATTTTTGCAGATTTTCTGAAAAATTAAGACCTGAAAAATTCCAAAAATTATAAGTAGCACAGAAAACGAGAAAAAGTTAGAAGTTGTTTCTACTCCTCCTGACGCCGTCAGGTTGTGATCCTGACGCCGTCAGGTTATCCTGACAGAAACTGATCTGCGATTTTCTGAAAAAAAATTATGGAAAATTTATATCTTTAGAATCTGGAAAATCCTGCAAAACATCCATTATGACTCGATACAAGCATTTGACTCTAACAAACACACATATATATCTTTTAAATAATTGTAATTCTCATGTTCACGTTTCTTTTGAAAACGTGTGTAATCCTCCCTACACTTATCCATTATGTAAAATACCTTTATATGTAATTAAGACGAGGTTAAAGACAAAATAAAGCATTTTTACAAATTCAAACATGAGAATGAACAATTAATAAAAGATATACGACACACCAATGAAAATGAAAAACAAATACACATGGGTTGCCTCGCAAGAAGTGCTTGTTTTTGTTCGAGTCACGAGCCTGATTCTACCCTTATTTAACGGATAAAGGGGAGGTTTTCCCTACACTTAGGTTTAAGTGCAGGTGATAGTAGCGATACACACCCTTAGGGTGGAAATTTGCTACGTGAGGAGAGGGTGATGGGTGATTTATATGCTTAAAGAAGTGTGCTCCATTCATTATAACCTTACCTAATTCAATTGGTGTAGCGGGTGAATCAAATCTCTCTCCTAAAAATGGATCATCTTCTATCAACTTCAAAAGATTCTTAGTTAAGGATCCATCTTGACCTAATAAACCCGGTTTAAACCTATAATGTTTCTTGTTATCAACCATGAATGGGTGATATAAGTGTGTAAGGTCATGAGTTACTCCTATATTAGCTTCCACTCTACATGGCCTAGAATCTACCACCTTTATCAAGCAACTATCCGGACTATCAATTTTGATGGGTGGATTGGGGCCTAATTCAATTCCAAGATTCACATCTAAAGACGGAAAATTGGGTAAGGTTTTTAGTTGAGGCTCCGGTTCATCAAAATTAGGAACTTTCCTAGGACTAAGAGAGAGGTCATGACAACAAGCATGTGATTCCTTGGGGGGTTTCGTCCTGCTTATTGGAATTGGAGAGGGTATGGGTATCATCCCAACGTTTTCCAGTATCGCATATACCTTTTCTATTTTAGGTATATTGTTCTTTGCGATTTCTTCACGGATTTCCAGCATGAAGTTGTCAGCTAGGCCTAAGAAAGTGTCATGAGTTTTTCGCATTTGAGCTTCGAGGCGTTTTATTTCATTTTCTTGCTTGTGGACAAATGTCAACATTATGTCCTCGAATTCATCTTGCCGGAACTTTCTTGGGAGCAAAAATTCCTTGACCGCATTCACATGTTTATCAGCATGAGTGGTTACTTCCATTAACGCCTTCACTTGGGCCTCCATACTCATAATTGCTTGTGCTCGGGAAGTTGACCCGTTCTCTTGGACAACTAGAATTTCCCAACTTTCCTCTTCATATTGAGCTAGGTCCTCAATAACCTCCCAGCATGCCTCAGCATTGAGGTTACTTAGCCTTCCACAGGTGGCATAATCAATGGTTCGTTGGAGGGAGAGACTGACATGATCATAGAAGAGTTGGACTTGGAGCCAGAGATCAATGCCATGATGAGGGACTTTATGAAGTAAGTCCTTGAATCGAGTCCATGCTTCATAGAGAGATTCACCTTGACGTTGTTGGAACATCAAGATGTCATTCCTAAGCTTAGTGGTTCTCCCCGGTGGGAAAAATTGAGCTAGGAAGCGAGACGTAAGATCATCCCAACTTGAGATGGAGCCGGCGGGAAGTCGCTCAAGCCAATTACTAGCTTGGTCCCGTAGAGAGAATTGGAAGATACGCAGGCGCGTAGTCTCCCGAGTAGTAGCATCAAGGTCGATGGAATCGACAATTTTAAGGAAATCCCTAAGATGCTGATTTGGATCTTCGGAACGAAGTCCATGGAATGTACATCCGTTTTGCACCAACCGGATGGTGTCGGATCGCAGGAACGTAGTTTGGGCATGGTCGGGAAGCTCAATGGTGTTCCTATAGCCTAAGTGGCTTGGTCTCGAGTATTCACCAAGAGTACGGGCTCTTGGCGGGTCATTTGGTGGTGGGTTGACGAATGGTGGTTGGTTATCACCTTCCATGATGAAAAGTGATGGAATTACGAACAAAGGTCACGAAGAAGGGGGATAGACTAAGAGAAAGCTAAAAATTAGAAAAATTTACTTGATAGGAATCAAGTAAAGAAACCTAAACGAGGTGGACTACTAACTAGCTATTCTAATCCCCGGCAGCAGCGCCAAAAACTTGATAACGCTACACGCGTCGTTCGGGGTCAAAGGAACTTCCTTTTTGTCGAGCAAGTTTTTCAACACCCTAGGCAGTGAACCTAATCGTTGTAGTGTAGTATTAGGGTAAGCCACGGGTATTGATATCGTTCTCTAGGGGAATAGGAATGCTAGTGAGAAGTTACTACGCTAAGGTTGGGGTTGAGGAACATTATTTTTTATCTTTTTATATTTTTAAGAAAAGGAAAGGTACGAATCTCGGGGTTTGAATTTGGGGGGTTGGTATTGCTACCGATTACTCTACTTATCTAATTATCTAATCTAAGGTGTATGTAGTCTATGTCTAATTATTGTGTGCTCGTATGATAGTTTAAAGATGTGTTTACTTAGGTTTTACTACTCCTTAATTATCTCCTATTGGTGGTTGAATAGTCATGTCCTTATTCCTAGTTGCGTTGTGTGTCTAAGGTTGTAGGGTATGCGTTTCTCCCTAACTCTTTGAACTTACCAAAGGGTCTCGTCTACAAAACCCACTAGGGATAATAAACTCTTACTCTAAGGCACTCTTTGGATGGTTTAGCTTACAACTACTCAAGGAGTCATATTCTAAGGTTCAAAAAGATTTAATCAATCATTAAGTACACAACGAATGACCTATCGCATTACTAGATCATTAATCAACTAAGATAAGAGACAACCAATCAATATTCAATAATTAAGTTTCATATTCCCTAAGCAAACACACAAGTAAATTAGCCGGACATGGAGAACATGCAAGCATACACACAAATAATCAAAGACATAATTGTATTAATGAAGTAAAACACTTATCTTGGTGTAAGATAGGGTTTGAAACCCTAAAATACTGTACAAGACAGCCTTGGTTCGGTTTTAGGTTTTTACTCCAAAAGACTACACACTAATACTGAAAAATTCGGATTCTATATATAAGATTACATCTGCGACGGCGTCACCTTATGTTTTGTGACGCCGTCGGGTCGCCGTCATTAGGGTTTCGTCTTGGCCACGTTAGACTTGCGACGGCATCACCTTATGCTTGTGACGCCGTCCTCTTCAGCTTCTGACGCCGTCTGGATTGCATCTAGGCCGTCTGAGTTGCGACGGCCTACTCTTTTATAACTTGACGTCGTCACTTGAAAATAGGAGTTTTGGCTTCTGTCCCGTCACAAAATCCTCCGACGGCGTCGAAATTTAACACCTGACGCCGTCACCTTATGTTTTCAGCAACTTTGAGTGTCTCGATTCTGACTTTGGCCATTTTCTTCGTATATTCGCGCCTTTTCGTCCAAATAAGTGCCATTCTAGCATTTTACCTTCAAGAGACCTAAAAACTGAAAAGGAAAGATATTAAGCAATAACAGATACAAAAGTGATCAAATAAGGGCTTAAACGACCCCTCAAAAAGGTACCTTTTAAAACCTTATCAAGTGTTAGAATTTCCTCTTCTCTTATTCTTGTTCATCTGATTTTTGCATGAACGTTATAAATGTTTTTTTTTTCTTTTTTCTTTTTCTTTTCTTTCTAGATCCAAAATAATTTCATACATCCTTTCTGTTTATCAACCATTAAATATAACTTGCTTCATTTTTTTTCCAAAAATGATGTCTAAAACCTAGACATACTAATTTTACCTCCAAATAAACCATTAAACACACACTGTTTTGTGATGAGATTTTTAAAAATGTTAAAGTCGTCATTTATTAACAGACCATAAACATCTACTATGTAAACTGTAATATTTTTTAAACCCTCATTCATTATAAAGTTGCTTAAAAACACATAAAATACTAGTAGTATAATTTTTACAAAACATAAGTTACTAAAACAGAGCATAAACTTCCTTTACAACATGTACACATGATAAGGATTTAAAACATACATTTTTAGGGGGTCATTTAAGCCCTAAATCGACACATTTTATATCCGTTACCACTTGAAATCGTTCCTTTTCACATTTTAGGTCTTTAGGAAGCAAAATGATGGAATGAAGCATATTTGGACAAAAAGAGGTGAAAACATGAAGAAAAAAGGCAAAGTCAAGATCCAAAGCAGTTTTTCAAGCCTGACGGCGTCCCAACCAAAGGGTGACACCGTCCCTAAGGAATAAATCTAATTAGAATGCAAGCGATGGCTCAGGTGATAAAGAGGTTCTAAAGCATGATGACGTCACGCCTAAACTCTGGAAGGCGTCTCCCTTGTTTTCTACACTAGACGCCCAAGAAACATCTCAAGGCGACGTCCTTCATGAAGACAGACGACATCACACTCATCAACTGACGTTGTCCCAACGATGACTTGGCCCAAACGAAACCCTAAAGACGGCGACCTGACGACGTCACCATCAAAAGGCGACGCCATCGCACTTGTAAATCTATATATAGAATTTGATTTTTCTGCATTTAGAGAGGTATAATTTTGGAGAGCAAACCCTAATTCATGTGTAGTCCGACTTGGACAATATTTTAGGGTTCCAAACCCTTCTTTGCATCATAAGATATGTTTGTTAATCCATTATATCATTATGTCTACCCTATGTTTAATTGTTTGTGTGTATGCATGCTTATTTACCATGAGTAGCTAAATTACTATTATGTTTGCTTAAATCTATGGAACATAGTTGTTAATTATTGTTAGGTTGTCTCTTGTCTTGATTGGTAGACGCTAGAGTAAGAAAAACTGACTTCTTCTTTCATTGTTGCGAGCTTGAACATCCTAAATAGCAAAAAAGCTTGAGAGTGCACTTGGGCCATCGTTGTGTTTATTGCGTGAGTTTTAGCTTTAGGATAATAGAGTATTCGGGGGAGATACTACGGTACTTGGCGATCCCGGATAGTCTAGAGGAGAGTTACGATTCATAGAACTAGGGAATTAGGCACCCCCTATGACCAAACGGAATACAACGCACCAATTAAGATGAGGATGTGACAATTCAATCGACCAATAAGAGATAACTAGGGAGTAAGAACATCTAAGTAAAAACACTTTTAATCATCATAAGAGCACACTTAACAAAACATATCCTATCCTTCCTTTTCATTGTTTAAGTAGTTAATTAGTTTAATTAATTAGTAGTTAAAATTGGTAGAAGTACCACTCCCACTCCTATACCCCGAGATATTTACTTGCTTTCTAAAAAACATAAAAAGACTAAAAAGAATCTCCCACAACCTTACCTTCTGGTCATACATATCTTCCTAGCATCTGTATTACCCTATAGAACGATCAACCCCCAGGCTTACCCATACTACACTGCAACGATTAGGTACAATGCTTAGAGGTTTGTAAAGCTTGCTCGTAGAAAAGGAAGTCTTTCGACCCCGAACCCACGCATCAAGTTTTTGGCGCCGGGGGCCGGGGAATAGAATAGCTAGTTAGTTTTCTATCTCGATTAGGTCTACTTGCTTGATTCCTATCAAGTGAGCTTTTTCTTTTTTTCTTAGCTTTCTTTTAGTCTACCCCCTTCTTTTTGCTTTTGTTCGTAACCTCGTCACTTTTCGTCATGGAAGGTGACAATCCACCCAACAACGATCCACCACCACTCGACCCGCCAAGAGGGCGTACTCTTGGTGAATACTCTAGACCGAGCCATCAAGGCTATAGGAACATCATTGAGCTCCCAATTCAAGCTCAAGTTACGGCCCTGCGATCCGACACCATCCGGTTGGTGCAAAAGGGATGTGCATTCCATGGACTTCGTTTCAAAGATCCTAATCAGCATCTCAAGGATTTCCTTAAAAACGTTAACTCCATTGACCTTGATGCTACCACTCGGGAGACCACGCGATTGCGTCTCTTCCAATTCTCTCCACGGGACCAAGCTAGTAATTGGCTTGAGCGACTTCCCGCATGATTCATCTCAAGTTGGGATGATCTCAATCCCCGCTTCCTCGCCCAATTTTTCCCACCGGGGAACCTAAGGAATGACATCTTGATGTTCCAACAACGTCAAGGCGAAACCCTTTATCAGGCGTGGACTCGATTCAAGGACTTACTCCACAAAGTCCCTCACCATGGCATTGATATTTGGCTCCAAATCCAAATCTTCTATGATCATGTCACTTCCTCCACTCGACAAACTATTGATTATGCCGCCGGTGGAAGATTAAGTAACCTCGATATTGAAACATTTTGGGAGGTCATCGAGGAGTTAGCACAAATAAATGGGAGGATCCGGTACTCCTTGAAGTAAGGAGTTTGGATGCCCATGAACAACTATTCAAAAGCATGGAGGGAAAAGTAAATGAGTTGATGAGGATGGAAATGTCCACACATGATCATAAAAAACTTCATGAACATGTGGACTTAGTCAAAGAGTTTATGCTTCCAGAAAATTTTTGACAAGATGAATTCGAGGACGTAATGTTGACATTCGTTAACAACCAAGAGAAAGAAATACAACTTCTCGAAGTTCACATCAGGAAAACCCGCGATAATATTTTGGAAGTAGCTAACAATTTCATGATAAAACTCCATGAAGAAATCGCAAAGGATGCTATACCTAGAAAGATCGAAAAGGTATTAGCGATACTGGAGCTCATAAATGTAGTTATTGAACCCCCTCCAAGCCCAAACAACGAGATAATCCCCCTCGTGAACTCACAATATAGAAAACGCTCTTTCCTTAACACTCCTTGCACAAAAGAAATATGTCCTAGAGACATGTTCATTGGAAGAGTGCAAGTTACACTTCCCAACTTTCATAACATAAGGAAACGTTCCTTTGGGTTTATGTAACCACCGGTAAATTTTCACTTGTATGATATTCTAACTAAAGAATACTTATCCATTTTTCACGTCTAATTTTTTTTTTACAAACGTTATCTGTTTATCTAATCACAACTAACTAATATGACATAACTCACAATTCTTAATAAATATACACACCAACACCAGAATGTCTTAAGTTCATTCCTTATACGTCAAGTATAAAATTTTTCAACTTTTATTTACCACTTTACGTTATTTCATAAATGTACGATTATTAAACATTCAAACTAAACGTTTTCTATCTATTGGAGTTTTCATGAAACCATAATTTATTATAACTATGATTTCACGTAACTAACCCATCAACACTAAAGTACAACATTTTATACCTAGAGTACAAGTCATTAAAGCACGGAACCTAGCTATACTTTAATTTCCATTACAAGCCCTAATATACAACTCTATGATTTTATGTGCATGATATATTTCCAAAATACAAATGTACAAGTCTTTCAAGCACATGTACAAGTCTTTAATGCATACAAGCTTAATACTTATATATATCATATTATAAACCTCAATGTACCTATCTTAAAGCACATGATACAAACCTATAATGCACAAGCCCTTAAAATTGATATTTTTAGAATTTACAAGTCTAAAGTACAACTCCCCAATGCTTGTGGTACAAGTATTTTATGCATATATGTTAAACATGTCATTTACCTAAGTTAAACTAACATAAACTTAACTAAGCAACCTAATCTAGTTTCATAACAAACTAAACTCTAACTAAGCATATATGAGCACAAATGAGCCACATCACTCTTCTTCTTCAAACCTAGGTAAAAAATGTGACACATAGTCTTGTTGGAAACAATTAAGACCAAGCTACTTAGCTACAATAATTACCACACAAGACCAAATGGTCCATGATTTCACACCTCACCTTGTTCCCTATCTTACACCTTCTTATGGTTATAAACCAATACAAGTAGCCAAACCCAAATCCCTCTTGCCTATATATATATGACCATGCATACACACATCTTCATCATTCCATACAATCTATCTCACCACACTCTAATACACTCTCACTTACTGAAATTACAACCTAAGAGAAGTAGAAAGGAAGTAGGAACAAGTGCATGAAGCTTTGGCTAGCCAAATTCCAAGTTTGAAGACCCTTTGATGACTTTCTTTCATAAACGAATAACAAGAAAGTTGTAAGTCTTTTAAACCCATTTAATTTTGTTAACAATTTTAATATCAAGTACATACTGTTAAAAATGATTTTACAAGGAAAACGCGGCAATTTGAATCACTTAAAACGAGTAAACGAGTCAAAAGATACGGTCTAATGAAGTTACTAAAAATCTGTCCAAAACTTTTTGTGGACAGAAGGGTCGGGCACGCAAAACGAGGCACTTCTGGTTCGTTTCATAAAAAATTTAAAGCACGAAAGTTGTCCGGAACGATGTTTTCTTCAAAAACTCAGGTGCACGGGTCCAGAAAACGCATAACGAAGTCATATTTTAATAAAAATCCCAACAGCTGTATTGATTTTATAAAAACCAAACGCCCCTACTTGCGCCCCATTTTTCTACATTGGGTTGAAGGTATTAGGACCAACCAATGGACCTTTGTAATCACCACCTAGGAAACTATAAAACGCCCCCATAAGCTGGTTGAAAAGCCTTAGTGTCTTGCATAAAAACGACACTCCTTTAGGGCCATATGTCCTATACACCAGGTTTTTGGGAAAAACTTGGGATTTTTGATAAAATCAATTTTGAACTATCCTAGAAACATTGAAAATGAGTTAAACAATATGTCACAAGGTTGCATGCAAAGGTTATAAAATTTTATTGTTTGAAAACAAGATTTTCAATTTGTCAAAACTAGCCTAAGTAGCCCTTTTCAATAATTAATATCTCGCTAATTAAAGAGTTGTAAACTATGAGAGTTACACCGTTTTAAAGAGCTCGCTGCAAGGATTTTAAAACCCCAAGAATTTCATTAAAAACCCTTATGGTCTCTTTTATAATCAATCAAAAATAAGGTGACTCGTAAAGATTTTCATAAATAACTCTTGAAAATTTGAGTCTTATGATCTATAGGATGATAGAGAATGACTTAAAATGAGTTAATTAACTATTATGATGTCCCTAGATTATACCGTAAAAGTTAATGGGTCAAAAATGAATTTTTCTTAAACCGCGTCGTGGCCAAGTGGCCATGTTCACGGACTTGTTTCTCTCTAACCAAAGATGACTAGAATATGAGGCCTATACCATTTTGAAGAGCTTACAGCAAAGTTTTTAAAGGATCAATTTCTTTGTAAAAACATTGGATTGACTCGTGTAAAATCTATCCTCATTTGGGCCCGTTATCGCCCAAAACCAACACTTTTCACATAAGGCACCTAACCCCCTACTTTGGGAAATCATTGCGACCAAACCGTAAGAGCTTAAGACTTCTAGTTTGAACCATTAGAAATACCACCCGAAAAACTCTTGAAGGGATCAAGAACGTAATAAAAACCTCTTAAGGCCTCGCTTATATTTACCCTTACTTTTGTCGATTTAGGCCTAAAACAAGTAAATTTTTCTTATAAACCTACAAGGATAAAAGTTGTAATTTTTGAAAGATAAAGTTTTCTTGGGAAAAAAATGTAATTTCTTCAAAGTTAATTGTACAAGGGCTGATTTTGTCAATAACCCATAGTTGAGGGTATAAAGTGTCATTTTTGAAAGTGCAAGGGTAAAAACCGTAAATATTCAAAATTGTAAAAATATAACATTTTGGAAACATATCATATGTAACAACTTGGGTTTCGATAAAACTTATTAACAATCATCCGAGCCATAAAAATAAGTATGATAAGTATTACTAAATTTTGAAGAGACTTCATGTTTACCCAACTATCGATAAAGCATTATCATCGCATAAACTTGAATTCGAATACTAAAAACATGACATACTAACTCAGGTCACGAGTCGGAGCAGTTTATTCACATTACTTAATTTGTTTTCCATCCAGACTACTGTAACATCGAGGTGAGTCATAGCCCCTCTTTTCCTTATTTTGAACGTTTTGGGGGAGATACATGCTCAAATATTGCTTTATATTTTTACATTTATTTTAAACTCTTATGAATTAGTGTAAGTTTCATAGCCCCATTTTCAATCATTTTATACTATTTTTGGGGGAGATACATGCTCAATTACATATTTTTACTTTCTCAAGTACTCTAAAACTTTTACATATTACTGTGAGTTCATAGTCCCACTTTTTACTTGTTTTTCAAACTTGTGGGGAGATACATGCTACAAAATCGAACACAAGTATTTTTCTATGCTATACCTACACCTGATTGCTATTGCTTAAGTACTTACTGTTGCCACTAAAAGTCCCTCATATCATGAACCATTAATCACTTGCGAGTGAACGCGAATATAGTGTTAGGTCACCATATATGTAACACAAGCAACAATAGAAGAAATAGATGAAGAGAGGATCGGTTGAAACCTTATCCAAATACACGATATAATGAGAGAAAGGTTAATGCAAAGAGTGAAATAGAAAAGAGAACAACCAACCCTCAAGTGAGGGTTATACAAGAGTATTTATAGGGCAAGGAGCTAGGGCAACACATCTAGACTCCTTCCCTTCTTATGGGCTTGGGCCAAGGCTTATGGGCCTTCTACATAAGCCTTAGCTTAATAACAAACATAAAGGCCATATTAAGCTAACTATTACATATGAATCACTAACACTTGAATTAAGGTTTAGGAGTGATTCCAACAATCTCCCCCTAAGTGTTGGTGATGAATGAAAGAGTAATAAACGTTGTAGGTGCATATGTAATAGTAGCTTTGACGTCTTCTCACATTCTTCTTTCTTGTGAGAAGAAGTGTCTTGATACGAACAATCTCCCCAGAGTAGAGAAATTGTTTCCTTTGAACAGTTCTGCTTTGACGTCATTATTTTCTTTGTTCTTTGATCTTTTTTATTTGTGATGATAGTGATAGTATGTTATTGTTGTCTGCATCAGGTCTGCTTCGTTGCTCCAGTGTCTCCACGTCTTTCTCCAACATGCTCACACGCTCTTTAACGTTGGATTACAGTACTGGTGAAGTTCTCTTAGTCTTTAAACTTTGTAGATTCTTTGATTTGACGACGAATCATTCTGACTTTTGTGTTGCCTTTTGAGGGAACTTGCATTAGTGATGATGTTGGTATGAGCATGTGAAGAATCTGCACGATCAGTCCGCTCCAGAACTTCCATAAGAAGAAAACATACACACGGTTAGTAATAAGTGGATTCCGGCACTTACAAGTTTTAATTTCGAGGGTGTTAACATCATAGTGTGAAAACACATCTCTAATTTTCACAAAGGCCGTTCCTGAACTGGAGTCCCACAAGTGAGATAACACGATGTACCGAAGTACACCTACAGTTTAGATGAGTCGCTGAGGTACACCGAAGCATCACCTCACGACTGTAGACCATTTGAGACACACTAAGCGTAATCCACGGGGAGTTACCGAAGTGACCTGCTGTCAGGGCTGTTAGATGTTGACCCTGGCAGGAGTTTCCATTCAATCACTGAGGATCAAATATGTGAACCTCTCATAAGTGTTCTCGACAGATTGCTAAGATCTGTGAAGGACACGATAATATATCACTTGCGTTCTTATTGTTGAACGACAAGCGATGAATTGTCAAGTGTACCTAAGAGATCTTTTGATGAATCTCATGGCTCTAGACTCAATAGTGCACTTTGGTTTTCCTGAGCGGAGACTAGGGAGAGGGTCTCCTTCTTCAATACCAGCAATCTCTAAGAGAAAGCCGATAGTTTACGTAGGGTTCCCTGTGAGAATGAAACAAGCTTCTGTTGGGAGAAACTTGAGTGGCTAAGAAGGTTTAGTGCATGCGTCACTGGGTCCATGACGACTTTTATCTTCAATACCGATGTCATCTAGTGACGACCAGTAGCATATGAATTGAACCCGGTGTCTGCCCCTAAGTTGAATAATCTTGGAGGGCTATTTCTTTTCACCCTTTTCTTTGCTTTTCTTTTTAATTCTTCAACTCCTTCTTTCTCCGATTCTCATTTTCTCCTTTTTATAATCATACCTAAGGACTTCTAAGTACTAACTATTTGTGATGTCCTTGGGTAGATCCCTCCGGCTCTGGCGGATCATAGGACGGTTATTCCTAACCTTAGTTACCTTATAACTCCATGACTAACCTTTGTTGCCATAAAACCATTTTCCTGAAAATCTCTGTTAGGAATTAGAAATTCCCGGTATTAAAGTGTCGGTCACCTCAAGTATATGTAATCGTTAGAAAGCTCGTAGTCGTAGTTCTTTTATGTTAAGTAGTAATTTAGTTAAGTAACACCGTGGAGGACGGACGGGTCTTTACCCACTGTATGGCTGATCCACAGCCCAAAGTGTGGCGAGTTATGTAAGACTATAAATACTCTCTACCTTCCAAGGTAGAGAGTTGGAGCTCATAATAAGATCTTTCACTTTCTCTCACTAAGTTCCCTAAACCTCTAACTTTCTCTCTCTAGAATTCCATCTATATGCTACTTTGTGTTATGGTTTGATGTGTATGTGAAAAGTTAATATCTAACAATTGGTATCAAGAGCCATGGTTAGATCATATCTTGCACATCTTTGGATTTATAGTGGTTTTTAGGTGGTTTTTGAGTTTGAAAAAGTTTAGTGGTTTTTGCATCATTTGGTTGATCTCTTGTGTTAAAGTTTGAATTTTGTTGGTACTTTTATGTTTAGAATCATCAAAAGTGTTTAGGTTTTCATTTGGTAAGCTTGAATCATCTTGGTTGGGTTGTTTTTGGATAGAAAAGTGATGTTTTTATGGTTTTTCATGGTAGCGAGTTAGTTCACGGATAAGTTTTCTTTGTAGCGACTTGCTTCACAAAATTGTAGCGAGTTACAGTGTTAAAGCTAGCGAGTTAGAGCTAGCGAGTTAAAGTACAAGTAGTGGAATCTCCACTACGGGTAGCGACTTGTTGTAGCGACTTGGTCAGTAGCGAGTTGCTCTTTAGCGACTTGTGTTTCTAGCGACTTGTGTAGCGAATTGCTGCCAAAATTTGGTTAGCGACTTGGTCCTTAGCGAGTTACTACTTAGCGACTTGTTTTTCTGTTAGCGACTTGGGAGTCTAGCGACTTGGCTGTCTAGCGAATTAATTGGTAGCGACTTAGTGGATTTGTTTCTAGCGACTTAGAGCTTTATCATCTAGCGACTTGAGTGATTGTTTACGGTTTTCTCTTGATTTAGTAAAATCCCGTGAAAGAATCTATTTCCCGGTTTAATCATTGAGTTATAAAATCCCGTATAATCTGTTAACATGTCTACCAACGTCCCTACTGTCATCTCCACTGTTGCCGAGGATGTTCAAGCAGCTGGCTCAGATACTCGTCCACCCATGCTTGACAGAACTGACTACGATTCTTGGGCTCAACGAATCAGATTGTATTGCCTTGGAAAGGAAAATGGTGTCAATATTCTCAAATCCATTGATGAAGGACCATATCGAGTTGAAACGACTAGAGACATACTTGATACTAATGAAGATGGTACTCCTATTTACGGAATGGACAGACCTAAGATGTATGATGAGCTTGATGATAAGGAGAAAAAGAGGTTTGATGCAGATATCAGGGCTTCAAACATTGTTCTTCAAGGTCTTCCTAAAGACATCTACAAGCTGATCAATCATAACACTGAAGCAAAGGCAGTTTGGGATAATGTTAAGATGCTTCTCTCAGGTTCAGAACTAACTGTGGAAGACAGAGAATCCCAACTCTATGACGAATTTGAGCACTTCAAGATGAAACCGGATGAGAGTGTCTATGAGTACTATGTGAGATTTCATAAGTTAGTGAATGACATGAGGAACATCAGAATGACTATGCCTAACATTCAGCTCAATTCAAAGTTTGTGAACAACATGAATCCCGAATGGCACAAGTTTGTCACAGCTGTGAAGCTCACTAAAGGATTGAAGAATACAAACTATGAGCAACTCTATGCCTTCCTCCTTCAGAATGAGAGACATGCCATGTTTGAAAAATTGATTCTCAATCAGTTCAAAACCAACCAGGGAGAGACAAGTTCGTCTAATGACTCAACAGCTTTCTACTCAAACATTGGAATCACAACCAAAGCATCACAAGTCATACCCTTGGGCAATGGTAATCACAAACTCATTCCTGATCCTATGTTCAAACAAGCTGATGCTGATGCACGCGTGGGTAACATCATTAATCAACTAGCTCTACTCATTAGTCAAAACATGAATGCTCTCCCACAAACCAACAACAACCTCAGAACTGCATCTAACCCACATAATCAAGCCACTGTTAAAGATGGAAGGATTGTGGTGCAACCAGTTCAGGAAAGACAGTATGATCAGGGAAGGGGAGGTGCTGGTAGAGGATATGTGGGCAATCAGAATCGAGGAAGGAATGGTAACCAAGGTCAAGCTAAGCCAATCAAATGCTATAACTGTGGTGGTGAGGGACACATTGCAAGGAACTGCACATCTCCAAAGCGTCCACAGAATGCTGATTACTTCAGAGATAAGATGTTACTGGCACAAGCTCAGGACAATGGTGCTGCGTTGGATGAAGAGGAACTGCTGTTTCTTGCTGAGGGTAATGCCAAGACCTATGATGCAGATGTGGATGAGCAGCCTATTCAGGAGATAGGTCACAATCATCAGAACGCCTTTCAAGTCGCTGACTGTGATGCATACGACTCTGATGTAGATGATGGACCTACTGCACACACAATCTTTATGGCTAGCATCTCTCCAATGGTTTCTCCCAAGATCTCTTCTTCACCACAAGCTGGCCCATCCAAGGACAAACTCATCTCAGAGGTATTAAAGCTATACGATGATGCTGATGTGCAACAGATGCATGACATAGTACAACCAACTGAAACTATTGAATCAAATATTGAAAATATGGGTAATATCAATATTGTCCCATACGATCAATACGTGAAACAAAGTGAAAGTGAAGTTGTACCAAGTGATGCATCTTCTGCAGTCAACAATGACTATGTCTTTGATGAATACACTGCATGTGCCCCTGATGATTCCATAATTTCTGAACTAAATGCTTATAAAGAACGTGTTGCTATTTATGAACAACGCGCTAAATTTGAGTTGACCACTCGTGAGCAGGAAATGGATGACCAAGTGCGTACAGTAATTAGAAAAAGTAATTTTAGAGAAGAAGTATTGAAACAAGAATTAAATTCTTTGCAAGAAAAACTTTCTAAAACAGCTAAGCAAAAACAAGAACTTCAAGAAAATGTGAAAATGCTTAAGCAAGAATTTAATGCAAAAGAATCAAAGCTCTTGAGAGATTTTTCTAATCTGAAAACTTTGAAAAACAAACTTGAAAACAAGTTGTACATGCAAGGAAACACCATTCAGACTGCTCACATGATCACTAAGCATAGAGTTCTAAGCGATAAGCATAGTGTTCCCATTATAGATAAACCCAACCCTGAGTATGGAAAGATAGCAAAAGCAGCTCAAAGTGTTATCTATGATGGTAATGAGATTCTTAAACCTAGACAAAAACCTAGTTGCATTGAGTGCACTGAGGATGACAAGAAAATAGATGAAGTCACTAGGGAGAAGATGAATAAGAAACTAAATGACCCTAAGTGCAAAGAGAAGAAAGTAATTATCACTCCCCATGACTACAAGAAGGAAAACTGGATTTCCTTGAACAAGTTTAAGACTCAGACATTGTTAACTCCCGAACAAGTCTTCTGGAAAATGGATTTAGATAAGCTGAAAGCTGAAAATATTGCTGTAACAAACCCTCCCCTTTGGAAAATGCCTAGAGCAACTGTGTATCCTCCTAACACACCAATGCATCTTGTTCCTAGAACAATTGCCACTAAAAGCAAGACCTTAATTAGCCAATACGTTATTTTTCAACTATTTGTTGATTTTGAGAAAACTTGCAAGAAAAGGATCACACCCACTGGCATAACTGAAGGAGAAAGGGGTTTTGAACAAATGAAAGAATGTTATTTAACTGAGGTCATGCCTTTCTTTAAACTTCTAAAAGATCACTTTGAGAGTCTTAAAAAGGGGATAGAAACAGACATCAAGGGAATGGAAAAGGAATTTGATGCAATAATAGTTGAAATTAGTGACTATGAGCGTGCACTAAAATATAATGAGATTGAGAGAAAGAACCTGCATACATTAAATGAGAATCTTATTACTGAATGTGTTGCTCAAGATGTCTTTTTCACTGCTTCAAATTGCTCTATTAATGCTTCCAAATTTCATGAACTATCTGTGGCCCTGAAAGTCTCCCATGATCGTGTCATTGAGCTTGAAAAAACTAATTCCAAACTAAATGAGAAAATTGAACTGGATGATCATGACAATTTGGTTAAACATTTTTCTAAACTAGAAGTTGAGTATTTTAATCTACAACTAAAATATCAACATCTCAAAGAAAATGTCAAAACTTCAAATATCAAGACATCTTCAGATGCTCCAGAGTTTGATGCAGTTTTTCAAATTAACAAACGAGATGAACAGATTCAAGCTCAGTGTAACACGATCAGAAAGTTGAAAACCCAAATCTCTCAATTAAAGGGTCAAACGAACAATATGACAGGCTCCCAAATGCCTCCTTCTTTAGATTCTCAGAATTCTCAAACGTTTCATCTTCAAAACCTAGTAAATGCTTTACAAAAGGAAAACGAAAGTTTTCTAGAAGAAAATGAAAAGGTTAAACGTCATTTCAATGAGTTGTTTGAATCAATTAAAGTCACTCGTAACAAAAACAACGAACAAATAACTTCATTGCAAAAGGAAATCGAGAATCTGAAGAGTCAGGTAAAAGGGAAAATGCCAATGATCAATGAGGAGAATGTTGTATCTAAGGTTCGCTCTAGTAATAAATATGCTTTATCTGTGACATATGTCCCCCCTCATCTAAGGAACAACAAACTTGCCATTCAAACATATTTCTCATCCCTTAAGGATTGCTTAGAATGCCTGCGTGAGATTGTTGAAGAGGATAAGCTAGAGAAACCTCATGATAATGCAATTGGACATGCATGCTCATATGCCAAACGATCTCAAGAAATCTTAGAATGTTTGATCACAATATGCCCAAAGACATTAGGTGAGAGAGTTAACCCTTTGATTCCATGCTCGATGCCTAAGGCCAAACATGACATGCACTCGATTCCCAATGGCTTGAATGTGAGAAGTAGTGTACCATTGAGTAGTTCAGATTCTAGATCTGTCAATGCTAGGAAAGTGAACTCAAGTGTGCCTTCTAGAAGTACTTGTCTCAGTACCTCTAGCGTTAAGAATGTGATCCTTAGTGCACCTGCATGTAGTTCAGATCCCAGCACATCTAAACAGGTGATGCAAAGAGTAGTAAAACAAACTAATGTTCCCATTCCCTCTACAGGAGTAATCAGTGACACTAAAGGGAGCAGGTCAAAGTCTCAAGACAATACAAGGAATGATAGGACCTCTCAAGCTAAGAATGTGCACTGGAAGAAAGTAGAAGAACAATCTAGGAACCTTAAGCTTGAATCGAATAAAACGAATCGTGTTGATTCTAGTATTAGCCATAAGCGTACTGTAATTAATTCGAATTCTGATACTATTTGCAAAACTTGTACTGATGTTTGCTTGAATTCTGTTTCTAATCATGGATGTGAGGTCAATGCTTTGC
This sequence comes from Chrysanthemum seticuspe, assembly GCA_019973895.1. NCBI lineage: Eukaryota > Viridiplantae > Streptophyta > Magnoliopsida > Asterales > Asteraceae > Chrysanthemum > Chrysanthemum seticuspe. Next base: position 120,313,141 of record BPTQ01000004.1, on the reverse strand, counting down.
CTAATGATGTTAATTGTCCAGTTAATACTGTTAATGCTAAAATTCATACTAAAAAGGCTAAAAGGCAAAAGCAAAAGAGAGTTAGAAAACAATGGAAACCCACAGGAAGAACATTCAGCAGAATAGGCTTTTATTGGATACCTGTTGGTCATAAGACTAATCAGATAATGCCCACTAGAAAATGGATGCCTACTGGTAGAACTATTCCCTTAAGAAGTGGTCACACTGTAAATAGGGTTAATACAGACACTAGTATTGCATCTATTCACAATGATTCCATTACCTCACTGTCTGATATGAATGCTTCTATTTCTGATGTGGGTGGTCCAACTGTTGCTACTAACCAAATGGAACCCATTCTTGCATGGGGATCCCAATTATCCAGTTATCCATTCTTGTCTGTGTTCAACTGCAGATCGTTCAAATCGTTCTGTGGTACCTGGACTCAGGCTGTTCCAAGCATATGACTGGAGACCGGTCACGGCTCATGAACTTCGTGAGCAAATTCATCGGGACTGTTAGATTTGGTAATGATCATTTCGGTGCTATTATGGGTTATGGAGATTATGTTGTTGGTGATAGTGTCATCTCCAGAGTGTATTATGTGGAAGGTTTAGGTCATAATCTGTTCTCTGTTGGTCAATTCTGTGATTCTGATCTAGAAGTAGCCTTCAGAAAACATACCTGCTTCGTTAGAGATCTTAATGGTAAGGAACTGTTGAAAGGAACTCGTGGCTCAAACCTTTACACTATCTCTATCGATGACATGATGAGAGCTTCACCAATCTGCTTGTTATCAAAGGCTTCAAAGACAAAGTCATGGTTATGGCATCGTCGTCTCAATCACTTGAACTTCGGCACCATCAACGATCTTTCCAGAAAGGACTTAGTTGTAGGTTTACCTAGACTAAAGTATGAAAAGGATCATCTTTGTTCAGCATGTCAATTGGGAAAAAGCAAGAAGTATGCCCATAAACCCAAACCTACTAACTCTGTCACAGAAGTTCTTCATATGATTCATATGGATTTATGTGGACCAATGAGGGTGCAGAATATCTTTGGGAAGAAATATGTGTTAGTTGTGGTTGATGATTATTCTAGATTCACCTGGGTCAAGTTCTTAAGGACAAAGGATGAAACTCCTGATATCATCATCAAACTCATCAAACAGCTGCAGGTTAGACTAAACAAAACTGTCAGAATTATCAGAACAGACAATGGAACTGAGTTTGTCAACAAACAACTTAGTGAATTCTATGAAAGCGTTGGAATCAGCCATCAAAGAAGTGTTCCACGAACCCCTCAACAGAACGGTGTAGTTGAAAGACGAAATCGTACTCTTGTTGAAGCTGCTAGAACAATGCTGATCTACTCAAAGGTTCCTAATGTTTCTCTGGGCTGAAGCAATTGCCACTGCATGCTACACACAAAATCGTTCCCTGATTCACACCATTCATGGAAAAACTCCATATGAACTTGTCCACAACAGAAAACCTAATCTATCTTTCCTTCGTGTGTTTGGTGCCTTGTGCTATCCAACTAATGAGGGTCAAGACTTGGGCAAACTTAGAGCTAAAGCTGACATTGGAGTATTTGTAGGATATGCACCAAACAAAAAGGGATACCGAATCTACAACAAAAGAACCCGAAATATCATGGAAACAATTCACGTTACGTTTGATGAGCTGACCGGTCAAATGGCTCCTGGACACTCCAGCTCAGGACCCGCACTTCAAAACAGTCCTATTGGTTCATCCCTTGTTCCAAACTCCTCTCAAGAAACACCATATGTACCTCCATCTGAAGATGATGTAAAGAAATTGTTTGATCCAATGTTTGATGAACTGTATGAGTCTACTACTAATGAGGTGCTGATCCCTACAACAGAGGATGCTCATATTCCAGTGAATGAAGTCAATCCATCAGTTTCAACATCTGTAAGTCAAGAAGCACCTGCTGCTGATCCTTCAGTCTCATCAACAAATCATCATTCTTCAAATGTACATCATGGAAATGTTTCTGGCATCAATGATGAAGTTAATCCCTTTGCGACTCCTGAAGATGCTCCATTTGAAAACATATTTGCTACTCCTGAATCATCATCAGAACCATCTTCTTCAGGAGACATCGACTCAGCTACTTCAGTTCCTCAACAAATGCCACATGAACACCTCAGAAAATGGACTCACGATCATCCATTAGACAACATCATTGGAAATCCCTCTCGTCCTGTATCAACCCGGAAGCAACTCGCAACCGATGCCTTATGGTGCTTCTTCAACTCCGTACTATCTAAGATCGAACCAAAAGATGTTAAAACTGCTATGAATGAAGATAGCTGGTTCAATGCTATGCAAGATGAAATTCATGAGTTTGATCGTCTTGATGTATGGGAGTTAGTACCTGCTCCAGACTGTGCTATGATTATAGCTCTAAAATGGATCTTCAAAGTAAAACTTGATGAGCATGGTGATGTGTTGAAGAACAAGGCTCGATTAGTTGCTAAAGGATATCGTCAAGAGGAGGGTATAGACTTTGAAGAATCTTTTGCTCCAGTTGCTCGAATCGAGGCAATCAGAATCTTTTTGGCTAATGCTGCTAGTAAGAACATGGTGGTATATCAGATGGATGTAAAGACGGCATTTCTGAACGGAGATCTTAAGGAAGTTGTCTACGTCAGCCAACCTGAAGGATTTGTGAACCAAGAGCATCCTACTCACGTTTATCGTTTGAAGAAGGCTCTTTACAGTTTAAAGCAAGCTCCAAGGGCATGGTATGATACACTGTCAAAGTTTCTTCTATCAACCGGATTCATCAAAGGAGCAGTTGATCCTACATTGTTCACCAGGAAGTCAGGCAAACATTTGATTCATGTTCAAATTTATGTTGATGATATTATCTTTGCCTCGACTGACCCAATGGAATGTGATCGTTTTTCAAATGAAATGAGTTCAAAGTTTCAAATGTCAATGATGGGACAAATGTCATTTTTCTTGGGATTACAAATTTCTCAAAGTCCCGGAGGCATTTTCATAAATCAATCTAAATATGCAACAGAGATTTTAAAGAAATTTGGATTTGATTCAAGTGACCCTGTTGACACCCCCATGATTGACCGAACCAAACTAGATGAGGACCTCTCAGGGATCATGATTGACCAAACGAAATATAGGAGTATGATTGGATCCCTGATGTATCTCACTGCTAGTAGACCAGACATCTTGTTCTCTGTGTGCATGTGTGCTAGATACCAGGCTAAGCCTACTAAAAAGCACCTTGAAGCAGTTAAACGGGTCTTTCGGTATCTCCAAGGAACCATCAATATGGGACTATGGTACCCGAAGGACACCGGTATGTCACTAACGGCCTATGCAGATGCTGATCATGCAGGTTGTCAAGATACACGTCGAAGTACGTCTGGAGGTGCTCAGTTTTTGGGTGATAAGCTTGTGAGCTGGTCTTCAAAGAAGCAAACGAGTACTTCTATTTCCTCTACAGAGGCTGAATACATAGCCATGTCATCTTGTTGTGCTCAAATCTTATGGATGAGATCTCAATTATCTGACTATGGCTTTGAATTCAACAAAATCCCTCTGTACTGTGATAATAAAAGTGCTATTGCTCTCTCATGCAACAACGTTCAACACTCAAGAGCAAAGCATATCGACATTCGACATCATTTCATCAGGGAACAAGTGGAAAAAGGTGTGGTGGAACTATATTTTGTGAGGTCTGAATATCAGTTAGCGGACATCTTCACCAAAGCTCTTCCACGAGAACGTTTTGAGTTTATTCTTCCACGTCTTGGTTTGAAAAGCCTTCAACCAGAAACTCTCAAACGCCTTCAGGAGGAAGACGAAGAGTAAAGGTCTTTCTTCATCTATCTCTTGTAAATATTTATTTGAAAAACAAAATACAAAATTATAAAACTTTCAAAATCCATAAAAATCTGAAAAATTCGAAAAATCTTCAAAAAAATATTGTCATTTTTGTCATGTTTCTTTCCGGTTCGATAATATCTACGGTCTTTGTGCTGTCATTCAAAGAATGACACGGGACTTTAGATGTTGTTCGAATTTTTATATATATATATATAAAAAAAAAAAAAAGAAACAGAGCCATAACCCGGTTTATTGTCATCTTCAGGCAATAACCCGGTTTTAAAGAAAGAACAGAGCCATGTTTTACCATGTTTTCAAATCCTATGCTCTGATTCTATAAACTCCTATCTGCTGAAAACTAAATGCTTTGAAAAATAACTCAATCTCTATTTTTGATAATCATCAGGACTTATGTGTCAAAATCTCTATCTCTCAATCAACAACCTACGTCATTGATTGAGGGGGAGAATGATTTCAATTAAATTAAAAAGTTATTTGGCATTAAATTGTTTTCAAAAGATATACATGCATGTTTTATAAATGGAGTTTAAAGTCTTAAAATCCGATCCTTATCAGTTCAAACGCTTTCACAATCAAGTCACAATTCTCCCTAAAAGCTTTCAAAATCAATTTAAATCTATACGAGATCACAAATCTCAAATGATTTGATAATTGTGATCGGGGGAGAATGTGTGATTTAAATTAGATTTAAACTGATATTAAGGTAAATGGTTTCACATGAATGAACATGCTGTCCCTCCCACATGTGACAAACGATTTCAATTTTTCAATGCACATGTTGAGGGGGAGCACCTATCTTAAACCTATGCTTTGAAACGTGATCATTTATCCCAATGTGCAGGTTCCCTCTAGTATGTGCAAAACTCTTTTCAAACCTCGAGGCACATATTGAGGGGGAGCGAATTTATGGAAACCTCATCCTTCCCGGAAATGCCATATTTACTTGATCTGTTGAGGGAAGCGATGTTGATATCTTTTAGAAAATGGTAATCAAAGAAGTTAATTCTTTCTCTTGCCTCCGTGTGCAAAAAATTCTTTCAAATATTTGATGCACATGTTGAGGGGGAGTTCTCGTTCTAAAAATATCAAAAACAATTCAAGTACAAAATGCTTTGATAATATATCACAAGTATCTGAATTGATTTTCAAATGGTTTTCAATTGGATCCAATGGCAGATGAACAATACCAAATTGACCGACCAACTTTACTTTATGTACGGTGATATAAGGATGATAAGGTTAGGTATTGGTTCCCATGATCCGCCAGAACCGGAGGGATCTACCCAGGGACAATCCACTAGTTAGTGTAGAAGTCCTTAGGTATGATGATAAAAGGAGAAAAGTGAGATATGGGAAGAGTGCAGACTAAGACTGAGCTAGTACTGGAATAAACCCAACAAGGTAATAGCTATGAAGTCTCGGTAAGCACTGAAGAGGTTGAAGAATTAAAAAGAATTGAATGAAAATAGGGTGAAAACAAATAGCCCTCCATTAATTCAACCTTAGGGCAGAAACCGGGTTCACTTCATATGCTACTGATGGTAACATCGGTATTGAAGACAAGACGTCATGGACCCAGTGACGCACTGCACTTCAACTTTCCAAACCACTCAAGTTCCTCTTAAAAGGACTTGTTTCATTCTCACGGGGAACCGACATTATCTATCGACTTTCTCTTAGAGATGGTTGATATTGAAGAAGGAGACCCTCTCCCTAGTCTCCGTTATAGGATCCAAATATGCACAAATTAAGTCTAGAGCCACGAGATCATCAATAAATCTCATTAGGACACTTTCAATGAAGACTCTCTGTTTCACACAATGTGGAAAGAGAGATTATATCATGAGTCCTACGCATTATCCTTGTGGTATTGCCAGAACATCTGAGTGATGTGTTTACACACTCACAATGAAGATGGAAAGCCTTCTGGAGCCAACATCAAACAAGCTCCTGGTAGGTGGCATGTGAGATCTATTATATGGATCAACCATGTGACAACTGAACAGAAACAATGGGGCGATTCAATTTCTTGAATCAATCCTGGTTCAGGTTAGGGATTGACGGATACCTTTGAAAAACCGGTCTTTGTGCTTATAAACTCTTTTCTTTAGCACATCGACCGTGTACTCATTTTTCAAACCAAAAGGTATTTTTATGATTGATAATTGATTTTCAATAAAACCTTCGTTGTATTGCAAAAACAATTTCTATTGAGCAATACACGACTGTTTTTCAAATCTCTTTTCATCAATCAGTGGACTTAAAAATTCGCTGGTTCACTCACTCCGTGTTGTCTTCTTTGAGACGTTCCGGTTTGAGAACAGCTAGAACAGCTGCGAAACCCTGTCAAGGAGATTCTTAGGAATCCTACCTGATCACAGGCAGTATTTATACTGATCAACAGGGAACCGTGGGCCGTGTACCTCAATTCAACAAAAGTGATCAAAGACACTTTCGTGCGATTTATTGCTAACTGTTGTATGCAGGTACTCCCGACGTTTGCAGCTGAACATAATGGAGCGGTCAATCCTTAGCCGCATGCTCACTTAACACATTCAACTCAAAGAAATCATGACTAGTGCATCAATGACTCTGATATTTCACACCAAGCTTCTGCTACGCTGCTGCCAATATCATGATTCAACAAAAGCTTCCGCTACTCTGATGAGAAGATTTCATGATCCAGAATGTGAGCATGTCGGTCCCAAAGTCACAACACCACAATGGATGTCTCAGAGATTGTTGATAGCTGATGATCTCCAAAGATGGCTCAAACTTATCATCACGTGGATCAGTAAAAGACCTCCACTTGGAATAACCAAACATGCATTGTGAAGAATCAATGACTACGAGTTTATGTGCAAAGAACTACATCAAGAATGCAAGATCAAGTGTTAATGTAATATCTATTTGTATTCTATGAAATTTTGGTACATGATTGAGGTGACCTCCCTTAGGGGGAGATTGTTAGGAATTAGAAATTCCCGGTATTAAAGTGTCGGTCACCTCAAGTATATGTAATCGTTAGAAAGCTCGTAGTCGTAGTTCTTTTATGTTAAGTAGTAATTTAGTTAAGTAACACCGTGGAGGACGGACGGGTCTTTACCCACTGTATGCCTGATCCACAGCCCAAAGTGTGGCGAGTTATGTAAGACTATAAATACTCTCTACCTTCCAAGGTAGAGAGTTGGAGCTCATAATAAGATCTTTCACTTTCTCTCACTAAGTTCCCTAAACCTCTAACTTTCTCTCTCTAGAATTCCATCTATATGCTACTTTGTGTTATGGTTTGATGTGTATGTGAAAAGTTAATATCTAACAATCTCTCAAAGTGTTTATGAAAGAAAAACATTTTGTATCACTGTGAGAGTTTTATCTTTAAGCATAAATACTCCCCCTCTATACGTGCTTAAGTGTTTAGACAGAAATCTACACGGTGAGAGAAGAGCGCGCACTTTTGAATTGATCAACTCAAGATAGACAATCCCCCACGAGACACGGTTACGTTGCATAGTTAAAGAGTTACATTGTCAGCTTTTAGGTGACAACTAGCTCTAATAAGTACCTTGAAGGTGTGGACAAACCTCGAAAGGTTGTCAAACCCATCAAAGTTCATGTCTATCAAGAGCTTCTCGAATAGGTACAATCTAGTCGGATAAGTCTAGGAAGACAAATCTTTTCGATTTATGACAGTTCAGAGTTCATCAATTCATGGGTTAAGTCTTATCACACGAAGATTCAAGTAGCAAATCAACATATTTCTTATCACAATAATTTTTTCCCCCTCAAAAATGGCATATAAATGTTATTTTTGATAACGTTTTGATATTAAATATGACCATTTCGAGTTTTGTGGGAAGATTTCTACGAATAACATTTTGTTTGAACAAAGATTTTAGCAAATACTCCCCCTCAACAAGTAATACTAACTTTTGAGGTTTTGAAAAATGTAAGGGGAAGTACTTGTTCTTTTGAGCAAAACTTTGAAAAAATGAAAGTTTTGATAAGTTTTACTCAAAAGTAAGAAGCTTTCGCTCCTTTTATAAGGATTGTGGCACTGAAGCGTACCACAGTGTCCTTTCGTTACAAGAACGGGTTGTACACTGTGATGTGTGCACAAGCCATAGTCATTAAATAATCACACATCCAAATATAAAAATGAAACAGTTTAGGGGGTACCAGGTAGTCCAGCAATATTTCCAGGAATGCGAACATGGCGTTGATAGCCTGTGAGAGTAATCCTGGGACGACCACCTACGAAGCTCTCCAGAGTTCTGAACTGGTCCCTTCTGTACAACCTTTCATCGATCCGAGTGATGATCCTCTTAACATCCCGTTTTTCTTGAGAATTTCGTCGCTTCTTCGACCCGATGCCTTCATGTTTCTCCTTTAACCAATAAGCTAACCCATCCCTGACCTTCTTCAGTATGTGATCCCCAAACTTATGAAGATCTCTACACGCCATCAAGCATTTGCGTTGTAGTTCACTACGGTAAACTACTCCGAATGGTTTGCTGACGAGAGTGTATTGTGGAAGCTGGTTGATGTCAGGAAGTTCTAGCTGAGGTCTGGTGAGGTTGACACAAGTCTGATATGATTCAACAGCAAGTTGTAAATCTTCTACACGTTCCTGGATCACTATGCTTCTGATGAAGATGAGCAAGGACTTGATGTATTCATGTTGAATTTCAGTCGAAAATTGTCTCATTCTTCCCAGTACCTTGGCAAGATACAGATCTTCAATGTCGTTAAGAGACAAGTTCTGAAAGTCCGCTTCACAGAATTCATAGTCCCTTTCGTCTTGTCTTTTAACCACGACAGTCTTGAGGAAGGTGTATTCCCATTTAGACGAATGAGTGACATGCTTTTACAGCAACGATCCCTTTATCACTGTACACTTCATGTTGAGACTTTCGAACCTGGCAGCTTTTGTAGTAGATTTGTCGGCGTTCCGGCCAATGGTGAATCCCGTACATTGCATCAATGTCATACCGTTCCACGCTGTTGGAAAACATGTGGGTAGCCTTTTCTTCGATGGCTATGCAGTTGGAGTATATGGCTGCCGGGAACGGAAGTGTAAGTGATGTAGCGTATTTCTTTGAAACATCACTACCATGTAGAAGAAATTCCAAGTCATTGTTGAAGAAGTAGCGAAATGGAATCTTAGGTTGATCTGGTTGGCCAATCGTTGGTAGAGGTTTAGACCAATCGGTGTAGTATGGAGCCTTGTCTCTTCTGGTGAAGTCGATGTTTGCTTCAGGGTTGAGCCAGTCAATGTTGTTAGACATGGCTCGTGCTATGTTTTCAAGGTGATATTCAACTTCAATAACACTTTCCAAGCTGTCTTTGAGTAGTTGAAAGGCTTCATTCTTGATTCGTTTCAACTCTGATTTCGTCATCTTCTTCACTCGGAACTTTTCTTGCAACAACTTAGCATGCTCCAACGTACGACCTTCTACCATATCTGGATCATCAGTTAAAGCGGGAGTAGCATCAACAAGTGTGGAGAACCAATCATACTCGGTGTCGTCTTCGTCTAGCCATGAGACGACATCAACCTTAGGCGTCTTTTTCTTTTTCTTTGGCCTTGATGAGGATGATGGTTTCTTTGTTGAAGCGGGAGAGGTAGGTTGTTGTTGGAGCTCAGGGACTTCCTCATCATCACCACCAGTATACTCGAAGTGATCACCGGTTTTCTCTGTCTGGGGTGGTAACTCAGAGTCCTGAGGTTTGTCAGTAGAAGAGCGTGGAGGAGATCGTTGTTGAGATGGAGTCCTGTGGAGTGGAGGTGGCATGGAGGATGATTCTCCAGACTTCTTTGAAAGTTTAGGTTCGTTATCTTTATCCTTATCCTTATCTTCATCGTCTCTTGGACGTTTAGGCCTTTGAGCTTCTTCTCTGCATGCTGATTTGAGTTGGTATTCCAGCAATGCTTCAAACAATTTACCTTCGTAAGAAGTAAATGTTGTAGATCGTTTAGACATTTGAGTTACTAGCCTGGAAACCAATTCAGCATCGGAGAACACTATAGGGTCAGTTGGGTTGATTGTTACGGTCATAGGTGTTGATCTTATAGTTTGCTTGGCCAGATGCATCATATTTGGATAGAGTTATTTGTTGAACATCTCTCTTGTCACGCTCGGAACTTTGTCGAGTAAGAACTGATGAGTATAGCCCTTAATCAACTCATTGAGTTCCCCTTGGACATCACGTTGCATGAACTTCTGGATATACTCCCTTTCATTAGACATCTTTTCTATCTCGTCATGAAGATGTTTGATGTTGTCAGCGAGTATATCTAACTTTTTATTGGTCACATCTTTCATCCTGACCTGCTTGACAGCTTTAACAATCTTTGTCTTTGCCCGAGATATCCAAGAGTCGGTTGGTTTCTTCATAGATTTAGATGTGGATCTGGTTGTTCCTTTGGATGGTGGAGGGGATGAGTGGGAAGACGAATCTGATGATGAAGAGTCATGAGGAGATTCGGGGTCCTTAGGAGGTTAAGAAGTTTCCTCCTTGGAACGAATTGGACTGTCGAGAAGAAAATCATCATAATTTACTTCGTCATCTTGTCCAGATTTAGCTTTTTCTTCAGCGTGAGTCCGGGCCTCTTCATCTGCTTTAGCTTGAGCTGCAGCTTCTTCATCGGGTTTTTCTTTCTCAGACTTTTCCTTTTCAGGTTCCTCAAAGTCATAATCAATAGAATCCTCCAGGCGCTTTTGTTGTTGCTCAAGAGTGGTGGCACCAGTTCCATTATCAGGTTGATTAACCGCATCAGGAATTGGTGTAGATTGGACACCACCACTTGACCCTCTGGGGCCACGCATTTGTTGCTGTTCGAACTCTTTTGCAACGTGTTGGAGTCTTATGATTTTGAACTTCTTCCTGTAGTCAGTATCTAGAGGCTCTTCATCTGAGCTTTCTTCTTCATGCTCAAGTACTGGAGTTTTCCCTTTGCCTTGGTCAGCTATTGGACTGGGAGGTTTGGCTACTGTTGGAGTGACATCGGTTGCAGTTTTAGAGTAGGTGACCTCTTCGTCTGATTCGGTTTCCTCAGAGATTTTATCCACTAGCTTTCTTTGCGGTTCAGACTTGGGAATGGGAATAGGAACAACTTCCTTAGAGGGAACTGTCCTTTTGAGTGGAGGTTTCCTCTTAGGGAACTTTCTTTGACTCTCAGTGCTTGTAACACTTCCTTCACTGCCTCTTCTGGTTTTCCTTGTAGGTGTACCAGCGGACTTTTCATCGAGAAAACCTACTTTTCCTTCTTCAACTGCTACCAGATATCGTTTGTACGAGTATAGTTGTTTGATATCATCAGTTATAAGGTGATCTGGCAGCACAGCACCTTGTTTCTTTGTTGTAGAGTCCTTAAATCTGACAGAGAGTGTGGGCTCATACAGCATGGAGTGTTATTTGGGGTCATCGAGTCTCAAGGGAATATCAGGATTATACCCTAGAGCTCGTTGGATCAACAGTTTGGTATATCTGATATACGGGATTTTGGTGCCAAGCTTTTTAAGGAAAGTCATCATATCGTCCCATATCAGAGCTTCAACTTCTATGTCTTTCTTGTTGACCAAAGCCCAAAATATTTGTAGTTCCATGAGCTTGGGATGCTCATAACCACTATCACGTCCAGAAACGGATTTGGTGATCATAATGTAGAGGGTTCTCCAAGGCTGGGGAATGTTCTTGAGATCGACATATGAATGCTTTGTAATTACCACGGTAGCTTCGTCATAGCCAATGTCGATCATGAACTGGAGAACTACCTCTTCAGTTGGAGTGGCATTGTATTCAGTAGGTTCAGTGACCGGAATGAGAAGAATAGCCCTCAAATCTGCTGGTGTGATGGTAACTTGTTTGTCATTGAGCGTCACCGTCACAACGTTTTGACCTTTGATCTTTCGCATGGTATGCCAGAATTGGTGTATGTAGACCTCCGGTACAGAAGCAGAGTTAGTGAGCATGTTCTGATAGGGATGAGTCCTCAGAATATCCACTGCAATCTCACATGAAGATTCTGAACAGAAGAAGTTCTCAAAATCAACTCTGAGAGTGTTCTTTCCAATCTTCATTGGATAACCATTCGGGAAGATATCAACAATAGTGAGAACATTTGGTGCATCCACATTCTGCATTTGAGCGTCCATGTCGTGATCTGAAAGATATTTAGTCAAGAGAACCAACATATTAAAAGACATTACGTTAGTCAATAGATGGTTTTATTGTCTAATTATTGAATGTGATATGTCGATGATTGTTACGAGTCCAATGTCACTTGTTTGTCCAATAGTCCAAAGCTGTCGTGATAATTTTCGTGAGTGATTAACTTTAAGTTTTAAAGTCCATGTTTTCACAACTTATTAAACGTTTAAGCTTATTAGTGACATTATTGGTTTCGTGGTGTTATGATTTATTTATTTACAAGTTTGCACGCGTAACAATTCATAATTAAGGTTAAAACTAGGCTTAGGCGTAGAAATGGCAAGCTTATACGTAAACAGGAGTGGTATACGCGTAAGCATAAGCTTATGCGTAGGTTCTTGACTTACGCGTAAGAAATATTACGCGTAGGAAAAGAGGACCTTATGCGTAGAGCTTACGCGTAAGCGTATATGGAACCTTACGCGTAAGGCTTACTCGCAAGAATGAACCTTATGCGTAGAGGTTACTGTTTACGCATATCCTTCACAGGATACGCGTAGTCCCCAATGTAGAACCTTACGCGTAAACGTTACGCGTAAGATTTCTCTTAAGCATAACATGCTACGCGTAAGGTGATCCTTATTCGTAGATGCCAAGTAACCTTGATTCTGAATTTTCACGCGTAGAAAAGCTGAAATAAGTTCATCATATCACCAATCTTAACACATACATTCATTCCTTTTCAAATCAAATCATGAATACTTATTTAAGCAGTTAAGCGTAGAACAGGTTTACGCGTAGACCTAAACCCTAAGGCTTAATTTCTACGTGTAAGCTTTCTAACCATAGGAATTGCACAAAACTTGTTTTGGTAATTCTAAAAAACCTAGTGAGTTGTTCTGTCCAAGTATTAACATCAAACTCTAAATGAATCAAAAATACCAAAATATCAAGAACATAAACCCTAATTTCTAATTAACTAGCAATTAGTGTTTCTGGGTTGATTCTAAACATGGATATGGTCAATTCATCTTGTAAACAACATCACACAACAATCTTTTTAACCAAAAACATTCACTATTGAAAAACCCCAATCTTACGCGTATGAACCCTAAATAGAAAATGTTCAAAACATGTTTTTGGGTGGTTTTGAATGATGAAAACGTTTATAATAAGAACATTTAAGCATTTTAACATCATTTTAGTTGTTCCAAACACACCAAGGAAGCATTTGTGTTCATGGCTTACGCGTAGAACACAAATCTTCCTCAAACACAAGAACGAACAGTTGGATTCATAAACAAATCAAAACCCATGTTTGTTTTAACCCAAAGATTGATAAAACACTTACAAATTATTGATCAAGAACACGGATTTGGAGAATGAATTTTACGCGTAGGATCAAGGTGGTTGGAGAATTAAATGAGGTGAAATAAATGTGGTTGAGGTGTTTTTGTTAAAAAAAGGTTTGAGTTATTGACAATTTTAGTCCCTACACCTTAAACAATTACAACAAATACCCATAACTCCCATTTTGGTTACAAAATGATGGATATTTGGAAAGAAATTTGACGACACTCCCCCTCGACTTAAGAAATAATGAAATTTTATAAATTTTAGTCCGAGGAGTGTCAGTAAACCAGAAATGTGACCACCATTCTTAAAGAAACAACCATGGTAAGGTAACATGCAAGTACAGGGTTTTATGAGACCGTAAAATATTTGCATTCTCCCCCTCAACACTTGATCGTAAAAATACTGAATTTTGAAAGATAAGAGTGTTGACGGAAGATTTGTACTTGCCATGTTAAAAGAAATATAGATAGAAGAATATTTTTGTTGTTTTATCCGATTTTATATTTTTGTATTTTGTTTTTGAAAAAAAATATTTACAAAAGAAGTTTTGGTGTTTGACTGGTTTTAAGAATGTTTTAAGAGTTCATCGAGTTCCTCTTGAGTCAAACACCGCATACCAATCCAGTGGACCAACTCATTAAACCTAGCAGGAGCTAAGGCTTTGGTAAGAAGATCTGCCAATTGGTATTCAGTACCCACAAAGTATAATTCAACTGTACCCTGTTCCACCTGGTCCTTGATGAAATGATATCGAAGATCGATGTGCTTTGATTTCGAATGTTGTACTGAGTTGCACGAGATCGCAATAGAACTCCGATTGTCGCAGTACATCGGGATTTTGTCAAACACATAACCATAGTCTTTGAGTTGTGTTCTCATCCAAATGACTTGAGCACAACACGCCGACATGGCTACATATTCTGCTTCTGTTGAGGAGAGCGATGTACAATCCTGCTTCTTCGATTGCCATGACACCAGTTTATCACCAAGAAATTGTAATGCTCCGGAAGTACTTTTCCGTGAATCACGCCCGAGGAGCTTGTTTGAGACCATATAGAGCTTTGTTCAGTTTGTAGACATGGTTCGGGAATTCGGGATCAACGAATCCTTCTGGCTGGCTGACATAAACCATTTCTTTCAGTTGCCCATTCAGAAAAGCAGTTTTGACGTCCATATGAAAGACCCTTATATTCATATGAGCCGCGAACGCGAGAAAGATCCGAACAGCCTCAAGACGAGCAACCGGAGCAAATGATTCTTCAAAGTCAATACCCTCTTCCTGTCTATAACCCTTAGCCACCAGACGTGACTTGTTTCTGATTACGTTCCCTTCAGCATCCAATTTGTTCTTCCAAATCCATTTAAGACCAATGACGTAGACCCCTGTGGGTCTTTCAACCAGTTCCCATACTTCAAGATGTTTGAATTGGTTGAGTTCTTCTTGCATGGATTCAATCCAGTTGTCTTTTGTCATTGCGTCTTTAATGTTTTTAGGCTCAGATTGGCAGATAGTGAGTGCATAAATGCAGTGTTCACCATCTGTGTGAAGACGTTGTCTTGTAACGACTGGTTGATTCGGGTTACCAATAATATTCTCTAAAGGATGGTCTTTTGTCCAACGATGTGTAGAGGGTTGATGTTGGTATACATTGTGCAGATTTTGAGGATTCAAATGGCTTGTAGATGATTCCGCGACATCAGGTGCATCAGTTTCATTGGCAAACGGGTTAAAGAACGCATTTGGATCAAAATCTGCAGGTGGGGGTACTTCATTAAGAACATCATCAGCTGGTTCAGCGTCGTTGGAAGCAGTTTGTTCAACTATTGTTGTAGAGTCAACTGGTGGTGCTTCTTCAACAGTAGTTGTTGTAGCAGATGTATCAGGTATAAGAGTATGATCAGGTTGAGCAGCGGAAACAGCGGATACACCTGGAGCACGTTCATCAATGTCATCACTAAACAGCGGAGCAAAGAGCTTTTCCATTAGTTGACGAGTAAGCTGGGGGCTTGGTTCAGCTGATGATGGTGTTTGAGGGAAGTTTAAGCGGTTGTGACCGGGTTCCAAGCTGTTATGCTCAGAAGCCATTGTGAAGAAGTTTCAGAATCAGCTTCCCCCCAAACTGACAACTGTCTTTAGCAGATTTGAAACTTTTATGAAGTCTACATTTCCTCTAACTTTTGAAGGTTTCAGTATGCAGCGGAATTTGTAGATGAGCAGTAAACCATACAAAGAAAATCTGACTAATTGCGTAAGATCCGTTCGAGGGTAACATGCCAGAAATCAACAAGATCTTCTCACGTTTTTAGATGCTTCACATCAAACAAACAACGAAAGACGAAATGAAATGACTTCCCCTCGAATGTTGCGGTCTATCGGAATACTAATCACCTATGAAAATGCAATAACTCGATACCAAGACTGTGTGTGAGGCATCATAACATCATATTTGGGTAACTTCACACAAGATCACCCATGAAATTGAGACGATAACACCAAAGTGAGACGTTTGATCCACATATCGTCTTATTTCTTCCCCCTGATTGAAGAAATTCAAGAAGGCATTGGGTTTTCGCAAAGAAGCTTGTAGAAGAACAAGGAAGCAATGACCACCTACACACTCTCTCCCCCTCGATGTTTTCAATGATTCAGAATCATACACCACGTATGTTGATGATGAATTGAAGACATCGAAACCATGTATAAGGAGACAACGAAACCATGTATGTTCAATTAATCGAACAAGTGTGAAGTACCATAAATATCTCGTGAGAATCAACTGCTGATAAAACTTCTTTGTTTAATCATTTTGTTGATCATCAGCTGTGTCATTGTTTTTGGAAACAGTTTGATCTTCTGTTATCGAAGATTCGATTGGAGGTGCAGTTACAGCAACGGTTGTTGTTGTAGATTCAGGTGTATCAGAAATTAGAGTATTATCAGGTTATGCAGCGGAAACATTCGATACATCTGAAGCACGACTTTTGACAGAATCTTTAACCAGAGGAGCAAGCAATGTTCCCAATTTTTGACGATTAAGTATAATGATGGTGCAGCTGATGGATCATTAAGTTTTGGACGGTGAGAAACGGGTCCTACGATGTATTGCAGTAGGAGCCATAGCTGTTGTACCTCAATAGAAAATAGAAGGGGGGCAAGAAAGAAAAAACATGGATCCCCAAGTGAAACTGGGTTCCAGATGTTAGAAGCATAAAGATGTAGTGTCAATAATCTTCTTGACACCCGAACATGCTATTTTGATGATTTCCTTTCCTACCCCAGGGATGGATGTAGAGGGTATCACACTTGCTATGGTGCAACTACTTAGTATCTTTCCTGTAGGAATCCACCTAAGACCAACAGTTTTGAAAACTCTACCCGTTGGTATCCATCTAAGGTTAGATCTAAGGGATGTTGAAACTTCTTTTGGGAAAAGTCTGCGTCCTATATTGATCCACCTATTAGGTTTCTGAAATTTTACTTTTAGATCAATGGGTTTATTTCTATCTGTTTGAGTTAACTTAGGTTTTGGTTTGCTACTACAAGCAGTGTTCAGTAATACACACGAAGGTGATACACTAGGTCGTGAACCTAAGATTCCATCCTTTTGGATTAGTGCCATTTTTCTAGCCTTTTCTAGATCATAGTTCTTGTGCAAGTCATTTGTATCATATGAATATTGAATTTTGATGCTCGGTTTAGACACTATGTTCGAACTAATCCTAGATGGGCCAGGTGCAACAGAAACATATTTAATAGAATTAGGTTTAACTGAAACGGAAGCATTTTTCTTAGGCCAGGAATGTGGAGTGACTGGTTTTGACGAATGATTAATCTCAACAACTTGGGAGGCAAACCGTGGTTTTGAAGATTTTGATCATTCATATTTAAAAGCAGTTGGTTGTCTAACTACTGATTGTTTTCTGATTGGTTGTAAAGACGATTTCCCCAAGATTGTTTGTTTTGCAAACTTAGTATCCACACTCATGCCAGTTAATCTTCTCAATTTGTTTTGTAAAGCAACATGTGCAAGCCCCTTAGCTTGAATTTGAACCTTTAAATGCTCATTTTCTTTTACTAAAGTATCCACACGATTACTTTGCTCATTCAAAGATTTACTATTTGGCTCAGAATTTAAGAAATTGTTTTGCATTTTGAGTTCAAGAGAGATGCAATGAGCCTCTAGTTTTGAAAGATCTTTTTGAAACTGAGCAATGGTCTTTTTGAGAAGAATGTTTTCAGATTCAAGAGTTTGATTTAACGTTTCAGTTGAATTGTTAACAAGTAAGGTCTCAGACGTGAGACAGTTGTCTGGACATTGTACAACACACTGGTCAACCTCTCCTTCATTACTGAATTCAGGTTGCTCAGTTTGTTGTATCGCATTTGCAGGTAGAATATGATCAACAGTAGATAGTACCTCAACCATCTGTTCTTTGCACAAGTTGGGCTCTGTGTCATAGGTGGGAACGATATCTTCCTCAACCATTTGTTCATTGTCAGAGTTGGACTCTGTGTCATAGTTGGGTATGATATATGCACAGTCATCATCAATTTCGTCCCCTGATCTGCTGTTGTCATCTTGCTTTTCTGATTCTGTCCCATTGCTTATCATGACAACCGAATTAGCATCCAATACTTTACCCATATTAACTTCCTCTTCTTGAATCTGCAACTTCTGTTCATGCATTTTTCTGTGAAGTATTCTTTCAGCGATTGTTTTCTCTATAGCTTCCATATGTTGGAGCAATATATCTTTGAAATTTTGTGTATGCATTTGAGTGAATGCTAAGAAATACTTATTTGTCATTTCAGTGTCATAGAATCGTGAATCGATGTACTGCTGAAACTGTTCCTTGAGGACTCTCAAAGCGGTTGTGGATTCATTTTCGTTGATTTCTTCTTTGTTGAGTTGGAATTCAAGTTGATTTATGTTGTGAACCATTGTATCAGTGAAGATATCCAAGTCTATTCCAAAGAGTGATGGAAAGGCTCGTTTGAATCCATACTCAGAACGAGTTCCTGCAAATTCTTTGTTTGAGAGGACCTTAAGGTGTGAATGAAGAGATCTAAATTGTTCCATGCATCGATTCATCAAATGTGTCTCTATCTCATTCATCTGCGACCTTGATTGATACATTCTCTCTCCCTCTTGATTGTTGTGATGAAGTCGGAAGAATCAAAGAGAAAAGGTGCGAAGTCGATATAGCACACAGAAGCCTGATATAGTGAATTTCTATTTTTCCCTCCAAAAATAATTTTGCAAAATTTTCGCTCCCAAAATTTGAAATTCACTATAAAAATCAATTTTAAGATTGAAGGAAAAATTTGAGTTTTGACAATTTTGACGCAAAATTTGACCGAAAAAATTCGAATTTGGGCCCAAAAATTTTAAATTTTGACCAAAATTTTCACAGTTAAACCAAAATATAAATCTCGCGTAAAAAATTATTTTTTTTTATTCTTTTTTTTAATTATTTTTTTTATAAACTTGTGTTGTTAAATGGATCTTTGTAGTTGAATGAAACGTTGTTGATGAAGTATCGTTAGGCGTAGAAACCAAGTGTAGGCAAAGTAAGACTTAAGCGTAAAAACACAAAACTTACGCGTAAACGTGACTAGCAGGGTACCTGCGCGTTGCAGTGGCGGGTACCCTGAAATAAATTTTTTTGGTGAATCATGTATTTTAGTTTATTATGCTCATAAATTTACAGATATCAAGAATTTCATGTGACATATTTTTAATCCTTAACTAAGAAATTTATTTTGTCTTTTTCGGTTTTTTTTAAAGCGATTCGTATAACATGAGCCCGTTTGGCCCGTGCACGTTCGGGCTCAAGCCCGTTTGGCCCGTTGCCCGTTCGAGCTCGAGCCCATTTGGCCCATTGCCCATTCGGGCTTGAATATTTGTATAATGTCCTTTATTATTTGTATTAGTGACATTTAATGCAGGAATTGTGTTTAAGTTGGTTGTACAATATGCTTGATGATTTGTATTTCATATGTAAGGGGTGTTTTAATAACTGCATTTAATTGTATTTATTGACCACATTAATAGCATTAAAGTGGTGTTTTGTCTTTTTAATATGTGCATTAATATGTTGTATACTATGCTTATTTGGTTGTAAGTCTGAAAATGATGTGCTTTCAAGTGTTGTACATCATGCTCAATTTGTTGCAAGTCTGAAAGTCTGAATTTTTTTTAAGAGAGAGATGCATACGTGTATTATAAGTAGTATAGATAGTTACGCGTAGAATTAGCTTACGCGTAAGAATTGAGAAACACTAAAGTTATGCGTAAACTGAAAGTTAAGCGTAGAAAACTTATGCGTAGGATTAGCTTACGTGTAAGACAGAGCTTAGGCGCAAGAAAAATCTTATGCGTAATGAGTTCTACGCATAAGTTTGAGCTTATGCGTAAGATTAGGGTTTTGCCCAAAAGATCTTTTACACTATCACAGTGCAAAGGATATCCAAAGTCGAAGTGTTTTCAGGCTTATCCAAGCAAGAAAACACTGAGTCAACCATGAAAACTGAAGATCGATCCAAGGAAAAGTTACGCGTAAAAATAGGGTTTTGCTACGCGTAAAACTTGACCAAAAAAATGATTTCTGCCCAATGATGTTTCTAAACCAGATTTTTGTGATGAGATAGCTTCAATATCACCTAAATAACACAAAAGTGTGAAACTTGATGATCCAAAACTTCTAAACACCTTATGCGTAGAAATAAACCCACGCTTAAAATCAAGCTTAAAAACAATGATTCGCACGTAAAGTTTGAAACTTTTTGCCAAAAACAGATATTTTAACACCTAAAAACGTTGAAAGTATAAGAATCTTGGATTACAAAGTGAAAAAATAAGTTTTTAAGCGTGACAAAGTAAGAAACGGTTTTACTGTGACAATTCGTATTTTGAGGTCATTCTCAAAACATTACTCATGCTTCATTATTTATCATTTATCGTGAACTAGGTTTACGAGCATCAAATTCACGTAACCGTAATGGTTTAGCGGTGAATTCATGATCATATCATCGAGGTCATTTCATATAGACTAAGTTTAGTCTACATTTCATTAACATCATTTTCATCATATTAGTTCACGCATGGTTTTGCACTTTTCATTAAACGTATAACTTATATTAAATAAACGTTATCGCGTAATTTATTATTTTGAGCAATTGATCCATTACTTCCAAAAATTATTCCAATATATTTTTATACTCATATTAAGTTTATAAAAATAATATTATGAGTTTACCCAATGTTTTAAATTTATTTTGTAACTAAATGGTTGTATTTATATAATTACGACGGTTTTCTTAAATTTGACACGATTATTATTATATCACTCAAATTTTGCAAGAAATGTATTTTTATAATTTTTATGACCTAAATATATTTTATCTTGACCCGTGAAAATTTATTTTTAACTAACGCTACCCTATATACTCAAGTGACTACAAGTTACCACTTAAATTCATTTAACTTTACAAAAATCTTACACGTATACATTTAGAAAAAAAAAACAATAAAAAGAGAATGACAAACCCCCCTTGTCGACAAGGGGGATGAGTCATGAATGATATTTGCAAATATCTCATTAGTGTATGTTATTATACTAAACATTTCACACTTTCACTTCATTTCTTTTATTTCACAAATACAAAGATCAAATATTTCATCCTTTCTCTCTTGCAAATATTCGGCAACCATAAAACCAAAGGAGGATCATCTCAAGTTTTCAAGACAAGATTTATTAAACTCTAGTATCATTTGTTGCATAGGTTTTGTAATACAAACCTCAAGTGATTAGGAAAACCATTTTGTCCTTAAACCTCATCATATCACTAGTAAGCATCCATATTCATATTTTTATTCCATATTCATTATTATGGTCATATCATTTTATTTGAGAAACATGCAAATTATGTGATATTTATACCATTTTTAAGGTTTTTAAGTGTTAAATATAAATAATCCATCCTATAATTACTCCTTGTTATATATTAGTTTTGGTGATGTCTAGGAACCCATGACACCCTAAGAAGGTGTATGGTAGGATTAGAATAGCTTCGGAGTTGTTTTGAATGGGTTAGAATAGGTTTGGCGCGAGAAAAACTCATTTCGACACGTTTTGAAAAGGGTCTGTCCTTATTTTGAAATTTTGGAAAATCCGACAGTAGACAAAATTTTTTGGCCTATATATTTAAAAAATATACTTTAAAACAAAACCGTGGCCGCTTGAACGGATTAAAACGGAGCTATAACGAAGAAGTTATGAATTTTTCAATTTGGCGACGAAAAATATAAATTTCTGGAAATTTCAGCAAACATTATTTATTTTGTACGAGTCAAAAATGAAGCTTGGGCGTTGTATATTATGTCGACTTGTCAAAAATATGTTAGTATACTTCGATACAAAGCTAAGGATCTTTAAAACGTAGAAAACGGATTTGTAACGACTAAATTATATACGTTTACAAAAGTTGCCGTAACTTTTATCATATAAGAAAAACTAACTTGGTTTCTAATAGACAAGTTTTTGCGGCAAAAACTAGTTACCAAGTTAAAGGTTGTTTTTAACATTGATTTAGAACTTTTCATAAAAGTGAAGTCTTCTAGTAAAAGTGAAATCGCCAAGTATACTTATCAAAATGTCCGATCGTTTGTTTAGCGGAGTTGTGATGAATTATTTACGGTCGCTCAAACTTTGCCGAAAACCCATCCTTAAACTATATTTTGGACTAAAAGTACCATACTTAACCTCTAATTTTCTTTATGCACGAGACCTCTAGGACGAAAACTTAAATGCTAAAACTTTGTGATTATCATACGAGCTTCCCAAAACCATTGAGTTTGTTTCCTAACGCTCGACGTGCACCATTTTACGACTAGCTTTTAGAGGCCGTTTTTGTCACTTTCATGGAAATATCAATGACATTATTTTACGACGAAAGTTATATTCTCTTAATAAATCACCAAATGATTATCGTCGGATATCATTTCAACGTAAATACATGTGAAGTAATTTAAAAATGGTCAAGACGTTAAAAGATTATATTTTCGACGAGAAGTATTGTTTTCAAATATTCATAAGTGGTATAAATATCATCCGAATTGCATGCATAACATTACATCATGACTTATTACATATCATATCATTCATAATAGGTCAGTTTCGAGATTCACGCTACATTTCAGTGTATCCACTTTTGCCATTACATCATCATTATCATTGCAACAGGTGAGTTTTCATAGCCCCGATTTATTCAAGTTTTTACTTATTTCAAACCTACGGGGGAGAATACATTGCACATCATTTTTATTACGATACCAAGTATATTCAAATTTATTACATTGCTTAAGTTACCTCATTGCCAGTTAAATGTCCCCATTTCATAATCATGAACCGTTAATTTCATAGAAGCGAGGGTGAGTGGATAGATCTATCGAGGGTGACACCTCCATCCGGGTTGGCGGTTTCCAACCGGACGGATGCATTTCACTTCATTATCATTATTGAGTTGTTTGGCAAAACACTCTGTTGGGGCGAACATCAGTCAAGCTACGGTGTCATGTGCTTAAGCAATTGTATCATTTTATGGCGACATTGTCATACATAATTTATACTTGTGGTAGTCGTATTAAACATTTACATAAACTCTATGAACTCACTCAACCATTGTGTTGACACTTTTAGCAATGTATTTTCAGGTAACTAAGGCATTCACTTCATGGCATGCATGTGGACATAGCATAGAGTCGAGGTGACGACGCGTCTCACATGGGATTTATACACTTTAAAAACATCGTTTGACTTGTACTAAACTTACTTTCCGCACATAGTAACTTTCATTTGGGACCTATACTTTGTAACTCTGATTATTTTATTAAATCAAACGATGTATTTTCCAAACGACACTTTAGGTCGTTCAATATAACTGTGATTGTGATGCTATGACAGTCAATCCCCAGGAATTCCATTCCGCTGCAAAACAGGTAATTTGGGGGTGTGACAAATTGGCATCAGAGCTTCGGTTATAGAGAACTAGGTTGCATCATTGACCCTAGACTATAACTACATCATCATAGCATCTCATCATTTCATCATAAGTGCATGTTCACTTTACATGCGGTTTATACGTACATTTTTCGAGTTATTTACTTTCATTTCAAAATGATTGTCACATGGATGCCTTCAAATACCCATTCCATTATCCTTTCTTCATACTCTAATGTGGAGAATGCTTTGTCATTCCCTATCGTAATTTTTAATATCAGCTGATTCATCACCGATAACGTCAAATGCCGAGACAAAACCTTTAAGTAGGTCGAAGTCACTTTCACTCCTTTGTTTCATCACTAACATGTCGAGTTACACGCTATTCACACATTAAGTCACTAAACCATCATACATTTGAAGCACTTACGACATCTCATAACCCATTTCTTAGGAAACCGTCGATCATTTTGAAAAATAACCTCAAACTTATCACCTCATATCATATCTCTTTGGAGCATTTATTATTAACATCAGACTTTGCTATGTCTCACCTTTCCTCTTATTTTGAAGAATAATGGCGCCAAAGAAAACCACACCTGAGTTGACTCAAGCTGCTATGCAGAAGTATGTGAATGATAGCATAGCTGATGCATTAAGGACCGAGAGAGCATCGGTGGCGGCTGCTGCTGAGGCTGCGGTAACTGCCGAGGCCGCTAGACTTGCTGCTGCTACAGGTAATGCAGGAGGGTCCGGGATTAGAAGCTGTTCGTATAAGGATTTCAAAAGTGGAGATCCCACTAAGTTCAAGGGTACTGAAGGGGCAACTGCCATGGTTAGATGGTTCGAGAAAATGGAATCCGTGTTTTTGTTATGTAATTGCTCGGAGGATAGCAAGGTTAAGTTTGCTACGAGTACACTACTGGATGGGGCAATGTCGTGGTGGAATTCATATGCTCAGCCGATGGGAATGGAAAATGCGTACAGGATCACCTGGGTGCAATTCAAGAGTTTGCTAACAAGGAAGTATTGTCCGCGTACGGAGGTGAAAAAGTTGGAGACCGAATTCTACGAGTTGATAACTATTGGGTATGATATTGATGCTTACGTTCGGAGGTTCCAAGAATTAGCAGCGTTATGCCCATCTATGGTTTCGGATAACGAGAAGCTACTGGAAGCTTTCATCGGGGGACTTCCCGAAGTTATTCAAGGAGATGTGATTTCATTTGATCCACAAACGATTGAGGAGTCCATTCGAGTGTCGCAAAAGCTCATGGCGCAGGTAGTAAAGAGAGGCAAAATCGCAAACATCAACCGAAACAACAACAATACCAACAACCACATCAACTACAACAATAACCAAAACAACAACAACAACGACGATAACCAAATCAACAACAACAAAAGGAAATGGGAAAACGACCAGGGAGGTTATGATAACGACGACCAAAACCGTAACACTAACCATCATCAACAACAGAATAGAGGGCAAGAAGCTGCAATGGTTTATGTTGCTGCACCAATAGAAGGCAGAGGTTATGCTGGAACACACCCATTATGTAATCGATGTAAGTTTCATCACTCGGGTCCTTGCCCTGCCAAGTGCCACAAATGCAAAAAAATCAAGACACCTAGCCAGGGATTGTAGAGGTAAGGCCGTAGTCACATGCTTCGGATGTGGGGAACAAGGACACTATCGGAACCAATGTCCCCAAAACGGAGGTCAACAAGTTGAAGGTGCTCATGGGAATGCCTACATGTTAGAAGGAGGTGAAGCTCAACAGGATTTCAACAACGCGGAAGACTGAAGAAGTTCGGAAACTAACAGTCTTATTTTCCTTATGTACTATGTCGTACTAAGTTTATGTCTTCCATCGTATCCGGATCTTTATAACTTAAGATGTATTACTTTTTGATAAACCACTCGTTGTAAAATATTCTCATCTATCGTACTTTATTTTCTTTCCGATTTGTTATCACTTACGAGAATTTTACTTCCTGTTACTTTAACGACCATTTTAATGACACGGTTTAAATCTATGTAAACATTGAGAGTTATAACCACTAAACCGAACATCACATTATCGTTCCTTAATTATACATAGCCTAGCTAACTATGTCTAATTCTGGAGGGATCATGTTATGTTGGGAGCAGTTATTTATAAATCTTAGTGCAAGCAAAATTATCACATATCCCAAAGTCAAAGTGTTACTCGTGGGAGATTCATCCAATATTTTCTTTACTATGATGTTTTATACACTCTCAATCATCGACAACCGTAACGACACTTCTCCATGTCTTCTCTCCTCGATATTCATCACAAACTCAAAAATTCGATAGACTAACACGAACTGAATTCAGGGACTGAATTCCTTTTTGGTTGGGCGAATGTGACAATTCGTATTTTGAGGTCATTCTCAAAACATTACTCATGCTTCATTATTTATCATTTATCGTGAACTAGGTTTACGAGCATCAAATTCACGTAACCGTAATGGTTTAGCGGTGAATTCATGATCATATCATCGAGGTCATTTCATATAGACTAAGTTTAGTCTACATTTCATTAACATCATTTTCATCATATTAGTTCACGCATGGTTTTGCACTTTTCATTAAACGTATAACTTATATTAAATAAACGTTATCGCGTAATTTATTATTTTGAGCAATTGATCCATTACTTCCAAAAATTATTCCAATATATTTTTATACTCATATTAAGTTTATAAAAATAATATTATGAGTTTACCCAATGTTTTAAATTTATTTTGTAACTAAATGGTTGTATTTATATAATTACGACGGTTTTCTTAAATTCGACACGATTATTATTATATCACTCAAATTTTGCAAGAAATGTATTTTTATAATTTTTATGACCTAAATATATTTTATCTTGACCCGTGAAAATTTATTTTTAACTAACGCTACCCTATATACTCAAGTGACTACAAGTTACCACTTAAATTCATTTAACTTTACAAAAATCTTACACGTATACATTTAAAAAAAAAACAATAAAAAGAGAATGACAAACCCCCCTTGTCGACAGGGGGGATGAGTCATGAATGATATTTGCAAATATCTCATTAGTGTATGTTATTATACTAAACATTTCACACTTTCACTTCATTTCTTTTATTTCACAAATACAAAGATCAAATATTTCATCCTTTCTCTCTTGCAAATATTCGGCAACCATAAAACCAAAGGAGGATCATCTCAAGTTTTCAAGACAAGATTTATTAAACTCTAGTATCATTTGTTGCATAGGTTTTGTAATACAAACCTCAAGTGATTAGGAAAACCCTTTTGTCCTTAAACCTCATCATATCATTAGTAAGCATCCATATTCATATTTTTATTCCATATTCATTATTATGGTCATATCATTTTATTTGAGAAACATGCAAATTATGTGATATTTATACCATTTTTAAGGTTTTTAAGGTTTTTAAGTGTTAAATATAAATAATCCAACATATAATTACTCCTTGTTATATATTAGTTTTGGTGATGTCTAGGAACCCATGACACCCTAAGAAGGTGTATGGTAGGATTAGAATAGCTTCGGAGTTGTTTTGAATGGGTTAGAATAGGTTTGGCGCGAGAAAAACTCATTTCGACACGTTTTGAAAAGGGTCTGTCCTTATTTTGAAATTTTGGAAAATCCGACAGTAGACAAAATTTTTTGGCCTATATATTTAGAAAATATACTTTAAAACGAAACCGTGGCCGCTTGAACGGATTAAAACGGAGCTATAACGAAGAAGTTATGAATTTTTCAATTTGCCGACGAAAAATATAAATTTCTGGAAATTTCAGCAAACATTATTTATTTTGTACGAGTCAAAAATGAAGCTTGGGCGTTGTATATTATGTCGACTTGTCAAAAATATGTTAGTATACTTCGATACAAAGCTAAGGATCTTTAAAACGTAGAAAACGGATTTGTAACGACTAAATTATATACGTTTACAAAAGTTGCCGTAACTTTTATCATATAAGAAAAACTAACATGGTTTCTAATAGACAAGTTTTTGCGGCAAAAACTAGTTACCAAGTTAAAGGTTGTTTTTAACATTGATTTAGAACTTTTCCTAAAAGTGAAGTCTTCTAGTAAAAGTGAAATCGCCAAGTATACTTATCAAAATGTCCGATCGTTTGTTTAGCGGAGTTGTAATGAATTATTTACGGTCGCTCAAACTTTGCCGAAAACCCATCCTTAAACTATATTTTAGACTAAAAGTACCATACTTAACCTCTAATTTTCTTTATGTACGAGACCTCTAGGACGAAAACTTAAATGCTAAAACTTTGAGATTATCATACGAGCTTCCCAAAACCGTTGAGTTTGTTTCCTAACGCTCGACGTGCACCATTTTACGACTAGCTTTTAGAGGCCGTTTATGTCACTTTCATGGAAATATCAATGACATTATTTTACGACGAAAGTTATATTCTCTTAATAAATCACCAAATGATTATCGTCGGATATAATTTCAACGTAAATACATGTGAAGTAATTTAAAAATGGTCAAGACGTTAAAAGATTATATTTTCGACGAGAAGTATTGTTTTCAAAAATTCATAAGTGGTATAAATATCATCCGAATTGCATGCATAACATTACATCATGACTTATTACATATCATATCATTCATGATAGGTCAGTTTCAAGATTCACGCTACATTTCAGTGTATCCACTTTTGCCATTACATCATCATTATCATTGCAACAGGTGAGTTTTCATAGCCCCGATTTATTCAAGTTTTTACTTATTTCAAACCTACGGGGGAGAATACATTGCACATCATTTTTATTACGATACCAAGTATATTCAAATTCATTACATTGCTTAAGTTACCTCATTGCCAGTTAAATGTCCCCATTTCATAAGCATGAACCGTTAATTTCATAGAAGCGAGGGTGAGTGGATAGATCTATCGAGGGTGACACCTCCATCCGGGTTGGCGGATTCCAACCGGACGGATGCATTTCACTTCACTATAATTATTGAGTTGTTTGGCAAAACACTCTGTTGGGGCGAACATCAGTCAAGCTTCGGTGTCATGTGCTTAAGCAATTGTATCATTTTATGGCGACATTGTCATACATAATTTATACTTGTGGTAGTCGTATTAAACATTTACATAAACTCTATGAACTCACTCAACCATTGTGTTGACACTTTTAGCAATGTATTTTCAGGTAACTAAGGCATTCACTTCATGGCATGCATGTGGACATAGCATAGAGTCGCGGTGACGACGCGTCTCACATGGGATTTATACACTTTAAAAACATCGTTTGACTTGTACTAAACTTACTTTCCGCACATAGTAACTTTCATTTGGGACCCATACTTTGTAACTCTGATTATTTTATTGAATCAAACGATGTATTTTCCAAACGACACTTTAGGTCGTTCAATATAACTGTGATTGTGATGCTATGACAGTCAATCCCCAGGAATTCCATTCCGCTGCAAAACAGGTAATTTGGGGGTGTGACATTTACGCGTAAGACCACAAAACTAACTTCAAAAACAAAAGATGTTCACCCAACTATTTGGCGAATGATACCACTGTTAGGTCACCATATATGTAACACAAGCAACAATAGAAGAAATAGAAGAAGAGAGGATCGGTTGAACCCTTATCCAAACACACGATATAATGAGAGAAAGGTTAATGCAAAGAGTGAAATAGAAAAGAGAACAACCAACCCTCAAGTGAGGGTTATACAAGAGTATTTATAGGGCAAGGAGCTAGGGCAACACATCTAGACTCCTTCCCTTCTTATGGGCTTGGGCCAATGCTTATGGGCCTTCTACATAAGCCTTAGCTTAATAACAAACATAAAGGCCATATTAAGCTAACTATTACATATGAATCACTAACACTTGAATTAAGGTTTAGGAGTGATTCCAACATATAGTGAATAGATCTATTGGCAGTTGACGCCCCATTTGTGTTAGCCGGATAGGTAACCAAATGCACTTTATTTGAGAATACTAGGAGAATGGCAAACTCCTAACAGAGGGCATTGTTGCTCACATCATTATTATGATGTTTGTAACTTACGTCATTATTATGACGCGTTCGTGTTAAGGTTTGCGTGCATGAGACTGAAGGCAATATATAATGTGTTGCAATGATACAAATGCTGCAACTACTGAATTTATAGGTGCAACAACATGGCCCAACCTTGAAACTTGTGTTCAACTGATTACTAAACAAACGAAGTATGGGTGTATAACAACGTAACCCACTACTTATTTCATCAAAATTGGTATTTATTACAATAATCGCTCAATCTCGAAACTATTGAACTCAACTGTTTTAATCATAAACTCTATGAACTCACCAACCTTTGTGTTGACACTTTTAGCATGTTCATCTCAGGTTCATAATTTACGAGGATGGCACGGAAGGACACGGATACTCAAGAAGGCTATATTATCATTCGAAAACTTATTTAATGAACTGTAAAACCACTGGGACCTCATTTTGTAAACTCTGGTATTTTATATAAATCTAATGATAAATCTTTTAAAACGACACAATTAGAGTTCATTTTATATTATTACAACTGTTGAGCCATGAAGTAACACCCAGCTTGAATTCCACTGCGTATCACGAAATTGGGGGTGTTACAGATTGGTATCAGAGCCTCAGTTATAGAGAAACGGGGTCTGATTGAGACCTAAACTATAACTACTTTTTTACAAAAAAAAAGTTTTATAGCCTTTCGCTATCCGTGCCTTCCATCCTCCAGGTAATTATGTGATTTATAAAAAGTTTATGCTATCTAAACACTTTAGTATATTGATACATACACTCGAGATACTTTTGATTACTTTATAAACATACCTGCATATGCCTATTCTAAGGCATTACGACTCAATCACATTTCCCCGATCCTGTACCTACTTCTATATTTTTCAAATTTATGAAAACTTCTCAAGACATTGTAACCAATTACAATGGTCTCTCCTACTTACCTTATTTACATTAAATATATATACTCACCAACTATTTTGAGTATTATGGCAACTTTCCTTGATTTTCTTACTTCCATCTCTAAAAGATGAGTGTAAACACTCCTTCTGTACTTCCAGAACACCCAAATCTCCTTGTAACTCATCAGTTAAGTACGAATGTTAATTCAGAAATTCTTAAGTAGGATGACTTACAATGTCTTTATTTGAATGGATTGGGACGCCTTTTTATCTAAATAAAGAAATTGTGAATCGCCGAACCATAAGTTTATATTTCTTTATTTACATTATTTGGGACGCCTCTCTATCTAAATAATGAATTATAGATAAGTGGGCTTATTTGTATCTGAAATGATATAAGTACAAACTCGAGGATCACAAAAATTCACAAAGATATATGGAAAACACAAATAACGTAAATTTTTATTACATTAGAATCCATGAATATTAATACATAATGATATAATTAGCATCGGTAGTGCTAATGTTACAAAAATCACCAAATAAGGTATGGTATCGCCAATTGGTTGATCCGCCAAGCTAATGAAAAACACCACCACACCTAGGAGAGCGAGAATCATGACGGGATGCAGGATCTTAATTAGTCTATATAATAAATATAAATGAGTTATTAAGCATAGTGAATGAAATATCAAGAGACATAAATCTGTATATAAGAACCTTGACAAATCTATAAATAATAATAAACGCTCTCTTTTTATAACAAGAAAGGGGCATCAACACATTAGTAAAACAAACAAACACAACCCACATTTAGATTAAAACGGGGCCTCGGCCCAGATTACATAAACAAACACACCATTAAGCGTCTTGGGTTTCAACCCAACAACCAACACAAGACCACAACTCAATAAATGCTAACGCATACGATTACACAATAATACAAATTAAACAAAATTTTATTCCTAACATAATGCTATTACCCCCATATCTTATCCATGCCGATGGCTAGGACCACGAGTGGTGCAAGAATCACTAAGACCACGGCCAAGAATTCGTAATCTTCATCCGAGACGTTGGCTAAATAGATAGCAGATACTACAACATACACGAGTGCAACAATGGTAATAATATGCGGCATTTTGAAGTATGATAATAGAAATGTAGGTGGAAAAGTTAGTATGAAAGAATGAGGATTAAAATGGGGTATTTATAAAAAGAAAAACTAGCCGTTGGGGGTCACTGTTCATGACCGTTAGAAATTACTGTTCACATCACTAAGGAACAAACTAATTCATAATCTACAAAAGCTGAAGTTCAATAACTTTCTCTCATTCGAAATTTTTTCGATATTAATAATTTTATTTTCACAAGCCATTATGAACCATGTTATTTTCAAAATAAATTACTAAAACATGATAAACCTTATAAAATAACAATCTTTATTGAAAATAAAATTTTCTTAATTTTATATGACCTTCGGAATAATGTTTTTCACATGTAAAACAATAAACTCTAACTCATAAGTTTTCCCAAATAAAACCACATTCTGTTCTCAACATCTAACACGGACTGAATCTCGGGACGAGATTCCACTTAAGGGGGTAAGACTGTAACCACCAGTGAATTTTCACTTGTATGATATTCTAACTAAAGAATACTTATCCATTTTTCACGTCTAATTTTTTTTTTTACACGTTATCTGTTTATCTAATCACAACAACTAACTAATATGACGTAACTCACAATTCTTAATAAATATACACACCAACACCAGAATGTCTTAAGTTCATTCCTTATACGTCGAGTATAAAAGTTTTCAACTTTTATTTAATTTTACGTTATTTCATAAATGTACGATTATTAAACATTCAAACTAAACGTTTTCTATCTATTGGAGTTTTCATGAAACCATAATTTATTATAACTATGATTTTACGTAACTAACCCATCAACACTAAAGTACAACATTTTATACCTAGAGTACAAGTCATTAAAGCACGGAACCTAGCTATACTTTAATTTCCATTACAAGCTCTGATATACAACTCTATGATTTTATGTGCATGATATATTTCCAAAATACTAATGTACAAGTCTTTCAAGCACATGTACAAGTCTTTAATGCATACAAGCTTAATACTTATATATATCATATTATAAACCTCAATGTACCTATCTTAAAGCACATGATACAAACCTATAATGCACAAGCCCTTTAAATTGACATTTTTATAATTTACAAGTCTAAAGTACAACTCCCTAATGCTTGTGGTACAAGTATTTTATGCATATATGTTAAACATGTCATTTACCTAAGTTAAACTAACCTAAACTTAACTAAGCAACCTAATCTAGTTTCATAACAAACTAAACTCTAACTAAGCATATATGAGCACAAATGAGCCACATCACTCTTCTTCTTCAAACCTAGGTAAAAAATGTGACACATAGTCTTGTTGGAAACAATTAAGACCAAGCTACTTAGCTACAATAATTACCACACAAGTCCAAATGGTCCATGATTTCACACCTCACCTTGTTCCCTATCTTACACCTTCTTATGGTTATAAACCAATACAAGTATCCAAATTATCTTCCATAAACCAAAATCCCTCTTGCCTATATATATACGACCATACATACACACATCTTCATCATTCCATACAATCTATCTCACCACACTCTAATACACTCTCACTCACTGAAATTACAACCTACGAGAAGTATAAAGGAAGTAGGAACAAGTGCATGAAGCTTTGGCTAGCCAAATTCCAAGTTTGAGGACCCTTTGATGACTTTCTTTCATAAACGAATAACAAGAAAGTTGTAAGTCTTTTAAACCCATTTAATTTTGTTAACACTTTTAATATCAAGTAAATACTGTTAAAAATGATTTTACAAGGAAAACGTGGCAATTTGAATCACTTAAAACGAGTACACGAGTCAAAAGATACGGTCTAATGAAGTTACTAAAAATATGTCCAAAACTTTTTGTGGACAGAAGGGTCGGGCACGCGAAAAGAGGCACTTCTGGTCTGTTTCATCAAAAATTTAAATCACGAAAGTTGTCCGGAATGATGTTTTCTTCAGAAACTCAGGAGCACGGGTCCAGAAAATGCATAACGAAGTCATATTTTAATAAAAATCCCAACAGCTGTATTGATTTTATAAAAACCAAACGCCCCTACTTGCGCCCCATTTTTATACATTAGGTTGAAGGTATTAGGACCAACCAAAGGACCTTTGTAATCACCACCTAGGACACTATAAAACGCCCCCATAAGCTGGTTGAAAAGCCTTAGTGTCTTGCATAAAAACGACACTCCTTTAGGGCCATATATCCTATACACCAGGTTTTTGGGAAAAACTTGGGATTTTTGATAAATTCGATTTTGAACTATCCTAGAAACATTGAAAATGAGTTAAAAAACATGTCACAAGGTTTCGTGCAAAGGTTATAAAATTTTATTGTTTGAAAACAAGATTTTCAATTTGTCAAAACTAGCCTAAGTAGCCCTTTTCAATAATTAATATCTCGCTAATTAAAGAGTTGTAAAGTATGAGAGTTACATCGTTTTAAAGAGCTCGCTGCAAGGATTTTAAAACCCCAAGAATGTCATTAAAAACCCTTATGGTCTCTTTTATAATCAATCAAAAATAACGAGACTCGTAAAGATTTTCATAAATAACTCTTGCGTGCATTTTTCAAAATTTGAGTCTTATCAGCTATAGGATGATAGAGAATGACTTAAAACGAGTTAATTAACTATTATGATGTCCCTAGATTAAACCATAAAAGTTAATGGGTCAAAAATGAATTTTTCTTAAACCGCGTCGTGGCCAAGTGGCCATGTTCACGGACTTGTTTCTCTCTAACCAAAGATGACTAGAATATGAGACCTATACCATTTTGAAGAGCTTACAGTAAAGTTTTTAAAGGATCAATTGTGTTGTAAAAACATTGGCTTGCCTCATGTAAAACCTGTCCTCATTTGGGCCCGTTATCGCCCAAAACCAACACTTTTCACATAAGGCACCTAACCCCCTACTTTGGGAAATCATTGCGACCAAATCGTAAGAGCTTAAGACTTCTAGTTTGAACCATTAGAAAGACCACCCGACAAACTATTGAAGGGATCAAGAACGTAATAAAAACCTCTTAAGGCCTCGCTTATATTTACCCTTACTTTTGTCGATTTAGGCCTAAAACAAGTAAATTTTTCTTATAAACCTACAAGGATAAAAGTTGTAATTTTTGAAAGATAAAGTTTTCTAGGGCTAAAAATGTAATTTTTTCAAATTTAATTGTACAAAGGCTGATTTTGTCAATAACCCATAGTTGAGAGTATAAAGTGTCAGTTTTGAAAGTGCAAGGGTAAAAACTGTAAATATTCAAAATTGTAAAAATATAACATTTTAGAAACATATCATATATAACAACTTGGGTTTTGATAAAACTTATTAACAATCATCCGAGCCATTAAAATAAGTATGATAAGTATTACTAAATTTTGAAGAGACTTCATGTTTACCCAACTATCGATAAAGCATTATCATCGCATAAACTTGAATTCGAATACTAAAAACATGACATACTAACTCAGGTCACGAGTCAGAGCAGTTTATTCACATTACTTAATTTGTTTTCCATCCAGACTACTGTAACATCGAGGTGAGTCATAGCCCCTCTTTTCCTTATTTTGAACGTTTTGGGGGAGATACATGCTCAAATATTGCTTTATAGTTTTACATTTATTTTAAACTCTTATGAATTACCGTGAGCTTCATAGCCCCATTTTCAATTGTTTTATACTATTTTTGGGGGAGATACATGCTCAATTACCTATTTTTACTTTCTCAAGTACTCTAAAACTTTTACATATTACTGTGAGTTCATAGTCCCACTTTTTAGTTGTTTATCAAACTCGTGGGGAGCTACATGCTACAAAATCGAACACAAGTATTTTTCTATGCTATACCTACACCTTATTGTTATTGCTTAAGTACTTACTGTTGCCACTAAAAGTCCCTCATATCATGAACCATGTATCACTTGCGAGTGAACGCGAATATAGTGAATAGATCTATTGGCAGTTGACGCCCCATTTGTGTTAGATGGATAGGTAACCAAATGCACTTTATTTGAGAATACTAGGAGAATGGCAAACTTCTACCAGAGGGCATTGTTGCTCACATCATTATTATAATGTTTGTAACTTACGTCATTATTATGACGCGTTCGTGTTAAGGTTTGTGTGCATGAGACTTAAGGCAATATATACTGTGTTGCAATGATACAAATGCTGCAACTACTGAATTTATGGGTGCAACAACATGGCCCAACCTTGAAACTTGTGTTCAACTGATTACTAAACAAACGAAGTATGGATGTATAACAACGTAACCCACTACTTATTTCATCAATATTGGTATTTATTACAATAATCGCTCAAACTCGAAACTATTGAACTCAACTGTTTTAATCATAAACTCTATGAACTCACCAACCTTTGTGTTGACACTTTTAGTATGTTTATCTCAGGTTCATAATTTACGAGGATGGCACGGAAGGACACGGATACTCAAGAAGGCTATATTATCATTCGAAAACTTATTTAATGAACTGTAAAACCACTGGGACCTCATTTTGTAAACTCTGATATTTATATAAATCGAATGATAAATCTTTTAAAACGACACAATTAGAGTTCGTTTTATATTATTATAACTGTTGAGCCATGAAGTAACACCCAGCTTGAATTCCGCTGCGTATCACGAAATTGGGGGTGTTACAGTTTAAGCCGGTCCCGCAAGATGCTCGCACCCAACTTCCAAACGTTCCTAAAGTTCCCTTTGAAAGACAAGTTGACACGTTTATTACTCACCATTGTGGAGATTGCAAGTGGATTGACAAAATGAATTTTAAAATAAAAACCCAAATATTTGTCCAAAATAGTAACAAAGTTTTTGACGCTGGCGAATTTACAAAAATAGTTTTTGAAAAAAATTGGACATGACGCCGTCGTAACTTAAGCGATGACGTTGTAACTAAGCAAAATCAGACGATTAAAAACACCACCCATCTCTTTCACACTCTACCCTACACATTCTATCCGCCCCACACACATACAATCCGATTTCTCAAGGCCAAATTCTCCACTTTGCGTCATCAATCTCCACTTGGTAAGTAATACTCATTAATCTTTTTCCATTCAATTGCTCTATTCCTCTCTCAATTTTGGTTTTCCCTTTGATCTGAAACCCTCCTAATTAGTATAATTAATGCTTAAATTAATTCATGCATCTTGTTAATTAAATAATAGATTAGACGAATTGTAGTGTTAGCATGTGGGTTTATCTTGTGTGGAGCTTTGAAATGCTTGGTGACTATACCAGCTTGCCATTGCACCATCTTTGCTGCAGCGGGGGTATTTCGGTAAAGGAATATGGTTAAAAACTTTGACTTTTCCCTTGCAAATGCCGAATTTCCAAATTTTTCTGGTCGGACGGCGTCAACCCGCCGGCGTGACGCTGTTAGAACCATCTGATGCGATGCGATTTTGTCACTTAATTCACTACTCATTGGTTCTCATTGTTTGATTCTTTGTTTTAAAAAATGAGCAAAATATCGAGGCGTAGCAGGGGACAGTCATATGGGTCGCAAGAAAATGTTGGGGAGACCGTACTAAGCTGGGTTTTCTTTGATGCGGATGGACCCCAAAACCGGTATAATGAACTACTCCACCAAACCATTGATTCGGGTGCGGTTCTAGATTGGTATTTTCTTTGTAGTTATGGGCTTGAAAGGGATTTTTGAGATAGCATTAGAAGGGATAAGTTCACAGATCCTAAGTGGGAGAGGTTGTTCAGGATTCGAGAGCCAGTGTATATCGAGCTTGTATGTGAGTTTCACGCTTCTTATTCTATGTGTGTTGGGACTTGTAGTGGATTTGGCAGCCCAAGGTATCCGGTTTAGGTTAGGAGGAGTCTGGTGGGATTGTTCGGTATTGGAGTTTAGTTAGAGAGTGTGGCTATACTCTGGGAGGGATGCTGAGAGTGACATCTTTAGGGCTAGTCTTAGCCAGGGGTTGACTGTTAGGGATGATGTGTGGGGCATTCAATTCTGGAACTCTTTGGCCGATCGTGAGTATATTACTGGGAGCAAACTTGCCTCGCAGCTCCGGGATCCTAGGACTAGGCTAGTGCACCGCTGTATCGCTTTCACTATAGCGGGGCGCAAGGACACCACTCATCGTGCCACTCTTCCGGATTTGTTCTACCTTTACTCCATCTATGCTGCGGGTGTGCATTGTAACATCCCTTTTTGGCTTGCTAATTATCTGAGGACTACCAATGGGATGAGATAGGCCGACAGGGTTAACGGGGGCATGTTCGTCACTAAGCTTGTCGAGTCTTACGGCATTTTGAGAGGGGAGATTCTGATGTAATTAAATGTTGTAGCCGAGCCCAAGGTAGTAAAAGCCAAGTCCTTAAAGGCTATGGAGGTAATCATGGATTTAGGTGGCTCGTATGCATGGTACTGTCATCAGGCCCCGAGGCAAGATGATTATGATGATGAGGAAGAGAAGCAGCAGCAACCACAGTATCAGCAGGGGGATGGGGTTGGTAGCTCCGACGATGTCTACAGGCACATGGCTGGTGGAGATTGGCAGGATCACCAGGGAGCTTGGATGGGTAGGATGGATACTTGGATGGCCCAGCAGGATCAGATGGCTAGCTGGACATATGATCACACGGTCACGTAGATGCAGTATCTTTCCATGCGTTATCACATTGAGCCCCATCTTGAGAAGATCCATTCCCTGGCCGAGAGGAGGACTACCCGCCATATGGGTACACCGGCCACCTTCCTCCTGGGTATGAGTACCGTTATGATACAGCCCCCAACCATTGATTTGTCTGTTTATTTGTGATGTTGTTATGAACAATTCTGGTGATGGTGTGTTATGAGATAATTTTTATTTGGTTTGTAATAAATTAGGATGATATTATGACGATTTGATTTTGTAATGTTCGATGATTAAATTTGTATGTGGATATTCGTTTAGGCCTTAATTTTTTGGTTATTTTGTTTCTCAATTTTGTTTGTGTGTTCATATATCTTTTTCATTGTTGTTTATTCTCATGTTTGGTTTTGTGAAAATGTTTTATTTTGTTTTTAACCTCGTCTTAATTGCATAAAAGGTATTTTACAAAAACATAAGTGTAGGGAAGATAATATATGTTTTAAGAACATGAACATGAGATTAACAATAACTGGAATTGTATATATTTGTGTGTTTGTTTAAGTCAAATGCTTGTAACGAGTCATAATGGATGTTTTGTAGAAGTTTTTCCATGTTTTAATGAGGTAAATTTTCCAGAATTTTTCCAGAAAAACGTACCAGACCCTTTCTGTCAGGATAACCTGAAGGCGTCGGGATTAAAGCCCGACGGCGTCAGGAAATGTAGAAACAGGTTATCAGTTTCGTTTTCTGTGTAACTTGTGATTTTTGGAAACATCCAATTCTTAATTTTCCAAAAAAACTGCAAACATCCATTCCACAAGCATTATATCTTACTCGCTTTCTAGTTTAGTTTTGTTTCATATATAGTTTTACCACCGATTTTACGCGAGGTTTCGTTTTGTTTTCTTATAAGTGTGCAGGTTATATTAGACAAGTAGAAGAAACACATATTGGAAGCATTTATATTACTCATTCATTCTTCTTGGAGGAGGATTTAACCGCAACTTAACACATATCCTACCGAGCTAATCAGGGGAGTAATAGTTTCTTTCTCTTTTACTTACCTCCCTTTATCATAACTTGGATACTTTCGGGGAACATTGGGGACAATGTTCAGTTTAAGTGTAGGGAGGGAGAATAAAATGGTAACTTAGAAACTATTCTGTTAGGAATTGGAAATTCCATGATAAAGTGTCGGTCACCCCAATTAAGGTCTAGCATATGTTAGCACGTAGACGTGTCGGTATTTACGTTATTTATCAGTTTATTAGTTAGTTATTAGTTTAGTTTAGCGTAGCGTAACACAGTGGAGGAAGGACGGGTCTTTACCCACTGTATACCTGATCCACAGGCCGATAGGAGGTCGTTGTGTCTGTAACTATAAATACCCCTTCCATCCATGGAAGGGTTGGTGCTTCTCATTCAATCTAATATTCCCTTTGTGTAAACCTCTAGCAAGAACACCCTCTCTCTCTACTAACTCTCTAACTATGGCAAACATGTATTTTGATCATCCAAGACCACCCGAATCATCAACACAATAAATATTACGATCCTACATATTCACTCATTTGATTTTTGTCTTGTCTTGTAAATTTGTGTAATAAACTATGAGAAATATTTGTTAGGGTAATTTTAGCACCAAATTAAAAAAAATTTATGGCATTTACGAGTTAAACTTTAGTCTTATTAAAGCGTCTCATGCATAGGAATTATACGACTAGCACAAAAACCATTTACCACTCAAATTCCACCCCAAAAATGTGAGGTTCGTCCCTAGATCTTTAGGAATAAAAGCATTCATCTTTAATGCTTAGTGAGTGTACCAGTAGTATAATAGATTCTACAACTTTTTTTGTGATGCAAACCGAACCACGACTCAATTCGATTTCAAGATTGATAATTCAAAATATAAGAGACTGATTTCTTATATGCTTGGGTTGTTTTTGCTTTTTAGGTTAAACAGTTGAACTAACTAATTTTGAGTAAAAAGATTGTGCACACCGGCTAGCAGGGGTACCGGGAAAATGGGAGTTGTTCTGAGTTGAACCAGTTTGAAATTTCTCCTTGTAATCTTATTGTTAAGAAAATTTTAAACCGTAGACAAACTCTCTTATGGAATGATACTTAGCTAGATATCATTCCTTGAATAAAATTTGCTACGTTGCTGAGAGATGGTCTAAAATAGATGATATCTGGAACATGTTCCTCTCGTAGAGCCCTTAGTGATCTTTCCTCATTAAATTTTCATATCAATGAGCTTGTTCTTGATACATCAACCGAAGACAAATGGACTTATGCCTTGGAAGATTCTGGTAAATAATGTGTCAAGTCGTTGTATAAAGCCATCCAAAATATCTTCTTCGTTAGCGAGGCATATACTCCATGTTTTAGGTGGAATTCTAGGGTAACTCGCAAGGTAAATATTTGCGCTTGGTGAGTGGCTTTAAATCGCCTCCCTACAAAAGCCAATTTGATGCAACGTAGAGTTCAGCTCCTCTCTACTTTATCTATTTTTCATAGTTTGGTTCATTAATTTAGGGATCATTGTTTGCTCTCCTGCCCTAGAGTAAAGACCCTTTCGGTCAAAATTTGGTGCTGGTGAGGATCTCTCATAGTTTAAGCCCTCGTTGTTGACATTCTCATGAGATCCTTTGAGATCCTTAAAGACAAATGGGTTAATAAACTTGCACATGAAATTTGTTTACCGACCCTTTGGCAGATATAGAATTGGAGAAACATGGTTTCTAAGTATCAGGTTACATGGAATCAGTGGATACCTTCTCCTTAAGACCTCCTTAGCTTTTATAGGACTCTTTTTTGGTGTTTTGCTTTCTTATGCTTTTTTCTCTCTTCTTTTATTTTTTTCGGCTCTAGCTCGAAGCCTTATGTTGTGTAACACCCCCAAAATAGCTACAGCGGAAGCTCATGGGGTGCTACTCAATTGGAATACACAACACAAGATAATAAAGAACGGGATAAATACACCATTTAAATTTCTTTTAATATAAAATAAATGGTTTTACAAAAATGTTATGTCGAAAATGTGTTCGTGTAAAAATTCTTCAGTGAATAGTCTATGACCCTTGCGTTGCTATTTCCTTGCTTGCATATTAAACACTTGAGAACAACATGCTAAAAGTCAGCAAAAATTTGGTGAGTTCATAGGTTTAAGTATTTAAACAAAGATGTACCATTATCATAATCTTTTCAAACAGTTGTGAAATATGTTATGATAGCACTAAGTTCATGCAACCAAAGCTTAAGCATAGTGTGCATGCTCTAGAAGCATGTAAAATAAAGGCCTTGAAAGTTTTGAAATCCCAAAACACTTGAATCTCGACATGATATACATCCGGTTGCCTATCCGGTCAACCCGAACGGGGGAGTCACCCCCATTAGATCTATTTATAGCATTCGCGCTTCCTAGAAGAGATTAACGATTCATGAGTTCGGCCAAAAAGGGGATTTAATTGCTTAGGCTACTTTAGATAACAGTTTAAATAAACATAAGCTTTCAGTTGGTCCATAAAAGTGTTTTGCATGTTTCTCACCCCAAAGTTTATAAAACAGTTTAACATATAAAATTGGGCTATAAACTCAACTCAGTTATAAGCAGTCTGAAGTGATAATCAAATTATGATAGTGGGCGGCTCTGACACGCAACCTAGATTAGTACGGCAAGTTTAGTTTATATTACAAGTTTAAGACTTGAA
The DNA here is from genome assembly GCA_019973895.1 of Chrysanthemum seticuspe. Classification (NCBI taxonomy): domain Eukaryota; kingdom Viridiplantae; phylum Streptophyta; class Magnoliopsida; order Asterales; family Asteraceae; genus Chrysanthemum; species Chrysanthemum seticuspe. Next base: position 120,271,291 of record BPTQ01000004.1, on the reverse strand, counting down.
AAAGTTTATTTAACTTTTACAAGTCTTAAAATGTTTATGTTGTTGTTGCTTGTGTGACAGCATTTAAGTTTAAAATAATTTTCTAAATGTTGCGAGTTTTGGCTCTTGGAAGTGAGTGAGTATGAAATAAAAATATCAAGGATGAATGAGTCTTTGGTTCGATGATTACACGAAATACTAAATGTTAATAATTTATGTGTATATTACTGACAATGCATATATTTAATTAGCTATACATAAAGGTATACATATTTTGTATTTCACTATTATTAGTTAATATAAAGGTACTCGAAAATGTAAGTGTTAACTTAAATGTATTAGTTGCTTTTGAAAATATAATAGGTTTCAAAAGTTATGATGTCCGGGCTTGACCCGGGTGTATATCCATATTTGTTTGTGGTGACTAATGTCAAAAGCTTTCATAATTGGTTTTTATCGAGTTCTAGTCATCTAGTTTAATATTTGAAGATGTACGTTTATAAGTTTATGGTTTCACATAGTTAGACATGTCACAATTTTCCAATTAAATTATGATATGTAGAAGTACTTATTTTAATAACTTTGTTTTCAAAACCTTGTTCATGCTTTGTATTTGTTTTCGTGTCTCATTTTAATGTTAGTGTTAATGATGCATTGTGAGTGTCGTGTTGCAATTTGGGTTGATCGAGTGCAAAGAATATTTCGAGTGCTTGCCGTGAGTGATTTCATGTGAGGCGAGTCGAATGAGATGGAAATAAGTCGAATGAAACAGAGTCTAGTCGGGTATCACTCGGGACGGCATGACCTCCAACGCCCCGGGTGGGCTGTTCACACCAAACGGACCCTTGATATAACTGGCTTCGGCACAGTCAATAACACATACCACGACACGAGACCATTGGACTGTGACTGTGTAAACAATACCAACCGCACCTGTTGGATATGATTGGGCTTCATTTCCCATTTCAGCGATAAAATCCACACCCTTTATGTTATGGGCTTGAGCCCATATAAGGTTTATCACAAACTGTTTAGGAATTTGTTGGTGTGGAAGGCAGTTTTGACGCGAGGAAGGCTGGACAAGAGGCTAAGTTAAAATTGAACCCAAACACTCAACATGCCGAGATTTACGAGCCTTCATCGAGGTCTAATGTTAGACAATGTGATAAACACCCTCGGAGTGTTTTTACTTGGCTCGAAGTGACACAAACACGAACACAGATACACTTTTCGGATAGCTAAATTTTACATGACGAAATCTACAACAACAATAACAATCGTACGTGAGACATATGACGTCAGGACACAAGGAGCAATGATTTTTGTTTTGCCCTATGTCAACTGGGTACAACCCAAGTCGAACAACACAAGCAAAAACATACACCCTTCAAGGGGGATTAACCTCAGCCGAGGCAACACAATTAAGCACGGAAGTAAATAGAAACAATAAGCCGAACACCAATTAAGTCAATACAAATTTTCTTAAGTTGTGAGTTTTCTTTAGGTTTTTACCACACAACAACAACAACAATTAACAAGAAATCAAATCATCATTTCTACAAGTTCTATACCCATTCGATTGGTTTAACTATAAAAAAATATATAACTTCAACACTTAAATCAAAATAACGAGGTACACATCCAAAGAGATTAATAAGATTTCTTACAAAGTAGTGGTGGTGAGGTCGAATGAAGAAGAATCGAACCACGACACTATCAAACCCGAATACACTTTACCCAAAAACGATTAGAATGAAACCAAACACATCCGATTCGATTTGATTACAACCAAAACTAACCCGATCCGTATCAATTAACCCCCTAACTTTACAAAACCCTAATTCTTGAGTGAGTGATTTTTGTGTGAAGATGTGTAAAACGTGTAAAAATTGCGGCTATAAATAGATGAACAAATGAAAACTTTGTCTACCACTTTCTTGGTCTCGAATGAGGAGTAACTACTCTTGTTTGCCATCATTTTCCACCATCTTCTCCAAGAGGATCTTGTGACTGCCTAGGGAGATGAATAGCCGAGACAAGAAGGTGAAAGGGATGTCTTCCATGTTAACTTACAAAAAGCAGGATGAAAGAACCAATTTGGTGTTTAGGTTTGGGAAGGAACGAAAAATGAAAGAGAGAAAGGAAAGTTAGTGGGCGGTGGGATAGTGGGGAATAGGTTGTATTATTTTTGTTTTTGTACCCCGTTTTCTGTCAAGTCTCCACGTTAACGTGTCTTCCCGGTACGCGCAAAATATAAAAATTATATTTCTGGAAACATTTTTGTGAACGTAATAATATGGTATCATTTTACTTTGAAATTTGATTATAACAGTTTTGCCATTACTAAGTTGGTGTCGGTAAGCATGTGGTGTCATGTTTTTTGAAATTGCGAGATAACCACTCGTTTTTGTTCGTAAATCATCAGTAAATGTTAAAAAGTGATCATTTCAATTATTTTAATATATAATATAAATTGTGTATGTTACTGCATTCTGCAGTGTGCGGGATAACTTCCCTGAACAGTCGTTTAAACTCACGTAAGTTTAAAATAAATAATCAGGAAATAATAAACTCATTTTTATTATTAAATTAATCAGTGGAAAATTTCCGTGTGTCACAGCCTCCCGCCTTAGAAGGAAATCCGTCCTTGGCTTTCACTTAGAATCATCCGATATGGTTTATAAAAACGAAAGTGTTTACGCTTGATTTCATTTTCTTGTTCATAGTGTAGTTGGAAACTTCTCAAGAGTTCCAGCGGACCTTAACAATAGGGTTTTGACTATACCCTAGTTCCTAACCTTACGATCCATGATTTCATGTGGTTCCTAAATGAAGTTCAGACTTTCATCAATTCGGATTTCCTTCAAAGGAATTACAAACTCCTTGTTGGAAGGACATTTCTTCGAGTTGTGCATACTGAGGAATATATGTACCGTACTGAGTTCTGTTGGTGGCCCGAGTCAGGAAACTACCGGCCTGATTCTGGCAAGAAGTTTGGATGATCCTTTGTATCGAAGTCTTGAATTTTTTATGCTTTCATAAGCAGTTCACACGTTTCTAAGGTGGAACCCTCAACTTGTCCTTTTCACCAACCTGAACTTCTAGTGGTGTTCATCTTTCGTTCGTGTAACTCTCTTGACGATTGGAGTTGTTTACACTCGGCTCCAGATTTGAACAATCTTCTCAGTGGTCTCCTATACTAACTCAGGACCAGTGAGTTGACTTTCGTCGATCCCTGCCTTAAACACAGATGATCTGCACTTTTGACCATAAAGTTTCTTATTCAGTGCAGCTTGACTATTATGTAGTTGTCATCCTATGAGAATTTGGCTAACGGTAGTTGTCTATCCCAACCGGTACTCATATCGGGGTAGTTACTTACGGTGTTCTAAATGGTGCTTCAAAAGTGTGAGAAAATTTGTTATCTCTACTGAAGGTAACGGAAATCGGAATACCATGTCGTGTTATAACCAATTCTACGTATAAACGTATGAGTTTGTTTATACTATCGTCCTCCTGGGTAGGAAAGTGGTTGAATTGATATGACAATTAATGATTACCTAAATGATGTTAAAATCATTTAATATCTGCAATATCTTGGAAATGATGTTTACGATTACGCGTTCCCATTTTTGTTCATAAATTTTTGGTCGTACTCGTAGATCTGAAGGCTTCTAGTGTTCATCTTCAACCTTCGAGTAGGTCAAGCACCATCTGACACCATTTGTAATGTCAGTCTACTTGTTTGGTCACTAGTATGGATTTTTCAAATCAAGGTACATCTTGTTGGATCCTAGGTAAATGGAGTTCTTGACTTTGTGAGATTTGTGCATGACAGATTTTATGCCCCTTCCAAAGGTGGGACCCTAAATTCTTTCTGTGAACTGCATTATTCGATCTGATCTCTCTACATGACCAATTCTGGTTAACTGTAGGTTCCTTTCTTGGTCGATTCTCTACCCTTATGGGTTCGACCGAAGTCTCAAGGATTTTAATGAAAGGATTGAACTAATTACCATCCATTGATTTGATCCTAAGATATTCAGATTGCTCTTTCTTGCTTAGAGCATTGGCAACTACGTTTACTTTTCCTGGGTGATAACGAATATCTCAATCGTAATCACCTAGCATTTACGTTTTTATCGAATGTATAATAAGAATGGAAGGTAAAGTATACACTGTACAATTCGCGTTACCAAGATAGCATTTCTAGTTTTCGGATGCGGATACATTAGATTCAAATCTCAAATCGTGTGCCGGGTGGTGTTTCTCATGTTTTTCTTAGTTGGGGAGTAATAGGTGCAATTACATTCATGGCTTGATTTAGGATGGCTCCAACCTTTACTAAATGTCATGGTTCCTACAAAGTATTCACTATATTCACGTAGAGCCAGAATGTATGTACTACATACCCTTTTCCTAGCGAACATAAATTTTTATCAGTCTTGTCCTACACTATCTGTGTAAGTTGGTACCTTTTCGTGTTTGGTTAAGTGGTGCTACTAGAATTCCAAATCAGGATAGAATATCTGATTACGGTGACATCTTAAAGTCTGATGTGGTTTCATAATCATTTTTAAGGAGTGACGTGAATAGTAAGTGTTTAGTTGTGCCTATGATGAGGTGTCGGTTATACAATGTAGAAAACCAAGATTTTCTTTTTAAATTTGATGTTTGGGAAATAAGTGTCATGTGTTAGTCTTTATTTAGGAAAGACACAACTTAGTTTTGAAAACTTACTATTCCATCAGTAACATGACCCCTCCTGTATTGTACATAGGTGATCAGGCTATGTAAAATCGAGGATTGGTAATGTAAAGTTGGGTATAGTTTTGCTTTACAAATTGAATTTGCAAATTTTTTGTAAAAAGACCTTTTGTGGCAATAAACATTTTAATTGTTAATAGTTTAAGCTTATCCTTAGGACTTATATTCGCCTTAAGGCTTTTGTGTTGAGTGAAAATAAAATAATTTATTATGATACCAAAATTTCTGTTTTCGGTGAAAAATACCAAAGTGACTTTTGTGACATTTGTAAAATAGTTTGCAAATTCATGGTGCCAATAAATGTTTGTATACGGTCAATTGAATCCTTAAGGTGACCTTTTCCTAGCTCAGGAATGCTTTAAACAATGGTCAAGTGGTTGGAAGTCCCTGTGGAGAAATGAAAGAATAATAAAGAGAGTAAACGCTGAAAAAGCATGATAGTATTAAAGCCTTAAAGAATAACAGATTCCTGGAACAAGGCTACTTAGTACATGAAGTTACATAAGAAGGTACTTAGAATAGGTTTCAAGGAATTAGAACATGAAACTAGATTTCATTATATATACGAGTGTCTCCAATCCATCTCGTCTCTGCTTGTGTGATCGTTGTATTCTAGACGAGTCTTCCTTCTTTCTTTCTAGTAGGGATTCTGGTAAGTTCTTCCTTTGGGGTAGTTCTTTTCCCTTGGATACAATTTCCTAGTGAACCTTTCACTCCCTATTTGTGGTACGTCGGGTTCGCCTGGTGAGAATCTCCAAATTTCCTTAGCTCATGCCCTAGTCTCTTGGGGCATGCTCCCTTGTGATGGTACCGGCAAGTGTAGCATCTGAGTAGTGTCCCAACATATCCCATTTTCTCTCCAATGCCAGTATCTCTAATGCGAGCCATCTCCTGGCGCTTGTTCGGTTGTTGAACTCGTCTCACTATACCATCATACTTCCAGTTTTTCTTATAGTTACCACCGTTCCCAGGTTCAGTTGTCCCGTTACCCTAAGGACAGAATGGATAACTCTTCTGGTAGACCCGGGTGTGAAGGAAATGATATCCCCCCAGATCTCTGGTGAGAGTACCCAATCATATGCTTCAGGCTTCTTTTCCTCGAGCTTTACCATGTCAGGGCACAGTTGGGTCAACTCGCGAAAGCGGTTGGTGTATCCCCTCAAGGTCATTTCCTTCCATAGTTAGCCCCCAGAATTCTTGTTCCAATGCTCGCATTTCACTTCTTGAGCAATATTTAGCAATCATCATTTTCTTCAGGGTGTCCCACTAAAGAAAGTATGCAATGTCGACTCCTTCTGAGCGAACATAAGTGTTCCACCATGTGAGTGCTTGATGCTGGAATGTGCAAGTAGCAAACTTGATCTTGCAGTTATCTGCACAAAACTTTTCGTGGAAGATTGAGTCTAGTTTTTCAAACCATTGTGCCAAACCTGTGGCTCCTTCAGTTCCCTTGAAGGTTAAGGGCTTACAACTTAAGAATTCTTAATAAGAGTAATTGATAACATCAAATAAACCTGGTATTTTATATATCAAATTCCTGTGTTTATTGCCTCAATTATTATAATATGGTACTTAATTCGTTCATATTTGTATTTCGGAATTTAATGAGGAGTTGTAGCGTTGTAGCGGAAAAGATGCGAGAAAAGGCCAACATGTGCAAACATATACTCTGAAGACAAGTTACGGCGTAAGTGGCATGATTGGACTACGTCGTAACACATACTACGAAGGCCAAATTATTCTCTATGAAGGTTACGCCGTAACTGGTTAATTATGTTACGGCGTAAATACGGTACCTTGAAGGCTACGGCGTAACGTCCTCTTAAGGTTGCACCATAATTATTAATGTGAAATTGATTCTTAGGAAAGAAACCAATTATAGTATTTTTGTAGTATTGGGTAACTCAAATGTATTAGATTTGAGTACCAGGATCATTCCTAGCGAGAGATGAATGGAATTTTCAACTCACGTCGCGTTATTCGGGATTTGAATGGTAAAGAAGAGATTTTTGATGATTTCTAAACTATGGAGCAAATAATAGTAATGGGAAGCAATTAAAACTTCTAAACCTATGGTGCAAACAAGGAATTTAATCTAAGTACACAAAGTAAACTAAAAACGCCAGTTACGTAATTATTAAAACATATATTAAAATGCAAATTAAGCTAATTTAACCTCTGAAAATGAACTAATATTTTTCTACAGCTAAAAATGTGATTTGAAAATTATTTTAAATTTAAAACTATTTTTTTCTTGATTTTATACGCATTAAAAACTAATTTTGTATTTTTAAAATTGAATAAAAAGCTAAAAATTATGAAAACTTATGAGAAAATTACCAAACTATTTTTCAAAAATCTAAACTAACTAAGATAATTTTTAAAACTGGCTTTTCATTTTTCTAACTTATTCTCAATTTATTATGAATTTAAAACTGAATTAAACTAATTAAATGTCTAGAAAATACTAAATTAGCTAGGAAAAATCTGAAAAAAATACTTTTTGTGACTTTTTGAATATTCTAAACCTAAGAAAATTGATTTTATATTTTTGTGATCATTTTCTGAAATATTTGAATTAAAAGCTAATTAAAAATGCTGAAAACTCTTTTTAAATGCAGAAAAATAGTAAAAGAATTTTGGAAAAATCTGAGAAATTGCAGATAAGTCCTAAATGCAACTAGGAATCTAGGAAAATTATCAAAAACTACAAGTGAATGCAGAATAAGCACAATGGTGGACAACTGATATGAAACACTAAGTGAAAAATAAGGTACAAGCTACAAAACACAACCAGAAGCTACATTAAGATAAAATACGCCTAAACTAACTCAAAATAAGCTAATGCAACAGAAAGTGAGCAAATAAGCTCAAGTTGAAAGTCAATAAGTAATGGAAAGGACAGTTGGTATGACAGCAGTTAAAGAAGGAGATTAAGCTACTTGCAGGCTTAAATTAAGCTAACTAATTAAGCTCTAAGTGGAATCTAAGCTCAGAATCTTAAAGCTAGAACTACAAGCTTTCTAAAACACCCAATCCCATTCCCATATCTCAACTAGTTTGGCAGAAAAATGACTAAGAAAAAGCTATTTTAGGCCAACAAGCTGTGGTGCAGGGTACATAATAGCTTGAGTAAGGATTGATATCAGTAAAAACTAAACTACAAGGGATGAGAATAAGCTGTCAAGGAGGTGAAACTGACCTAATAAGCAATTCCTACAAGATACTAAACTTAAAGCTTTATCTAAATAAGTAACAAAAGTGCTGCAGTTGCAGCATACTAAAGGCAGAACAAGGGGAAAACAGCAAACTAAATTAAGGACTAAAATAAGCTACTAAAAGGATAAAAGCAAATTATCTAGGCTACAAACTACCTAAGGAAACAAAATTTACACAATTATTTTAACAGGAATAAGAGATAAGCAGACTAGAAATGAGCTATGATGGACAGCAACTAACTGATGTTGCAGGGCACAAATGGACCAAATGAGCAACTTCAAGGCTATTGCAGCCTAGGTTAAACATTTTTATGATTTTTTTCATTTTGAGGTTAATGAAACAAGGTACTGAATTAGCTATTTTAATTTTTAAAAATTTTTATAACAACTAAATCTAACTTAAAATGCTAAATGAAAACTGACAAAGACCACTTTGAGATATTTTGACTATTTAAGTTTTTTGAAAAGTTTGACTAACATGAACTTTGAATCTAAACTAATTTGATAAAAATGATACAATAAGCTATTAGATAACCTAAATTAGCTACAACAGCTACTTATGAGATTACATGAAAGATAATGCTAACTGTTAAGACTATTTTATGCAGAAAATGAAAATCTAAAATGGAATTTGACTTTTTTACCAAATGAGCAATGAATATAATGCAATATCATACCTAAACATGCATATATGCAACTAAATGAACTATCCTTACATGCTCAAAACACCCTAGAATGCAGAAAAGTTCACTAATGCAAACACACCTTCAATGTGACCAAATGAATGTTATCCTTAAAAAACTAGAAGAAACTTGAAAAATCATAATTGATATAACATGTAAACTCAGAATTCACCACTTCAAAAGATTAAAACCAGGAATAATTCTAAAACTGATTTGACAATCAAAATTTGTCCAAGTTTGACTTTTCTTCACTTTTTGCTAAAACTGAAATTGAGAATAATTAAAAGCAAGAATAAGCTCTCATAAGCTTTAATAAGCTTATTTGAGCTTATTGAAACAGTAAAAGGCTTTTGAGATAGATTTTATCTTGAATGAATAAAAACTCAAATGACAAGGAATTTAAACTTTAAAAGTAAATTGCATTAATAAGATTTGAGATTACACTTTAAAAAACGAAATTACAATTATACTAAAACATAATTAAATAACAGGAAAGTAATGTGGCCAAAGCATTTCTAAAAACATGAAAAAACTTGACGAATTTGCTCTTGTGATGCTCAAGGGTATTTATAGCAGATTCAGGAACTTGGGTCTTGATCTTCAGAAGCTTCAGGATCCTTCCCACTTGTAAACTCAGCCATTCAATCACAACTTCATACTTAAGCTGAACTTAGGACGTTGGATCTTGCATTCTTATCTCACATCACACGGATTGCCCTCGTAGCATTCTCTACACGTGTCAGAGATGTCAGACGCTTCTAGATGCAATTTAAGTGTGGGTAATTTCTGATTAACCATGGTAATTGGGGTGGGAGAAGGTGAATAGTAAAATTGGGTATTTGGCGGGGAAGGAGTATTTTGACCAGAAGGGGTAAATGGGGGTTTGACCGGGTCATTTGACTTGTGATGTTGTGGTATTTGGTGACTTTGACCGGGTTTGACCTGCGTAAAAGAGGATACGGGTTAAAGGAAATGGGGTGTTATTATAAGTTGGACTTGGTAGGAGGAATGGGCTAGGGTGGTAAATGGTGTATGTTTATTTTTGGGCTTGGATTGTTTTTATTGTATTTGGTATTCTAAGGGGGTCGCAATGGTCACGGTATGGGTGAGGTATGAAGCCATACCGCACGGCAACACCATTGCCAGTGGTGCGGTATGGTTCAATCGGCATGGGTTGCGGCTTCTTTTGCCAAAGCGGTTTGCAAAGAAAGGTGGAAGAGGAGCGTGGCCAACGGTAATAAAAATAGCCGTTTGGCTAATTTGAATTTCATAAAAAAAAAATCCCTTATAAATATACACTTTAAATCGCCAATTCAAATCACATTCTTCTCATCTTCTTCTTCCAACAATTATATTTATAAAAAAGATGGATGCTAGGAAAGCAAAAAATGGTTCCACCTCATCCAAAGGTCGTGGACGAGGCTCTCGATCATAACCCGTTCTTCCGCAAGTTCAATCACAACCATCTCCCTACTATCCCCAAATGAGTCCTCAAGCCGGTCACTATTATCCTCAACCTCCACCGATGAACCTTCCATCACATCAATACCAATATTATCCCCAACCACCTCCGTACATGATGTCGATGACTAGTGATTTTGACCCGTTCAGTGAATACCGTGACGCTCCTACGCGGTGTGAACCGAGTGTCGAACGACCATTACCTTTATATGATTACGAGGATGATGACGTTGAGTATGTTCCCGAAACGCAACAAGAAAATCCAATCGGTATACATGTTTTTTTTGTTATTCGTTATAATCTATTCGTTATATTTTATTTGTTATAATTTTAATTGTTATAATTTTATTTGTTATAATTTTAATTTTTATAATTTTAATTGTTATCATTTTAATTGTTATAATTTTATTTGTTATAATTTTATTTTGTATACTATATATTAGGCGATGAAGAAGTTCAAGAAGTCCCAAAAAAAACATCGACTAGAGCGGAGAAAACAAATTGGAAGACAAACGAAGAGGTTGCTTTGGCAAAAGCGTGGGTTCATATTTCGACATGTCGAAAAGTCGGTAATGAACAAACTAGAGATGGTTTTTGGAAAAGAATTCTAGAGCATTTCAAGACAAACGTGAAAGATACTACTCGAACTCATCATAGCTTGAACACAAAGTGGGGAAATTTGAACACCGCCACGGGTGTCTTTAACGGCCTATACATCCAATCGGTATAATTTTTAAACTCTATATAATTGTATTAATTTATATACTTGTACTAATTTATATAATTGTATTAATTTATATACTTGTATTAATTTATATAATTGTATTAATTGTAGAAACGTCTTCGTGAGAGTGGGTGTATCGATCTTGACGTCATGAAAAATTCCTTGGCCGATTATGAAAAGAAAACAAAGGGCAATGATTTTACTCATATTGAAGCATGGGAGGTTGTTAGGGGTGAAGACAAATGGTTGGAACAACCATGTGTGGGTCAAGAAGCTTTGGCTAGTTCCGAAAAACGAAGAAAATCGTCGTCATCTAGCTACTACGAGACGGGTAGCAATGACAATGTTGAGACTGTACTTCCGGACTTGAATGACGACACAACTCCTACACGGAAAAGAGGCAAGAAGGCCGAGAGCTTCGACTCGACAAATGAAAGTATTACTGAGAGCTTCGACAACTACGTGATAAGCAAAACACAAATATTCGAATCGATAGCGGAGAAAAGGTCTGCAAAGGATTGATTGGCCGAAAAGTTGTTGTCGGCACAAATCCGTAATATTGAAGAAAAGGCTTATCATCGGGCACTGAGGTTCTATAACCAACCTCACAATCACATAAATGATTCGAGAATGCGAGAGATCACTATTGCCAAAAAACGTGAGTACGCGGAGAAATATGGATGGCCGACGGATATTTAGATGCGTACTTTTTTTAGTATTATGTAATTTTTTTTAAGTATTATGTAAATTTTTTTATTATTATTAATGAAATATTATGTTTTTATTTAATTGTTTAATATAATTATGAATTAAAAAAAATGAGTGAGGTATGGAATGACCATTGCCACTAAAAAACTATGGTGAGGTATGAGATTAGGTGGAATGATATTATTGGTGGGTGATGAGGTATGGGTTTAGACCATTGCCACCCCCTAAGTGTAGTATCCAAGGATCAATTATGCAAACTTGTAAACACCAAGGGATAATGATGTAATTTTATGAAAGGTAAAGGTGTCTTGGGTAATTGGATAAATGGGATTTATGAGGGGTGAAAATGGTAAAATGGGAAAGTGATGGGTAAAATGTGTAAATATGGGAAAATGAATGTTAATAATGTGAAAACTCCCAATCTTGATCAGAACTCCGTAAATTGATCTTTTGAGCATCAAAATCAATAAAACCCATAAAATAGCATCTCGGCATTGGCTTTTTTCACTCTACTCATTCTCGTGCTCGGTTTTCTTCGGTTTTGGCTTTCTTTTGTCCGTTTTGTCATATCCGTACCTGCACATGCATAAACTCAAGAAACACGTAAATATTAGGCATTAACGGCTCTTTTTTTGGTTATTTTGGTTCTATTTTGGTGAAGAAATGGTATGTGTTTTAGCACATGCCAAAATACCCCAGACTAGAAGATTGTCGTGTCCTCACACAATGTCATCAACTCATGCTTCTAAAACCAAGGATTCCAATCTCTTTCTACTAAATCTATGAAAAGTAGCAAAGATTCCTCAAAAGAGATTAAGAAACCCTCAATTCTAAAAACGCCCCGTTTACCTTTTATTTCACATATAGATATTACGTTTAAGCACATTCCAATTATGAGTGACGGTTTGTTGAACTTTCATGTCGATCAATAACTCTAACATTTTTCAAACGACATTTTAGGATCACGGAGTAGGAAACACAACTCAGCGAGAAGTGACCATACGGATAGAATTCATCGTCCCTGATTTTTCACAAGTCCCCAAACTAAGCGTAAAATCAAAATCATTGTTAAATATGACTTTAGATGCTAACACTACCCATGGAAGTTACTTGTGTAATTACCTCTTGCTCCCATTTTCCTATTCTCCTCTATTTATTTTATTTTTGGTGAGAAATGAATTTCTTCAAGTTTCTCGTTTCGATAATTTTATTCCGATAAAGATATGAAGCTAAGACGCTAATTAGTTTTCCATCTTTCCTCGAAAACCGTTGCATACAATAATGAGGTCCACATCAAGGTCCTAATTTAACATGATTTAGGGAGATATCCTTTTTATGGCGACAGAAACAACTCATCTACGAGTCCAGAGACAGAGGCTTTATTTAGATATCTCCCGGATTCAAAGTTTGGCTTAACACTATTTCAGCACATTTGCATTTTTGCAATTTAGGCCCTCGGTCTTTTCAACCACTAACTCAACGGGATTAACGTTTTATCAGAAATCTTATTATGACTTTGGATTTTCCTCCACCTTTTGAAGTCCATGACAACGGGGGTACCGTCAGACATAGAAAACTTTTATGGCTTTGGATTTTCACTTTAATACATTTGGGCTTTATTTCATGTTAATTTTTGTGCCAAACTCTGAATCTTACGGATTTTTATACCGCAACACTAATAGTACCTCGATGTGTACCAAATTCAAATGGGCAAGGATTATCTAAAGAAGATAAAGAACTAACTATCGTCAAAAACTTAACATCTTTAATTATTTATTCACAAATATGGGGTGAGACAATTTTGTGAGAGCAAAAAGCCACAAGTACCTTTGATGGGCTCTAAAGAGAACCATCTACTCCATGCTTAGCATCTAAACTCATAAGTAACTCTATCAATCCTCGATCTCCGGAAATTTAAAATCTCAAATAATGAGATCCGCGGATGCTTAGCCGATAATTAAATTATCTAGGTTAAGGGAACAAGCTAGGGCTCAACACGCCCGGTCAAGTCAGAATTCTATTCCTACTCTCACCAGCGGAAAGTTAACAGGGTGTCAAAACATATATTAACTTAGCTAATGCTTCGTAAAATAATCTCAAGTCTTGCATAATTAAAGTCACTTATTAGAAACTAGCAAGTCTTTCAAAGCTTCGCACATTTAAAACCACTTAGGGAAGCTTGCAAATTCTTGGCCTTGTGAGCTAGAATCGCATTTTATAGCCTCTTGTCTAAGCAATTAGCAAAAACTTTTCAAGAAAACGCATAATTAAAGTAACTTCTAAGAAACTCGCAAAGACTTTACAATCATAAGACTAGCCAAAGCTTACAAAAAATTTTAAATGTTTCACATTTTTGCACAATTTTTTTCATTTTTTAAGGAAAAACGGGGTTACGAGAGTACACGGCAAAAACAAGCAAGTGCGATCAAATCAAATCGAAGATTACCCACCCCAGCCTAAAACGAAACATTGTCCTCAATGTTTAAATTCAAGGGTATCAACGAAAATCTAAAAGCCGTTTATTAAGTATGCTAAAATATAAATGTTAGTCGATAAGATTTCGGATATCGGATTTTCATCAGCATCGATCATGAAACTCGAGTGGAGAAAAGACAAACTTCGAGCACGAGAGTCTTCATATCGGGAAATCCTAGACAAAAACATCACAAATAACCAAACACAAGAAATCGAAGAGGCTATCCCCGTCACGTCACTTATTAGAAGAAAATAGAAAGAATATAGAGATAAGCATGGGGTGCCTCCCACGAAGCGCTACTGTTTTTGATTACCGAGTCGCTAGCCTGACTCGTCCCCGAATTCATTTGTCCTTGGGGAAGAAAATGGTATAGATACCAAGGTCAAAGATGGTGTCCTCATTCCCGAAGGAATAAGAATGGGTGGGATGGGTGGAGAAGAAAGTTTTGGGCATCAACACGTAAGGGATAACTCCCCCCAAACTCACGTAAGGCATATTATGAAAGAATGATCCATCATCCGACGGTTTAGCGGGCGGACGAAGGGATGATGGATAGATAAGAGAAAACTCCAAACAAGACGGGAGTTCATGGTTTGGCATTAGACTTAAAAGCTCAGTAGTAAAGGCATCCATCGGAGGATCCTTATCTCGGACAGCTTTCGTAACATGAAGCTCATCTATGACGAATATCCCAGGGTTGAAAATCTTGTCTTCACATGTGGGCTCAACGGGATAAGTTAGGGTAGACTCATCAGAGAGAGGGGAGTCAATCAATCCATCCCATAACAATATATCCCCCTCGAGGGCATTCATGGCTTCCTCAATACCTGGTCGTATCAAGTCATCAAAAGTATCCTCAATGATCGGGTCATTCTTATTATCGGAAATCTCGTTCAAAACCTTGCTCATATCAACATCAAAGTAGAACCGCTTAAAAATCGGAGGATAAACATCTGTAATAGTGGGACTGCCACTAATCTCTTCATCAAATCGGAAAGTTTCAAGCTCGGGCGAGAAATCACTATTTGTAACGGAGATAGGAGGCGAAATTGAATTATCGTTAAGGGCTTCAATTTTGGAAATGAGAAGATGAACATTCAAAAATGTTTCACGTAGTGCTTCATCTTCGATCTGAACATCATCGGGCTCAATCTCTACATCTTCTGGCTCAAAATTATTTTCTTCTTCTATGTGAACGTGCTCAGAAGGTAAACCGTCGATGAAGTCGATGTCTCCATAAGAATCATTATCGGAATCGGATAACATCTCAACATGATCGCTCGAGATATCAAGATAAGCTTCATCACAAATATCATTAACAACCTCAGTGTAACGCCCCGACCCACCAAGGGTAAAGGAATCACAAGTAATGGTGTCATATCAAAGCAAAACATTCATAACCAAAAGAAAATTCTCATCATAAATGCGGAAAATAATCCAAGTCAAAATGACTTCAATACATAGGTCCCAGCGGAAGCATAATAAACTTCAAACATAATATCCGAAATAAAATAAGTCTAAATGGCATCATAAGAAAATCAAAGCTAAATCTCTAAGGTAAGTCCACTCAAGCACTCATCCCAAAGCTACCCAGCTTCCAATGCTTAGATACCTGCCGCGGAAGAAAAGAAAAGTGCGGCTGAGCTTCAAAAGCCCAGTGAACAGATATGAAAGCAAAAGCTAAAACTAAACGATAACGGATATGAAATAAAGTGAATGAGCTATACAAAATCTTTATCATTTTCAAAACATAAATCATAATTCAAAAGAAGTTTATAGTCAACTACCACGAGCCCAGAACTTATATCAGATCACATTCATATTCACACAAGGCAACATTTGTAGGGGAGACCTACCAGAGTTATGAAGGACGTGCACGCACGCAGCATCAATCATCAGATAACATATAACATATAACAGATAACAGATCTAGGATGCATCCATACGCCCCTTCCTACATATTCACAAATATGCTTCACCATCCAGAGACGTGGCAGAACATCACTCTACTGCCCTAGAGTCATATCAGAGGTGCATCACTGATACGGACATGGAACCCCCATGACTAGTTAAATATTTGGCTCGGGTGTCAAACTATCTTAGGTCAAATCAGAATGTCATAACTGACACAGATCATATTTATCAGAAAATCATTCATATTTCCAAAATCATAGTTTTCATATCAGATAGTTCAAAAATCAGATGTTTCATAGTTCAGAAATCAAAGTTCAAATAAGCAATAGCTCAAACAAATCAGATTTGGGATTCATAGCAAAGGCTCAGGAAAACCTAATACGAAAGAAAACATTAAGAGAAACCTTTACTGAAAAGGTCAGAATATCTGTACCTTATTCCAATGCAAAGATCGAAAAGCAGAAAGACGAAAACAAAGGATTACTCCCTCTTCACAGAACCTATAGACATTAACGGTCGTCCAAGTTATTAATGATTCCATACTCGTCAAAATGATCTTTTACATTTAGTATTCATAATTAGTAATCTTTATACTTTAGGGTTTTATTAATGAGTCTTAAGTATTTTATAATCAATGTTGTGGATTAGGGTTTGTTATATCATTTATTAAAGTCTAAGTTAATTGAGAAAATAGTTTATACGTTATAACTCACACATGAAATAACACTTACTATATTTAGTTCAAACCCTAATATACTCTCATTTATGTTCTAGGGTTTCTTACTCTTTAATATCTCATTAATATGTATTCATTTTACATGTTACGTCTTAATAACTCTCCACTTAACCTAATACGTAATTAATAACCTTCTTTACGTTTACCCTTATCATACACGTTTATGATTTCATGTGAACATACATTATTAGGGTTTAGTATACTTCATACGCTTTACTCACAAAACTAGGGTTTTATATTTACGTAACCTTTACTTATTAATTACATGTCTAAATCTTATGTACACTTATTTAGTTCACCTAGGGTTTCGGCTAGCATGTTTTATCCAAGTCCTAGCTCATCTAAACGTTACATATTCAAGTTACATGTTTTAAACCTCATTCGAAAACTCATGCATGCCTCGTCTCACCCCATGCATGTCTCGGCTCACCTTAACTCCATATATACGTGACCCGATTCAATATTACTTATCACTATACACGTTCCTTATTAATTACAAGGTTAAAATAAATTAGGGTTTCTTGTTTTTCTTGATTACCACCTCTCGGCCCCAAAACAAAAGAAAAGAAACGCGACAAATCAATTATATCTCGACATATACATGCAAGGTACGTTAAAGGAAGATGAATAAACGTTATACCTTCACTTGAATAAGAAAAATCGACACCAAGGGTGTGTTGGGAAGCTCTCGGCCGAACAAAAGAAAAAGAAAAGGAGAGGCAAAACTAGGGTTCCAATTAAATGATTATGTGTTATATTTATAGTTATAGAATTTGAGTTTGATTAGGAAAGTGTTTGGGTTTGGGTTGGTTTGGGTCCAACCGGTCACAAACAAACACCCCTATGGGCTTCGGCCCTTTGATCCCACGACACAAAACAAACGCCCCTCGTTGGGCTTCTCTTGTCCTCGGCTTGGCGCAAAACAAAACAAAAGACACGAGTCCAATAAACTAGCAAACGGCCCAACTTATTAGCGAAACATATACGTCCTTCGTCGTACCAAAGTCAATTCACGAAATTATATTCGTTAAGTTTTTATTTATTAGGTTTTTAATTTCCGTACTTTATTATAAACGAGTTTTACGTATTTTATTATTCTTGGTTCCAAGGGTATTTTCGTCTTTATATAGGTTTTAGATTTTTCGGGTTTTACAACTCTTCCCCTCTAAAAAAAAATTTTCGTCCTCGAAAATTGAAATGAAACGAAAACGAAAACGAAATGAGAACATACCGAACTATTCAAAGAAATGAGGATAACTAGCTCGCATCGACTCTTCGGTCTCCCAAGTAGCCTCACGCTCTGGGTGATTTTTCCAAAGAATCTTAACGAACGGAATGACTTTACTTCTCATGACTCTTTCTTGTCTTTCCAAAATAGCTTCTGGTTCTTCAGGCAAAGACATATCGGATCGAATCTGATCAAACGGATACGAAGCAATGTGTAATGGATGATAATTGTATCCTCTTAGGAGAGATACATGGAACACATCATGAACATGCGATAACTGAGGCGGAAGTGCCAAACGATACGAAACTTCTCCTATACGTTCCAGAATTTCAAACGGACCAATGAATCGAGGACTAAGCTTGCCCTTGATTCCAAAACGTTTCACACCTCTAAACGGCGAAACTTTCAAAAACACACGATCACCAACTCGAAATTCTAAATCACGACGATGCTTGTCGGCATAACTTTTCTGACGAGACCTAGCCTCCTTCAACTTCTCTCTAGCAACAGCTACTTTCTCATTAGTGATCTCAATCATTTCAGGACCTTCAATTAGACGTTCACCTACTTCATCCCAACAAGTAGGTGATCTACATTTCCTTCCATAGAGAAGTTCAAACGGTGCTGCCTTAATACTAGCATGCCAACTGTTGTTGTATGCAAACTCTACCAAACACAAATATTCATCCCAGCTGCCAGTCCATTCCAAAGCACAAGCCCTTAGCATGTCTTCTAAGGTCTGAATGGTCCTCTCTGACTGACCATCTGTTTGAGGATGAAATGCCGTACTAAAATTAAGTCGAGTACCCCAAGCTTTTTGCAAACCCTTCCAGAAACGAGAAGTAAAACGCGGATCCCTATCTGACACAATCGACGTCGGAGTACCATGCAGCCTAACTATCTCTTGCTGAAAAATCTCTGACAATCTGCCAATACCATAATCCTTCCTGATTGGTAAGAAATGAGCAGATTTGGTTAGTCGATCAACAACCACCCAAATCGCATCATGCTTCTTCTTAGTAAGAGGTAGTCCAGTCACAAAATCCATAGATATCTTATCCCACTTCCATGTCGGAATATCCAATGGTTGTAACAGTCCACTAGCTCTTTGATGTTCGATCTTCACTTGCTGACAAATCATACACTTCGACACAAATGTCGCTACATCTTGCTTCATGCCGTTCCACCAGAAATACTGTTTCAAATCCCTATACATCTTGGTAGAACCAGGATGAATAGTGAAAGGAGAACTATGAGCTTCCGTCATAACTTTCTCACGAAGTACTTGATCATTGGGAACGCAAAGCCTATCTTCATACCATACAATTCCGTCGTTATCAACCTTAAATTCCGTCTGTTTACCTTCTTCAACATTCTGAGCTGCGGCCCACAACTCGCCGTCATCTTTCTGAGCTTCCTTAATCTGCAGTATAAGGTTCGACTCCACCTTCATACTAGCCCAGTATCCATCAGAACCTCGTACGCACAGTTCAACATCCAAACGTTCTAAGTCACGAATGATCCTAGGCTCAATCTCAATACTTGCAATCATACCTGATTTCCGGCTAAGTGCGTCAGCAACTACATTAGCCTTACCAGGATGGTACTGAATGTTAGTATCATAATCCTTAAGAAGTTCCAACCATCTTCTTTGTCTCATATTGAGTTCCTTTTGAGTGAAAATATACTTGAGACTCTTATGGTCGGTGAAAATATCACACGTCTCTCCATACAAGTAATGTCTCCAGATTTTCAATGCAAACACCACAGCAGCTAACTCAAGGTCATGAGTTGGGTAATTCTCCTCATAAGGTTTCAGCTGCCTCGAAGCATAAGCTATTACCTTTCCATGTTGCATCAAAACACAGCCCAATCCTTTCTTAGATGCATCGCTATAGATTTGATATCCTCCAGAACCAGATGGAAGAGTCAAAATAGGAGCGGAAACCAATCTCCGTTTCAATTCTTCAAAACTCTTTTCTCTTTCATCCGTCCACACGAACTTTTCACCTTTCCTCATCAGTTGGGTTAACGGCAAAGCTAAACGAGAGAAACCTTCAACAAAACGTCGATAATATCCAGCAAGTCCTAGAAAACTCCTGATCTCAGTCACTGTCGTAGGTCTTGGCCACTTAGTGATAGCCTCAACCTTAGAAGGATCCATGGTTATACCATCAGCTGATACGATATGACCAAGGAAAGCGACTTGTCTTAACCAAAATTCACACTTCGAGAATTTGACGTACAACTTCTTCTTCCTCAGAATCTCCAAAACTATCCGGAGATGTTGCTCATGCTCCTCTTCAGACTTCGAGTAAACTAAAATGTCGTCGATGAAAACAATAACGAACTTGTCGAGGAACTCATGGAAAACACGATTCATCAGGTCCATAAACACAGCAGGCGCATTGGTCAAACCAAAAGGCATAACGAGAAACTCATAATGACCATATCTGGTACGAAACGCGGTCTTAGGAACATCTTGCTCCTTCACACGTAACTGATGATAACCAGACCTCAGATCAATCTTAGAAAAGAACTTAGCTCCTTGCAGTTGATCGAACAAATCGTCTATGCGTGGGAGAGGATAACGGTTCCGAATAGTAATACGGTTGAGTTCGCGGTAGTCGATACATAGACGCATACTTCCATCCTTCTTCTTCACAAACAAAACAGGTGCACCCCATGGAGAAACACTAGGTCGAATGAATCCATTATCTATCATCTCTTGCAGTTGTTCCTTCAACTCCTTCAGTTCTACAGGTGCCATACGATACGGAGCTTTCGAAATCGGTTTAGCACCAGGAATCAACTCAATGCTAAACTCAACTTCTCGAGCTGGAGGAAGTCCAGGGAGTTCATCGGGAAAAACGTCAGTGAATTCGCAAACAACCGAAAGATTATCAATGTTAGGACTCTCCAAAGATGTGTCCTTAACAGATGCCAGAAAACCTTGACACCCATGAGCAATCATGGTCCGTGCCTTCATAGCAGAAATGAACTTAACAGATTTGAGTGGTTTAGAACCATAATAAACGAATTTAGGATGTTTTACGTCTCCAAAGATCACAGTTCTAGCATAGCAGTCGATGGAAGCTCTATGATAAGCCAACCAATCCATGCCTAGAATGATATCAAAGTCGACCATATCGAGAGGATACAGATGTGCATGGCGAATACGATCATTAAAACGAAGAGGACACTTAACGTATTTATGATCAATGAGCATGTGACTTTTCATAGGCGTAGATATCGATAAGTGATTCGTTAGTGGTTGTGGTTTCATATTTAGTTTCTTAGCACATGTGACAGATATGATAGAGTGTGTGGCGCCGGTGTCAAATAAAACGAAGACAGAATAATCATCAATGAAAAGAGTTCCCGTAATGGTACCTGAAGTATGCTCCGCCTGATTCCGAGTAGTAGCATAGACACGTCCAGTAGTAGGTGGCGGCTTGGTATAGTTTCCAGGAATCGCAGGGTTCCTCTTAGGGCAATCCTTGATCTTGTGAGTAGTAGATCCACAAGAGAAACATCCACCAGTGGCCTTGAAACACGGTCCCGGATGAGCCTTTCCACAAGTAGTACAGATAGGTGGGGGAGGCAAAACTTCAGCTGTCCTTTGCTGACCAGAAGATCCTGAAGCACGACCCTGATTCGATCCTTGAGTCGACTGATCTTTGTTGTAACGCTGGTTATTGTTGCTCTGATTCTGACGATCATTTCCATTCTTACCAGCAGCTCTGCTATCCTGACCCCTCGCCTCAGGGCGCCTAGTGTCCACATTCCTTCCCGACTGACCCCGCTGATCATAACTCTTATCCCCTTGTCCCCTCGAATCATAACTCCTGCCAGTATTTCCCTTATACTCATTACTTTGAGTCTTACCTTGAATCCGATCACCATCGCGATTACGCTTGTTGTAACCTGAACCCTCATGAAAGATCTCAATGTTACGAGCTGCATCATTGCAGGCCGACACATCCTCATAGTCAGTGTTAAGCAGTCGGTCCAACACCCACTTCTTCAGTCCCCATTTGAAATGCTTAGCTTGGCGCCTACCATCTCCAGCAATCGCTCCAACAAAGCTTACCAACCTCATAAACCTACTCATGTACTCGTTGGAGTTCTCATTATCAAACTGGTAGATCGCCTGATAATCCCTCTCAAACCTTTGCTGTTCCGCATCAGGGAAGTAACGGTTATAGAAGATAGTCCGAAACTCCGTCCAAGTACAAGTAACAGCGAAAGCATCTCCTCCTCGTGCTTGTTTCAATGCTTTCCACCAATTTAAAGCATCACCTTCCAACTTAAATGCAGCCAAACGAGTCTTAAACTCGTCTCCACAACCCAGTACTTCAAACAGCTTCTCAACATGAGTGATCCAGTCCTCAGCTTCAGTAGGAGTAGCAGCAGTGCTAAACGAAAGAGGCTTGAGCTTACCGAAACGCTCGAGCCAAGTGTGAATGCCTACGGGTTGATTTCCTCCACCACTACCCGAAGCACCATTCTGATTACGGATGTTATTGATCACCTGTTCCATCATCTCAGGTGTAGTCAAACCAGGGAAAAGAGAGTTGAGAGCATTCGCAATCGCAGCATCCATGTTAACCGCATCATCATCTCCATCCGCGCCACCAGTAGTACGAGTTCGAACGATCTAAACGATATTCAAACGATTAGCAAAATGAACAAAGATGAGATACGAAATGGAAGTTCGCAGAAGGAAACCTAAGTCTACCCAATCCTCACAGGTCAAATCTTAATTCTAAGGGATAACTTAAGGTTCTTATGTTCACAGGTCCTGACTACAAGTCGTAAACCTGGGCTCTGATGCCATAAATTGTAACGCCCCGACCCACCAAGGGTAAAGGAATCACAAGTAATGGTGTCATATCAAAGCAAAACATTCATAACCAAAAGAAAATTCTCATCATAAATGCGGAAAATAATCCAAGTCAAAATGACTTCAATACATAGGTCCCAGCGGAAGCATAATAAACTTCAAACATAATATCCGAAATAAAATAAGTCTAAATGGCATCATAAGAAAATCAAAGCTAAATCTCTAAGGTAAGTCCACTCAAGCACTCATCCCAAAGCTACCCAGCTTCCAATGCTTAGATACCTGCCGCGGAAGAAAAGAAAAGTGCGGCTGAGCTTCAAAAGCCCAGTGAACAGATATGAAAGCAAAAGCTAAAACTAAACGATAACGGATATGAAATAAAGTGAATGAGCTATACAAAATCTTTATCATTTTCAAAACATAAATCATAATTCAAAAGAAGTTTATAGTCAACTACCACGAGCCCAGAACTTATATCAGATCACATTCATATTCACACAAGGAAACATTTGTAGGGGAGACCTACCAGAGTTATGAAGGACGTGCACGCACGCAGCATCAATCATCAGATAACATATAACATATAACAGATAACAGATCTAGGATGCATCCATACGCCCCTTCCTACATATTCACAAATATGCTTCACCATCCAGAGACGTGGCAGAACATCACTCTACTGCCCTAGAGTCATATCAGAGGTGCATCACTGATACGGACATGGAACCCCCATGACTAGTTAAATATTTGGCTCGGGTGTCAAACTATCTTAGGTCAAATCAGAATGTCATAACTGACACAGATCATATTTATCAGAAAATCATTCATATTTCCAAAATCATAGTTTTCATATCAGATAGTTCAAAAATCAGATGTTTCATAGTTCAGAAATCAAAGTTCAAATAAGCAATAGCTCAAACAAATCAGATTTGGGATTCATAGCAAAGGCTCAGGAAAACCTAATACGAAAGAAAACATTAAGAGAAACCTTTACTGAAAAGGTCAGAATATATGTACCTTATTCCAATGCAAAGATCGAAAAGCAGAAAGACGAAAACAAAGGATTACTCCCTCTTCACAGAACCTATAGACATTAACGGTCGTCCAAGTTATTAATGATTCCATACTCGTCAAAATGATCTTTTACATTTAGTATTCATAATTAGTAATCTTTATACTTTAGGGTTTTATTAATGAGTCTTAAGTATTTTATAATCAATGTTGTGGATTAGGGTTTGTTATATCATTTATTAAAGTCTAAGTTAATTGAGAAAATAGTTTATACGTTATAACTCACACATGAAATAACACTTACTATATTTAGTTCAAACCCTAATATACTCTCATTTATGTTCTAGGGTTTCTTACTCTTTAATATCTCATTAATATGTATTCATTTTACATGTTACGTCTTAATAACTCTCCACTTAACCTAATACGTAATTAATAACCTTCTTTACGTTTACCCTTATCATACACGTTTATGATTTCATGTGAACATACATTATTAGGGTTTAGTATACTTCATACGCTTTACTCATAAAACTAGGGTTTTATATTTACGTAACCTTTACTTATTAATTACATGTCTAAATCTTATGTACACTTATTTAGTTCACCTAGGGTTTCGGCTAGCATGTTTTATCCAAGTCCTAGCTCATCTAAACGTTACATATTCAAGTTACATGTTTTAAACCTCATTCGAAAACTCATGCATGCCTCGTCTCACCCCATGCATGTCTCGGCTCACCTTAACTCCATATATACGTGACCCGATTCAATATTACTTATCACTATACACGTTCCTTATTAATTACAAGGTTAAAATAAATTAGGGTTTCTTGTTTTTCTTGATTACCACCTCTCGGCCCCAAAACAAAAGAAAAGAAACGCGACAAATCAATTATATCTCGACATATACATGCAAGGTACGTTAAAGGAAGATGAATAAACGTTATACCTTCACTTGAATAAGAAAAATCGACACCAAGGGTGTGTTGGGAAGCTCTCGGCCGAACAAAAGAAAAAGAAAAGGAGAGGCAAAACTAGGGTTCCAATTAAATGATTATGTGTTATATTTATAGTTATAGAATTTGAGTTTGATTAGGAAAGTGTTTGGGTTTGGGTTGGTTTGGGTCCAACCGGTCACAAACAAACACCCCTATGGGCTTCGGCCCTTTGATCCCACGACACAAAACAAACGCCCCTCGTTGGGCTTCTCTTGTCCTCGGCTTGGCGCAAAACAAAACAAAAGACACGAGTCCAATAAACTAGCAAACGGCCCAACTTATTAGCGAAACATATACGTCCTTCGTCGTACCAAAGTCAATTCACGAAATTATATTCGTTAAGTTTTTATTTATTAGGTTTTTAATTTCCGTACTTTATTATAAACGAGTTTTACGTATTTTATTATTCTTGGTTCCAAGGGTATTTTCGTCTTTATATAGGTTTTAGATTTTTCGGGTTTTACACTCAGACTCACTTGGGCTTGGGACAAGGATCTTAACACTAGACGATTTCGTTTCCGGAATAGTGCTAAGATGCTCATCCCCCATAATGAGAGAGTCAACGGGCTCTTCAGATGCGATTTCAGTAGTCAAATTTTCATAATATTCTTTCATTTGAATGGAATCCTCATCATCATCGAAAACAAATTTCTTGTGATATTGGGCTGTTGTAGACGTCATCATCGGTGGCTTGAAAATCATAAAAAGGATGGGGACCACCACAATAATCACATCTTTTGGTAACGGTATCAACAGGCTCTGATTTTTGCTTCATGCATCGAATATCATCGGTAAGTTCAGCCATCTCAACCGGTTTGTTTCTTGATGTCGGAACATTCAATTTGTTCTCGATGATCATCAATATATCCCTTGGGGTACGATACAAGATATTGCCACCGGCGGCTGTATTAAGTGAATCTTGATCGGTTTGCATTAAAGCATTGTAGAATATATCGATCTGGAGTAGTTTTGAGAAACCATGATGTGGGAATTTCTGTAGGAGATCTTGGAATCTTTCCCATGCCTCACCAAAAACTTTAATCAAAACGCTGCTGGAAGTTTGTAATTTCTTTCTTAAGATTTTTCGTTTTAGAATAAGGAAAGAAACGATTTACAAATTTTGAAATGAGATCTTCCCAAGCAGTGATCGATCGAGGGGGTTCTTTATCGAGCCAATTCCGGGCTACCCCCTCGAGAGAAAATGAGAATAACATCAACTTAATTGTGTCATGAGGAACATCCTTATATTTTATAGTTGAAATTAAATTATCAAACCATCAGATGTGAGCATAGGGATCGTCCCTCTCTAAACCATAGAATGGATTTGACATAATTATTTGAATAAAACCGGTTTGTATCTCGACATTTTCTGAAAGAATCTCCGGTACAACGATAGCATCTTCGTAACCCTCAGTGGTTACTTGGAGCAATTATGACATCGTACGTGTGTCCGCCATTAGAATTAAACATATAGAGGGATAAGAAGATAGAATTATCGGTTTAGAGGATAAAGAAGATAGAATTAAACGGTTCAAGAGGGTAAAGAGATAAAGAATTCACGGTTTAGAGGATAAAGACGATTATTTTTGGGTTTTTATAAATAGAAAACACAAAATGAAAACAAATTTTGAAAAGGAAAATATTTTTGGGTTTTTATATTTAAGAAAATTTTGTAAACACAATATTTTTGGTAACCGTCCCGTCAACCGGTGCTCGGTAGCTCTCAAAAGTACGCGCAGCGAAGCGGGAAAGAAGAGTGGATATTTCTTGAGTCTGCAATTTAATGTCAAGACTTCCTTATACCCCGTGTATAGGTTGTACTTTCAAGGTGAGCCGACGTAACAATTGACGTTTTGATTTCTTTTGTTGGTTTTTTAATTTTTATGGTTTTGTAAACACTCTAGGAAGAATGTTTTGGTTTGTTAGATTTTTGGGTTTTTAAAAAAGATATATTGACAAAAACAACGATAACTTCACTCGGGGAAGGATCTTCAAATACACGCGAATCGAGACGGAATCGGAAACTCACTACATGCCCTCCCCGGCAGCGGCGCCAAAAATTGATTCTTAGGAAAGAAACCAATTATAGTATTTTTGTAGTATTGGGTAACTCAAATGTATTAGATTTGAGTAACAGGATTGTTCCTAGCGAGAGACGAATGGAATTTTCAACTCACGTCGCATTATTCGGGATTTGAATGGTAAAGAAGAGATTTTTGATGATTTCTAAACTACGGGGCAAAGAATAGTAATGGGAAGCAATTAAAACTTCTAAACCTATGGTGTAAACAAGGAATTTAATCTAAGTACACAAAGTAAACTAAAAACCCAAGTTATGTAATTATTAAAACGTATATTAAAATGCAAATTAAGCTAATTTAACCTCTAAAAATGAACTAATATTTTTCTACAGCTAAAAATGTGATTTAAAAATTATTTTAAATTTAAAACTATTTTTTTTTCTTGATTTTATGTGCATTAAAAACTAATTTTGTATTTTTAAAATTGAATAAAAAGCTAAAAGTTATGAAAACTTATGAGAAAATTACCAAACTATTTTTCAAAAATCTAAACTAACTAAGATAATTTTTAAACCTGGATTTTCATTTTTCTAACTTATTCTCAATTTATTATGAATTTAAAACTGAATTAAACTAATTAAATATCTAGAAAATACTAAATTAGCTAGGAAAAATCTAAAAAAGTACTTTTCGTGACTTTTTGAACATTCTAAACCTAAGAAAATTGATTTTATATTTTTGTGATCATTTTCTGAATTATTTGAATTAAAAGCTAATTTAAAAATGCTGAAAACTCTTTTTAAATGCAGAAAAATAGTAAAAGAATTTGGAAAAATCTGAGAAATTGCAGATAAGTCCTAAATGCAACTAGGAATCTAGGAAAATTATCAAAAACTACAAGTGAATGCAGAATAAGCACAATGGTGGACAACTGATATGAAACACTAAGTGAAAAATAAGTTACAAGCTACAAAACACAACCAGAAGCTACATTAAGATAAAATACGCCTAAACTAACTCAAAATAAACTAATGCAACAGAAAGTGATCAAATAAGCTCAAGTTGAAAGTCAATAAGCAATGGAAAGGACAGTTGGTATGACAGCAGTTAAAGAAGGAGATTAAGCTACTTGCAGGCTTAAATTAAGCTAACTAATTAAGCTCTGAGTGGAATCTAACCTCAGAATCTTAAAGATAGAACTACAAGATTTCTAAAACACCCAATCCCATTCCAATATCTCAACTAGTTTGGCAGAAAAATGACTAAGAAAAAGCTATTTTAGGCCAACAAGTTGTGGTGCAGGGTACATAATAGCTTGAGAAAGGATTCATAACTGTAAAAACTAAACTACAAGGGAGGAGAATAAGCTGTCAAGGAGGCGAAACTGACCTAATAAGCAATTCTTACAAGATACTAAACTTAAAGCTTTATCTAAATAAGTAACAAAGCGCTGCAGTTGCAGCAAACTAAAGGCAGAACAAGGGGAAAACAACAGACTAAATTAAGGACTAAAATAAGCTACTAAAAGGCTAAAAGCAAATTATCTAGGCTACGAACTACCTAAGGAAACAAAATTCTCACAAGTATTTTAATAGGAATAAGAGATAAGCGGACTAGAAATGAGCTATGATGGACAACAACTAACTGATGTTGCAGGGCACAAATGGACCAAATGAGCAACTTCAAGGCTATTGCAGCCTAGGTTAAACATTTTTATGATTTTTTTGAGGCTAATGAAACAAGGTACTGAATTAGCTATTTTAATTTTTAAAATTTTTTATAACAACTAAATCTAACTTAAAATGCTAAATGAAAACTGACAAAAACCACTTTGAGATATTTTGACTATTTGAGTTTTTTGAAAAGTTTGACTGACATGGACTTTGAATCTAAACTAATTTGATATAAATGATGCAATAAGCTATTAGAGAACCTAAATTAGCTACAACAGCTACTTATGAGATTACATGAAAGATAATGCTAACTGTTAAGACTATTTTATGCAGAAAATGAAAATCTAAAATGGAGTTTGACTTTTTTAACAAATGAGCAATGAATATAATGCAATATCAGACCTAAAAATGCATATATGCAGCTAAATGAACTATCCTTACATGCTTAAAACACCCTAGAATGCAGAAAAGTTCACTAATCCAAACACACCTTCAATGTGACCAAATGAATGTTATCTTTAAAAAACTAAAAGAAACTTGATTAAAACTGAATTGATATAACATGTAAACTCAGAATTCACCACTTCAAGAGACTAAAACCAGAAATAGTTCTAAAACTGATTTGACAATCAAAATTTGACCAAGTTTGACTTTTCTAGACTTTTTGCTAAAACTAAAATTAAGAATAATTGAAAGCAAGAATAAGCTCTCATAAGCTTTAATAAGCTTATTTGAGCTTATTGAAACAGTAAAAGGCTTTTGAGATAGATTTTATCTTGAATGAATAAAAACTCAAATGACAAGGAATTTAAACTTTAAAAGTAAATTGCATTAATAAGATTTGAGATTACACTTTAAAAAATGAAATTACAATTATACTAAAACAGAATTAAATAACAGGAAAGTAAAGTGGCCAAAGAATTTCTAAAAACGTGAAAAAACTGGACGAATTTGCTCTTGTGATGCTTAAGGGTATTTATAGCATATTCAGGAACTTGGGTCTAGATCTTCAGAAGCCTCAGGATCCTTCCCACCTGTAATCTCAGCCATTCAATCACAGCTTCATACTTAAGCTGAATTTAGGACGTTGGATCTTGCATTCTTATCTTACATCACACGGATTGCCCTCGTGGCATTCTCTGCACGTGTCAATGATGTCAGAGGCTTCTAGCTGCAATTTAAGTGTGGGTAATTTCTGATTAACCACGGTAATTAGGGTAGGAGAAGGTGAATAGTAAAATTGGGTATTTGGCGGGGAAGGAGTATTTTGACCAGAAGGGGTAAATGGGGGTTTGACCGGGTCATTTGACTTGGGATGTTGTGGTATATGGTGACTTTGACCAGGTTTGACTTGCGTAAAAGAGGATACGGGTTAAAGGAAATGGGGGTGTTATTATAAGTTGGACTTGGTAGGAGGAATGGGCTAGGGTGGTAAATGGTGTATGTTTATTTTTGAGCTTGGATTGTTTTTATTGTATTTGGTATTCTAAGTGTAGTATCCAAGGATCAATTATGTAAACTTGTAAACACCAAGGGCTAATGATGTAATTTTATGAAAGGCAAAGGTGTCTTGGGTAATTGGATAAATGGGATTTATGAGGGGTGAAAATGGTAAAATGGGAAAGTGATGGGTAAAATGTGTAAATATGGGAAAATGAAGGTTAATTATGTGAAAACTCCGAATCTTTATCAGAATTCCGTAAATTGATCTTTTGAGCATCGAAGTCTATAAAACCCATAAAATAGCATCCCGACATTGTTTTTTTCACTATTCTCATTCTCGTGCTCGGTTTTCTTTGGATTTGGCTTTCTTTTGTCCGTTTTGTCATATCCGTACCTGCACATGCATAAACTCAAGAAACACGCAAATATTAGGCATTAACGGCTCTTTTCTTGGTTATTTTGGGTCAATTTTGGTAAAGAAATGGTATGTGTTTTAGTACATATCAGAAGTTTACGGCGTAACTTGGTAATTTAGTTACGTGTAGAGATATTTAAGGTGTAGATAAGTGTATGCTAACGAAGAGTTACGACGTGTATGCTAACGAAGAGTTACGACGTAACCTATTTATTTAGTTACTCCGTAATTAGTATCTTGGGCGCGAAGGAGTTATAGTTCAGGGGCTAAAGGCGGCAAGTTAATATTAATTCAACTTACTCGAAGGACTAAAGATAATATGAAGAAGTACGATGAGGGGCTGAATTCATCAATATGATAATGATTTATTACACATTTACATGTGTAAATTAAATGAAAAGAAAGACAAGGAATTGAAGTAAATTATGGCGCAAGATGAAGGGTAAAACACGGACAAGTTCATGGAAGCTTCAAAAATGATGATAAATAAAAGTAAGATAATTTCTTCTACGCCGTAACCGATTCAAAAGTTATGGCGTAGCTTTCCAAGATTTGGAAACATTTATTTACTAAAATTAGCTACGGCGTAACTTACACTTAAAGTTACGCTGTAACTTTGTCGAGGGCTATAAATACAGCCCTAAATCTGCATTTTTTAGTATCTCTTCTCCCCCACTCTTAGGGGTCGATTAGAGCACCACTCCAGGGCAATTTCCAGCAGTTCCAAGCCATCTTTCAAGGAAGAATTCATAAGAAATCATCGTCATTATTAGCTCTGCATCAAGTAATTTTGTATCAAACAATATGTTTAATTCTATTCATGTTGTATTCATCATTTTTGGTATAATTTACTATATGTTTGGCTAAGCACCTGTGGTGCTAGCCTAGTTATGATTCCTTATTTTTTTTATGTTTATGTTTTCGCACTTCTATTATTGCTTTTAGTGTATACATGCATAGTTCGTTGGTAGCCACCCTTGCTTTGGTAGTTTTTATGCCCGGTTGTACTTGTTTGTCTAAGAGAATTGACCAAAGGACCCTAGGTAAGTAGGTTGTGAGGGTTGATAAGAATTGACTAAAGGAATATCAATCCCTCTCGTGCGAATTGACCAAAGGATCACCTTCCAGTTGGCGGACCTTAAGAAATTAGGGATGCAGTCTAAGATGCTAGCGCCCGGGCACACATTGTTACGAATCTTGCATGTGGGGCATTTAATGACTTAGCATAGATTACCGGGGACCTCGTCAATACGAATGGTAATACCTTTGATATCGGGTAGGGATCTATGAGTAATAGGCTAGACGAATTGACCAAAGAAGTCTGGCGAATTTAAACCCCATTTGAAGCGATAGTAAGTATTAGTTAGAAAATATAGACATAACATGATCGGATGAATAATTAGGCTAACACACTTTCTCCCTACTGTTTCCAACTTCATTTCATTTCTACAATTTTTCGTGTTTATTAGTTTAATTAATCTTTCAAACCATTATTCTCTTTTAAAAATCGTGACACTAGACTTAAATAGAATCCAAAACTACATAGCTCTAGGGAACGACCTCGACTTTACCACTTTCTATACTATGCACGACCGGGTTCACTGCTCGTTAGTGCAATAGGTAGACCTTAGGTAGACAAGAATTTAGAAATTTAAACAATGCATCAGTAATCACATGTTGTGAGCTCTTCGCTGTTAGTCTCTCCCCTAGCCCTTTGGTTGGCACAATCATTGTGGTGGTTGGCCATGTAGCTCGCGATTTCAGTGGTAACTCGTTCTGTGATGAGCTTTTTAATGTCAATTGTGTTCACGTTTTGCTTGACCGAAAACATTCTCCTTCAACCATAATAAACACAAAAATGAGTTATCTATATAAGCACGAGAGTCATTATAAGAATAGTTACAGTTTTGACATGTACAACACGTCGATCGAAGTTTTAATTATGTCGTACTATTCATATGTAGTGCAGATCTTGTCTATCCTGTGTATAGGTTTACGACGATATAAAAACATAACCTAATGGATTTAATGCAGGAGCAATAACCACAATGATATTGCATAAAATTCCACGACAATACATTCAAGTACATTTAGGGGAAAATTTTGGTTCATAAGACCGATAAATAGAGCTACCACATCAACGGGTTCTATCAGCTCGTACAACATAACAACTATTTTACTGTTACACTGAACATCTCATGGCTATCATAGCACTAAATTTAAGTATTGTCTTGTGATGCCATGGGCTGACTCTTCTGGGTCGATTTCCATTCCTCAAACTCTTTGAGCTGATCTTCTATCTTGGAGAATCGGTTGCTGGCCACTTCTGCTCTACTCTTCATGGTACACCTCAGGTGATCCACAGCATCATCTAGATACCCCGATTGTGTCAGTGCTGATGTTTTAGCAAACGCCAAACATGTCAAATGTCTCTCAATCTTTGTGAGACATTCCCGAGTAGTATGGTAAGTATACATAGCTTGCAGCGCAACTCCCGCATTGAGGGCTTCCTCAATATGTTCTCCAAGCATGATAGTTAGTTCGTTGACTGTAACACGAGTTTTTACATCAATGCCATTGCAATACTGTTGTTGCTTTGCCTGAGTTTTTTACTAAGTTCTTGTACTGCCGCTATGACGTTTTCTATTTTCTTAATCCTTTCTACAGATATCACCTCCAAATGGTTTTGCACTTCTTCCAGCTGTTCTTCCATACGTGTCATGTGATTCATGAAGGCTAAGAAAGAGTTGGTGTTCGAGCAGTTCCTACCCCAGAACTCTATCCAACCTCAAACACACTAGGTGGTGGTGCATCAGAATCAGAAGATAGTGGCGGTGATGCAGAAAGACAAATCCTCTTTCCATTGGATATTTCCGAATTGGGGAGTGGATCTCTTTGGTGTTCTGATAGAGGTGCAGGAATAGCAGGATTGGCAGGTACAGTAGTGATGGTGCCCGTGATCTGGAAGTGAGTGGGTGGTTTGTAGGTGGTACCCTCCTAGTGAACCTGATACATAAACATGTACGGGTGTCCAGTGCCAAGTATGAGCTGAGAAGAGGCTGGCATGCGTTTAGTTGGTGACAAACTCTCTGTTGTGTCACTGTATCCAGATCCAGAGTGAGGGGAAGGCATGGTCTGTGAAAAAAGGCATTATACGTGTGTAAGTACATAGAAAATACTTATAGTATTATAACGTAACTAGATAATAATACAGTATGTTATGTAGCTACATCAAGTATGAATTCAGATAGTCATAGCATAATAATTAGTCAGGTGAGTGATAAGCAACGCTGACAGGCAGGTGGCTATCATAGAGGTTTTTCAGAAACAAGTTCCCCGTTTTGAAAATTTGTGGTTATTGTTTAGGGTTTATATGTACTTAGTTCTCTATAACCTTGGCTCTGATACCAATCTGTAACACCCCAAAAACTGGTACAGCGGAAGCTCATGGGGTGCTACTCAATTGGAATACACAACAAAAGATAATAAAGAACGGAATACATACTCCGTTTGATTTTTTTTAAATAAATGAGTTTAACAAAAATGTTAAGTGCAGAAATGTAACCCATAAGTTTTAGATGTTTCATAAAATAATTTAAAGTTCGTGTAAAAACACTTCAGTGGATAGTCTATGACCCTTGCCTTGTCATTTTCTTGCCTGCAGATTAAACACCTGAGAAAAACATGCTAAAAGTCAGCAAAAAGCTTGTGAGTTCATTGGTTTAAGTATTTAAACAAAGATGGGCCATTACCATAATCTTTTTAAAACAGTTGTGAAACATGTTATGCTAGTACTAACTTCATGCAACCGAAGCTTAACCATAGTGTGCATGCTCTAGAAGCATGTAAAATAAAGGCCTTTCAAGTGTTGAAATCCCAAAACACTTGAATCTCGACATGATATATGTTTGGTTGCCTATCCGGTCAACCCGAACGGGGGAGTCACCCCCAATAGATCTCTTTATACGTAACAGTTTACATAAACATAAGCTTTTAGTTGGTCCATAAAAGTGTTTTGCATGTTTCTCACCCCAAAGTTTATAAAAAAGTTTAATAGATAAAATCAGGCTATAAACTTACCTCAGTTATAAGCAGTCTGAAGTGATAATCAAATGATGATAGTGGGCGACTCCGACACGCAACCTAGATTAGTATGGCAAGTTTAGTTTATATTACAAGTTTAAGACTCGATAAAGTTTAATTTAACTTTAAAAGTTTTAAAATGTTTGTGTTGTTGTTGCTTGTGTGGCAGCATTTAAGTTTAAAACAATTTCTTAAATGTTGCGAGTTTTGGCTCTTGGAAATGCGTGAGTATGAAATAAAAATATCAAGGATGAATGAGTCTTTATGGTAACCGATGTACGGAAAAGTGATTACACGAAATATTAAATGTTAATAGTTTATGTGTATATTATTGACAATGCATATATTTAATTAGCTGTACATATAGGTATACATATTTTGTATTTCACTATCATTAGTTAAAATAAAGGTACTTGAAAATGTAAGTGTTAACTTAAATATATTAGTTGCTTTTGAAAATATAATAGGTTTCAAAAGTTACGATGTTCGGGCATGGCAAGGGTGTATATCCATCTTTGTTTGTGGTGACTAATGTCAAAAGCTTTCATAATTGGTTTTTATCGAGCTCTAATTACCTAGTTTAATAATTGAAGATGTACGTTTATAAGTTTATGGTTTCACATAGTTATGTTGATCCCAGTTGAGCAAACGATCTAATATAGAAACTGACTTGAAACAAAAGCTTATCAAGTATTACGCGGAATGTAATACTTAATCTTAAGAAGAAGAACAGTAAACATTCAACACCTCAATATTATTTATTAATACGAATACTCTTACAGTATTAGGGTTTTGAAACCTTGAAGTGTATCGACCTTAGATATAAAACATACGTATATCTAACCTAACCTAGGACCTCCTTTTATAGGCTAAGGAGTCCTATACAATATACAATACGTAACCTACAAGATAAATATCTTTTCCATATTTATCTAATACAATAAACTAACCGACTTTACAAGACTAGCAGTGCTTACTATATATTATCCGTGGTTACACAATACTACTAGCCGCAGTTGTATTCATCTGTGGTTACACTCTTCTGTCCGTGGTTATATCAAACATGTCCGTGGTTCCAGTACTTAGAGTAATTCTTGATGTAAGGAACCTAAAACCCAACAATCCTCCCCTAAACTTGATAAATTTCAACAGAATTCTCAAGTTTTCTTTAAGCACAAAACATCTGAATTGGAGGATGTACCCAAACACTTACTAGCTTTAAGTATCTTCTCATACTTCAGCAACAAATCATAAGCTTGACCATCATAAGATACTAACATCTTGATACAACCAGGCTTCAACATCTGAGCAATTATTCCTGGATGCTTATTCAGTTGAGGATAATCACCTTCTACAAGCATATGAATAACCTTTCCAGAAATAGTTAAAACATGAACTCCACAAGTTTGATATAAAAATCATCTAGTAACTTGTCCATTGTAGAGTCCTTGCCATTCAGGTTCATCATGAGCAGGTTCAAATAGAATCTTCAAATTATGATAAACCAGCCTCTCATGATAATCATTTGGATGTACTTCACCAAATTTATTCTTGTAAAGTATCCAAAGATTCATCAAATCATCTCTATCAAAATACTGAAGCATTTGTGAAAATTTATTATACTCAGAAACTTCATTGTTGAGTCTTTGAATTTTCCAAACTCCTTCACTTCCAACTAAAAGCTTAAATTCATAAGAAATAATTTGATTTTCATCTGCAACAACTTTCAATCTTTTAGAATCAGATGTCTCCTGAACCTCAGATTTTCTCTTTCTTTTACTTTGAATCCATTCATCATCCTTTTTAATCCACTCTTCTTCCTTTTTAGAATTCATCGGACATAAATCATCTTTATTAATCCTCATACATCTCTTATAAATTTCCAAAATTCTTTCAAATGAGCATCTACTAAGATTATCAGAAACATAAATGCTTGAATTCTTAATAATTTTCATCAATACATTCCTCATCTGAGCCATAGTAGGAGGTTTCTTTCTTATAACATGTTTCTTTGTTTTGCTCACATTCCTTGCCCATCCATTCATCAGTCTAGCTTTCTCCTCATCATCCAACAGTTTCCATTCTTGCGTAGTAAACTCATCAAGTATTTGTAAAGATGCTTGAAGATAGTTTTGTGATTCATACCATATAGCTAACCATTTCTCACTAGCTTCCTCCTCTTCTTTCTTTCTTTTATCCAAAGCTGCTTGATCTTCAGCCAACAAGTTTCTTCCATATTCTTCATCATAAGCTTCTTGTTCTGCTTTATTTTTAAACTTCAGCACTATCTCTTTACCTTTTCCAACATCAGATTGAACCACTTTCTTCTTCAAAGGTTCACCAATAACTAAATTTTTTCCTTTATGTTTGGTTGCAGTAGATAAAGCAGGTGCAATGATTGGTGTAGAAATAGATGATGTTTTGCTCAGATTAATCAATGTACTTGCAGCTTCTTTCTCTACTTCTTTAGACTTAGGTGGTAATATGGAGAGAGTTGTGACAACAGTGGAAGTGGTTATGATAGCAGTGGGTGTGACAGTAGTAGGAACAATAGCCAAGTCTGAAACTGCATCAGTGGTTACAAAAGTACTAACCATGGTTTCAGATATACTATCAGTTGTTGTGTTCTGCACTACTTCAACATTCTTCAATTTTTCAAGAACAACCTCATTCCCATCTTTATCAGAAACCAATAAATCTTGATCTCCACTATCAATATCTTCTTCCATAGGTACACTAACAGATACATCCACAGCCTCCCCTGAATTCATGCCATCACTTCTCCCCTGTTTGGATACATCCGTCACATTCAGAGCAGTAGAGGAGTTCGTCGTCTTTTTCTTTCTGCGCATAGCTTTCAAAACAACAACCCCAGGTCTCCTGATTTTCTCCAAAACGAACACCCTGTGCTTCAACCTCCGAATATCATTACCTTGAAACACAGTCAACTTCTGTAGACCTGAAATTTTATCCTCCATTTTAGCACACTTAACCGTCAATTCATTTAAACGTTCACGAATATCCTCCCCACTTCGACCTGTGTTAACTGGTCCGAGAGGTGGTTCATTGGAAAAGTCATCATGTACAAAGTCATTAACCGTCAGTTCAATGTCAGGTTCCAATCTATCCTCATAACTTCGAGCTGTGTTAACTGCTCCGAGAGGTGAATCCTTGGATATAAAAGACATAGCACCAGACCGAGCCTGATCATCTATGTACCCTGTAGCAGCCAGCTGGCTAGGGATTCCTCCACCTATGTTAAGTTCCAAAGAACTCTCCACATTAGGAGTTGCCAATGGTTGGGTCTTATTGATGTTTCCACTATCCTGACCAGCAACAAAGCATGAATCAGTAGTGGAAGCCCTTCCAATCATGTCACCTCCACTTCATGTGACAGCCTCATTAACCATACCACTAACACTAGCCTGAGGAAGCTTAGTGCCCTGGGTTCTCCTAGTCCATGATGCAAGTCCTTCATTAAACTCAGAATCAGTAGGCAAAGTAAGCATGTGAGGAAATAAAGGAACATCTCTAATGACAACATTCTGTGGCTGATTCCTCATATGTGCAAAAACTCTGGGAAGCATATGATGTACTTCATACTCTCTAGCATGTTCAACAGGTTCCACTATTTGATGTTCCACAAGAAGTTGAACAAACCTAGGATACAAATAGTATTTACCCTTCTTCCTAATATTCTGTACTAACCCCTCATATATCATCCTAGACCAGTTAAATTTCCTTCCATCAGACAAACAAATAATAGCAGTAGCAATTTTAGAAGGAAAGTCATTAAAGCCTGTGGTCTTGTTACTCATACACATCAACAAAGTGTGAATCAAAAACTTCCATTGTTGTGAAAACAAACTCTTAAAGAATTGTACCTTTTCACCTCTTTGTGTATATCCTAATCTCTCTAAACCAGCAACAATCTCAACATCTGAAAGATTATCAACACCATCAACATCATCAAGCCTTAAAACTTCTCTAATGATCTCCTCAGAAACAGAAATAGCATTCTCATCCACAATAGTACTAAACACCTCCAAGCCATCAACCTCTTCAAGTTTAGCATTCCTCCAAAACTGATGTATGTAGGCTTTAAGAATGGTAGGTTCAACCATTAAAGCATAGTGAATGGGACTGTGAACTAGGAAATCAATCATTTGATGAAACCCTTCAGATCGTGCATCCTTAGTGAGTACAGCAACAAGGTTATGTGAAGTGGAATACGTCTCAGCCATTGTGATTAATGATGGATATGAAGTGGGTTTTGTGAATAAACCAAAGAAAGTGATTAGGGTTTAAGTGAATTGCCAATTGGAAGTGGTTAGAAGATCAAATAAATTGATCCATCCGTGATTTTGGGGAGAGATATATACTTTTGCCAAAGTGTCAAAACAACCCCTGTAGTATCCAAAACACAGGATCATACTATCCGCGGTTCCATAACCACTATCCGCAGTTGTAACAAACCATCAGTGGATACAAATGATCACTCCTCCAAAGATCCAAGAGATAGAGCAAGTAAATCAGTGTTTAAATCAAGAAAGAGCTCACACAAATATAAAGGATTACAATTTTTTATTTTTTTATTATTTTTTTTTAACAAACACAAGCAGCTCACACACCAGCTCCTATGTATACAAATCCTTCATACCTGCAAGTCAAAAACACAAAACAAACACAGAGACAAAGATTATTGGAGTCAGTGGTTAGGAATAGCCAGAAGTGTTTACAAAAGACCTATCCGCGGTTTAGAAAAGGTAAGTCAATATAGTCAACTTCTAGAACTTATCTCAGTCCAATACCCAAGAAACTCATTAACTCTCCAACCACATTTAACCTGCCCTATATTTACTGCAATAACCCTAAACTTCACTTATAAAAAGAACCCTTAATCTCATATAACGCACACATCAAACCAAATTAAAACCCTAATTGCTCCAAAAATCCCAAGAATGAGCAGCTCCAACCCAATCAATCTCTCATCAGATGATAATACCTCCTCCAACAGCAGTCTGGAGAAATGGAAAAAGAACTATTTGGCAAGCAATCCAAGCGAAGGAGAGAATATCTCTTCTTTAAGTTCGTATGTATCACCCTATGAAGATACAGACGAAGAAACATCTCCCATGGCGGTCAGTGCACCTCCACAAGAATCCCATCCATGGCGATTTGACATACCTCCACAAGATCCACGACCATTAAAATCCCCATTTCTTCCATCATCAGAAGATGATAGTGTAGTGAATCCAAGTGATGCTTCTGAAGACTCTGATGACTCTTCTAAGAAGAGGACTTCAAACCCCAAACCTTCATCATCCAACCCTCAACCAAGACCACGAGCAAGAAACCCACCACTCCCTAAGGATAGAGAGGTGGTTCTTGGTCTTTCTGCACCAAGTTGTGGTGCTTCTTCACACATCGTAACAAGGAAGGGAAAAAGGAAGATGGAGTAAGTTGCTGAATGGTGGAAAGTGTAGATGGAGCACAAGAAGAATATCATATCATCCATCTATCTGCCACAATCAGCTTCAGCTTCTTCATTTGCATCAATCCATCCTTCCCATATTGATCCTTAGCTTCTTCGTCGTACTGGTCATGCATATGATAAGTGCATATCCAGCATTTAAACGATATAAGTAAGGATAGTAGTAGTAGAAATATTAGGAGAAAATCATGTATAGATGTAGTCTTTAATTAGCACTTGAAGTTTCATTGTAAGCTGTAAGCTGTAAACTGTTTTGTTGAATGAACAATGTAACTTTAGTACTTCTTGAATCTCTATAATGACTTGTCTTTTATCTGCACAATGGTTAGTGGAAACACAGAACAACTAGCAGTGGATAGATCAACTCTATCAGTGGTTAGAAGCAACACTATCAGTGGATAGAAACAGAAATAGCAATACTAAGATTACATAATAACAGGCCAATTCTTTTACAAACTTATACAAAACAAATTGAGAGTTTAGAGATTAATCATTCCAATACTAACAACAAGATACTGTAACCTCGCCACATCAAAAGCTTTGGTGAGAAGATCAGCAACATTGAAATCAGTATGGATTTTTACCATTTGAATCAACCTTTTCTCATTACAATCTCTAATAAAGTGATGTCTTATCTCAATATGTTTAGTTCTAGAATGTAAAACAGGATTTTTGATAATGCAAATTGTACTGTTATTATCAATGTAAATCTTAGTATGCATAAAATTGTACCCAAAATCCAGCAATTGATTCTGAATCCAAAGAACTTGACCACAGCAACTAGCAGCAGCCACATATTCAGCTTCACTTGTAGAATTAGCCACAATAGTTTGCTTTTTACACTGCCAAGAAATTAATCTGCTTCCCAAGAACTGACATCCTCCAGTGGTAGACTTCCTATCCAGACTAGCTCCAGCATAGTCACTATCAGTGTAGGCCACCAAATCAAAAAGGGAATCCTTAGAGTACCAAAGGCCCAATTTAGGATGACCTTTCAAATATCTAAAGATCCTCTTAACAGCATTCATGTGTGAGGTATTTGGTGTTACTTGAAATCTTGCACACACACATACTGAGAACATAATGTCTGGCCTAGATGCAGTAAGATACATCAAAGATCCAATCATGGATCTGTACAACTTCAAATCAACTTTGGGACTTCCATCATCTGGTAGCATAGGTTTCTAAGTCTCCATAGGTGTACTTGCACTCTTTACATCTTGAAACCCAAACTTCTTCAACACATCTGCTACATACTTGTCTTGACTAATGAAGATACCATCAGTCCTTTGTTGAACCTGTAGCCCCAAAAAGAAAGTGAGTT
The DNA here is from genome assembly GCA_019973895.1 of Chrysanthemum seticuspe. NCBI lineage: Eukaryota > Viridiplantae > Streptophyta > Magnoliopsida > Asterales > Asteraceae > Chrysanthemum > Chrysanthemum seticuspe. The sequence continues at coordinate 120,230,089 of BPTQ01000004.1, read as the reverse complement.
CTCCCATAGAACTCATCTGAAACTTATCATGCATAAGTTTCTCAAAATCTCTGCATAGCTCCTTGTTAGTAGAGCCAAAGATGATGTCATCTACATAAACCTGAACCAGTAAAATATCATCTTTGTGCTTTCTAATGAACAAATTTTTATCAATCAGTCCTCTTTTAAACCCATTGTCCATCAAATAAGTAGATAGGCATTCATACCATGCCCTAGGAGCCTGATGCAATCCATACATAGCCTTCCTCACCCTGTAAACCTTGTCAGGATGATCAGGATCTTCAAAACCAGGAGGTTGACAAACAAAAACCTCCTCATCAATAGTGCCATATAAAAATGCACTTTTAACATCCATCTGATACACAACAAAATTCTTGAATGAAGCATAAGCCAAAAACAATCTAATAGCCTCTATCCTTGCAACTGGTGCAAATACTTCATCATAGTCCAAACCTTCAGTTTGTGTGTATCCTTGAGCAACCAACCTTGACTTGTTCCTCACAACAATTCCTCTTTCATCCCTCTTGTTTCTGAACACCCATTTAGTCCCAATAGCCCTCTTCCCATTTGGAAGATCAACTAATGTCCAAACCTCTTGAAGTTTGAACTGAAGAAGCTCTTCTTGCATTGATTCTACCCAGCCTTCTTCTGATAAAGCTTCTTCCACTCTCTTGGGCTCCTTTTGAGACAGAAAATAAGCAAACAAGCAATTTTGTAGATCTTTATGACTGTTTATTTTGTGAAGAGATCTTGCAAAGAACCCATGTTCAGGAAAGGGTTCATTGTTCTTTACCCTGCTTCTTGTTTGAACAGGAGTATTCAAATTTCCAAGAATCTGTTCTTTGGGATGAATCTTATGAATTCTGGTAGTAGTAATTGGACTTTCATTAATTACAGTTTCCAAATTAGACAAATCAGCATTGAAGAATTCATCCATGTCATCATCATCAGTAGGAGTATCAATCTCTATTAAATCAGGCATATTAGGATCATGTGGATACTCCTCATCACCAAATAGTGGCTTTGGATGTGGTCCAAAGAAAGTACTATCACCAGTACTTGTAGCCGGAATTTCACTTGAACTATCAGTGGTAGAAGATGGCTTGTTAGCGGTTACAGTTGGCCTATCAGTGCTTTCAGTAAGCTTAGCAGTGCTTTCAGACTGCTTTTTCTTCTTTTCAATTTCTTCTACCGATACTGAGTTATCTTTCAACAACTCATCCTTATCTTGATGATGATCAACATTGCCTCCAGTATTCAGTACATCATCATCAGTGGGACCTTGCTTGTGAATGATGGAAGGAATAGAACCAGCTTTCCACTTTTCAACCAAATAGAACTCCTTTGGAGAATTAGCTTCTTTTGAAGATGTATCTGCCTCAGAATCCTTTTGTGTTCCTGCATCAGCATTAGTGGAAGTTCCTGCAATGATAGGCTCATAAATCATAGATTTGGTTAGCATATCAATGTTAAACAACCAGTCTGGTCCTTTGGTCTCAACACTAGGAGTCTTTTCACTGAATTGAACATGTAAGTTCTCTTCAACAATTCTAGTCCTCCTATTGTATACTCTAAAGGCTTTGCTATTAGTGGAATAGCCTAAAAAGTATCCATCATCTGCTTTTTCTTGAAACTTGCCTAGGTAGCCTATGGTATTCAAAATGGTAACAGGACACCCAAAAGGTTTTAGGAATGCAATCATTGGCTTCCTATCATGTAACAGCTCATAGGGGGTCTTGTTATGAGGCTTCACTACCTTACTTCTGTTTTGCACATAACATGCAATTCCTACAGCTTCAGCCCAAAAGGTAGTTGGTAACTTAGACTCTGACAACATGGTCCTAGCAGCCTCAATTAGTGTTCTATTTTTCCTTTCAGCTACACCATTCTGTTGTGGTGTTCTAGCAACACTAAACTGTCTTTTAATACCTTTAGCTACACATAACTGATTCATCACATCATTCTTAAACTCAGTTCCATTATCACATCTAATTATTTTGACCTTGTGATTTACAAGATTTTCTATCTTAGTAATGAAACTCTTAAGAATCTCACTAGTCTCACTCTTAGCAGCCAAAAAGTATACCTAAGAAAATCTACTATAATCATCAGTGATAACTAGGCAATACTGCTTATGGTTCAAGCTTCTAACAAAGGTAGGGCCAAATAAGTCCATATGAAGCATAAACAGTGGTTGTGTTATGGTGTTTACAATTTTGGTCTTACAAGAGGCTCTATGTTGTTTTCCTTTTTGACAGGCCACACACAGTTCCTTACAATCAAAAACCTTTGAAGGTAACACTCTTACTAAGTTTCCTTTTACCAGTTTATTGATTGTTTTGTAATTTAGATGACCTAGCCTTCTATGCCACAGTTTTGACTCATCTACAGATGCTTTAGCAAACAAACATAAGGACCTATTAGGAAGAACATCTTTAAGATGAAAACAATATATATTTTCCTTCCTAGGTACCCTAACTTGTATAAACTTCTCATCAGGCATCTTAAACTCAGGAGACAACACCACACACTCAGTTTCCCCAAAAAGTACCCAGTTTTTCTTATCACACATTTAAGAAACACTGAATAAATTGTACTTAAGTCCCTGTACCAAATAGACTTTTTCAAAGTCTAAACTTCCTGTTCTGATTGTGCCTCTGCCAAGTATCTTTCCTCCCTTTGGATCATTGCCAAATGCCACATATCCTCCATTAAAAGCTTCAAAATCTTCCAGATTACTTCCATCCCATGTCATGTGCCCAGAGCAACCACTATCAAAAACTCCTTTATCTTTTAGCTCAGTTTGGAGATTGCCCTGCACATAAAATTACACAAGTCAGTTCCTCTTGTAGACCCAAGCCAGTACTGACTTGGGTCTGCCCTGTGCATCAAAATATTCAAATTTCTTTAGGTCCATTGATGCACAGTTGACATGTGGTAAAATCTTGGTCTTAGGCTTCCATTGCCAACGTGCTGAGGCCTTAACAGCATAAAAATGATTTCCAACCACTGTATCAGTTATCACCTTTGGAATTTTTAAAACTTCTTTTGAATCAGTAGTGATATTTTGCTTAACAGTGGTTTGATTCTGCTTAGCCGTGTTTACATTTTGCTTAGGAGTGGTTGGAACCCATTTAGGTGTAGCAGTGACAATAGATTTTGTATTCCCATTCCTCATCAGCACTGCTCTTGGAATCATGTTACTGTTAGGATGAGGGTTTGTTTTTCTTGAAAAGTTTTGATGATTTACCCTCCTCCAATGATTCCAAACTTGTGGTCTGTTTTTATGACAATTTCTCTGTAAGTGTTCAAAACTACCACACACAAAACAAGCCTTTTTAACACATTGAAACTCATCACCTAATCTGTTAGAAATTAGACCATTTAAGCTTCTATGATTACCCCTAGGTTTATATTGTTTCATCTGGTCCCTAGGAATTTCCCTGTACTCTACAACTTTCTTGGTAACTTTAGCTCCAAATCTAAGTACAAGGTTGACTTGCTTAGAATCAACTTTCTTAACTGTCTCTATCTTTTCAGACTTAGTTGATTCAGTTCTATCATCCTCAGAATCTGATTCCCAATCTTCTATTATGGGAGCATCAGATAACTTATCAGAACTTATCTTAGGTATTTCAGTCTTATTTATCTCTTCAACAAGTTTGTTAAAACTGAATTCACTACTAAATGACAGTTCTTTAGCAGGTGGTGCATGTTTCATCAAAGGGGGTGGTGGCATATCATTGTATCCTAAACCAGTACTATCTTTGAACAGTTTTTGACCAATTGGCTTCATTACTAGATCAGAAGCATATTGTGTCTTAGCAACCCTAACAACATGTTTTTCTTTTTCATCTAGGGCCTTTAGTTTTACACTCTCTGCCTCTGCTAGTTTATCTTTAAGCATTTTAATCTCTCTGTTTTTAAGATCAATTTCACCACCTAGTATATTGATCTTTTCTACATACTCAAACTCACATTTAATACATAATTTTAGCTTCTCTTCCACACCCTCTAGACCAACTCTATATCCTAAGTTATCTAGAGTCAATCTCTCTACTTCTTTTCTCATACTTTCAGTGATAGCCTTTTGAGATTCTAAGTTATCAGAACATGATTTAAAAGAACAAGTAGATGTTTTAGAATCATTATATACCTCAGAATCTGAACCAGAAAATGAAGCATAGGCCATTAGAGCAAAGTTATGCTCTTTTGAAGCTTCACTAGCAAGAAAAGTTGCATTTTGACCTTCTTCAATCTGATCACTCCAATCATAATCACCAAGCCCATCCTGAGCAACCAAAGCTGAAGAAGCAGCAGGCTCTTCTGTTGTCTTCTTAATGCTTTCAATTCTTTTAGGAGCTCGACATTCCCTAGCAAAATGACCTTTCTTCTTGCAGTTAAAGCACTCCGTCTTGCTTTTGTCGAATCCAACTCTCCTTTGACCATCATACCTAACATGTCTTCCAGTCCTCCTCAGAAACTTCCTTGCTTGGAAAGTCAGCATTGCCATTTGCCATTGAAGGTTAATTTCATCAAGATCATCAGGATCAATTTGATCTAGATCTTGATTCAAAACATCAACACTAGTAGTTAAATCTGACAGAAAAGCACAAATTGCACCATCACTGACATTATCACTAACAGTGGTATTGTTTGCAATAGCCGTAGTTATACCATAAGCAGCAGTGGATACATCTTGTGGGCTTTTGTGATTAGTGGATACAAAATCAATGTTTTGATTAGAGGAAGATGAGTGAGAAAAGTTATTCTGAGACTCATAAACCTTAAAGTTATTGAAGAGATTGTCTAGAGTCATTGTAGCAAAGTCCGTCTTATTTCTCCACACAATTGTATGAATAGCCCAATCATATGATAAACTCCTAATGAACTTCAAATTAATATCTTCTTGAAGGAACTTGTAACCCACTGACTTCAGTTGACTGATAAGTTTTTGAAGTCTATTGTATGTTCCATCAATCTTTTCTCCACTAAGAGCAGTGAATGTTTCAAATTGATGCTTGAGCATATTCATCCTTGACTTCTTTGTAGCTTCATTACCAGCAAACCTTAATTCAAGAGCATCCAATAATTCTTTAGCAGATTCATATTGATCAAAGTCCAAGGCAAACTCATTTGGTATTCCCATAGAAAGAATACTGTGAGCTTTTATCTCCATTTTCCTTTTAGCTTTATCAGGTTCACTAATAATAGCAACCTCCTTTCCATCCACACCCTTCAAAGGAAGAGTGTCTCCTTTTTCAACAACATCCCAGAGAGCATAATCAATCATACGAATGTATTGCCTCATTCGCATCCTCCAGATTTGATACTCACCATGTTTGAGCATGGGCACTTTTGAAGCAGTTACCATGTGAGTTTCGTCAGACATCTTAACTTACTTGAATAAAGATTAACATACTTCTTGGTTACAGTTTCTAGATCACAAGCTCTGATACCACTTGTTGATCCCAGTTGAGCAAACGATCTAATATTGAAACTGACTTGAAACAAAAGCTTATCAAGTATTACGCGGAATTTAATACTTAATCTTAAGAAGAAGAACAGTAAACATTCAACACCTCAATATTATTTATTAATACGAATACTCTTACAGTATTAGGGTTTTGCAACCTTGAAGTGTATCGACCTTAGATATAAAACATACGTATATCTAACCTAACCTAGGACCTCCTTTTATAGGCTAAGGAGTCCTATACAATATACAATACGTAACCTACAAGATAAATATCTTTTCCATATTTATCTAATACAATAAACTAACCGACTATACAAGACTAGCAGTGCTTACTATATATTATCCGTGGTTACATAATACTACTAGCCGCGGTTGTCTTCATCCGTGGTTACACTCTTCTGTCCGTGGTTATATCAAACCTGTCCGTGGTTCCAGTACTTAGAGTAATTCTTGATGTAAGGAACCTAAAACCCAACAAGTTAGATATGTGACAATTTTCTAATTAAATTGTGATTTGTAGAAGTACTTATTTTAATAACTTTGTTTTCAAAACCTTGTTCTTGCTTTGTATTTGTTTTCATGTATCATTTTAACGTTAACGTTAATGATAGATTGTGAGTGTTGTTTTGAAATTTGGGTTGATCGAGTGCAAACAACATGTCGAGTGCTTGCCGTGAGTGACTTCGTGTGAGGCGAGTCGAATAAGATGGAAACAAGACGAATGAAACAGAGTCTAGTCGGTATCACTCGGTACGGCATGAACTCTAACGCCCTAGGTGGGCTGTTCACACCAAACGGACCCTCAATATAACTGGGCATCGGCCCAGTCAATAACACATACCATGACACGAGACCATTGGATTGGGCCCGTGTAAACAATACCAACCACACCTGTTGGATATGATTGGGCTTCGTAGCCCATTTCAGCAAATAAAAACCACACCATTTAAGTTATGGGCTAGAGCCCATATAAGGTTTATCACAAACTGTTTAAGAATTGGTTGGTGTGGAAGGCAGTTTTGACACGAGGAAGGCTGTGAGTCCCAAACCTTGGATCTACTTAGCTTGTATAAGTATATTGCTTTGGATGAATCCAAAACAATTGTGAATGAAACAAAGGTTAATGTTAATTAAGTATGCGGAATCTACTTGATAACACTTAGAAGAATAATTAATAGAACAGTGAATATGCAATGGACAAAGTAATGATCAAAACACTTCAATATTATTAAAGAATAATACGGATACTTTGGCTAGTATCAGGGTATACAACCTTGAAGTTCTTAACACGACTATTCTAATTGATTGTGTATTGGTGTGTCTAACAATATAACCTAGGACCTTCTTTTATAGGACAAGGAGTCCTTGACAAGAAAACTATCACTATATAATCGTATATAAGATATAAAATATCTATTCTTAAAATACAAAACGTGTGCATATCCTATTAGCAGTACAAACCATATGTACTAGCAGTTAGTACTGCTAGTGTATTATTTACTAGTCTGTTTGTATGCCTGGAAGTACCTATAGAAGTTAGTACTGCTACGTTTAATTCCCAACAATCCTCCCCTAAACTTATGATTTTTCTACAAATCACTTAGTTTCTTCAATTAAACTTTAAGCCTTCTGATGAGGGGGATTCTTTCAAACACTACTTTTTCTTGCAGTCTTCATTGCTTGGTCAAGCTGATTTCTAATCTTCCTTATTAGTCCTCTTGCCATCTCTGAGTCTTCAACCACAGTAAGTTTTTCAGATAACATAAACACCAAAATTCCAACTCTGAGAGGGTACTCTTTTTCTACCAGCATAAACACATATGTACCATAAGTTATAGATACATGATGCACACCATATGTGTCATCTAATCTCCAAGTAATAACTATGTCTAGAATATGAAATTTCCACAGACTATCAAGATAATCAGGTTCAAATAATCTACCTAGCTCAGTTCATAACTCTAGTTCCTTGTTATTTTCAAAGTCTGCATGACTGAACTTTTGTATGACCAAATTCCACAACTTTACAAGATCATCCTTATCAAACGCCTTGACCATATCAAAAAAAAAGTCTTGAACATTTCCACCTTGTTTTCCAATCTGATGATCTTCCAAAATATACCAAATTTATCTGTGTGAATTGCCCAATCAACAAAGGGATATTTTGACTGCAATGGTTCAACAAACACTGCATCTGGAATAGCTACCATCTCTTGTTGAAGTTGTATGTCTTCTTGTGTTTCAACCTCTTCAGAAGTATCTTCTTCAACTTTTTGCTTCTTTTCTGAACTGGAATCAAATGATGTAGCTTTCCTTTTAAGACAGCTTTCTTCAGAATCAACTCTTTTTGAAGTAGCAGCATCTAGATCATTAACAGTATCAACTGGAATATTAGCAGTATCATCTTTATTTTGCACTGCTTGGGTAATGATTCTTCTAGTTGCAGCAGTATCAACTGTAACTCCCATCTATCTTGCTACCTTTTTCACATTCTTCACAAGGTTTTCAACAATAACTAGATGCTCTGTATCTTGATGAACTTGCTCTTGTTGCTTATCATTATGTCCTATATCAGAAACCATATCCATCCTCCCCTGAATGTCGGCATCTTTAACTTCTTGAGATTTCCTCCCATGTTTGGAAGAATCCCTTTTCTCCATGTCTTCATCAGAACTGTCAGAGATTGATACAACCAGTTTGACTCTTTTTGGTTGTTGAAGAGACTTAACCTTGAGCTGAAATTTCTTCACTTTGTCAATAAGATTGATAGTGTGAAGTCTTAGTGTGCTTAAGTTCTTGCTCTAAGTTAGTCACCTTTTCTCTAAGCCTGGTACATGTAGCCATCAAGTCCTATATAAGTTGCAAACTACCCTTACCATTTCCAGATGTGTTAACTTCTGGGAGAGGTGGATCACTGGGCATATACCCCATGTTGTCCATGTGGTTAGGGTTTTCATCACCTGTAGCTGATCCCTTAGAACTAGATACATTAGATGTTGCCATAGTAGGGGTCTTATTTATTTTACCCCTGTCCTGACCAGCTTCTAAGCCTGTTTTAATAGGAGCATCCCTTCCTATTTTTTCAAAGACAGCCTCATCTGCATCAATAATGATAGTAGAAACTCTGTGCTGAGGAACATCAGAGTCCTGTCTGATATTTTTCCTAAGTGGTGATGAAGATGATTGGGATGGTGATAGAGAACCATGAGCTATGGGTGTGTGTTGGGAACCAACCGGGATTGTTGATCCTTCACCCTGAATATGTAAAATGTTTTCAAAAAAGGTACTACAAGTCCATTGAACCCCTTAGATGACATCTTCATATTACGAAAAAGTTTTTGTGTTAGGCAAGGAGTTTTGTAAATATTTGCATGGAACTTGAGTTTAACTTGAGAGTGTTCCAAAACTGTTTGCACAAACCGTGGATACATTAAAAACTTGAACTGATTATCCACATTTTTCACCATACTATCAAAAATCAATTTTGAAAAATTATAATTTCTACCAGTTGATAAGCATATGAGAGCAATAACAATGTTTCTACTAAACTGCTCCCATGAAGTTTTCTTAGAACTTAAACAATGCAGAATAGTATGGATCATGAATCTCCATTGTGGGGCAAAAAAACTTTTGAGAAAAGATAAGTTTTTAGATGATGTATCATACCCCATTCTGGTTAAGTTTTGAAAGATTTCAGTATTTGGCATATCACTAATACCATCTACATCACCTAGGTGCAGATGCCTCCTAAGAGATGCTTCAGTAAGAATAATGATAGTGCCATCAACTTTGGCTTTAATCTGTTTGTTTCCATCTTCAAAAGTATTGACAGTGCCAGTCTGCCAAAACTGCTTGATATGGGAAACAAAGACGGTTGGATAAGCTGTAAGAGCATACCTAATGTGGGTATGATTCAAAAAATCCACTTTCTCATGGAAGTCACATGCTTCCTTGGTTTTCTCCAAGAATGCCACCTGGTTATGTTTTGCAGCAAATTCAAGAGGTGCCATTAAAGAGAATGTAGGTGTTAGTTGTAAAAGATTGTTTTGACTGTTGAGTTTTAGATCGATTTTGAATGAATGATACTTCTGATAGCCAATTGAGTTTTTATAGACAAGATTTAGGGTTTCAAGATTGACCGACTCTAAATATTAGGAAACGTAAGAGAAGGATAGTCTGTTTAAAGAAAGTAAATACTTTCCAAGTTAAACGCCCTTTAAAAATAACAAACTCTCAACTGCTATTTTCAAAAAGTAGTTATAAAATTCCCAGCAATACCAAGTAATGCTAGCAGTACCAAAATTTTGCCTAGCATTACAAACTTTTCCAAACATTTTTCTAAGCAGTATAAACTCAATTTCTTACAAAACAATACTGCATTGGGTTTTATGAAAGGATTAAGTGAAGAGGAAGACACTTAATCAAAGTACGGTCTCATATGACCTCTAGTTGTGTGAAAACCAATAGTTTTAGTACTTAGTACTACCTATGATAGATAAACTCATTCAAAGAGCCTTTTTGACAGGGTTTCCAGCTCGTGGAAGTTGTTACCTCTAACACAGAAGTGTTAGATTCACTTTTGCTCGATGTTCTCAATGCCAGAGCTCCTTAGAGTAACACACTATCATAAAACATAACAGAATGGCAAAGAGTGGGTTAGATCAGAATAAACTATCTAACTGTAACCATCAATTCATATTCAATAAAGATCCAGATGCCTCATAAAGCTTTGTCATCCGCATGATTGTCAACATAGAAAATTTCTGATTATACCACCCCATTGGCTAGGACTGCCAAGGTTTCACACATCTTAATCCATTCAAAGTGATGTGCCCTACCTGCAAATGTTAGTCTAAAACCAAAGAAACACAAAACAAGGTATTTCCATTTTAACAGGACAAAGTATGACTAACATTCCAAAAGAAAGGAAATTAGATTCCTTTGGGAACCAAAACCATTACTGGCTTGGATCTTCCATGTGCATCAAGATGGGCATTTTTCTTCAATTTAACATATGCACATTTGGGTTTGATGGTCTTTCTTACCCAAACAAATGTGGTTTTAGCAACATTCCCTTTGTTACCCCATACAGCATTACTTTTAGACCTGAAAGTAGATTTTGGTCTAGCAGTATCAAGTTTAGGCCTACCAGTACAAACTATTGGTTTGGCAGTAAAACTTCATTTTGTAAAATTCAACCTGTTGATTAAAGTTTTTAAAGGTTGATGCTCTTTTAATGGGTCTTGGGTCAGTTAATGGTGCTTGCGTTGCAAAAGTTTTCATGGGTCTTGCACCAAAAATAGTTGGTTGGGGGTAAGTAGTATAATTTGTCCTTGAGGTATTGACAGGTTTAAGGCCAGTTTTCAAGAGAACTACTCTTGGAGTGAAATAGGTTGAATGAGAATAGTCATCCTTCCTAGCAAAATTGTTCTCAGGAATCATACTACCCCTTTGATGATGCTTAAGGCTTCCACATTCAAAACATGATTTGTTGTGTCTAACAAACTCATCTTTTAGGTGCTGTGATTGTTGTGTATTCCAACTTCTTTAGTTTCTCCTAGGAGTGGGTTATTTTTATTTAGACCTATACATCTCAGCATATATGACTGTGTTCCTAAATGGTTTTGCCTTTTGATTAGGTTGAACAGCCTCTATGTGTGGGACAAATTTAGTTTCACCATTTTGAGAAGGTTTCACTTTTGAGGTATCCGAATTGTCCTTAACCTCACTAGTCACTTCTTTTTCATCCTTTTTAATCCCATACTGTATTTCAGGCTCTTTAAAATCCTCTATTCCTGTGCTAGAAAGCTCAAATTTAGGAGGCTTGTATAAAACTAAAGTGGTGGTGCAACACTATTATATCCTAAACCTTTTCTTGGTTTAAGAAGACCAGCCTCTATGATCATATGTGAACAATCTTTTGAATAAGCATATTTGTCCATACGAGCTTAATGTTATCCTTTTCTAACTTGATTTTATCTAAGTCAGTTTTAAGCAAGGATATTTCAACATCTTTATAGAACATGTCCCTTTTAAAAAATGCAACATGTTCATTCAAAGCTTCCTCATTTTCTCTGTAATAATCTAACTATTTTTCTACAGAGGTTAATCCTCTCTTATGATTAGCTAAATCATACTCAGTTTGATTTAATTTTATCCTTAACTTATCATACTGATTTTTCAAAGATTCATAGTTATTTAGACAAGTTTTAGTACGTGATTTATCATTGTGTACCTCAGAGTATGAAAATGCCATTAGTGACATGTTAGGAGGAGCTGTTTCTTCATGAGCCATATAGCTCCAATCATACCCAATTCCATCAATGGCCACCATAGCCTTGGATGATGAATCTTCATTGTTGACTTTTTTGCTCCTGTTTCCTCCATTCTGTGACCTTGGACTCCTGCATTTCCTAGCAAAATGTCCCAGCTTCTTGCAGTTGTAACATTCTACTTTGGATTTGTCAAAGACATCAGTTTCATCATTATGGATGATGATCTTCTTCCCAGTCTTTGGAAGGAATTTCTTTTCCCTTAAACTTAGGAGTGCTACTTGCCACTTAATGTCCATGATGCAGGTTTTACAGACCAGGTTTTAATATTTATAATGTCTCGTTATACCTATGGTCTACCCTAATGCATTAACGGGCAGTGTACCCGGTCGTGTGTAGTGTAGTATTCGGTAAAACCGAGGTCGTCCCAAGAGCTATGTGTGTTGGATTAATACTAAGTCTAGGTGTCACAGATTTTAATATGATTTAATTAATTAACTAATAAAGCAAAAAGAGGCAAAGGTGTAATCAATAGAGGAAAGTGGTGCTAACCTAGTTATTCATCCTAGCTAGTAATGTCTACGTCTAATTACTTCCAATTACTTCAGGTGGGGTCAAAGTCGAGAGGACAGCATTTGGTCAATTCGCCCTAACCTATCAGCAAAGATGCCACCACTGGAGAAGTCAGGTGTCCCTTCATAAGTCCAGTTGTTCCTGGTCCCCTAAGTTGAGTCATTAAGTTCTGCTACATGCTAGACTTATAATAGTGAGTGCCTGGGCGTTAGCAACTTAAACACTCACCCCCTAATTCTTAAGTTCATCCAAACGGTAGGTGATCAGTTGGTCAAATCGCACAAGTAAAAAGGGTCGTCAGTTGGTCATATCTTACCCTTCCTGTCTCAGTCTACTCACTTAGGGTCAGTTGGTCATATCTCCTAAGCAACTAGCCTCTACCGCCATTCAAAACTACCGAAACAAGGGTAGCTACCAATAAACTATGCATGCATACACTTAAAAATAATTATACGAAAGTAATGTAAACGTAAACAAAACAATTAAGGAATCATAACTAGGCCAGCACCAAGAGGTGCTTGGCTGCTCATATTAACCATACAAATCAATTCAATATTTAATGTTACGAAATACATGAATCAAAAGTAAAGAAAAGATAAAATGCTAATGCTTATCGTAGGGGAGTGATTTCTCCCTTGGAGATAGCTCTGTATGCTCCTCTAGACCTGCCTTTGGCTTCTTCCCACGTTCTTTGGTTGTGGTGTGTGAAATGGGATGCTTTGAAATGCTGGATATCGTAGGGTATTTATAGGCCAGATCTTGGTTACGGCGTAACTAATAAAACAGTTACGCCATAATCATCTATTTCTTCGTAAATTGCACTAGATCTGCTGGTTACGGCGTAACCTTAGAAGTGGTTACGCCGTATCTTCAATAATTCATGGTTACGCCGTAGTTTATGCATGATTTACGGCGTAATTATCAGCGGCGCGGAACCTCATTTGACCTAATATAGTTACGTCATAATCTTTTGGGAGAGTTACGCCGTGATCTTCTGATGAGTTGGCTTTCTGAGTCACGCTTTAGTTACGGCGTAATGTGAGAGATGAGTTACGCCGTAACTTCTTCAAAGTGAGCATACTATGATAAATCTTTAATAATTCTCCAATTCCGCGTCTCTTTAGCTCCAATGCTCATAATTTACCTGAAAGTGGAAAATATTGGAAAACAAGCGTAAATCCATATAAATGATATAAATTACAAGCATTATCGGGGGAAATTGACACTTAATATTCAGGATAATTTGATGTTATCAAATATCCCCCCACTTGAACTCTACTTGCCCTCAAGTAGACCTTATTAGAAAGATTCCTAAAAAGATATCTCCCATTACCTGGAAAATATAAGTTTACAAATCCCTTATGCTAGAATAAAACAAAGCCGAACACCTCACGATATGGGAACGAAACACTCAAATCTCTCAACTATTCTAAGTGTCAATTTCGGGGTGATCACTTAATCGAACAGTCATAGCATGTATTCTATCATAAGCTTGGCGGTTACACAAATCTCCACCACTCGAGTTAAGGGCTAAACAATTTTCGAAGGCAATATGGGTAGATACGAAAAAGGTTAAGGGTGACTCGTCATTACTAAGATGTCACAACGAAGTGGACAAAACCAATGGTACATGACCAAATCCATGGCCAAGACACCAAAGGTTGCTCGCTGCATCACCTAGACATGCTTCATGACTTAAGGGTAGGATAAGACATGGGATATATAAATGGTGTAAAATAAAAATCAAGCAGATAGTCTAAATCTATAACCAGGTCATCACCACTTACCGTCCGCCCAAATTTTAAGCTTTGAAGTTAAGAAACCGGATCATGAAATACTAGGTAGATTTGTCATTAGAGGACGTCATGATGGGCACACTACCTTTTCTTCAACTGTTGGCACACTAACCAACTCCAATCTTCGAATGTGGCCGAGGTGGCCTCCTCGATGCTAAATCTATATAAAGCTCATAACATAGTGCTTATAACATCGCACTTTACAATAAACTAAATAACATAACTATTTTTTTTCAACATAAATATAACAACTGAACATAACATCCCCCCACTTGAGATGAACAACGGGAATTCGGGGGGTCTTCAATGATCTTTAAAAATATGTCATCGACGAAAGCGTGATTTCCGAACCTTTCCACTTGAACCTTCAACTTAGGCAAATGATGACTTCCCAATCACAAATAAAGACTACAGGGTAGGCTAAGGTGTATAGGTATATCGAAACAATATATTGGGTTAACAAGATGAAAGGAATGGCTCGGATGGGTGTATCTAGGGGTATCTTGCACTAAAGTGAGTGCAACAAAAAGGTTTCACATGGGGGTCGAGAAGTCGAGGTGACTAATCGATAGACACACAATGGTAGGCTATTTGGGTGATAATCATATAATACTGCCTTCTTAAACTAAAAGTCCAAATACATTGAGCGAACTCAACGTACCTCTTCTATGGTCTCGAAATGATGCAAAGGCCAAGTTCTAAAGTTTACAAGCTACCGGCACACTCATAATTTTGGTGGATTTGGGGTAAAATATTGGAAATGGATAAGGCTAATCTCACCATATAATATTAAGGGTTATATGTGCTCGGTTAGGTCTAATCTAGTTAGGTTAAGAAAAACATGTCAAACTTTTAAAAATGGCATAATTTTTCAAAATAAACTAGAAAAACGAGGGCAAAATAAAGTTCAAGAGACAATTCTACTCCCGTCCCCCCACTTAAATTGTATAAAGTACCTTTTGTACTAAGCGTTAAATAAAGGTGAAGAGAAAAGTAGAATTAGAGCGAGAACTTCCCTGAAATTTGCTCCAAAAAGAAAGAAGGCCCACGAAAAAGAGTTGTGCCTTCGTATAAGTATCCACGAGAAAACTTCGATCCCTGAAATCACACTACCGACAAGCATAATTCTAAAAAAAAGAAAAATGAAAAATGAAAGACAAACCTAACTCACTTTCGTAGGAATCACGGTTGCATTTAGCATATGCAACAAGCCTTTTAAACCACTTGGTGTCCCAAGTGGATGAGTGAAGTCTCGTGAGGGTTTACAGGGAACACACCCACAAAGTTCATTTAAAATACTAATAATTGTGTTTAAAAATGAAAGAAGTAAAGCAGAGGATAGTTACGTCATAACTCTTATAAGGAGTTACGTCGTAACTAGGCAAAACCTGGCATACGCTGCAAGAGTGTAGCTACGGCGTAACAACTGAGATGGAATTACGTCGTAATTGGTAATGCATCCAAAATTCTGTTGCAAAGAGTTTGTTACGGCGTAACCACTGAGATGAGTTACGCCGTAACTATAGTCAGATCAGCATGCTGCAGCAGCAATTACTCTTAGTTTCCTGCAAAGATGGTTAAAAACACAAAACCCAACAGAAATGGAAATAAAATAAAATAAAGGGATAATTCAGGTTGTCTACCAAAAGAGCACTTTGCTTTATTTACGAGTCTTTAAGTTAGACTCAGAGCCTTGGAGCTTTATGGTGGCCTTTGAACTTGTCCAACTTCCTCCATGTCCTTCATTAAGTTGTGTCTGACCCAAGTGACATTTGTGGCAGTGCGGAGGTATTCTTTAGTCTCGATCTTCCGAATTTTGCAAAAATTTTCATCCGGTCCCAAGTGGTATCTAGTAAACTCATATTTTTCAGCAATAATCTGGGGTGGCCTCTTGTACGGAAACCTAAGGAGTTTGCATCTCCTTTGCTCATATGCTTAATCATCGGGGTTAGTAAATTCCTCATTTCCTTGCAACTCAAGGTAATCTAAAATCCCCTCTATGTCATCATCGTCAGACTCGGTGCCTTTAAACCATTCCTCATCGAGCAAATCTTCCACCAGTTTCTTACTGACTCTTTGGCATCCTCAATTGTTATATCACTTAAGTTGTTAGGACTCTCGTCGTTCAGATTTTCTTTACTCATGTGTTCTTTCCAAATCTTTTCTTTTGTTAATGCATCTACTTGTCCATACTTGATCCTTACCCAACTGTCAAATCCCAAGTTGTCTAACCAATGCAATCTTGTCCTTTCCTTATCGTTGGTTGAGGTCCAAAATAATTCATCCTCTCCCATTCTATTTAAGCTGCTTCCCTCATTACATTTATCGTCATAAGGGTTGCATGATGCCCAGAAGACTTCCCCAGGAGATTTTATCTTTTCACACCAATGACTTCGGGATTCATTGTTATCAGTTATGCTTAAAGGATCTTCTACGCAGTAGATGTCATCATTAACCAATTCCTTTTTTTTGAAAATGATCCTCGTAGTCAATCTTGAGCTTTGTAAGAAGATTCGGGTTAATTTTAGCATTCCCGAATTGTATTGCGTACCAATCATCAAATGTCAAATCTCCGAGTTTGATATTATGTCTTTCAAGCTCGTGAGGGCACGCCCATTATTCTTTTTTTAAGCTACCCCCACCGTTGCAATACTCACGGAAAGGGTCGCACGTAGGCCATGCTCTTGTGGATTCATCGTCAGTTATGATTATCGGAGTACACCAGTGAGTGATAGGCGGCTCCTCTTCTTCCTTGAAGGAGAGTTTTTCCAATCTTTCTTCATCAGTATATGCAACCCATATTAATTTTTTATTTTTGACCCTATCTTTATCGCTTCCTCCATCGCAAATTTGATTTCTAGGGTCATACGAAGCCCATAGATCATACCAGTCCCCCTTAGTTACGGGTATCTTTTTGCACCAGTGATATTTCTTCTTAGATGGGGACAGAGGGCATAAATTAATGTCATGGGACCATCCGTTAATTACATGTGTTCCTGATTCGTCCACTTCGAGAAATCTGTATGCCCATGTATCCCAGTTACGCCGTAACTATGATGTTTGGTTACGGTGTAACTCGCTTGAGTCCTCCTTATCAATATCTTTCATAACCCCACGATCGTTGTCAAAAACATAGTTACGTCGTAACTCTTCAGACAGGTTACGGCGTAACTCCGATCTGTCGACGGAATTTTCACTAGAATCCGAATCTTCGGTGTGAGAATTAGCCTGTATCTTCGAGTCATTATCAACAAAAATGACTTTACATTCCATTTTGGGTTTTGATCCTTCCGGTTTAGTGTTATTCATCCTTCCTTTCTCACTAAGCTTTTCCACCATAGATTCAAGGTTTTTTAGGGTTGTGTCGTGATTGGAAAGACTTCTGTCAATGTTTTCCTGGAATTCTTTTAGCCACTCATCTTGTTCCTTTTGTCTTTGGGATGAATTTTCTAAGAATTTTTTTATTGTCTCTTCAAGGTTGGGCTTTCTTTCACCATAAGGTCCACGGTTGTAATTTCCACGATACCCGTTACTATTTCAATTATCTCTGTAAAACGGTCGATTTTCTCCATATTTAGCTTCTTCGATTATATTTTCTTCGTTAACGTGAGGACAATTCTTGGTGAGATGTCCTCCCCCATAACTTTCACAACCCACTAGGATGGCATGAAAGGTTTCTCTGACATTTAGCATATCTCGACTTAGATTTTCAATTTTCCTAGCGATGGCTACAATTCCATCAAAACTTCCGCCTTGGTTTCTTTTTCTTCCTCCATCATTCCATTTTTGGGAGTGATCAGCCATTTTTTGAATGGCTTCAATTGATAAAGTAGGAGTCATGTTTGGGATCGGTCCTTGATAGTCCAGCATTTGTCTTGTAGTCACATTGATTCTTTTGTAGAAGATGTTTACTTTTTGCTGGTTGTTCAGATCATGTGTAGGACATTTGTAAAGGAGATCATTGTATCTATCCCAGGCCTGATACAACGTTTCATCGTCTTCTTGCTTGAAATTATGGATCTCCAAGAGCTGGTTAGAAATCTTCGACGGAGGACAATACCTCTGAATGAAGTGCTTCTTTAGTAGAGCCTAAGTATTAACTGCCCCGGTGGAAAATCTTTCAATTCATCTTCTAGCAGCCCCAGTAAGAGTCATGGGGAATACCCTTTGCATAACGGCGTCATGAGACACACCCGGAATGTTGAAAAGGCTTGCGATGTATAGGACATTTTCAACGTGCTCATACACATCTTCGTCCCTATTTCCAGAAAAAGGGTTAGCACGAAGCTCCCTCATAAATTGGTCTTTAATTTCGAAACGGACATCAGCTCCAATTGCCGGTCTTACGAGACCCGGCCCTTGTTTTGCTCTCGTCAAATCCAAATATTCTTCAAGAGTGAGGTCTTCAATGTTAACAACTTCCATGGTACCTAAAAACTTGAAAAGTGATCGTGAGAAATTGAGAAAATTTTAAAACAAATAAAAGACTTAATAGCAATCCTAATATAACTCCCCGGCAGCGGCGCCAAAAACTTGATGCAGGTTTTACTGACCAGGTTTTAATATTTATAATGTCTCGTTATACCTATGGTCTACCCTAATGCATTAACGGGCAATATACCCGGTCGTGCGTAGTGTAGTATTCGGTAAAACCCAGGTCATCCCAAGAGCTATGTGTGTTGGATTAATACTAAGTCTAGGTGTCACAGATTTTAATATGATTTAATTAATTAACTAATAAAGCAAATAGAGGCAATGGTGTAATCAATAGAGGAGAATGGTGCTAACCTAGTTATTCATCCTAGCTAGTAATGTCTACGTCTAATTACTTCCAATTACTTCAGGTGGGGTCAAAGTCGAGAGGACAACATTTGGTCAATTCGCCCTAACCTATCAGCAAAGATGCCACCACTGGAAGAGTCAGGTGTCCCTTCATAAGTTCAGTTGTTCCTGGTCCCCTAAGCCGAGTCATTAATTTCCGCTACATGCTAGACTTATAATAGTGAGTGCCCGGGCGTTAGCAACTTAAATACTCACCCCCTAGTTCTTAAGTTCATCCAAACGGTAGGTGATCAGTTGGTCAAATCGCACAAGTAGAAAGGGTCCACTAGAACAAAAAGTGGATTTAGCTACACCGAATATGTGTGACGATATACATATAGTCACACATGATTTTTCGGCCGTGTGTGACTAAAGGTCGCGCAACCATAGGTAATCTATGGTCACGTGTTTGACTTTTTTGTAGTCTCTATTGCAAAAGAGTAACCAAAACCATAACATGTGTGACTAATTAGGTACAAATTTTGTTGGATTAATCCGTATTAGTGACCATAAAAACTGTATAGTCACACAAAGCATGTTTGTTTTGGGTATTTAGTCACATACAATTAAGCATAAAGTGGCCAAAAGTGTTAATAAGTGTGACCATATGGTGTTTTAAGTGAAGAAATGTGTGTTTTGTGTGACTATTGATCATCCAATGGCCACATTAATTTTATGTTTGTGTGGCCTTTTCTAACATTTAGTCACACAAAGCATGTTTATTTTGGGTATTTAGTCACATACAAATTAAGCATAAAGTGGCCAAACGTGTTAATAAGTGTGACCATATGGTGTTTAAAGTGAAGAAACATGTATTTTGTGTGACTATTGATCATCCAATGGCCACATTAATTTTATGTTTGTGTGGCCTTTTCTAACATTTAGTCACACAAATCATGTTTGTTTTGGGTATTTAGTCACATACAATTAACCATAAAGTGGCTAAAAGTCTTCATAAGTGTGACCATATGGTGTTTAAAGTGAAAAAATGTGTGTTTTGTGTGGCTATTGATCATCCAATGGCCACTTGAATTTTATGTTTGTGTGGCCTTTTCTAACATTTAGTCACACAAAGCATGTTTCTTTTGGGTATTTAGTCACATACAATTAATCATAAAGTTGCCAAAAGTGTTAATAAGTGTGACCATATGGTGTTTTAAGTGAAGAAATGTATGTTTTGTGTGACTATTGATCATCCAATGGCCACATTAATTTTATGTTTGTGTGGCCTTTTCTAACATTTAGTCACACAAAGCATGTTTGTTTTGGGTATTTAGTCACATACAAATTAAGCATAAAGTGGCCAAAAGTGTTAATAAGTGTGACCATATGGTGTTTTAAGTGAAGAAATGTGTGTTTTGTGTGACTATTGATCATCCAATGGCCACATTAATTTTATGTTTGTGTGGCCTTTTCTAACATTTAGTCACACAAAGCATGTTTGTTTTGGGTATTTAGTCACATACAAATTAAGCATAAAGTGGCCAAAAGTGTTAATAAGTGTGACCATATGGTGTTTTAAGTGAAGAAATGTGTGTTTTGTGTGACTATTGATCATCCAATGGCCACATTAATTTTATGTTTGTGTGGCCTTTTCTAACATTTAGTCACACAAAGCATGTTTGTTTTGGGTATTTAGTCACATACAAATTAAGCATAAAGTGGCCAAAAGTGTTAATAAGTGTGACCATATGGTGTTTTAAGTGAAGAAATGTGTGTTTTGTGTGACTATTGATCATCCAATGGCCACATTAATTTTATGTTTGTGTGGCCTTTTCTAACATTTAGTCACACAAAGCATGTTTGTTTTGGGTATTTAGTCACATACAAATTAAGCATAAAGTGGCCAAAAGTGTTAATAAGTGTGACCATATGGTGTTTTAAGTGAAGAAATGTGTGTTTTGTGTGACTATTGATCATCCAATGGCCACATTAATTTTATGTTTGTGTGGCCTTTTCTAACATTTAGTCACACAAAGCATGTTTGTTTTGGGTATTTAGTCACATACAAATTAAGCATAAAGTGGCCAAAAGTGTTAATAAGTGTGACCATATGGTGTTTTAAGTGAAGAAATGTGTGTTTTTTGTGACTATTGATCATCCAATGGCCACATTAATTTTATGTTTGTGTGGCCTTTTCTAACATTTAGTCACACAAAGCATGTTTGTTTTGGGTATTTAGTCACATACAAATTAAGCATAAAGTGGCCAAAAGTGTTAATAAGTGTGACCATATGGTGTTTTAAGTGAAGAAATGTGTGTTTTTTGTGACTATTGATCATCCAATGGCCACATTAATTTTATGTTTGTGTGGCCTTTTCTAACATTTAGTCACACAAATCATGTTTGTTTTGGGTATTTAGTCACATACAAATTAAGCATAAAGTGGCCAAAAGTGTTAATAAGTGTGACCATATGGTGTTTTAAGTGAAGAAATGTGTGTTTTGTGTGACTATTGATCATCCAATGGCCACATTAATTTTATGTTTGTGTGGCATTTTCTAACATTTAGTCACACAAAGCATGTTTGTTTTGGGTATTTAGTCACATACAAATTAAGCATAAAGTGGCCAAAAGTGTTAATAAGTGTGACCATATGGTGTTTTAAGTGAAGAAATGTGTGTTTTGTGTGACTATTGATCATCCAATGGCCACATGAATTTTATGTTTGTGTGGCCTTTTCTAACATTTAGTCACACAAAGCATGTTTGTTTTGGGTATTTAGCCACATACAAATTAAGCATAAAGTGGCCAAAAGTGTTAATAAGTGTGACCATATGGTGTTTTAAGTGAAGAAATGTGTGTTTTGTGTGACTATTGATCATCCAATGGCCACATTAATTTTATGTTTGTGTGGCATTTTCTAACATTTAGTCACACAAAGCATGTTTGTTTTGGGTATTTAGTCACATACAAATTAAGCATAAAGTGGCCAAAAGTGTTAATAAGTGTGACCATATGGTGTTTTAAGTGAAGAAATGTGTGTTTTGTGTGACTATTGATCATCCAATGGCCACATGAATTTTATGTTTGTGTGGCCTTTTCTAACATTTAGTCACACAAAGCATGTTTGTTTTGGGTATTTAGCCACATACAATTAAGCATAAAGTGGCCAAAAGTGTTAATAAGTGTGACCATATGGTGTTTTAAGTGAAGAAATGTGTGTTTTTTGTGACTATTGATCATCCAATGGCCACATTAATTTTATGTTTGTGTGGCCTTTTCTAACATTTAGTCACACAAAGCATGTTTATTTTGGGTATTTAGTCACATACAAATTAAGCATAAAGTAGGCCAAAAGTGTTAATAAGTGTGACCATATGGTGTTTTAAGTGAAGAAATGTGTGTTTTGTGTGACTATTGATCATCCAATGGCCACATTAATTTTATGTTTGTGTGGCCTTTTCTAACATTTAGTCACACAAAGCATGTTTGTTTTGGGTATTTAGTCACATACAAATTAAGCATAAAGTGGCCAAAAGTGTTAATAAGTGTGACCATATGGTGTTTTAAGTGAAGAAATGTGTGTTTTTTGTGACTATTGATCATCCAATGGCCACATTAATTTTATGTTTGTGTGGCCTTTTCTAACATTTAGTCACACAAATCATGTTTGTTTTGGGTATTTAGTCACATACAAATTAAGCATAAAGTGGCCAAAAGTGTTAATAAGTGTGACCATATGGTGTTTTAAGTGAAGAAATGTGTGTTTTGTGTGACTATTGATCATCCAATGGCCACATTAATTTTATGTTTGTGTGGCATTTTCTAACATTTAGTCACACAAAGCATGTTTGTTTTGGGTATTTAGTCACATACAAATTAAGCATAAAGTGGCCAAAAGTGTTAATAAGTGTGACCATATGGTGTTTTAAGTGAAGAAATGTGTGTTTTGTGTGACTATTGATCATCCAATGGCCACATGAATTTTATGTTTGTGTGGCCTTTTCTAACATTTAGTCACACAAAGCATGTTTGTTTTGGGTATTTAGCCACATACAATTAAGCATAAAGTGGCCAAAAGTGTTAATAAGTGTGACCATATGGTGTTTTAAGTGAAGAAATGTGTGTTTTTTGTGACTATTGATCATCCAATGGCCACATTAATTTTATGTTTGTGTGGCCTTTTCTAACATTTAGTCACACAAAGCATGTTTATTTTGGGTATTTAGTCACATACAAATTAAGCATAAAGTAGCCAAAAGTGTTAATAAGTGTGACCATATGGTGTTTTAAGTGAAGAAATGTGTGTTTTGTGTGACTATTGATCATCCAATGGCCACATTAATTTTATGTTTGTGTGGCCTTTTCTAACATTTAGTCACACAAATCATGTTTGTTTTGTGTATTTAGTCACATCAAATTAAGCATAAAGTGGCCAAAAGTGTTAATAAGTGTGACCATATGGTGTTTTAAGTGAAGAAATGTGTGTTTTTTGTGACTATTGATCATCCAATGGCCACATTAATTTTATGTTTGTGTGGCATTTTCTAACATTTAGTCACACAAATCATGTTTGTTTTGGGTATTTAGTCACATACAAATTAAGCATAAAGTGGCCAAAAGTGTTAATAAGTGTGACCATATGGTGTTTTAAGTGAAGAAATGTGTGTTTTGTGTGACTATTGATCATCCAATGGCCACATTAATTTTATGTTTGTGTGGCCTTTTCTAACATTTAGTCACACAAAGCATGTTTGTTTTGGGTATTTAGTCACATACAAATTAAGCATAAAGTGGCCAAAAGTGTTAATAAGTGTGACCATATGGTGTTTTAAGTGAAGAAATGTGTGTTTTTTGTGACTATTGATCATCCAATGGCCACATTAATTTTATGTTTGTGTGGCCTTTTCTAACATTTAGTCACACAAAGCATGTTTGTTTTGGGTATTTAGTCACATACAAATTAAGCATAAAGTGGCCAAAAGTGTTAATAAGTGTGACCATATGGTGTTTTAAGTGAAGAAATGTGTGTTTTTTGTGACTATTGATCATCCAATGGCCACATTAATTTTATGTTTGTGTGGCCTTTTCTAACATTTAGTCACACAAAGCATGTTTATTTTGGGTATTTAGTCACATACAAATTAAGCATAAAGTAGCCAAAAGTGTTAATAAGTGTGACCATATGGTGTTTTAAGTGAAGAAATGTGTGTTTTGTGTGACTATTGATCATCCAATGGCCACATTAATTTTATGTTTGTGTGGCCTTTTCTAACATTTAGTCACACAAAGCATGTTTGTTTTGGGTATTTAGTCACATACAAATTAAGCATAAAGTGGCCAAAAGTGTTAATAAGTGTGACCATATGGTGTTTTAAGTGAAGAAATGTGTGTTTTGTGTGACTATTGATCATCCAATGGCCACATTAATTTTATGTTTGTGTGGCCTTTTCTAACATTTAGTCACACAAAGCATGTTTGTTTTGGGTATTTAGTCACATACAAATTAAGCATAAAGTGGCCAAAAGTGTTAATAAGTGTGACCATATGGTGTTTTAAGTGAAGAAATGTGTGTTTTTTGTGACTATTGATCATCCAATGGCCACATTAATTTTATGTTTGTGTGGCCTTTTCTAACATTTAGTCACACAAAGCATGTTTGTTTTGGGTATTTAGTCACATACAAATTAAGCATAAAGTGGCCAAAAGTGTTAATAAGTGTGACCATATGGTGTTTTAAGTGAAGAAATGTGTGTTTTTTGTGACTATTGATCATCCAATGGCCACATTAATTTTATGTTTGTGTGGCCTTTTCTAACATTTAGTCACACAAAGCATGTTTGTTTTGGGTATTTAGTCACATACAAATTAAGCATAAAGTGGCCAAAAGTGTTAATAAGTGTGACCATATGGTGTTTTAAGTGAAGAAATGTGTGTTTTGTGTGACTATTGATCATCCAATGGCCACATTAATTTTATGTTTGTGTGGCCTTTTCTAACATTTAGTCACACAAAGCATGTTTGTTTTGGGTATTTAGTCACATACAAATTAAGCATAAAGTGGCCAAAAGTGTTAATAAGTGTGACCATATGGTGTTTTAAGTGAAGAAATGTGTGTTTTGTGTGACTATTGATCATCCAATGGCCACATTAATTTTATGTTTGTGTGGCCTTTTCTAACATTTAGTCACACAAAGCATGTTTGTTTTGGGTATTTAGTCACATACAAATTAAGCATAAAGTGGCCAAAAGTGTTAATAAGTGTGACCATATGGTGTTTTAAGTGAAGAAATGTGTGTTTTGTGTGACTATTGATCATCCAATGGCCACATTAATTTTATGTTTGTGTGGCCTTTTCTAACATTTAGTCACACAAAGCATGTTTGTTTTGGGTATTTAGCCACATACAATTAAGCATAAAGTGGCCAAAAGTGTTAATAAGTGTGACCATATGGTGTTTTAAGTGAAGAAATGTGTGTTTTTTGTGACTATTGATCATCCAATGGCCACATTAATTTTATGTTTGTGTGGCCTTTTCTAACATTTAGTCACACAAAGCATGTTTATTTTGGGTATTTAGTCACATACAAATTAAGCATAAAGTAGCCAAAAGTGTTAATAAGTGTGACCATATGGTGTTTTAAGTGAAGAAATGTGTGTTTTGTGTGACTATTGATCATCCAATGGCCACATTAATTTTATGTTTGTGTGGCCTTTTCTAACATTTAGTCACACAAATCATGTTTGTTTTGAGTATTTAGTCACATCAAATTAAGCATAAAGTGGCCAAAAGTGTTAATAAGTGTGACCATATGGTGTTTTAAGTGAAGAAATGTGTGTTTTGTGTGACTATTGATCATCCAATGGCCACATTAATTTTATGTTTGTGTGGCATTTTCTAACATTTAGTCACACAAAGCATGTTTGTTTTGGGTATTTAGTCACATACAAATTAAGCATAAAGTGGCCAAAAGTGTTAATAAGTGTGACCATATGGTGTTTTAAGTGAAGAAATGTGTGTTTTGTGTGACTATTGATCATCCAATGGCCACATTAATTTTATGTTTGTGTGGCCTTTTCTAACATTTAGTCACACAAAGCATGTTTGTTTTGGGTATTTAGTCACATACAAATTAAGCATAAAGTGGCCAAAAGTGTTAATAAGTGTGACCATATGGTGTTTTAAGTGAAGAAATGTGTGTTTTGTGTGACTATTGATCATCCAATGGCCACATTAATTTTATGTTTGTGTGGCCTTTTCTAACATTTAGTCACACAAAGCATGTTTGTTTTGGGTATTTAGTCACATACAAATTAAGCATAAAGTGGCCAAAAGTGTTAATAAGTGTGACCATATGGTGTTTTAAGTGAAGAAATGTGTGTTTTTTGTGACTATTGATCATCCAATGGCCACATTAATTTTATGTTTGTGTGGCCTTTCTAACATTTAGTCACACAAAGCATGTTTGTTTTGGGTATTTAGCCACATACAATTAAGCATAAAGTGGCCAAAAGTGTTAATAAGTGTGACCATATGGTGTTTTAAGTGAAGAAATGTGTGTTTTTTGTGACTATTGATCATCCAATGGCCACATTAATTTTATGTTTGTGTGGCCTTTTCTAACATTTAGTCACACAAAGCATGTTTGTTTTGGGTATTTAGCCACATACAAATTAAGCATAAAGTGGCCAAAAGTGTTAATAAGTGTGACCATATGGTGTTTTAAGTGAAGAAATGTGTGTTTTGTGTGACTATTGATCATCCAATGGCCACATTAATTTTATGTTTGTGTGGCATTTTCTAACATTTAGTCACACAAAGCATGTTTGTTTTGGGTATTTAGTCACATACAAATTAAGCATAAAGTGGCCAAAAGTGTTAATAAGTGTGACCATATGGTGTTTTAAGTGAAGAAATGTGTGTTTTGTGTGACTATTGATCATCCAATGGCCACATGAATTTTATGTTTGTGTGGCCTTTTCTAACATTTAGTCACACAAAGCATGTTTGTTTTGGGTATTTAGCCACATACAATTAAGCATAAAGTGGCCAAAAGTGTTAATAAGTGTGACCATATGGTGTCTACTAGTTATCAGTATTTTTTGTGTGTAAAGAAGTGAATTTTGTGGTATACCAGTGTGAATAATTGTGAAAACCG
>BPTQ01000004.1:120167307-120183320 GCA_019973895.1 Chrysanthemum seticuspe | reverse complement strand
TACACAAAGCATGTTTATTTTGGGTATTTAGCCGCATACAATTAAGCATAAAGTGGCCAAAAGTGTAAATAAGTGTGACCATATGGTGTTTTAAGTGAAGAAATGTGTGTTTTGTGTGACTATTGATCATCCAATGGCCACATTAATTTTATGTTTGTGTGGCCTTTTCTAACATTTAGTCATACAAAGCATGTTTCTTTTGGGAATTTAGTCACATACAAATTAAGCATAAAGTGGCCAAAAGTGTTAATAAGTGTGACCATATGGTGTTTTAAGTGAAGAAATGTGTGTTTTTTGTGACTATTGATCATCCAATAGCCACATTAATTTTATGTTTGTGTGGCCTTTTCTAACATTTAGTCACACAAAGCATGTTTATTTTGGGTATTTAGTCACATACAAATTGAGCATAAAGTAGCCAAAAGTGTTAATAAGTGTGACCATATGGTGTTTTAAGTGAAGAAATGTGTGTTTTGTGTGACTATTGATCATCCAATGGCCACATTAATTTTATGTTTGTGTGGCCTTTTCTAACATTTAGTCACACAAAGCATGTTTGTTTTGGGTATTTAGTCACATACAAATTAAGCATAAAGTGGCCAAAAGTGTTAATAAGTGTGACCATATGGTGTTTTAAGTGAAGAAATGTGTGTTTTGTGTGACTATTGATCATCCAATGGCCACATTAATTTTATGTTTGTGTGGCCTTTTCTAACATTTAGTCACACAAAGCATGTTTGTTTTGGGTATTTAGTCACATACAAATTAAGCATAAAGTGGCCAAAAGTGTTAATAAGTGTGACCATATGGTGTTTTAAGTGAAGAAATGTGTGTTTTGTGTGACTATTGATCATCCAATGGCCACATTAATTTTATGTTTGTGTGGCCTTTTCTAACATTTAGTCACACAAAGCATGTTTGTTTTGGGTATTTAGTCACATACAAATTAAGCATAAAGTGGCCAAAAGTGTTAATAAGTGTGACCATATGGTGTTTTAAGTGAAGAAATGTGTGTTTTGTGTGACTATTGATCATCCAATGGCCACATTAATTTTATGTTTGTGTGGCCTTTTCTAACATTTAGTCACACAAAGCATGTTTGTTTTGGGTATTTAGTCACATACAAATTAAGCATAAAGTGGCCAAAAGTGTTAATAAGTGTGACCATATGGTGTTTTAAGTGAAGAAATGTGTGTTTTGTGTGACTATTGATCATCCAATGGCCACATTAATTTTATGTTTGTGTGGCCTTTTCTAACATTTAGTCACACAAAGCATGTTTGTTTTGGGTATTTAGTCACATACAAATTAAGCATAAAGTGGCCAAAAGTGTTAATAAGTGTGACCATATGGTGTTTTAAGTGAAGAAATGTGTGTTTTGTGTGACTATTGATCATCCAATGGCCACATTAATTTTATGTTTGTGTGGCCTTTTCTAACATTTAGTCACACAAAGCATGTTTGTTTTGGGTATTTAGTCACATACAAATTAAGCATAAAGTGGCCAAAAGTGTTAATAAGTGTGACCATATGGTGTTTTAAGTGAAGAAATGTGTGTTTTGTGTGACTATTGATCATCCAATGGCCACATTAATTTTATGTTTGTGTGGCCTTTTCTAACATTTAGTCACACAAAGCATGTTTGTTTTGGGTATTTAGTCACATACAAATTAAGCATAAAGTGGCCAAAAGTGTTAATAAGTGTGACCATATGGTGTTTTAAGTGAAGAAATGTGTGTTTTGTGTGACTATTGATCATCCAATGGCCACATTAATTTTATGTTTGTGTGGCCTTTTCTAACATTTAGTCACACAAAGCATGTTTGTTTTGGGTATTTAGTCACATACAAATTAAGCATAAAGTGGCCAAAAGTGTTAATAAGTGTGACCATATGGTGTTTTAAGTGAAGAAATGTGTGTTTTGTGTGACTATTGATCATCCAATGGCCACATTAATTTTATGTTTGTGTGGCCTTTTCTAACATTTAGTCACACAAAGCATGTTTGTTTTGGGTATTTAGTCACATACAAATTAAGCATAAAGTGGCCAAAAGTGTTAATAAGTGTGACCATATGGTGTTTTAAGTGAAGAAATGTGTGTTTTTTGTGACTATTGATCATCCAATGGCCACATTAATTTTATGTTTGTGTGGCCTTTTCTAACATTTAGTCACACAAAGCATGTTTGTTTTGGGTATTTAGTCACATACAAATTAAGCATAAAGTGGCCAAAAGTGTTAATAAGTGTGACCATATGGTGTTTTAAGTGAAGAAATGTGTGTTTTGTGTGACTATTGATCATCCAATGGCCACATTAATTTTATGTTTGTGTGGCCTTTTCTAACATTTAGTCACACAAAGCATGTTTGTTTTGGGTATTTAGTCACATACAAATTAAGCATAAAGTGGCCAAAAGTGTTAATAAGTGTGACCATATGGTGTTTTAAGTGAAGAAATGTGTGTTTTGTGTGACTATTGATCATCCAATGGCCACATTAATTTTATGTTTGTGTGGCCTTTTCTAACATTTAGTCACACAAAGCATGTTTGTTTTGGGTATTTAGTCACATACAAATTAAGCATAAAGTGGCCAAAAGTGTTAATAAGTGTGACCATATGGTGTTTTAAGTGAAGAAATGTGTGTTTTGTGTGACTATTGATCATCCAATGGCCACATTAATTTTATGTTTGTGTGGCCTTTTCTAACATTTAGTCACACAAAGCATGTTTGTTTTGGGTATTTAGTCACATACAAATTAAGCATAAAGTGGCCAAAAGTGTTAATAAGTGTGACCATATGGTGTTTTAAGTGAAGAAATGTGTGTTTTGTGTGACTATTGATCATCCAATGGCCACATTAATTTTATGTTTGTGTGGCCTTTTCTAACATTTAGTCACACAAAGCATGTTTGTTTTGGGTATTTAGTCACATACAAATTAAGCATAAAGTGGCCAAAAGTGTTAATAAGTGTGACCATATGGTGTTTTAAGTGAAGAAATGTGTGTTTTTTGTGACTATTGATCATCCAATGGCCACATTAATTTTATGTTTGTGTGGCCTTTTCTAACATTTAGTCACACAAAGCATGTTTATTTTGGGTATTTAGTCACATACAAATTAAGCATAAAGTAGCCAAAAGTGTTAATAAGTGTGACCATATGGTGTTTTAAGTGAAGAAATGTGTGTTTTGTGTGACTATTGATCATCCAATGGCCACATTAATTTTATGTTTGTGTGGCCTTTTCTAACATTTAGTCACACAAAGCATGTTTGTTTTGAGTATTTAGTCACATACAAATTAAGCATAAAGTGGCCAAAAGTGTTAATAAGTGTGACCATATGGTGTTTTAAGTGAAGAAATGTGTGTTTTTTGTGACTATTGATCATCCAATGGCCACATTAATTTTATGTTTGTGTGGCATTTTCTAACATTTAGTCACACAAAGCATGTTTGTTTTGGGTATTTAGTCACATACAAATTAAGCATAAAGTGGCCAAAAGTGTTAATAAGTGTGACCATATGGTGTTTTAAGTGAAGAAATGTGTGTTTTGTGTGACTATTGATCATCCAATGGCCACATTAATTTTATGTTTGTGTGGCCTTTTCTAACATTTAGTCACACAAAGCATGTTTGTTTTGGGTATTTAGTCACATACAAATTAAGCATAAAGTGGCCAAAAGTGTTAATAAGTGTGACCATATGGT
Organism: Chrysanthemum seticuspe; assembly: GCA_019973895.1. Classification (NCBI taxonomy): domain Eukaryota; kingdom Viridiplantae; phylum Streptophyta; class Magnoliopsida; order Asterales; family Asteraceae; genus Chrysanthemum; species Chrysanthemum seticuspe. The sequence continues at coordinate 120,179,613 of BPTQ01000004.1, read as the reverse complement.
GTTTTAAGTGAAGAAATGTGTGTTTTGTGTGACTATTGATCATCCAATGGCCACATTAATTTTATGTTTGTGTGGCCTTTTCTAACATTTAGTCACACAAAGCATGTTTGTTTTGGGTATTTAGTCACATACAATTAAGCATAAAGTGGCCAAAAGTGTTAATAAGTGTGACCATATGGTGTTTTAAGTGAAGAAATGTGTGTTTTTTGTGACTATTGATCATCCAATGGCCACATTAATTTTATGTTTGTGTGGCCTTTTCTAACATTTAGTCACACAAAGCATGTTTGTTTTGGGTATTTAGTCACATACAAATTAAGCATAAAGTGGCCAAAAGTGTTAATAAGTGTGACCATATGGTGTTTTAAGTGAAGAAATGTGTGTTTTGTGTGACTATTGATCATCCAATGGCCACATTAATTTTATGTTTGTGTGGCCTTTTCTAACATTTAGTCACACAAAGCATGTTTGTTTTGGGTATTTAGTCACATACAAATTAAGCATAAAGTGGCCAAAAGTGTTAATAAGTGTGACCATATGGTGTTTTAAGTGAAGAAATGTGTGTTTTGTGTGACTATTGATCATCCAATGGCCACATTAATTTTATGTTTGTGTGGCCTTTTCTAACATTTAGTCACACAAAGCATGTTTGTTTTGGGTATTTAGTCACATACAAATTAAGCATAAAGTGGCCAAAAGTGTTAATAAGTGTGACCATATGGTGTTTTAAGTGAAGAAATGTGTGTTTTGTGTGACTATTGATCATCCAATGGCCACATTAATTTTATGTTTGTGTGGCCTTTTCTAACATTTAGTCACACAAAGCATGTTTGTTTTGGGTATTTAGTCACATACAAATTAAGCATAAAGTGGCCAAAAGTGTTAATAAGTGTGACCATATGGTGTTTTAAGTGAAGAAATGTGTGTTTTGTGTGACTATTGATCATCCAATGGCCACATTAATTTTATGTTTGTGTGGCCTTTTCTAACATTTAGTCACACAAAGCATGTTTGTTTTGGGTATTTAGTCACATACAAATTAAGCATAAAGTGGCCAAAAGTGTTAATAAGTGTGACCATATGGTGTTTTAAGTGAAGAAATGTGTGTTTTGTGTGACTATTGATCATCCAATGGCCACATTAATTTTATGTTTGTGTGGCCTTTTCTAACATTTAGTCACACAAAGCATGTTTGTTTTGGGTATTTAGTCACATACAAATTAAGCATAAAGTGCCAAAAGTGTTAATAAGTGTGACCATATGGTGTTTTAAGTGAAGAAATGTGTGTTTTTTGTGATTATTGATCATCCAATGGCCATATTAATTTTATGTTTGTGTGGCCTTTTCTAACATTTAGTCACACAAAGCATGTTTGTTTTGGGTATTTAGTCACATACAAATTAAGCATAAAGTGGCCAAAAGTGTTAATAAGTGTGACCATATGGTGTTTTAAGTGAAGAAATGTGTGTTTTGTGTGACTATTGATCATCCAATGGCCACATTAATTTTATGTTTGTGTGGCCTTTTCTAACATTTAGTCACACAAAGCATGTTTGTTTTGGGTATTTAGCCGCATACAATTAAGCATAAAGTGGCCAAAAGTGTAAATAAGTGTGACCATATGGTGTTTTAAGTGAAGAAATGTGTGTTTTGTGTGACTATTGATCATCCAATGGCCACATTAATTTTATGTTTGTGTGGCCTTTTCTAACATTTAGTCACACAAAGCATGTTTATTTTGGGTATTTAGTCACATACAAATTAAGCATAAAGTAGCCAAAAGTGTTAATAAGTGTGACCATATGGTGTTTTAAGTGAAGAAATGTGTGTTTTGTGTGACTATTGATCATCCAATGGCCACATTAATTTTATGTTTGTGTGGCCTTTTCTAACATTTAGTCACACAAATCATGTTTGTTTTGAGTATTTAATCACATCAAATTAAGCATAAAGTGGCCAAAAGTGTTAATAAGTGTGACCATATGGTGTTTTAAGTGATGAAATGTGTGTTTTTTGTGACTATTGATCATCCAATGGCCACATTAATTTTATGTTTGTGTGGCATTTTCTAACATTTAGTCACACAAAGCATGTTTGTTTTGGGTATTTAGTCACATACAAATTAAGCATAAAGTGGCCAAAAGTGTTAATAAGTGTGACCATATGGTGTTTTAAGTGAAGAAATGTGTGTTTCGTGTGACTATTGATCATCCAATGGCCACATTAATTTTATGTTTGTGTGGCCTTTTCTAACATTTAGTCACACAAAGCATGTTTGTTTTGGGTATTTAGTCACATACAAATTAAGCATAAAGTGGCCAAAAGTGTTAACAAGTGTGACTATATGGTGTTTTAAGTGAAGAAATGTGTGTTTTGTGTGACTATTGATCATCCAATGGCCACATGAATTTTATGTTTGTGTGGCCTTTTCTAACATTTAGTCACACAAAGCATGTTTGTTTTGGGTATTTAGCCACATACGATTAAGCATAAAGTGGCCAAAAGTGTTAATAAGTGTGACCATATGGTGTTTTAAGTGAAGAAATGTGTGTTTTTTGTGACTATTGATCATCCAATGGCCACATTAATTTTATGTTTGTGTGGCCTTTTCTAACATTTAGTCACACAAAGCATGTTTGTTTTGGGTATTTAGTTACATACAAATTAAGCATAAAGTGGCCAAAAGTGTTAATAAGTGTGACCATATGGTGTTTTAAGTGAAGAAATGTGTGTTTTGTGTGACTATTGATCATCCAATGGCCACCTTAATTTTATGTTTTTGTGGCCTTTTCTAACATTTAGTCACACAAAGCATGTTTATTTTGGGTATTTAGTCACATACAAATTAAGCATAAAGTGGCCAAAAGTGTTAATAAGTGTGACCATATGGTGTTTTAAGTGAAGAAATGTGTGTTTTTTGTGACTATTGATCATCCAATGGCCACATTAACTTTATGTTTGTGTGGCCTTTTCTAACATTTAGTCACACAAAGCATGTTTGTTTTGGGTATTTAGTTACATACAAATTAAGCATAAAGTGGCCAAAAGTGTTAATAAGTGTGACCATATGGTGTTTTAAGAGAAGAAATGTGTGTTTTGTGTGACTATTGATCATCCAATGGCCACATTAATTTTATGTTTGTGTGGCCTTTTCTAACATTTAGTCACACAAAGCATGTTTGTTTTGGGTATTTAGTCACATACAAATTAAGCATAAAGTGGCCAAAAGTGTTAATAAGTGTGACCTATATGGTGTTTTAAGTGAAGAAATGTGTGTTTTTTGTGACTATTGATCATCCAATGGCCATATTAATTTTATGTTTGTGTGGCCTTTTCTAACATTTAGTCACACAAAGCATGTTTGTTTTGGGTATTTAGTCACATACAAATTAAGCATAAAGAGGCCAAAAGTGTTAATAAGTGTGACCATATGGTGTTTTAAGTGAAGAAATGTGTGTTTTGTGTGACTATTGATCATCCAATGGCCACATTAATTTTATGTTTGTGTGGCCTTTTCTAACATTTAGTCACACAAAGCATGTTTGTTTTGGGTATTTAGTCACATACAAATTAAGCATAAAGTGGCCAAAAGTGTTAATAAGTGTGACCATATGGTGTTTTAAGTGAAGAAATGTGTGTTTTGTGTGACTATTGATCATCCAATGGCCACATTAATTTTATGTTTGTGTGGCCTTTTCTAACATTTAGTCACACAAAGCATGTCTCTTTTGGGTATTTAGTGTCACACCCCCAAAATATCGCAGCGGAACGATAGTGTCATTGGGGTATGACGTCATAGCACAAAGTATGGATAAAGAAAACGACCTCTATAATGAGACGTTTTAAAGAGTTTACCATTCGATTAAATAAGTTAAAGTTTACAACACATGAGATCCCAAAGTTTGACAATACATAAAGGTTTACAAAACATGTCGAATGGTAATAGATAAAAACACTAGACTCCAATGTATGCCATTAGACCCAAAAGCTCCATGAAATACTATCGCCTTATGACCTGAGATAAATATGCTAAAAAGTGTCAACACAAAGGTTGGTGAGTTCATAAGTTTGTGATAAAACGATCTGAAATACTTTGAGAAATGTTCACACAGCAAAGGCATTGTGAATCCACTCAGTTCCAAGTTCCGCCCATACAAAACTTGCAACCTGTGTGTTCACAACCCACTGCCTAAAATAGAATGACAATCATGAATATGCGCAATAAGGTAGTTAAAAGTATAAATGTCACCACAAGAGTCTTCCAACATATAAATATTGGGATGTTTGTAAATTAATAGCCTTCTAACAACTTAATTTGGAGCCATTAATTCTTGTATGTTTGTAAATTAATAGCCTTCCAACAACTTAATTTGGAGCCACTAATTCTTGTATGTTTGTAAATTAATAGCCTTCCAACAACTTAATTTGGAGCCACTAATTCTTGTATGTTTGTTCCAAATATGCATATGAAATCAAGTATAACCCAATCAAGTATATAACGCAATCAAGTCTAAAGTATAAGTAATGTTGCTTGACAAAAGAGTTTAAATGTTTGGATGAATAAGCATATATCTCGTCCCAAATAGTTTGTAAGAATATAAACGAGTAAAAGCGGGGTATGAACTCACCTGGTATGATTGATATGCTAACAAAATGAAGTGCACTAAAATGAGGCTCGGAAACTATACGCGACCTAAATGAATGTCATGACTTGAGTTATGATATGTTGTTGTGAATGCGTGATACAATGTTGTGCATGCAACTCCATATGATATCCATACCACTTGTACGTTTTGGAAATAATGTTTATCGTCAAAGTATATGTTTATGACATCCCGTCATATTATAAAATACTTTACAAGTATTTACGTTGAAATGATATCCCACGATAGTCATTTAATGATTTATTGTGAAATTATAACTTTTCGTCGTAAAATAATGTCGTTGAAATTTTCATGAAAATGACTAAAATGGCCTTGAAAAGTTAGTCGCAAAATGGTGCACGTCGAGTGTTAAGAAATGAACTCAACGGTTTTAGGAAGCTTGTATCATTATCTCAAAGTTTTAGTGTTCAAGTTTCCATCCTAGAGGTCTCGATCACCAAGGAAAATATAGGCTAAGTATTGTACTTTAGCCCAAAAGTATAGTTTTAAGGATGGTTTTCGGCAAAGTTTGAGTGACTATATGTTATTCGTTACAACTCCGCTCAACAAATGGTTGGACATTTTGGAAAATATGCTAGGCGAACTTACTTTTACTAGAAGACATCACGTTATAAAAAGTTCTACATCATTATTAAAAACGTCCGCCAACATGGTCCTTTAGTTGCCGTAGTATGTTTGTAATAAAGAATATATTAATTTTGCTAATAGAATTAAGTTACGGCAACTTGGTTTATCTTGTGTAATTTAATCGTTACAAGTCTGTTTTCTACGTTTTCTACATCCTTAGATTCGTGTCAAAGTATACTAATATATTTTTGATAATTCGACATAATTTATAAAGCTTGAGACTCATTTTTGACTCGTAAGGAGTGACATTTTAAATGCTGAAATTTCTGAAATTAATAGTTTTCCTCGTCAAACTTGAAAAATTCATAACTTCTTCGTTATAGCTCCGTTTTAATCCGTTCAAGCGGCCACGTTTTCGTTTTAAAGTGTATTTTCTAAATATCTAGCCCAAAAATATTTATCTACTGTCGGATTTTCCCAGAATTTAAAATACGGACAGACCCTATTTAAAACGTGTCGAAATGAGTTTTTCTCGCGCCAAATCTATTCTAACCCATTCAAAACAACTCCGGAGCTATTCTAATCCTACCATACACCTTCTTAGGGTGTCATGGTTTCCTAGACATCACCAAAACTAATATATAACAAGGAATAATTATAGGATGGATTATATATATTCATAACTCTTGAAAATCATTGAAAAAGTGGTACAACATCATATGACTTGCATGTTTTTGCTCAAATATGATGAAATGAATATGAAATGAATATGTAAGATAAAAAATAAACATGAGATGCTTACTAGTGATATGATGAGGTTTAAGGACAAAATGGTTTTCCTAATCACTTGAGGTTTGTATTACAAAACCTTTGTAACAAATGATACTAGTGTATATAAAAACTTGTCTTGAAAACTTGGAAATGATTCTCCTCTTGGTCCCTTGGCTGCCGAAATTTTGAGAGAAAAGAAGATGGAAACTTTGGTCTTTTGGTTTGCAAATGAAAGAATGAAGTGAAAATATAGTATAATACATGGACTTGGGATATCTTGCAAATATCTTTTTGGTGATTCACCCCTTGTGTCGACAAGGGGTGTTAATCATCTATTGTTTATGTTTTTTTTTTTTTTTTTTTAAATTGTATAAGTGTAAGATACTTGTAAAAGATTTGAAGTTAAGTGGTAACTTGTAGTCATTTGTAAATATTTAGGGTAGCGTTGGATAAAAGTGAATTTTCACGGGTCAAGATAAAATATATTAAGGTCATAAAAATTATAAAAATACATTTCTTAAAAGATTTGAGTGAATAAATATTTATCGGGTTGAATTTAAGAAAACCGTCGTAATTTATATAAACATAACAATTTATATACGAAATAAATTTAAAACACCGGGTAAACTAATAATAATATTTTTATAAACTTAATATGAGCATAAAAATATATTGTGATTAATTTTTTGAAGTATCGTATCAATTGTTCAAAATAATGTTTACGCGATAACGTTTATTTAATATGAAATTATGCGTTTAATGTGAAATGCAAAACTATGCATGAGCTAATATGATGAATGTAGAGTTTAAGAAATGACCAAAAATTGAGAATTGTGACATTTAGTCACATACAAATTAAGCATAAAGTGGCCAAAAGTGTTAATAAGTGTGACCATATGGTGTTTTAAGTGAAGAAATGTGTGTTTTGTGTGACTATTGATCATCCAATGGCCACATGAATTTTATGTTTGTGTGGCCTTTTCTAACATTTAGTCAGACAAAGCATGTTTGTTTTGGGTATTTAGTCACATACAATTAAGCATAAAGTGGCCAAAAGTGTTAATAAGTGTGACCATATGGTGTTTTAAGTGAAGAAATGTGTGTTTTATGTGACTATTGATCATCCAATGGCCACATTAATTTTATGTTTGTGTGGCCTTTTCTAACATTTAGTCACACAAAGCATGTTTGTTTTGTGTATTTAGTCACATACAAATTAAGCATAAAGTGGCCAAAAGTGTTAATAAGTGTGACCATATGGTGTTTTAAGTGAACAAATGTGTGTTTTGTGTGACTATTGATCATCCAATGGCCACATTAATTTTATGTTTGGGTGGCCTTTTCTAACATTTAGTCACACAAAGCATGTTTGTTTTGAGTATTTAGTCACATACAAATTAAGCATAAAGTGGCCAAAAGTGTTAATAAGTGTGACCATATGGTGTTTTAAGTGAAGAAATGTGTGTTTTTTGTGACTATTGATCATCCAATGGCCACATTAATTTTATGTTTGTGTGGCCTTTTCTAATATTTAGTCACACAAAGCATGTTTGTTTTGGGTATTTAGTCACATACAAATTAAGCATAAAGTGGCCAAAAGTGTTAATAAGTGTGACCATATGGTGTTTTAAGTGAAGAAATGTGTGTTTTGTGTGACTATTGATCATCCAGTGGCCACATTAATTTTATTTTTGTGTGGCCTTTTCTAACATTTAGTCACACAAAGCATGTTTGTTTTGGGTATTTAGTCACATACAAATTAAGCATAAAGTGGCCAAAAGTGTTAATAAGTGTGACCATATGGTGTTTTAAGTGAAGAAATGTGTGTTTTGTGTGACTATTGATCATCTAATGGCCATATTAATTTTATGTTTGTGTGGCCTTTTCTAACATTTAGCCACACAAAGCATGTTTCTTTTGGGTATTTAGTCACATACAAATTAAGCATAAAGTGGCCAAAAGTGTTAATAAGTGTGACCATATGGTGTTTTAAGTGAAAAAATGTGTGTTTTGTGTGACTATTGCTCATCCAATAGCCACATTAATTTTATGTTTGTGTGGCCCTTTCTAACATTTATTCACGCATCGAATTAAGCAAACTGTGACAAAAAAAGTGTTAATAATTGTGACTATATGAATCTTTTAGTCACATATAAGAAATCAATATATATCGAAACAAATTCAAATATATATATATATATATATATATATATATATATATATATATATATATATATATATATTCAAATACAATAAAATTGGAATGTATATAAAATTGTAATGTCGTACATAATAAAATTCTGAATAATTTAACGACTTCTGACTCTTGATCTTCTTAGCTTCCTTTTGCATGGCATCACTAGAGACGTAGCGCTTCGTTTGTAATTTAGGTGCAGTTCTATTCTCATCAATCAGTTTTATGGTACTTGGTGGTGTTACCTGTAGGAAACAAAAGCCGTGTGTATCAAACACTGAATTAAACATGAAGAATGATATATGTAGGTTTATAAAACACATGCATCTATGTACCTTTTCATCGAAAAGCACTTGATCCTTTGGCCATGCATAAAAACCACCTACTGCATCCTTAACTGTTTTGAAACCGTTACTTCCTACATCCGGTATGCATGCTCCATCCACTAAAGATTTTTCAATAGACACTCGGTAGCAATCCTTTGGGAGTGGTTTGTTATGAAGCATTTGTTTTCCTTCAGTTTTGTACACGGTACCCTCCGCAATAATAGTTGATTTCTTTAAGTGCCACAGTCTGCACTTAATTACCTAAAAAGATAATTTGTTGCATGTATATATGTATCAGTAATTAATTAAACTAAAGAACATATGAAAATGTTTAAATACATACTTGTGGTAGTACTGTTAATGGAGACTCATTTTCTTGTGATTCGGAAAGTTGACGTGAAGAATCCTTTCATTTTGATCTAGTTGATTTCTTAGATGCGACAGATTTAACAGTTTCCTATATATATAATACACGGTAAATAATACATGTATGTAGAATTCAAAAATCCCAGGGGGATGATTTATTACTTACACTTATTTCCATTTTCTTTTCCAAAGTTGCAAGTCCATTAGACTTCTCAATGCTCGCAATTTTCTCACGTCGAGCAACACGTGTTCCGGCATCCTCATCAGCACTGCTATTTAAAAGATTAATGTTCACCAGAGACACCTGAAATATAAATTGTTTAAGAAGACTGCAGCAGTATTTAAAAGGGTAAAAAAAAAAAGATGGAATGTTACTTTCTTATGTCTTACTTCCGTTTGTGTCAATGGAGTTGAAGTTGACTGCAACTGCCCCCTTTGTGCAGCCAATTGTTTCAACAAATCATGTATTACCGCCTCTTTTTCTTGACGTTGGCGCCTCTCATTATCAAGTTCACTTTGAAGTAACACCACTCTTTCATCAGATGCTTGTCTGATTCGAGGCAGATCAAAATACCTCTTGTAGGTTACTCCACCTCCCACTCCTCTCGCATATCCTCCATTTTCCTTACCTAATACAACTGTCATGGCATCAGTGCCATGATCAAGCTTCAAGATTCCTTGTTTGATCTTGTCGTCCGTTTCTTTCTGCACACACAATATGGGAAATATGTTATTTAATTCTACCAGTATTAACTTGTAACTAAAAGTATTAACTAAAACACTACCTGTATTAACTTATAACTAACAGTTTTAAGTAATACAGTAGCAGTATTAACTAAAACACTACCTGTATTAACTTATAACTAACAGTTTTAAGTAATATAGTAGCAGTATTAACTTATAACTAAACAAACATAATAATAAAATTTGCAGTCAAACTTACGAATTTTTCTCCCACTGATCTGATATCATCATAGTGATATTCTCCGTCTTTTTTCACCCTTCCTTTCAACCACAGCGTACCACGCGGTGGTTCTTCATCTGGTTCAATTTCTTTACTCTCAATCTTATAAACATCAAATACATACAAATGTAAGATAAACGAATATAAACGAAAGTATGATGCTATTAAATGCAAATGTGCAAATGTTTACTGGTACCATTTTTTCTATCACACGGGCGTATCCACCTCGTCCCATTGTATGATCATAAACAGACTTGGAACGCGACACTTTAGCTTTTGCTGATCTCACCTTGCAACACAAAATCATACGGCGTTTAGATGTAGTAATGCTGATAGTATACAACTAATACATATGGAAACATATGAAAAGGTGAAAGATATTTGAACTTGAATACAAATGAATAATTAACACCTTGTGTTCCTCGCTGGCTGTGTAGTTTACAAAATTAACCCAATCTTCGGCTTTTATAATTGCACTATACTTTGCCGGGACTTCATTTAGTTTTGAAAGGGTATTTTGGTTGGGCAATATGTAGTTTTGTATCAATTTCATTCTGAAATTCCTTAGAAGTTGACCAAGACGATTCATTATCAGCTTTCTGATCGTCAAGTCAACATCAAAATATCGCTGCAAAGATTAACAAATTGTTGTTAATTAGTTGCACATACTGTAATGCAGAGATAAACTTATTAACACCTTGTATCTACGACAGCCAAGCCACTACTAGTTAAAAGAAAAGTATATGTGTACCGTGATTTCATCCCACATTTTATCTCTTGCTTCTGAATCAACCTTCCTCCAGGTTAGAATCCTGACACCTATATGCTCATGAACCAAATCACCCCAAAAACTTGAAAACAATGCTCTGTTTTTTCCTGATAACCTATCCAGTGCATCGAAGGTTACACTGACCTTTATTCCGTCTGTTTTTTCATATTCCCTGCGAAACTTAGCTAACCTAGTTATGCCCCTCTTAACAACATTCGCATTTGAATGGTTGTTTCCAGCATCCTCACCCTCATCTGAATACGTCTCTGATTCATATTCTAAAGTGTTTTCATTTTCACGATCAGAATAAACCAAATGATCCGGATAATTGATTTGTGTTGCCATGATTCGTCAGAAGTAATGTGTTAAAGAAAATAAGTAAACTTAATTGGTAAATAATGGTGTAAAAATTGAAGTTCTGGTTGTTTTGCTTGAAGCCTGATTTAGTGGAGTAAAATTAGGGCTAATGATGGGGCAGTTTTTCAATTAAGGAAACCATAATTTCCAAAGTAATTTTAAAAATTTTGGCTAAAATTTGGCTCCAAATTTGATAATTTTAAAATGTGGCTCCAAATTGATAATATAGCATTTAAATATTTAATTTTTGGCTGCAATTTAAATATGAATTAGAAAATCTAATTTTTGAAAAATCAAACAATTTTTGAAACCAAAAACACCCCTGAAAGAAATGGTGCTTACCCACAGTCCCAAACACCCATATTACTTCAAACCAGCTGTGTCAAAGACACATATAACTGCAGATACACTAAAATCACCACATGGCGCATACAAATGAACAATCAAAAGCTAAAAATGGACTTAAAGCAACTAATTAAGCAACTATAACTAATAAGCAGTTTCAGATAAACAATTAAGCACAAAAATACGCAAATCAAACCAAGAACTGCTGATACATCAAACAGCCCTAAGACCTTACTTTAAGCCTATAAATAAGCTATTTATAAGCAATTAGATAAGCTCTAACATCCTCAAGCAGTCAAAAAAAATCAAGAAAACATGTAAATGCAATTAACTTAAAGCAAAAACAACAACAAAAACACCCTAAATCTAGTGGTTCAATAAAAAATAATTGTCATGAACAAACGCCTCAAGTTCTAAACTTCATAATCAGTCATAAAAAAATTGACAACAATCTAAAAATTGAACATCCTAATCCTACAATAATACATTCTACCAGTGCGAATATGAACTTAAACACCACAACCAATTCCTAAATTCAAAACAACATGAAAAAAAAGATGAAACAAACTAGCGAACACATTACTTATATTAACAAACATATTTAGCATTCGTACAAAACTTAAATCCTTAACCAACACCACAAATTCAAGTATAAGCGTGACCATCTTACATAATAACATCCTAATCCTACAAGTTAAAAATCTAACAACAGTTAAAAAAATACTGACTAATACTTCAAATCTTGAACTCCGCAAACAAGTACTGTTAATAAAAAATAACTTGGTGATCTAAATCCCACAAAAACAACAACAAAAACGAAATTCAATTAACGTAAATGTACAAAAGAACTAAAAAAAACTGACGAACTCCTACAATCTCGAATAGATTAACGAATATTTATCGAATAAATATCCGAATTTCATTCCAGAATCCCGACAAACTACATAGTCGTCAAGAACCAAACTAAACGCATAAAAACACGA
>BPTQ01000004.1:119908908-120159211 GCA_019973895.1 Chrysanthemum seticuspe | reverse complement strand
GATCATTCAACCCCAGCAGCTTAGATCTCGCAGCCTCCCTGTCATCCCTAAGATCCACCAATCTCTAAGGACCTAATGTTTAAAAACGGCAAACTAAGTCCTCCTTCTTTTAAACTATGACTATAAATTAGGGGTGTTGATCCGTTCAGTTATCGGGTTTTGTTTCGTTAAATCGGTTATATTTTTATTTTGGTCAACACGAAAACCGAAACGAACCGAACTATAATTAAACCAAAGCGAACCAAAAACCGATTATGAATTAAGTTCGCTTCTTGGGTTGACCCGAAATTAAGCTCGATTCTTGGGTTGACACATATGGTTTTAAACCGAAAATGGATAATTAAGTTCGCTTCTTCAGTTGACACAAAATTATTTACATTTTAAGCCATGGCTTCCATAATTAGCAACCTACAAACATAATGTTTGAGTAAATGGGACGAAAACATGCAAAGCAGCTGGAAACGGACGAATGTGTGTAAAAACTTATACAAACTGACTAAAAGATGAAAAAACCAGCGAAAACGTGCAAACACGGATGAAAACCTGTAAACAAAAATGTATTAAACAGACGAAAACGTGTATAAACGTACGAATCAGTGTAAAAGTGTAAGAAAACCTATGAAAACGGTTGAAAATTTTTTAAAAACATACGAAAATGGGTAAAAACGGATGAAAACGGGGTAAATCGGACGAAAACGTGCAAAACAGCTAGAAACAGACGAATGTGTGTAAAAAGTTATACAAACGGACTAAAAGATGAAAAAACCACAGTAAACAAAAATGAAAACGTATAAAAACTGATTAAAAGGGACAAAGACGTAAGAAAACAGACCAAAACGTATTAAAACAGACGAAAACGTGTATAAACGTACGAATCTGTGTAAAATTGTAAGAAAACCTATGAAAACGGTTGAAAAATTCTTAAAAACATACGAAAATGGGTAAAAACGGATGAAAACGGGGTAAATCGGACGAAAACGTGCAAAACAGCTGGAATCGGACGAATGTGTGTAAAAAGTTATACAAACAGACTAAAAGATGAAAAGCGAAAACATGCAAACACGGACGAAAACTAGTAAACAAAAACGGAAACGTATAAAAACTGATTAAAAGGGACAAAGACGTAAGAAAACGGACCAAAACGTATTAAAACAGAAGAAAGCATGTATAAACGTACGAATCTGTGTAAAAGTGTAAGGAAACCTATCAAAACGGTTGAAAAATTCTTAAAAACATACGAAAATGGGTAAAAACGGATGAAAACGGGGTAAATCGGACGAAAACATATGTAAAACATATGAAAATGTATGAAACGTTTGAAAATGTACGTTAATATGTAAAACAGATGAAAACGTATTCAAACGGACGGAAACATGAAAAAACTAGCGAAAACGTGTAAACACGGACGAAAACTTGTAAACAAAAACGGAAACGTATAAAAACATATTAAAGGGGACAAAGACGTACGAAAACGTATTAAAACAGACAAAAACGTGTATAAATGTACGAATGTTTGTAAAAGTGTAAGAAAACGTATGAAAACGAGCGAAAAAAGTCTTGAAAAAAGTAAACAACCCCTAACTCATATAGTATGGCTAAACATATGTGTCAGCAATTTACGTAATATTGTATGCAAGTAGTTACATGTAAGGTATTGCAATTGATGTTATCATAAGTTTTGTATTTTAAGTAGTCTATTTAATATCTTAATAGCGATGCACAGGAACTATATCCAAGTTTTGATTGCCTAATGTTTGAGTAAATTGCTGAGTTGTTATCGTCATGGTCTTTGCGGTAGTAATTTTGATTACGCAATAGGTCGGAGGTAAATTCTTGTTGCGTAATGTTGTTGTAACCTTGTCGGGTAATGTTTACGTGGGTTTTGTTATGCAAATTTGCATGGTTCGCAAATTAATAACCACCGCATTCATTGTTTGCCAAAGTTGTAGTGTCTATAAAGCAAGATTAGTCTTCTTCAGTTCTACTGTAGATGACTACATAGTAATGATGACTAACTTTGATTTTGGTCAATGTGCTACATTGTAAAGATGACTAACTTTGATTTTGGTCGATGTATTGCAGTTGACATAAATTTTAAGAAGTTGAGATAATAAACCGTTTAGACATGTTTAGTCATTAATTTAAATTTAAACTGTGTATATAGTAGGGGTGTTCAAAAAACCCGAGAAATCGACGAACCGAGCCGATCCGGTCATTCCGAAACCGCTAAAAACCGATAACCGAAGAAACTAAAACTGAGAAAACCCGAAACCGAAAAACCCGCTTATCACGGTTCGGTTTCGGTTTTTACTTTTAGTTATCCGTGGTTACCCGAACCGAAACGCGTATAATATACATGTAAGTTTTAACAAACCATTCATAAATTGTACAAGTATTAACTATATTATTGCACTACTTTTATCATATAATGCATTTTTACTTATCTAATTTGATCATTTACTAACGTCCATGGATTACATATGATTAATGTGATCGTAATCTATAAACGTCAAATAATTAGTATTAGTTATTTTGTTAGATATGGTAATTTGAATGTTGCTATTGCGACACAACAACATTACTATTATTCTAATATCTTTAATGTTATTTAATTTTACTAAAATGACATATTACGTACTAATTTATGTTATTGTTCGCCCGATTCGATTCGATTAATTTTTTTGAATGGTTAACCGTGACCCGAACCGCGGGTAACCGCTCATTTCGGATACCCGCATGTCCAGTTACCCGCCTAGTACGGTTCGGTTTTGGATAGTAAAATGAACTACCCGCCCCGTGATGGATAGTTAAAATCTCTAACCGAACCGAGCCAAATCGCCCCGTGAACACCCCTAGTATATAGGGGCTGGTTTAGATCCAATGAAAAAATGAAGGATTTAAATTGCAATATTAGATATCTTCCTAAATACTCCTGCATATCACTTTTTATTTTTGAACTATTGCATATCACATTTATGCATGCAAGAATATGAAAGGGCTACAGTGACACCCAAAAAAAAATTCCATGCCTCTTGAGTGTTTTTTTGTGATTATTTGTGCAAATTGTGAGGTACATTGTAATTATTTATACTTACCTAACCATAAAATCAACACACAAGTATCAATAATTTTAACCCTAAACACACAACTATCAATAATTTTAACCCTAAACACACAAAATGTCTTCCACACCTAATATCGATGAAATGAAAGCCGCCACTGAATCCGGCAAGCTCAGCGATGCTTTCAGGTTGTTGATATTGCAAGACATAGTAGAGGAGAAAAATTTGATCGAGTGGATGGGAGAAGAGAGCAGCATTCTGAGGGAAACTGTTGCCAAAAAAGAACAGACAATCGATGAGGCTGGTAGATTGTTTACTCGTTTCAATGCTGTTGCAGCAACTGGTGAGTTTGCCCTTCGTGAGATACAGTTGAAGGATCGAAGGAAGATTGATTTGATGGCTCAGCTTTTGGTGCTATGTCGTCGGAGTTTGTCAGAGAAGGAGGAGTTCTTGGAAGATTTGGATGAAGTTGATGAGTCTGAAGATGGAGAATAGGAAGCTTTGGAAGTTTTTTTTGTGTTTTGATGATGTATATTTGATGGTTGTATGGATGCTTGCTATTGACTGCTACTTTGTTTATATAATTATAACTGTAATTATATGTAAATGATCAATGATCAGTACAATGGTTAATTTTAGGTTTTAATGCTTTATTAACTTGAAGAAATAAGTTAGTTTTATTTATTTATTTACTTTTATTAGAAAATGGTCAAGTAGTGTATGTTTGACTTTCAGTATTTCACAAATTTATCTCTCTTACACTCGGTCAAAACACACAGTTAGATTCTAATTAATAGCAGATTTAGGGTTTTCAATCAAACGCAAAATCAATCAAAATAAATGTTAGTCAATGAAATACTCTTGAGGGCTATTATAAAGGGCTTGATTCTCTTCCGATTGAGCCTAATATCTCAGGTATAAATGTTATAATTTACTGCTAGTTTGTTAGTTTAGGATGTTTATTGATTTATAGATGATATTGTGTTATGTTAGTTTAGGATGTTAGTCAGGGTATTAGTCATTTGCATAGGAAAAGTAGTTGTTTGATGATTTATGGATCATTAGTTGAAGTAATAACGATTATGTGTTATACATGCAGTATGGGTACGTGAAGAATGAGATTAGTAGACGCGAAGAATGAGATTATTCGTCAATGAGGCAGCGGAGCAAATTTCGGTAGCAAGCACAAAGGGAGTTGAAATGACAAAAGGACCAGTAGGGGATCTCGGAAAGGGTTTGATTGTGTTTCTTTTTTATGAAAAATATTTTATTTATTATCTTAAACCACCCATCTACGAAGTAATGTGTCCATAAAGTGCTTGCTACATTGAACTTCACTTTGAAAACCTCAATTATCAAGACACATCTTTCTAACGATCTAGATGGGTTCCGTTGCTTAGTTTGACCAAGTTCCCTAACACCGTTTGTTTGCTTGATATTGATCCCATTTTTTTGGTTCTCTTTTGTGCCGTAAAATGTCATCAATATCAAGCACACCAATGGTTTTAGGGAACTCGGTGTGACTAAGAAATGGAACCCATATACATCGTTAGAAAGATGCGCCGTGATAATTGAGGTGTGTTGATTGCGATAATGATATAGTGTGTATTGTTCATGGCAGGCCACACTCCTTCATTATCCCATTCAACACATACACTTTTGTAGAATCGATAATTATTTACACTTGGTACTTTGAGCTTCCCCTCGAAAACCCATTACTATGTCACTGTCATAGCAACAGGTTTGGTGCAAATCTTTGCAGCCATTTCGTAGACATGGCAATGGGATTTCGAGTGGACGTTCAAAGTACTAAGCTGTCTCCACTTGCTTGCTTATAACATATTGACATATAACTTTTTTGACCATTTCCTTTGCATGTATAGACTCTATTTTGTTCATAAGTGTCTTACTTTGATAGAGGTTGTGATGATATATCTTAATAAATCAATCAGATGATGTGATTTTCTGTGTCTTGGCGTGTCAATTCTATATTTTATACTATTGCAGCCATGGCGGTTATATCCTGATGTTTTTGAAACTATTGATTTATACAGATCTGAGCCTTACTATTATGTGCAAAAAATGAGTAAAAATTTGTTTGACTGTATGGTAGATGGGTTGCCTGTATACAAGATCTTATTCCCTAGTTTCAACATTAAAATTTTAACCATTGCACTTAAAAGTCTTTTCATCGCTGGATAGGCTTTTTGTCTTTTCATCGCTGTAAAATTAACTTTTTGTAGAATCGATAATTATTTATTCGGCACACCTTTGGTACTTTGAGCTTCCCCTCGAAAACCCATTCCTATGTCACTGTCATAGCAATAGGTTTGGTGCAAATCATTGCAGCCATTTCGTAGACATGGCAATGGGATTTCAAGTGGACGCTCAAAGTACTAAGCTGTCTCCCCTTGCTTGCTTATAACATAGGTGTCTTACTTTGATAGAGGTTGTGATGATATCAATCAAATGATGTGATTTTCCGTGTTTTGGCGTGGCAATTCTATATTTTGAAACTATTGATTTATACAGATCTGAGCCTCACTATTATGTGCAAAAAATGAGTCAAAATTTGTTTGATTGTTGGTAGATGGGTTGCCTGGATAGCATGTATTTTGTGACTAATGGATTATCTGTATGTTAAGCTTACCATGACCATCAACGCTTTGATCAATTATGACGGGTAGTTTTAAACTTGAGATTGCCCATATCTTGACCTGGTTTATAGCAATGTATAGACGATTATGTCGCATGTTTGTGACCGTTTTATTTTATATGCGTAATATTATCACAACCTTGTACTTTAATGAAGTTGGTAAATTTCTTCAGGTCAATCATGTTTCATTGTGGCTGGCGTCCGTTGGCGTCACGTGTATATATAGTTTATGTTAGAAGCTATATATAATCATTGGTCCCTATCATACACCCGTCCCAATGAATCATGATTGGCTCGAAGATGTTAAGCATCTGTGTATATAGTCGTAGTAGAATGGGCTGGAATTTGACATCGAATAAGAATGGGCTGGAAGAAGTTAATACTGGCAGTGCTAAGTTAATACTGGCAGTGCTAAGTTAATACTGGTAGTGCTAAGTTATTGAATAGTATGTTTCTTATTTAAAAAGTACCTACAATTATATACTTTATTACAACGTTTAACTTTTTTTGTTACTTGGATTTCACAGGTTTTTTATCATCACAGTGAACGTGACATTCAAGGACGGGAAACATCGTACAAAAACATTGCAAACGTTGATGCACTGGCAGTGATTCAGTAGCTACATTGTATATTCGATTAACTAATATTGTATTCGACATATGTATTTATTTGCGAGAAGTTACGATATCGCGTATGTTAATGTAATATTATTTATTTGTATGTTAAGGTACTTAATTTTTAAGGTGATTCTACCAAATATTTTGTATGTATATAATCAAGGGTTTAGGTCATAAAATAGTTGCGTACTTTTTCAAATGTACCATTTTGGTACGTAATTGTTCCACTAAAACTTACATATTTGCATATATACCCAAAACATGCTTAAGTTGCATTGTACATCATGCATTAAAAACTTGTATTATCGAGAAATATGCAACTTTTTGAGTTTTAGTGGGTATATATGCAATGCTCCCATAATACAAGCTAAAAAAATAAAACAAAAAATCCTTCCCTTAATTAATAGTAATCATTGCAGTTTTGAGAACCGTGATATATTACGGCTACACTTAATCACATAGTCAAAGCAAAATATTCAAGTCTATCTTCTTCAACACAACAACCGCATCATCAGGTAATGTTACACATTGGTTTTTTTTTTTCTTTTGTTTTTTTAACCATGAACTGCGAATGTAAAGTGATTGATATGCATGTTTCTGATATGTTGATGGATACAAATGCATGTTTGGTATTTTTTTCCAATGTTTAACATATCCTAAAGAATATAGTATCCTTTGATCATAATGTAACAGCCGTTTTATTAGAACTATATGCGATTTGATTCTTTAGAATATTGTGTGACATGTAAATATAGGATGATTTGAATAAAAAAAATCATGGATATATGTGGATTGTGGAAAAACGTAGCAGCAATTTGTTAAATAGCTAATTAGATAACTTGTAAACATATGTTTAATCTAGGTTAGTATAGCTTTTATATGATTTGGTAAAGCACTACACCTTATGTAATTAATTATCTGAGCTTAGGTTTAAACATTGGATGAAGCAATGGCGTATGGCATGTTGGGTAGATTATGGATTTCTTACTATATTTTAACAAACGTATGGGGTAAGATGATTAAACGTTAAAAAATACAGATTTTTACTCTAAAAGGACTATATGATTATTAATTTTTGAAACATAGTTAAATATGTAGTAGTACATCTTCAATCATTTTTTGTTTGACACCTTAATGATAAAGATGTATTAATCATCTAAGACTTGTATTAGTTGAATGTTATGCATATGTGATAACCTTATTAACCATTAAGACGATTGTGGTTTTAAAATAGAATGAGCATCCAATTGTTGGTGGAGGTAAACCGCACAAACATTAGGACATTGCAGGTAAGTTGTACTCAAAATGCTTACTTAAGGTTATAAATTTATCAATGTAACCATCAAATTGATATACGTGCTTACTTTTTAAATTTAAGATGCTTCCTGCTTTGTTTACTGAAACACTGTACCCCAAGAAGCGCTGGATATACCTAATCCACAATAGGGGAACCAAACATAAGGTATACTGGAAATTGGTTCGTGGTCGCATTACTTTGCAAGGGTCCGAGTGGCAAGATTTCATTGATCAAAGCCAATACATCAATGTGGCCACATTCCATTTCATTTGTCAGGAAGAAGACTGTTATTATGTAACAGGGTACAATAATGCAGGCCACGAATGCCCTGGATACGATCTGGCTCTTCTAGGTTACAGACAACGTAGGTGCCTGGTTACGTTGGATGAATATCCTGTACAACCTCTGGTAAGAAAAAAATGTTAATCAATACATTGTATAAGTTTGTTGAAAATGGGGATTATTTTAATTGTTTGACCCGCTAATGTTTTCTTTAAACTAAACTGTTACGTAGGTCATTCCTTGCAATTTCCGGGACAATACTGACAATAACCAATTTGACGTTCTTGTTGCTGGCGTGCCCGTAGCAGCTATCACTCACCGTCAAATTGAAATACTAGAGGAAAACAGACACGTGCATGAGTTTGGTGGGCACGGATGGAATGTATTGGTTCACGATGAAAACTTGTTTCCTGGCACAAGAGTTGTTTTCACAAATCTCCTAAACAATACTCTTTCCCTGATGCCATTTACTGAAAATGGATTGATGATGCATTCTGAACTTGTGCAACGTATGGAGCTGAATCGTACAAGACCGTTCATGAGAAACCCCGTAGATGAAGGTATGTTAATCAAAGTGTAGACATAATCTATGATTTTATTTTAAAAATAAACCTTTCCATATAATAGCTTTTAAATTATTAATTACCATTTTTATTAAATTCCAATTGCAGATGAGCGTATGAAACACATATGTGCTTGGAACGAATGTACAGAGCATGAAAGTGAAAGGGATTGTTTTTACGCGCCCATCCTTGCATATGTCACGGACAGGAGTCGTTTGGTAAGTAATGATACAAATCGGACCATTTCAGTCATTATCGGCTTTCGCAAAACTAATATATGCTTCAACACATGGACATACTTTTGTTGAGCATACTACATTGTTCTTTTTAATGCAGAACATACCACATAAGTTTACGAAGCGAAATCACATGTGGAAGTACCATAACGCACTGCTGAGATACCGGGAAGACATGGAGTTTTATGTGAACGTGAATCTGCAACACCACAGCGATAGGCCTAGAAGCAAGAACCACGTTACCATAAACGCCAGATGGAGAGAGATTGTTGAGGAGTGTCAGTGGGAACGAAACAAAATGGTCATATTCAATCTTGTTGACTTTGTCATCGACGACCAAGCTTCGGTGTCTTCCCGTACTCCAGTTATAATTCCAGTATTTAGCATGTGTTAAAACGTAATTCCAGGCGTTATCAGTTGTTATTGGTAGACATGTTTATAAACAGATTTTAGGATTGTGTAGGATTTGGTTGGCTTCATTTAGGGTGTGTGTTCCCAAGTAGTTGAAGCCATTCATGAGATGGAATGTAAACTACTTGGTATAGCCCCTATCTGGAAGTGTATGGTTCATACTGGTGCATTAAAAGGTGTTCTTTGTGATGGTTTTATGCTGGTTGTCATCTGTCCATGGTTGTATGATATGGGCAGTTTGTTTTTGTTATCAGACTTATAAGAACAGTTATATCAGATATTGAATAGAGTTGCCTAGTATGCAACTTGATATGGGACTTGTCCATATCAGTGTGTGTTGATTTTTTCATTTTACAAAGTTTTCTTGATTAATACAAGTTCATCTTTGCACCAAAAAATATATATATATTTTTTGTGTTGTGGTCTACTTATAAACAGAAAACTTTAGTGGTTAAAGCTGCCAGTACAAAGTTAAGTCTGGTAGGTTAGTTTTAGTGGTTAAGGCTGCCAGTACAAGGTTAAGTCTGGCAGACATAAGCTAAGTCTGTTTAGTATTCGTAGTTAGTTCTGTTTATGAAAAACATAATAGTTTTTTGTGTGACTATTGATAATCCAATGGCCATATCAAATTTCTTTTTGTGTGGCCATTTCTAACATTTAGTCACACAAAGCATGTTTCTTTTGGTTATTTAGTCACATACAATTAAGCATAAAGTGGCCAAAAGTGTTAATAAGTGTGACCATATGGTGTTTAAGGTGAAGAAATATGTCTTTTGTGTGACTATTGATCATCCAATGGCCACTTGAATTGTATGTTTGTGTGGCCTTTTGTAACATTTAGTCACACAAAGCATGTTTGTTGTTGGTATTTAGTCACATACAATTAATCATAAAGTCGCCAAAAGTGTTAATAAGTGTGACCATATGGTGTTTCAAGTGAAGAAATGTGAATTTTGTGTGACTATTGATCATCCAATGGCCACATGAATTTTATGTTTGTGTGGCCTTTTCTAACATTTAGTCACACAAAGAATGTTTGTTTTTGGGTATTTAGTTACATACAATTAATCATAAAGTGGCTAAAAGTGTTAATAAGTGTGACCATATGGTGTTTCAAGTGAAGAAAGGTGTATTTTGTGTGACTATTGATCATCCAATGGCCACATGAATTTTATGTTTGTGTGGCCTTTTCTAACATTTAGTCACACAAAGCATGTTTGTTTTGGATATTTAGTCACATACAATTAACCATAAAGTGGCTAAAAGTGTTAATAAGTGTGACCATATGGTGTTTAAAGTGAAGAAACGTGTATTTTGAGTGACTATTGATCATCCAATGGCCACATATTAAGTTACGTGACCATATGTACTGGATTTTGGCTACACTTAAATAATATGTGTGACAAAACGTTTAGCGTGACCGTATATGGCATTTGGTCACTGTGTTAGTAGCAAATGTGACTTTATAGATTAGCTTTTGGCAAGCTAACACAAACTAAACTTTAAACACACATATTAACTTACGTGAACATATGTACTGGATTTTGGCTACACTTAACGAATGTGTGACAAAACATTTAGTGTGACCATATATGGCTTTTGGTCACAGTGTTCAAGTGTGTGACATATATTTGTCACTGTTTATATGTATATCGTGACTAATGCTTCAACCTTACTTTTCATTTGTCACTTGTTCCAATTTCATATGTGGCTAAAGAGTTGGCAAAACATATCAGTCACCCTTAAATAATGTGTGACAAAACTTGACTCTATGATTTAGACACACAAAAAATTACTTCATGTGACCTACTTCTAAGGTTACGCCGTAATTATCCATATAATGGAAAACAAGCGTAAATCCATATAAATGGAAAACAAGCGTAAATCCATATAAATGATATAAATTACAAGCATTATCGGGGGAAATTGACACTTAATATTCAGGATAATTTGATGTTATCAGTCCATCTCTTCAAGGTCATCTTCATGTATCTGTTCCAAATCATCATGAATAACCTGAGATCCATTTGGTTGACTGGCTAGAAAAGCATTAACAGTGGCATTATTTAGGCTACCAGAAGTATCATGTGTGCCAGCAGTACCAAAATTAGTACTAGTAGTACTAACTTCAAGAACATCATTGGTTCTGCCAGTGCTTGGTTGAGCCACAAATGCAAGATTTGGTGACTCTGAGTTTGCAGTTGTAGTGGACTTCTTAACTAGATGCTCAACAATTTTAAAGTTGTTTTATAGATCAACTAGTTTCATCTTTTCAAAGTCTGGTTTGTTAGTCCAAACCACTACATGTGTATTCCACTCACTTGGTAGGCTTCTCATAAACCTAGAGTTCACATATTCAATGGAGAGATCCACACCCATAATGTACAGTTTGCTAACAATCTTTTGAAGCCTATTGTATATGGAGTCAAGAGATTCTGAACTTGTTACACAGAAGTTTTCAGACTGTTGTTTTAGCAGAGTCTTGTGAGTCTTTCTATTGGCTTCATTCCCACTAAAACCATCTTCAATAGCTTCAAACAGCTTCTTCCCATCCTGATGCTTGGAGTAGGTCAACAATAGTTCATCAGGGAGAGACATTAGGAACGTTCTTTTTGCCTTTAGATCATTCTTTCTTATGATCTTTTTATCAGTAGATGTTGGCTTTGGAATTGTTGGAGGCTCTCCTTCTTTGCCTGGAATGGGCAATGTAACAAAGGAGTTTCCATTCTCAATGATCTCCCTGAGATTCTAGTCCAGCATTAAAAAATAGTGCTCAATCTTTATCCTCCACACATCATATTCTCCCTGCTTCACATTGGGGACTTTTGCAGTAACATGTGTTTGGCTGTTTTCATATTCCATTTCTTTTTGTTTGGAATGAACTTCTTCTAATTCATATTTTTAGATACACAAGCTCTGATACCCCCAAACCTTTGATCTACTTAGCTTGTATAAGTATATTGGCTTGGATGAATCCAAAACAATTGTGAATGAAACAAAGCTTAATGTTAATCAAGTATGCAGAATCTACTTGATAACACTTAGAAGAATAATCAATAGAGCAGTGAATATTCAATGGACAAAGTAATGATCAAAACAATTCAATATTATTAAAGAATAATACGAATACTTTGGCTAGGATCAGGGTATACAAACTTGAAATTCTTAACACAACTGTTCTAATTGATTGTGTATTGGTGTGTCTAACAATATAACCTAGAACCTCCTTTTATATGACAAGGAGTCCTTTACAAGGAAACTATCACTATAAAATTGTATAAGATATACAATATCTATTCTTAAAATACAAAACGTGTGCATATCCTATTAGCAGTACAAACCATATGTACTAGCAGTTACTACTGCTAGTGTATTCTTTACTAGTCTGTTTGTATGCCCGACAGTACCTATAGCAGTTAGTACTGCTACGTTTAATTCCCAACAAAGGATAGACAAGAGGCTAAGTCAAAATCGAACCCGAACACTCGACATGCCGAGATTCTTACGAGCCTTCATCGAGGTCTAATGTTAGACAATGTGATAAACACCCTCGAAGTGTTTTCACTTGGCTCGAAGTGACACAAACACGAACGCAAATACACTTTTCGGATAGCTAAATTTTACATGACGAAATCTACAACAACAATAACAAGCATACACGAGACATACGACGTCAGGACACAAGGAGCTATGATTTTTGTTTTGCCCTATGTCAACCGGGTACAACCCGAGTCGAACAAGACTAGAAAAAACACACACCCTTTGAGGGGGATTAACCTCAGTCGAGGCAACACAAGTAAGCATGGAAGTAAGTAGAAACAATAAGCCGAACACCGATTAAGCCAATACAAATTTTCTTAAGTTGTGAGTGTTTTTTAGGTTTTTACCACACACTTAACAACAAAAACAATTAACAAGAAATCAAATAATCATTTCCACAGGTTCTATACCCATTCGATCGGTTTAACAATAAAAAATATATAACTTCAACACTTAAATCAAAATAACGAGTTACACATCTAAAGAGATTAACAAGATTTCTTACAAAGTAGTGGTGGTGAGGTCGAATGAAGAAGAACTGAACCACGACACAATCAAACTCAAATACACTTTACCCAAAACCGTTTACAATGAAACCAAACACATCTGATTCAATTTGATTACAACCAAAACTAACCCAATCCGTATCAATTAAGAAAACCCCTAACCTTTACAAAACCCTA
Organism: Chrysanthemum seticuspe; assembly: GCA_019973895.1. Taxonomy (NCBI): domain Eukaryota; kingdom Viridiplantae; phylum Streptophyta; class Magnoliopsida; order Asterales; family Asteraceae; genus Chrysanthemum; species Chrysanthemum seticuspe. The sequence continues at coordinate 120,145,863 of BPTQ01000004.1, read as the reverse complement.
ATTCTTGAGTGAGTGATTTGTGTGTGAAGATGTGTAAAACTTGTAAAAATCGCGGCTATATATAGATGAACAAAGGAAAACTTTGTCTACCACTTTCTTGGTCTCGAATGAGGAGTAACCACTCTTGTTTGCCATCATTTCCCACCATCTTCTCGAAGAGGATCTTGTGACTACCTAGGGAGACGAATAGCCGAGACCAGAAGGTGAAAGGGATGTCTTCCATGTTGACTTGGAAAAAGCAGGATGAAAGAACCAATTTGGTGTTTAGGTTTGGGAAGGAACGAAATAAGAAGGGGAAAGAGGAAAGTGAGTGGGCGGTGGGATAGTGGGGATTAGGTTGTATTATTTTTGTTTTATTAGTTAAATATTGTATTAACTGTACCCGTGTTCTGTCGAGTCTCCACGTTAACGTGTCTTCCTGGTACGCACAAAATATAAAAATTATATTTCTCGAAACGTTACTAAGTTGGTGTCGGTATGCGTGTGGTGCCGTATTTTTCTGAAATTGAGAGATAACCTCTCGTTTTTGTTCGTAAATCATCGGTAAATGTTGAAAAGTGATCATTTCACTTATTTCAATATATAATATCAATTATGTGTGTTACTGCGTTCTGCGGTGTGCGAGATAACTTTCCAGAACAGTCGTTTAAACTCACATAAGTTTAAAATAAATAATCAGGAAATAATAAACTCATTTTTATTATTAAATTAATCAATTAAAATTTTTTGTGTGTCACATGTTGTATATTTCTTTTTTCGCCCTATAGGCTTTTTAATATCACTGTCGTTTCCAAATTTTATGGGATAATACTTTTAAAAAGCATTATACTTGCCTATAGGAAAAAATAAAAAATATTTTGTGCCTATTAATGTTGACATCTTGTCTTTATGTGAGTATTAATGTTGACACATTTGTCTTTATGTGTGTACTGAAAAACCCGTGATGATTATTTTACCCTATGAGTTATCGAAAATTGCATCCACCGTCCTAAGGGTAAATTATATAAATGGTCCCTGTGAGTTAGCGAAAATTGAATTACCATCCCTAATTTTTTAATCCACTCCTTATGGTTTTACCCGCTAATTTTTATCTACATTTTTATATACATTTTTGTCTATGTATTTTATATACGTTTTTGTCTACGTGTTTTATATACATCTTGTCTACGTGTTTTATATACGTTTTTGTCTACAAAAAAAAATTCATAAATTCTTTTTTCACGTGTGCCGAAAAAAAATTCTAAGAAAAAAATTCAGAAAAAAAAATTCGTCAAAAAAATTTCCGAAAAAAGATTTTGTAAAAGAATTTCAAAATAAGAAATTGAAAAAAAAAAAAATCGAAAATAAAATTTGGAATAAAAAATCGAAATTTTTTTATTTGAAGGAACCATTTATGTAATTTATCCTAAGGACTGTGGCTACAATTTCGCAAACTCACAAAGATCATTTATGTAATTTGAAAAGGTAAAATGATCAAATTTTTTTTGGGTAAAAGGTCAAAGACCCGGTAAATATATTACTCCAAAAAACGTTTAGGTACAAAGGATATGGGTGAATCCTATATCTCAGCCCGTTACATAGGCGAAAAGCTTATATAACAAGATACTTCATATTCTCTATATAAGAAAATAAACCACTACTCAAAATATAACATTAGACTCCTATGGAGCTAACATTACTTCCTACCAAGGCCTTGGAGCTTGATACCATACGTGTCATAATAGGCATCCAGATTCCCTGAAAGATCAAAAACCTTATCCGCATAGTTACCATAATCATAGTCATCTTCGCGATCATGACCACCACCAAATATGTTACTCGACTCATCAAAGGTGTTCACAACCTCCTCATCATCACTATCAGAATCCACAATCTCTCCCACCTTAGTGAATGGGTTAACCCTCTTAGTAAAAGAAGTAGCCGGTAAATCCTTATTATAACCCTGATAATCAACCTTTTTAATAGGATTACCATTATCATCAACAAGAGTAGCTTTCCCATCGATAAGAAGCCTTTCAAACTCCCCAATTTTCTCAACAGTAGGGGTAGGACCAACCGCGTTAACTTCCATTGAATCACTCACAAGCGGATCTTGTGATACATTCCTGTCTCGAAAGACCCAACCTCTTTTGCTTCCATTGTATTACCAGAAACCTCTACATCAGTAGGATTACCACAGTCATCAGAATCGATGGTATTTAGTGCATCAAAAGGATTAGATGTAGCAATCTTCGTTCCACTCGTACTAGCCACGCCAATGGCTTTCTTCTTCGCACTATCCACCTTCTTGGGTTCAGGAGGAGGCGCTTTAGGTTGATACCTAAATTTAGGACCCACTTTAGTAAAACCTCCCTTACCTGGAACACTTGGACCACCATTCCTACCCTTATTCTTGTTAGTGACAGTTTGATAATCATCATTAACAATCTGTTTAGGCTGAGTAGGAAGTGGAACAGATTTAGGACAATCAATCAGCGTATGACTAAACAATTTACACGTATCACACCTAAGCGGTTTCCATTCGTATTTCACCCGAATCTTTTCAATAGTAGATCATGTCCCATCAAGTAATGGTATCTCAACGGTGATGCTCTCCCTAAGGACCTGATCTGCCTTAACTTCAATCAAGCACCTAGCAAAACTACTTCGACCTCATGATTCCAAGCACATTTGACTAGTATAAGAATCTAACATTTTTTGCGTACCAATCAACGTAGCTAGGAGGCTGAGACAATCATCAGAAAACATAGCAAGGGGCACGTCATGAAATTTAACCCATATCGGAATATTAGTCAAATCCTCTTTAGGCATATTAGTATTCAAAGTCCACGTTTTAAGAATAATTGGCACATTCCTAATCATCCACGGTCCGTTTTCAAGCACATCATCAACGCCTTTACGAGTGGAAAACTTAAATAAAAAACACCCCTTCACATTCATCATAACCTTTTGAATACCATACTTGGCCCATGTATTACGAATGTAATAATCAACAACCGGAAAAGCAATACGTTTACCAAGGAAATAACCATAAAGGGTATTCTCAAATTTAGAGTTTACCTCCTCAACGACTTTCATAGGAATGGAGAGATCCACCCCATTAGACTTTTTACTACACTCCAACCTACGAAAATTAGATTTGCGCTTCGTCAAATCAATTGACAACATTAGCAGAATTTGTACCACTTGTAGCACCAACATACGACATAGGTAATGTATTAACCTCAACAGTTGGCGTAGCACCGGTTAAGTTGTCCTTAGGCGAAGAAGCATAACTCGTATGCAAAGGAGAAACATGTACCCTTCCAGCTTTAGGAGCTACACTAATACCATCACCACTAGGCAGATTAGCACCCCTAGTGGTGTCATCGACAGCGTAAACAGTAGATGGGAAATCTTGCATATTCAAGATACTTGTAACACCAAGCGGCCCAGCATCCCAAAACCCCGAATCATCAATACTCTCAGTTCGTTCACTAGGCGCATGTCAACATTAATACTTATTTTTTTCTTATTTGCTACTAAAAAGGTATTTTTAAACAAGTTTTATGATTTCCAAAGATATTATTTCAACTTTTATTTCTTTTAAGGACATGATCATTTATAATAAAAGAAAACATATAAATTAGTTAAAGGTGAGAAACAATTATCATCAATTTGACTATCTGAAAAGCTATTTCTACACACAAAATGTCATAAAAGGCACATGAATACCTTCATGCCCATGCCAACACCCCATCTTCAATATACGGTCATCACATTTTCCTTTTTCTTTTCCTTGGCACTATTATAGTATTATGTCTAGTTATTTTACTTTAACTGGTTTGAGTAAGTAAAACACTTTTGCTTTTTTAAGACACATTTTACCTTTTCTGTAATCCAAGTAGGTTCAAGATAATTCATGTCATAGTATTATATTTGCATCATCTCATTGGCTAAAGAAACATAATGTGTTCCTTAATTACGATTATAATACAAATTTTGCCGTTGTTGTGTCATTTAATAATTCATATCTGATTTTTAGATTTTTGCTCTTGGATCCTTGGAGTGGTGAGTTTAACTTTAGAAAAATGATTTAAGATCGACAACTAACTCATATGGCTAATTTATACAATGTTTGAAAATAGAATAGATATTTTTTAATCGATGCTGGAATTAGCGTATTAAGGATTGTCAAGGTGGTCTAGACGTTTAGTGCTTAGACGTCTTGGATTTTTACAAGCTAGAGTTTTCACGTTCAAACATTACCGGAAAAACATTCTGAGTGGTTAGAAAGAGGGTAAGAAACTGTGAATAGGATTCTCTAGTTAATCCGCCTACATCATAGTCAAAACTCAAACTACGCCTAGATATGCTGTACAAGTGAAACCTCATGAGTTTAATCGCATAGCATTAACCGTTTATCTAGTACATGAGAATTGAACCTTCACAATTAAAAATGTTTATATAAAAACCATTTTTCAAAAATCTATAAACACCTAGAAAAGGTCAAACGTAAAACCCTAGAAAATTGACAGTTAGGGTAAACAAGCTAGTCACAAGATAAAAGCAAAATGTCAGCTAGCATACTTGACCATTTTGACACACTAGTGAATGTGTATAGGTTAAGTTAGCAATAATGACATATATAAGCTGCAAAAGGAAACTGTGTTATAACCCTGAAATAACATTTCTTCACTTTAATCCTAACCCAATGCGTTACATCTTTCTATGTGTGTGAAGATAGTGTGTATTTTGTGTGTTTATGAAGCTATCCTGAAACCATGAAAGCATTATCTTTTATGTATGTATTCAGACTGTTGTCTCAGAACCCTGCTTTCAGAAAGACTGCAAAAAATCTATCTTTTTCCCATTCGTTGTCAATGTCACGTTTCTCAAGGTTACCTCTTTTATTTACTACCATTTACTATGTGTTCTTTTTAGCGTGTGTTGGTTTTTTTTGCATCGTCATAATCAAGAATTCATGATACAAAAGCGAACATATTGAGTGGTAAATGGACTAGTTTGGAAAACGCAATGGACATATTCAGGGTAAAACAGTCCTTTGATAAGTCAATCAAACGACGACTACAGCAAAAGTAAAAGTAGTATTGTCGTTTTATTTTTATCAATATTTTTTTTAGAAGATTAGAGGTTAGTAACAACCGAAAATAGTGAAAATACTACAAAGTACGTAATTGTGTATTTATTAAATATTGGTATACATAATATGAAATGACTACTACGGTAATTTATCATAGCCAAAGTGAAAAAAACATATAAGGTTCTTGGAACAATCACGAAAAGATCAAAGCATTCCATCTCGATCTAGTGAAAACCTAAACTTAATTTAAAACTGTTTGTGTTACGACTTTTTTTGAAATAAACGTACAGATAATCAGTTTCTATTTGTTCCATGATAACAAATGAACACATACTAGTGTATATCAAATAATCACGATGTAGAAAATAATACAAGGTACAACATATTAAATTGAAGAACAAAGGTAATTAAGAAGTTGCTAGAAAACGCTAATGAAACTTTTCAAATCAAACAACAATATTAACTGACGGAGGTTACTACATGTTCTTGGTTAATCAATACCTACTCCTTGCATGATTCAAAATGGAGCGACTTTAATTGAAATCTAAAACATCATCAGAAGTTACTCAAAAGATCCTAATGAAAATCTAAAAAACCATCTTTTCATAGCTGACAATTTGAAAATAAGGTGATATCAATACGGTGGCTGATGAGACGAAGCTTGTCGTGCCGAAGGTGCCCAAATAACATCAGAGGGTAGATACATCGACATGGACTCAGTCGACTGCGGCACATGATCACCACCACCACCACCAGCAGAACCCGCAGGAGGAGACTGTTCATGACTAACACCAGCACCACCACCAGAATGTCCAACAACACCCTCAACATCATGATCATCATCAGCAGCACCTAACCTATGATACATAGGGTTGTTAAAACTAGCAGCAATGATAAAAACAGTCCCGCCTGATATCAACTGACCAGAAACAGCCCCACCAACTATCTGCCCTTGCGGACCCGCAAGGGAGATAGTAAACCCGTTAGCAAAAGGCGCTGAAGGCGATACAGCTGGAATAACAGTAGCAGAAATAGACAAAATATCAAACCGGCCATGAAAAGTTACACTGGCTGGAGGGGTTGTAGTAGGCTGTCTTAACGTAACATTAGTTACTGTTCCAGAGCCAGTTAAAATACACAACCCCATGTTTCTAGTCCTACAATAGTTATTGACAGTCTCAACAATATCTACCCCTGCGGGGAGTTCAAGAACATAAGGTGACATAGCCGGGTCAGGTTCTCGGGTTATGATGATAGGTGGTTTTGGTTTGTTTTTGGAACCAGGTGGCCTGCCTCTTGGTCTTCTCACAAGTTCAATAGTTTCACCATCGTTTAGGCTGTTTTTTTTGTTGCTTGGTTCAGTAGGGGGGCTGCGGCTACGCTCACGGTTGTTGGTGTTGTTACGGCTATCGGCTTCTTCTGAGGTGGTGTTGCTGAGGTTGAAGTGGTGGTTTGTTATGGCAAAAGGTGGTGGTGCTTGGTGGTGGTGGTGCTGGTATTTGGAGAACATGGTGTCTTTATCGTCTCGATATTCTCCTTTCATTTTTTTTGGTTTTTTTTAATGGAGAAATATGTTTTTTTTTATGGATATATATAAAAAAGAGTTGTTTTCTGGTTTTGAGTGTGTGAGAGAGAAAGTGGGAGGGAGGCGGTGGGTGAGCTTGGAATTCAAGTAAAGATTGCGCCGCTGGTTGAAAGGTAAAGTGGACCCACTTCTATGTGAACAAGTGTGTGAAACAAAGATAAAGAAAATGAAGCTAGGATGGATGGATATTTGTGAAACCAATAATCCTAATATTTATTTATTTTTTAGACTTGTTTTCTTTGAAAATAAATTACTAAAATTACTTGGCAATATGCATGGTATAATATTACCAGGATACGATTCACCAATACACAACGTGTTTTTATAATGATTGGTGCTTGTAGAAGTTTTAACATTTTTTAAGTGGAAATGATAGTTACTTGCATGAATATAATCACATGTTGGTACTTGAAATTATGAATATCCTACTTAAGCTTTCGATATTACAAAAATGATCCTTAGAGCATGGGATATATAATCGTGTGCATCATGCGCCAATCCGAGTTAGCTTGGCGCAACTACACCGCCCCTACAGTGCCAAGGAGAAAATAACGACTTTTGCTTGCGCCAAATGAAATATTTTTGGTTTTTTATTTTTTGAATAAGAAAGACGATGGGTTTGTTTATTTATTTATTTACTTTTTTTTTTTTTTTTTTTTTTTTTTTTTTTAACCTTTTAGGATGTTGAATTTTGAGTTTTAGCCCTTTTATAATTTTGATAGTTTATAATTGTTTGTAGTATTTTTTTGTAAAAGTATTAAAAAGTTATATTTGTATTTTTATATTTGTATGCATTTTGTATTTTTATTTATTGGGTTTTGCTATCAAGTACCCACTGGCCACAAGTTAATGTGTTAATAAGAGAAATGTTTTAGTTCAATTAAGTAAAAATTATGTTCAAATATAGTAATTTATTAGTTTAGTTAATGTGTATTGAATGCATTTTTTGGTTAGATAAAAAAATTTGTGTTTATTAATTACACGCTAACTTGTGCCCATTAGGCACTTGTTTACCTTTATTTTAATTAGAGTAAATTACATCATTCGTCCCTGTGGTTTGGGTCAAATCTCTATTCTCGACCCTAGTTTTTATCCTTGCATGATTGGTTCTTATCTTAAAACTATGTAACACCATTGATTCTTATCGCTAGCGATAAGCACCAATGATGTTACATAGTTTAATGGAAGAATTTAACAGAAGTTAGCGATAAGGACCAATGATGTTACCTATTTTCAAGATAAGGACCAATCATGCAAGAAAAAAGTTTGGGGCTAGAATAGCGATTTCACCCAAACCACAGGGACGAACGGTGTAATCTACTCTTTTAATTAATTACAAATTAGTTGGTTTGAAAAATATAAAAATAAAATGATGGGTCCTAAAAGTGAGGCTTTGGTTTAAGACTTTAGTGACTAGAGAGAGTGTTTTTTGGTGTGTGATTGATAATGTTAATACAAATATCATCATTAAACGTTATTTATATTTTTGATCTTTACTTAAGTTTTGTTAACGACAAAAGTAAATTTAATGTTTATAAAAGCTTAAAGCTTGTCAAGTTTAATAGATATTAAAACAAGTTTTTTCAAACAATATCTTCATCACTTAAGCATTTACATTGTGACTAATCATATCTTAATATGAGTCTAAGCATAATGTATGATAGTAGTTTTTAGAATGCTTTAGTTTCTTAAAAACTAAACATTACTTATGTATTTGCATATTTCTAAAAATAGAAAAACAACACATGACATCATGTGATGCATCATGGAAATCATTGGAAGATTTCATTAGATATTTTGTGTAGATTTGTACTCTTCATATCTTACACAATCTTGCATAGATATGGTTGACTTTGGCAAGATCTTGATATCTTGCTGTCAGACCCTGGCGGCACCAAAATGTATAACGGACGGAACCCTTTCAAGGGGTGCGCCGTCCGTGGTGCCTGCTAATGGTTTTGGCTATAAATAGCAAAGCCAAACCAAGTAGTTTTTCATCCCTTTCTATCATACTCTCATACATATCTTCTCTCTAACCTTTCTAACTCAGTTTCATACTCCCTCCGTCCCATATTAAGTGTCCACAATGGAATCTTTTGATGTCCCAAATTAAGTGTCCATATTCTATTTCAACCAATGAGATGAGACTTTAGTGGGTGAAAATGATATTTGATTGGTGGATAGTATAGTTAGTGGAATTTTCTAAAACTTTGTGCATGATGTAAGCGGACACTTAATATGGGACGGAGGGAGTATCATATTAGTGATCTCTTTTGTAGCAAAGAAGATCAAGTCACATTCAAGCTTCAACGAGAAGTTGGAAGTCTTGTTTGTTTAGTGTTGTATGATCTTGTGTTGATTCATACTTCATTGTTGTACTAAACCATCATAATATTGTGAGTGTGAGTGGTTAGTATTTTAGTCCTCAAAATACATTGTGTGTGGGAGTGGTTGTACCCTTGGAAAGAACTCGACATTTAGCTTAGTGTCGGAAATAGTGTAAGCGAAGTGTAAAGGTTTCTTCACCGGTGAAAGGAGCTTGTTGACTAGTGAAGTTAAACTCTCGAGTGTGAGACTCGGGGAGTGGAGTAGGGCAAGGAGAAAGAGTCCTTGTAGACCGAACAACTATAAACAACTTGTTGTGGTTTGATCATTTCTTTCCTTATTTACTCTTTACATATTGCTTACATATTTCATCAACATATCTAAGATCAATATCAATTGATCTTTCAATAAGTTTCAAAACAAAGTTTTTAAGTGGTAAACTATTCAACCCCCCTTCTAGTTTTCTACAATTGGTCAAATATACGTTGATGACATCATATTCGGATCAACTTGTCAAGAGCTATGTGATGATTTCTCTAAAATCATGTACGACGAGTTTGAAATGAGTATGATGGGTGAATTAAACTTCTTTCTAGGACTTCAAATTAAATAACTAGAAGATGGCATATTCTTTAACCAATCTAAATATATAAAAGACATGCTTAAGAAATTTGGTCTTGAAGATTCCAAACCAACTAAGACACCCATGTCCTCGGACACTAAACTTACCAAGGATGAGGAAGGTGAATCTGTAGATAACACTAAATATAGATGAATGATTGGTAGCCTACTCTATCTTACGACTAGTAGACCCGACATTATGTTTAGTGTTTGTCTATGTGCTCGCTTTCAAGAAAACCCAAAGGCATCACACTTAGAAGCCCTAAAAAGAATTTTTAGATACATTAAGGGAACAACGTGTTTAGGATTATGGTATCCCAAAGGAACGGGTATAGAAACCATAGTGTATGCCGACTCGGATCATGCCGGTGACTATGTAGATAGAAAAAGTACAAGTGGTATTTGCACTTTTTTTGGACATTGTCTCACCTCATGGTTTGCAAAGAAGCAAATGGCTTTAGCTATCTCAGCTACTGAAGCCGAGTACGTCTCAGCCGGAAAAGCATGTCAACAAGCTCTTTGGATGTAGCAAGCTCTCGTAGATTATGGAATTCATCTCAACAATATTGTTTTACTTTGCTACAACAAAGGAGTCATCGATCTCAGCAAAAATCCCGTTCAAGACGCTCGTACAAAGTATATTGAAATCCGTCATCACTTCCTTCACGACAATGTTTAAAAAGGAAACATCTCAATCGAGAAAGTTTCCTCCGAAGACAACATTGCCGACATCCTAACTAATCCTCTCAAAAGAGAACCATTTAATCTTCTTAGACTTGGTTTAGGATTAATGGAACCAAACATGTAGGATAAACATAGCCTAAACCTTAGAATAAACAAAACAAAACAATTTTGTTTCATATCTGCTACTGTAGCCACGACACCAAACGACAACACGGACGGAACCAAAAATTTGGTACCGTCTGGTCCGTGGTGACTACAAAAGCAAAACTGCTACCTACAAAACATCTTCTTCCTCAAAACCCACTTTACCAAAACGTGTAAACATTAAACCAAGCTCATTATTGACACATTTACACTCACTAATCACTGGAGATAATATCATTGTAAGTATCCTAACTACATTTTATCTCTTAATTCTGAGTCTAGGATTCTTATTTGTGCACAAAATTATTACAAATTATTACATGGGGTTTATATATACTTTTGTACTAAATATGAATTCAATTGGCAAATTGCATAACTAGTCATTGAAATTAGGTACTACATTATTATATTGCATAAACAAATCATGCTTCCCACTAATCAATAGATAATGACTATAAGGCCTTATTCAAATAACCAAACACCCCATGTCAAAAATTTTGAAAAGCTTCTCACTTGTAGAAAAACAATTTTTCATTGTTAATACAAATAGAAACGTTAGATTTTCATCACTTGCATGCTCTTGAATACTAAAGGTATTGCATAACTAATATGCATTCCCGGGTATATTCAAATGAAGCCACATTGAATTAGGAGCATTTGGGTTATCTCATGGTATTTGCCAAACACCCCACTAAAACCATTTTTGTCCATAAAATGAGTCGAGATAACCGCAACTCCAAATTTTTTTCATATAGGTACACACTAGAACCAAAACGTTAAGTTTATTCTCATTTTTAACATGTTAATTCTTGCTCCTAGGAATAACCATGGTAGCCGCAAGATTCTATGATCACAAGGACACCCTTGGCTACATTCCCAAACATCACAAAACCAAAGGACTTTCCAAGGAACAAGTAGAAATCTTTAAGAGTCTAGAATCAAGGTATTTCCATGAGGGTAGAACCATTCACTCATCTTTCATTGAAAATACCAATCTCCGTCAAGAACTAGCCGCCATTCAATTCGATTGTCTTCTTGACATCGATGAACCAATTTGTCCTAGGTTTGTGTTAGAGTTCTATGCTAGTGTGACCGGATTCAGTGGTGAAGATGATGATGAGTTTAGTCTTAGGTTTAAAATCAATCAAAACGACTACACCATCTCCTTAACGAACTTTGCTCAATTGCTAGGAATTCCCAACCGAGGGACATGTGTCTACTCAGATAAGTGGTCACTCACCATTCTTGATGCAATCAATGACCGCTCTCTTCCCTACCGAACACCTCTAGCAAATAAGGACATCATCCGTGAGCACCTATTTATCCCAAGGGGAGATACAACCCGAGTCACCCGAAAAGGAAAAGCAGTGAACCGAGATCCATATGGAATGGAGCTAAATGAACTTAAGCCCGAATTTAGGAAATGGGAAGAACTACTTAGAGCCAATGTCATTAGCACCATAGGAAATATCAATGATTGCCTTTGCCACATGCTCTACAACTTGTCAACCCGTCAACCATTCAACTTAGCCTACTACATAGCTAGGAGAATGATCGATATACCTACTCAAGGATCGGTTGCTCTTCCATACGGGATGCTTCTCACCCGTCTCTATAGAGCCTATGCCCCAATTCCACCAAGCCCAAAAGGGATGCATCTTCACTATGAGCTCATCCCTCACATTTTTGTGCCCTTGAGTGACGAGAGAGTTGCTAAGACAAAAGGCAAGAGAGCAAAACCTCCAACTCCATCATCATCATCATCAAATAGCTCCGAGGATGGTCTACCAAAACTCTCGCCTACCACCTCATGAGTATTATGCATCTCTTCCCAAGATTGAGAATGAATCAGCCGAGTTCAAGCAAACCAATGGGATGTTCAAGTGCCTTGGTAGGATGATGACCAAGATCTACAAGAAGTTGGATAAGTGAGAATCGTTTTAAGGAGTGTTTGGAACAATACATTATCTCTAATGTTTGATACAATTTGGTTGTTTTTATCTTGTAGGATGATAATATCACTCGAAACAATGATGTATGCTAACAATCTTATGCAGGGGGATAGCACAAGTATGCTATCAAATTTTACCCATTTTCACTATAATGTGAAAATCACTTGGCCTTGCTCAAAATCTATGCTCCATTATGTTTGTGCATGTGTTATTTACTTTTCCTAACTAGAAATGTTTAATGTCACATGTTTTAAGCAAAATTTCAGGTTTCGGAAATGTCCCCGACACTTGAAAATACACTCTGTGAACTTTTCTGGTCTGCACGGATCAGACGGCACCAACGTTTTGGTTCCGTCTGTTATAAGAAATGGTACCGCCGTACCTGTACAGGCGGACCAGACGACACCCTTTTAAGGGATCCGTCCGTGTAAAATTTTGGTGCCGTGGATCCTACAGGTAACTTTCTGAATTTCGGTTCTTTCGACATTCCAAATTACCATATAATGCTTGTAAGTCAATCTTAACTAGTATGTACCCTTATTAGAACTAGTATAACACACTTAGGCATATAAGAATTCCACTTCCCACCAAAATTCAAAAATTTGAAAAATTCACCCAAGGAGCCCTTTTGCATAAAGGAAGGAACCAAAATTTTGGTACCTTACAATCTGTGGGTAATCTGATTGTTAGGATCTTACAATCATTAGAGCACATTTATTGCGTATCTTTGCTTCTTCACTCCATCCCTCTTGTATGGCTTGACTTGGGTGATATGACTAGCATTTAACCCACTTCCAAATCATTAGGAACCTCATCCCTTCTATGGTTTAACATCAAATCAAACACATTTCTCCCTAATTTTTCACTTCTATAAATTAAGAGGTTTTACCATGATCATCTTCACACCTTCTTCATTCTTACCCTCAAATAGCAAAAACACAAGTCAAAATGACAAAATCTTCACCTTCCACCAAGCCTTGCAAGAAAACCGCTAGGATTAGCATAAGGCCTTGTTGTTTCGTCAACTTGAGCTCTTCATCCGAATCCTCCCCACTCACCATCTCATCTCCCATAAGGGATGACAAAAGCCTAACCTTGGCTACTCCTACTCAATCACCCATTGTCATCACCACTCCACCACCTAAAAAACACCAACCTCACCACCACCGGCACCTCTCCAAACATCAAAAATACCATCACCACCAAAGTCTCCAACCCTTATTCCTTTGGAGTTATTCTCCACACCTCCCACTTCTCCAAATCCTTTCTTGGAGGACTTGGAAGATTTGCCTCCTAGGCCCAATCATCCACCACCATTGCCATCATTTGGCATAATTGAGCGGATTGCTCATGAGTCTCCTAGACCCTCGTTTGATCCAAATGCCCCGTTATGGCCAAGACCTCTTCTCTTCCACCCCATTCACAAAGACATACATGGTCCTTTGTATGGGGATCAACCACTGCCTACATCAATGTCCTCTCACATAGAGGACATTGGGGAGTCTATGTGGGATGATCATCCCACAAGAGAGGAGATTCAATCGGAACTCAAACATCTCCACCAATTCTCAAATATGGTGGATTCTCACCTAAGTGAGACTATGCAAATGCAAAGTGCTTTGCTAGCCTCCATCATCACCGGCCCAAACACCCACACCAACATCAACACATCTACCATTCCACCAACACAACCTCATCAACCATACTACCCCCTAGGCATGGTTGCTCAACTTGTGAGCAAACCGCCCAAACCGTTGATCAGACCCGGGTAATGGTCCATGAATTCTAAGAGGAAATGAGGTTCATCCTTAATCACATCCTTAAGCGAATCAACACTCTTTCTAATCCACCATCTCATTAGAATGGTCCTAGATTAGCTTTTCTAAGCATTTTTCTTTTATTTTATTTTATTTTTCTAGGATTATTTTCTTTCTTGTATTAAAACACTTCATTGTGTTCTCTTTTCATAGTTTTTAAATCATGAAAAATTTTAACTAATGAATGGTGTTTTCTATATTGTTGGTGCTTATTACATAGTGTTTGGAAATGCTTGTGAATGATGATTATTACTAACAAATCTTTTTGTAGCTTTTTCACAATCCATGTATCTTCTCATTGGCACCCAATTTAGGGGAAGCTTTGATCAAGGGGGAGATAATGGTTCGGGCTCATTATACATTCTGCATCGCATCTTTTTTTTGTTGAGACAAAAAGGGGGAGAAATATATAGAACTTGGTTATATTTGACTTTTCTAAGAAAGTCAAACTGCATACATTGACTTTCTGAAAAAGTCAAACATGATACTTCATTGGTAATACTTGACTTTCTGAAAAAGTCAACTGCATACTTTGACTTTCTGAAAAAGTCAACATCATGCCTCAACTAGTGAAGACTTTGACTTTCTAAAAAAGTCAAACATCATACACTTGCATTATCATTTCCTTTTCAAGTTCTAAAACTAATATTTTTATAACTCTTGCACAATATTTGTATCTTTTATAAAAATAAAATTTATATTTTGTCATCAACAAAAGGGGGAGATTGTTAATACAAATATCGTCATTAAACGTTATTTATATTTTTGATCTTTACCTAAGTTTTGTTAACGACAAAAGTAAATTTAATGTTTATAAAAGCTTAAAGCTTGTCAAGTTTAATAGATATTAAAACAAGCTTTTTCAAACAATATCTTCATCACTTAAGCATTTACATTGGGACTAATCATATCTTAATATGAGTCTAAGCATAATGTATGATAGTAGTTTTTAGAATTCTTTAGTTTCTTAAAAACTAAACATTACTTATGTATTTGCATCTTTCTAAAAATAGAAAAACAACACATGACATCATGTGATGCATCATGGGAATCATTGGAAAATTTCATTAGATATTTTGTGTAGATTTGTACTCTTCATATCTTACACAATCTTGCATAGATATGGTTGACTTTGGCAAGATCTTGATATCTTGCTGTCAGACCCTGGCGGCAGCAAAATGTATAACGGACGGAACCCTTTCAAGGGGTCCGCCGTCCGTGGTGCCTGTTGATGGTTTTTGCTATAAATAACAAAGCCAAACCAAGTAGTTTTTCAGCCCTTTCTATCATACTCTCATACATATCTTCTCTCTAACCTTTCTAACTCAGTTTCAAATCATATTAGTGATCTCTTTTGTAGCAAAGAAGATCAAGTCACATTCAAGCTTCAACGAAAAGTTGGAAGTCTTGTTTGTTTAGTGTTGTATGATCTTGTGTTGATTCATACTTCATTGTTGTACTAAACCATCATAATCTTGTGAGTGTGAGTGGTTAGTATTTTAGTCCTCAAAATACATTGTGTGTGGGAGTGGTTGTACCCTTGGAAAGAACTCGACATTTAGCTTAGTGTCGGAAATAGTGTAAATGAAGTGTAAAGGTTTCTCCACCAGAGAAAGGAGCTTGTTGACTAGTGAAGTTAAACTCTCGAGTGTGAGACTCGGGGAGTGGAGTAGGGCAAGGAGAAAGAGTCCTTGTAGACTGAACCACTATAAACAACTTGTTGTGGTTTGATCATTTCTTTCCTTATTTACTCTTTACATATTGCTTACATATTTCATCAACATATCTAAGATCAATATCAATTGATCTTTCAATAAGTTTCAAAACAAAGTTTTTAAGTGGTAAACTATTCAACCCCCTTCTAGTTTTCTACAGATAAGATAACTAAAAAGAGAAAATAATAATATGGCATGACGTGTCATCAGTTTTTGGGTTTGGCTTGAGCCACTATACCCAATTTTCTTACTTTACAAGTTAAGAGCACTTGAAGAGATATATTTAAAAGATAGAGATCCTTTAATGTTGAGTTCAACATGACTAGTTATGTTGTTTCACATAAGAAAAAGTAGACCCTATAAGATAACTCTCTTTTGAGCATGAGGATCTATTTTGAATTTAAAATAAATGATCCACTAATGTTTATGTGAAACAACAACTCAACATTAGAAAATCTCAATTCATAACTAAAATATCTTCATTATCTTCATCTCTTTTTTTTAAGGGTTTGTTTAACAAGTGCCCTTAGGACACTATTTTATATGATAAAATAAGGAAATTTTAATTTTATTGTTAATAATCCTATTTGTCGGGCAAACGGTGTTGTTGCGGCTACAGTTCTCGACCTATATGCAAAACAGTGCCGCATTTATTGCAGCTACAGTTCCGGTTGTCCCATCGTTGTCTATCAGGTCATCCTGTTTCTACGTATGTGTGTTTGTATACTTGCGTTTCTAGATAGATCTCACTCGATTTATGTAGAAACCCTAGCTACAATTCCTCCGCCGTTTCAGCCGCCGATAACCTCCGGGCTACACAGATCTAATGCATTTTTTATATATATGAATGCGATTTACACATATCTCATTTATGTTGGATGAGTTTCACTTCATACGCTGATTTGTTTAAACAATGCCTTGGTTGTTTGATGTTTAGAAGTGTCGATCTTACGGTGACTTTTAAAAGATGTGTTTACCTTTAAAGGTTTTGATATTTTTTACACTATTGTTTGTTTAACGTTTATAAGTGGTAACGATGCAAACGGGGGTTCAATGTGGTGGTTGAGCCACATATGCATTGCCCAAGTTAAAAGGTTTAAGCTATTGAATGTTATGATGCATGATTTTAATGTGGTGGTTGAGCCACATATGCATTGCCCAAGTCTGCTGCTTTCGAGCAACTTATATATGCTTAGAGCATTAGCTGCTAACTGTATGATATGCAGTCGTTGACATTTGATGCTCTAAGCACAGGTAAGTTACTCGACAATAGTATTCTTTATGTCCATAGTACATGTACTTGATGTGATATTTGTAAGCATGATGACACAACGGATAGTTGCCTCAGCAACCTCCATTGCTTTGGGTGGTACATAAGATGGAAGGATGGTCGAGCGCAACGGATAGTTGCCTCAGCAACCTCCATTTTCAAAACCAACGTATTCATTGATTTAACTTTGGTAACACCATAAAATGTATACTTTGCATGGGTCGTGGTTAAGTTGTTGAGGCGATGATTATCACATATTGCACTATATCTTGGTAAGGTAACTACATACACAATGTGGTTGTAGCCATGGCATTTGTGAAACTTATCTGCCATCGCATCCACACATACATTGTCATTGTAGCCATAACAATTATGGCCTTTGTAAGCTCCTGGAAAATTTCATTTGTAATTTAAACATAAATAAAGCATGGCTTAGAACATCATGAAATTTTATGATCATTGTTATTGCATATCATTTGGCATATGCATGGTAAACGCGAATCAAATGCTCAAATTATACCGTTGTGACCCGAACAAAACTCCCCTCGATCCCGATATCATTAAATATTTAAATTATATATAAAAAAATTTATATAAAATATACAAGTAATAATTTTTTTTTTATTTTGGACCGCGCCTAAGCCCAACTCCCACCCCATTCATTTTTGGGCCTCGTTTCACCTCACCGATCCAACATCCAAGTCCAAGCCCAATTTTCTTTTCTTTTTTTTACCTTGGGCCTTACCGGTTCTCACCCCAAGCCCACACCATCCCCCTACACTTAATTTTGAAAATATACTATGTAGCATTTTGTTACTTTTTTCATGTGGACTAGACGAAGCAAACCAAGGGAACCAAATACACTAAGAAATAAACAAAACACTTCTCCTTAGTCCTATGTGTTTTGCGTGTGTGTGTGTTAAAGGATGGACAAACCCATCACTAAGCCACCCTAATGCAATAAACAAATACACTAAGCATACCTTGACCTAGTTTGACTCCTTTAACCTTTGGGTTATATCTATCACATGCTAATTTAGACATGACTACTCCATCCCCTCCCCACAAAATCGGCTGCCATAGAGGCATGCCAAGAACAAACAAGAATCATGTAATATTTTAGTCTCAAAGCCATGTCCATCCTCTCTTTATAACCCCCCCCCCCACTTAGAAAAATCTCACAAGATCTCTCTCAAAATACTCTCAAAACACTCACATACACACTTAAATTGTTCACCGTGGTGTCGAAGGAAATAAAGAAGGGAAAAACGCAACATCTAAGGGTTATCGACTTGGGTAAATTCGTTTGGGTTATAAGGAGAACAAGGGATCGTTTAGCTCACGTACTCTCTAGTCTCACGTTTCATCTCCACTCTTATCGAGTGTTATAAGTATTCGCAACTCATTTTCATTTTATTCCTAGTTACGATTTCATATCACACGTCAATAAAGTCTTTAAACACCTAAGTAGATAGATTAAATGAGTTACTTGGTATTAGTAGTATTTTGAGCTAGTTACACACAAGTATAATCACAAATTAAGTAACTAGTATTCGAATATTACACTCGTTATCATTTCATTTGTCACGTATAGCAAATTAATGAACCCATACAACACTATTCTAAGTTTGATCGACATAATCGACCAAAGAAACCTCCTAAACCCCCCCTCCCCCCTCGTTTCCTCCTTAACACTAAAACCAACACAAACCCGATTGGGCCTTAAGGCCCAACACGTAAATATCCATGGCCCATTTCCTTTTTAACCGGCCCACTAGAAATAAGAATAAGCTATAAGCTCAATTCAAGCTAAAGATAAGCTAGAGTTAAGTTTTTGAAGAAATCAAATGGTTTTGTAAGTCGAAACATGCAATTTGGACTATGTTTGCAAAATGCATGGTAACCGGGTCTAAAATGTAAAGTTTTGAAAATTCAAGGGGTACTTTTATACGTGAACGTTTCATGCAAGGAAAGTCTAGGGTGTATTTGGGTAATATTCGAAAGTTAAGGGTTCTTTTTGTACGTGCATGTGTACGCATGGAAAGTCTAAGGGTTGGTTTTGTAATTAGGTCAAACTAGTTTTAAAAGTGAAATATAAACTTTAGTGTCAAAAATGTAAACTTTGAATGATGAGGGACCAAAGGCGTAAAAACCGATTTTAAAACATTTTCTAAAAACAGTTTACCTTAGGGACCAACAATGTCATTTCTGGAACTTGGAGTATAAAGTATTTTTGGGTAAAAAGTGTCATTTTCCAAAAGATGAAGGACTAAACTCGTACTTTTTGAAACTTAAGGGTAAAAAGTGTAAATTCGGGAAAAATTTTAGAAAACTTATAAACCTATCATGATTCCGTAAAAATGAATATTTTAACAACTTAAAGCTTATAATGAGTATTTTTATGCCGATATTACATTTAACGTATATATATACTTATAAGAATATATATAAAACCATAATTCGATAACAACGCACATTGAATATAAACGAACTAAAACTCTCGATAACGATATCACTTTCATAAAACAACAACGGGGAACATTTCACTTATGCGTAAGTTAGAACTTTCGATAAATATCAAACTAAGTCGATGTAGCACGTAATTCGAACTTAAAGCATTAAGCACGCACAACGCTCTATTGAATTGGATAATTCAATGCTCTATTGAATAAGTATATTCAATGCTCTATTATTTTGGTTGCGAACCAAATGTTTATCATATTCTGAGACTTTCCATCTCATTCTTAAGTTTCGGATTGAAGCCTCCGCTACATCGTGCTTGATCATATTGTGCTTGTTCATTTTCATTAAGGTGAGTTCATAGCCTCGCTTTTACTTTTATTTGCAAACCCAACGAGGGAGATACATGCTCTAAACTAGAACACAAGGTTTTTCATAAATGTTCGCTACTTGATTATTAGAATTGCCTAAGTATTTAGCCATAAGTCCCCTGTATCATGAACCATTAGTCACCGCGAGTGAACGCAGATATTGTGAATAGTACTATGGGGAGTAACGACCCCGTCTTGGTTATAGGAAATAATCGGGGTGCACCATATTAGAATTGCATTAGGTAATTGGCTATTACCTCCTTTGGGGCAAACTATTACGTACACTAGTAATTCGGTGTATGCAGTTGAGTCTTGGTTGCATGAGCTTAGCGCATAATAATTTGTGATTTTCTTTATGACATATTGTTAGTTTACAATTATCATGTTCATGTTCTTGTGTTCAACTTTACATTAAACCTACAAATTTCACTCAACATTTTTGTTGACCTTTTTAAGCATGTTATATAAGGTAATCAATGAAGATTATGTTCAAGGCATGGAGTGGGCATATCAAGACCTTTATTTGTGGTGTAAAACATAAAGTTTTCATTTCTTACAAAATCATGCTCAATATTTTGGGGAAACATTTGAAACATTTGGAATATTTTGTAACAAACAATGAGTTTTCAATGAATGATAACTACTTTTCTTAAAACGTCTCTTTTGAGTCGTTTTCTATGATTATTGATTGTGATCCCCATCCAAGTAATACCCCGATTAGTCTTCCGCTGTCATTATGATCTTGGGGGTGTTACAGCCTTAAGCATTTCTCCAAGCTCAGTAGGTATCACACTCACTCATAGCTAATTTAGGATCACACTCAAGGTGCTTTTTGATTTATCTTTTCACCAAAACTCATCATCATTCCGCTCCAATACTTACACATCATTTCTCTCATGTCAACACATCTAGTTTTATAATTCTCTCAATTTTAGCAAATTGATTTTAGTCATCCTTACCTCAAAATGGGTCAAAAACTAGTTTTTCATTTCTTATAATTTTTAAGGAATTTTCCAAATTTATCTTAAGTTACCATCTGATCTCTAGGATCATTTAGCACCACTTGACACTCACAAATTTCCTAGTGCCATCTTTAATCATTCATTGGTGCTCATAAAGTCCTATTTTCTTCCATATAAGGCAATCATTAGCTACCATCACTCATTGCCCTTGATCATTTAAGTCCCCTTTCATTTAAGACACTTACGATGACTGAAACACTCAAGATGTATAGGTACTAAACCTTTCAAAACATCATTTCCCTCTTCTCTTTGCTGCTGAGAGTCGGATCCCTAGGATTAGCCTAGACAGATCCATCATTGGAGGGAACCGTGGGAACCGGCTGACAGATTCAACTAATTCTAGCTAAAGCAATCATTTCAAGCTCTCCTTGCTAACTTGAACACTCCATCTTGCCTTAATTAACCTCCTTGATCAGTTCAACTTTGAAGTTGACTCTTGTGCATGCAAATCATTGCATTACAAAAAGATTTTGTGGTTTAAGCCTTGAATGCACTTTCCAAATCCTTCCCTTTATTAAACCATCTTGTTAGGACTTCTAAAGTCATCATCTACAACCTCATTCTCAGCATTTAGAAACCTTTACATCACTAACCTTTAATCATCTCATCATGAGAAAAGCTCTTAGTGCTAACTCATCCACCAAAGTATCACCCAAGAAACTTGCGTGTAATGTTCATGAAATTTCTTCAACCGAATCATCTCCCGTTAAATCCACAAACGCTAGGATTTAGATAAGGATTTAAAAGGTACACTTTTGAGGGGTCATTTAAGCCCTTAATCAACCACTTTTATATCCGTCACTGCTTAATTTCGTTCCTTTTCACTCTTTAGGTCTCTTGAAGGCATAATACTGGAATGACACTTATTTGGACGAAAAGGCGTGAATATATGAAGAAAATGGCCAAAGTCAAGATCAAGACACTCAAGCTTCTGGAATTGAAAGTGACGGCGTCACAGTCAAAGGGTGACGCCGTCGCGACATGCTCCAAAATTGTGACGGCTCAGTAGCGAATTTGCTATTTTCTACCTGACGGCGTCAGGCTTTAAAGAGTAGGGTGTCCGAACTCATATGGCCTAGATTCAGATTCTGACAGAGTCAGAAGATGAAGCAGACGGCGTCACAACCACAAGATGACGCCGTCACAAAGTTGACATGGTCAAGACGAAAGCCTATTGGCGGCGATCCGACGGCGTCGCAATTAAAGAGTGACGCCGTCGCAGTTGTAACTCTATATATATAATTCGAACTTTCAGACTTTTAGAGAGGTAATTTTGTGGAGTAAAACCTAAAACCAATTTTTGGTTGTCTTGGGCAGTATCTTAGGGTTCTCATACCCTATTTTACAACAAGATAAGTAATTTACTTCATTGATTCAATTATGTCTTCAATTGTATGTGTGTATGCTTGCATGTTCACCATGTCCGGCTAATTTACTTGTGTGTTTGCTTAGATCTATGAAACCTAGGTATTGAATATTGATTAGTTGTCTCTTATCTTAATTGTAATTGGCCTAGGATTGCAATAGGTCATCGTTGTGTTTTTAATGCTTGAGTAATCTTTGTGAACATTAGTTTATAATCGCCTAGAGTTGTTGTAGGCTAAAAATCCAAAGATAACCTTAGAGTTAGTTTATGAATCCTAGAGATTTTGTAGGCAATAACCTTAAGGTAGTCTCAAAGAGTTAGGGAAGAAAGCATACCCTAGGACCTTAGAAGACACAACGCGTTAAGAATAAGGACGTGACAATTCAACCATCAATAGGAGATAACTAGGGAGTAATAGCATCTAGGTAAACACATCTTTAATCATCATACGAGCACACATCAATTAGACATAGATTACCCCTTAGCTTAGTTAATTAGATAATTAGAATAGTAGAGTAATCGGTAGAAATACCACCCCCCAAATCCAATACCTCGAGATTCGTAATTTCAATTTTCTAAAAAATATAAAAAGATAAAAAATAATCTTCCTCAACCCCAACCTTAGCGTAGTAATTTATCACTAGCATTCCTATTCCCCTAGAGAACGATATCAATCCCGAGGCTTACCCTAATACTACACTACAACGATTAGGTTCACTGCCTAGGTGGTTGAAAAACTTGCTCGAAGAAAATTAAGTTTCCTTTGACCCCGAATGCGCGTTGTACGCGTATCAAGTTTTTGGCGCCGCTGCCGGGGAATAGAATAGCTAGTTAGATTTCCACCTCATTTAGGTTCCCTTGCTTGATTCCTATCAAGTAAGCTTTTTCTCATTTTTAGCTTCCTCGTAGTCTATCCCCCTTCTTCGTGACCTTTTTTAGTAACCCCATCACTTTTCATCATGGAAGGTGATAACCCACCAAACAACAACCTACCACTTGATCCAAATTTTGCCAACCAACTCCGAGCTCGTATTGTTAGTGAAATTGGAGAGCTTAAGAAATTGAATAGGATAATTGAAAGTGCACTTGAGGAAGCCCTTAGGGAATCTACTGCTACTTTAGATAGTAATTCAACCTCAAGTGATTCAGATGATGAGTTAGAAGAAGGAGATTATAAGGTATTAGAAGTTATGGAAGGATGTAAGGAGGAGGAGGAACTTAGGGAGTATTTCGATTCATACCCTAATGGGAAGGAAACCGCCTATCACTATAACGTAATTAACTTCCCGCGTCCACCTTTCGAGCCTTGCATAAAAAGTGGTGACCCTAAAAACATTAAGATACCGTGCATGATTGGATACTTATATAGGGATCACACTTACATTGACTATAAGGCAGCCATGAACATAATGTCTAGGCTCTACTACAATTGGATCATGAGCGAGAAGTTAGGACCTATGAGGGACCCCTTTCACCCTAGAAAAGTGAGTAACTATGTTGGGAGGGTCAAAGGATTGCATGTCTTCGTAGGTAACTTCACATATAGGTGTGACTTCATGGTCTTGGAGAATGTTAAGGGCATCATTGATGGGTTTTTAGGAGATGTGATACTTGGGAGACCATTTATTGAGGAATCTAATATGGTTTATGATCAAGAGGAAGGAATAACCAAGTTCACAAACGGGACCGAATGTGTTAAGTATATAATGCCTTACAAAAATAAGAAGTTCGAGGGTATTAACGATCTAGATGTAGACAACCTTCCGGCATTTGAAGTAGAATGGAAGAACAAGGTTTACTACACCGCTTGTCTTGAGTTAGGCCCTTAATATATTCGTGATGAGAGAAGAGTTAAGGAAATCGAATGGGCCTCTAAGATAAGAGAAACGTAGGGGCACGACTTCGAGTCTAGCTACAAGACTCATAAATAAAGAAAAGCGCTTCGTGAGAGGCAACCCATGCTTAATTGTTTGTTTGTTTGCGTGTCGTATATCTTTTTATTGGTTGTTTATTCTCATGTTTGAATTTGTGAAAATGCTTTATATTGTCTTTAACCTCGTCTTAATTACATATAAAGGTATTTTACAAAAGGGATAAGTGTAGGGAAGATTACACACGTTTTTAAAAGAACGTGAACATGAGAATTACGATTATTGAAAAGATATATATGTGTGTTTGTTAGAGTCAAATGCTTGTATCGAGTCATAATGGATGTTTTGCAGAAATTTTTCCAGATTCTAAAGATATAATTTTTCCAAAATTTTTCCAGAAAATCGCAGACCAGTTTCTGTCAGGATAACCTGACGGCGTCAGGATCGCAACCTGACGGCGTCAGGAGGAGCAGAAACAACTTATCTTTTTCTCTCATTTTCTGTGCTACTTATAAATTTTTGGAATTTCTCAGGTCTTAATTTTCCAGAAAACCTGTAAACATCCATTCCACAAGCATTATATCCTAGTTTAGTAGAGTCATATATAGTGTTACCGCCGATTTTACACAGAGGTTTCGTTTGTTTTCTTAAAGTGTGCAGGTTTTATTTATCAAGAAGAAGATACATAAGATTGGATGGAGCTTTTCACACATACATTCTTCTTGAAGAAGAATTTAACCACTACTTCACACGGATCCTACCGAGCTAATCAAGGAAGTATTAGTTTCTTTTGTTTTAATTACCTTCCATTATCATAACTTTGATACTTTCGGGGAACATTGGGGACAATGTTCAGTTTAAGTGTAGGGAGGGAAAATAAAACGAGAACTTTGAAACTATGCTTATCCTTGACTATTTGCCTTATCCAATTTCATTTGTGTAATAAACCATGAGTAATATCGGTTAGGGTAATTTTGGCACCAAATTTAAAATTTTTCATGACATGTAGGAGTGGGCCATTAGTTTTAATAAAGCGTCTCATGGATAGGAAGTTACATGACTAGCACAAAACCCTTTACCACTCAAATTCCACCCCCAAAATGTGAGGTTCACCCTTAGATTTGTAGGAATTAAAGCATTCACCTTTAATGCTTAGAGAGTGTACCGGTATTATAATAGATTCTAGAACTTGTTTTGTGATGCATTCCGAGATCGCTAGTGAGACTACACTTGTGTAGTTAGGAATAACTAAATGATAAGAGGCATTAGGATAACCCTTGTTTGATACCCGTTTTATAATTACTTCTTCCACATCGGTTGAGTAATTCCCCCACACCCTTGTGTTGTACTCATCTTTAGTACACGATACCCCTAGTTAACCCCTCAGAGCCTATCCTTTTCGCGGTTCTCGTGATGTTTCGGTTTTCCGGAATATCAATGAAGAGCATTGTTTACAATCCACCCCCAAATGTACACCCAAATCGCCTTAGCCTACCTTGTATGCACTTACTTTTAGTACATTATTGTTATCATACTAAACCCTTAGTTCAATTATCTAGTTGCTTGCATAAGTTGCTAAGTCGAGTCATATCATTTGTATACAGTTTTGGGACGATTGGGACTCATGGGAAAAGTTAAATTTTTGTATACAGTTTTGGGACGATTGGGACTCATGGGAAAAGTTAAATTTTATGAAGTGACGGGAAGGAACGTTAAATTCAATTTTTCTTTATTTACGTAATAATATACTCCAAGTGTTTTGATCTTTTCAATTCGGGTCAAATTAGTGTTAGAGTAATTAAAACTCAAGTGTAGGGATGTGCCTATAAATCCCTATTATTTTGATGTTATCGTAGAGGATGGTAGAGTAAAAGTGTATGAGAAAAAAAATCGAAAAAAAAGAGTGTTGAAAAAAAATGAAAAAAAAAATTGAAAAAAAACATACGGGCTACCATCCTACATCTATCTTTAAATTTATGTTTGTTTGTTTCAAAGTTATCTAGAGTTTAGAGTGTCGAGTCTTGGCTTAGCAACGCCATTCTTCTCATGCTTGTAACATAAAGATTTTTGACTTGCCACCACTAAATCGCCTATCCAACCAAACCCTTTGTTTCCCTACCGTAAGCCTAACGTTACAACCCTTTAAAAGACCTCTTGGATAGTTTTTCCTAGGTGCTTACGCCAAAGCGATGGAGGTTTGATCTAGTCTCAAGCCTATGGTAATCTATGTACTAGGACCGGTTAATGAGTGTTTATCTTCCATTTCCAATTTGATATATTTCATATACACCCGAGAGATGAGAGTATCCAAACACCACTTGTGAGGTGCTAGTATGTAATTTCCGTGCTTATTATGACTTTTGTGGGGCTTATACTTGTTGTGAACTATTCTAAACTAATGCTTCATGACCCCTAACTTATAAATTAATTGGCCAAAAGCACATTTTCTTGAGGACAAGCAAATACCAAGTGTAGGGATATTTGATAAGGATTTAAAAGGTACACTTTTGAGGGGTCATTTAAGCCCTTAATCAACCACTTTTATATATCCGTTACTGCTTAATTTCGTTCCTTTTCACTTTTTAGGTCTCTTGAAGGCATAATGTTGGAATGACACTTATTTGGACGAAAAGGCGTGAATATATGAAGAAAATGACCAAAGTCAAGATCAAGACACTCAAGCTGCTGGAATTGAAAGTGACGACGTCACAGTCAAAGGGCGACGTCGTCGCAACATGCTCCAAAATTGTGACGACTCAGTAGCGAATTTGCTATTTTGTACCTGACAGCGTCAGGCTTTAAAGAGTAGGGCGTCACAACTCAGACGGCCTAGATTCAGATTCTGACGGCGTCAGAAGATGAAGCCGACGGCGTCACAACCACAAGGTGACGCCGTCACAAAGTTGACATGGTCAAGACGAAAGCCTAATGGCGGCGATCCGACGGCGTCACAATTAAAGAGTGACGCCGTCGCAGTTGTAACTCTATATATAGAATTCGAATTTTCAGACTTTTAGAGAGGTAGTTTTGTGGAGTAAAACCTAATAACGATTTTTGGTTGTCTTGGGCAGTATCTTAGGGTTCTCATACCCTATTTTACAACAAGATAAGTAATTTACTTCATTGATTCAATTATGTCTTCAATTGTATGTGTGTATGCTTGCATGTTCACCATGTCCGGCTAATTTACTTGTGTGTTTGCTTAGATCTATGAAACCTAGGTATTGAATATTGATTGGTTGTCTCTTATCTTAATTGTAATTGGCCTAGGATTGCAATAGGTCATTGTTGTGTTTTTAATGCTTGAGTAATCTTTGTGAACATTAGTTTATAATCGCCTAGAGTTGTTGTAGGCTAAAAATCCAAAGATAACCTTAGAGTTAGTTTATGAATCCTAGAGATTTTGTAGGCAATAACCTTAAGGTAGTCTCAAAGAGTTAGGTAAGAAAGCATACCCTAGGACCTTAGAAGACACAACGCGTTAAGAATAAGGACGTGACAATTCAACCATCAATAGGAGATAACTAGGGAGTAATAGCATCTAGGTAAACACATCTTTAATCATCATATGAGCACACATCAATTAGACATAGACTACCCCTTAGCTTAGTTAATTAGATAATTAGAATAGTAGAGTAATCGGTAGAAATACCACCCCCCAAATCCAATACCCCGAGATTCGTAATTTCAATTTTCTAAAAAATATAAAAAGATAAAAAATAATCTTCCTCAACCCCAACCTTAGCGTAGTAATTTATCACTAGCATTCCTATTCCCCTAGAGAACGATATCAATCCCGAGGCTTACCCTAATAATACACTACAACGATTAGGTTCACTGCCTGGGTGGTTGAAAAACTTGCTCGAAGAAAAGGAAGTTTCCTTTGACCCCGAACGCGCGTTGTACGCGTATCAAATTTCCCCTCCACCAACTCAACCAATCAAACCAATCCCTAAAAGGATTCTCCCCACCAAACTACCATTGCCAAACACCAATATACCTCCTAAACCAAACACTCCTATTTCCACTAAACCATCACCATTAGTGCCTAGAGCCTTATCATTCACCACTCCACTTTCATCTCCACACCTCTACAACTTAGAGGACTTGCCTTCTAGGCCATCTCATCCTCCACCATTGCCAAAATTCTCCTCATTAGAGAGAATAGCGCAGCAAAATCAAGGTGTTGAATTGACACTAGCACCGGCATCCTTTTCTCCATCACCCTCAAATAATCCCTTTTGGATTATGAGGAATCATCAAAGTCAACCACCCGATCACATGGAAGTAGATACCTCTCTACCACCATCCTCGTCACATATTCCACCACCACCACCACCTTTGGTTGAACCACCTCCACAAATTCCTCCTTCTTTTGAGAATCCTCAACCTTCCTCACTTAACCCTCCTCCTTTTGTGGAACCTCAACCAAACCTTCCATCTCAAGCCATTTCATTTCTACCACCACCATTTCAGAGCCATGACAAAGATTGTTAGCATTGTCAACATGTTGAAGGCTAGATACATGAACTACATGAAGAGCAACGTTTCATGTTTTATCACCTCCTCGAACGTTTCGATGAAGTCAACAAACCTAAACAACCTTGAGCTTAAGGATTCTAGTGGTGTCCTAGTCTTAAGCTTAAATTAGATAGTTTAGGAATTATATTTCATGTTTAAGTCATTCTCTTAGTTTTAGGGATATGTAGATCATTTCTCGTGTTTTTATTGAAGGAAATTACATGTTATATGTCGTATTATCATTGGTGCCTTAATACGTAACTCATTTTTTATGTTAACTTCACATTTTACATCAACATTGCTGTCTTGAGTTTACAGGGAGACGTATCCCTCACTTTAGCCTAGACGGATCCCTCCAAGGGAGGAACCATGGGATCTGTGCAACAGAATACTTGTTTATTACTAACTTGACTCTTATTTGCAGGAAATTATGCATTATATACTTGTTTTCTAACCTTTGTTTTGTAGATTTTCAATATACACGTGAAGACTTTGACATCCTTAGCTAGGGGGAGTTTTCTTGTCAAAGTAAAACAATTGCAAAATCATTTGCAATACTTTCACGGAGCCATCTCCAAGGGAGGAATCACACCATATTGATAAGCTTTAGCGATTACTACTCCTTTACACTTTAATTCATGTTTTCATTAATCATGTTATACATTGAATTGTTTGTGTCTTTTAATAAGATCGGCTAATCACCTTTGGTGCTAGCCTAGTTATGATTCCTTGATTGTATTGTTTATGTTTTCATTCTTCAATTATTGTTTCTAGTGTATACATGCATAGTTTGTTGGTAGTCACCCTAGCTTCGGTATTTTTTAGTTGCGGTCGTATTTATTTGCTTAGGAGAATTGACCAAAAGACCCTAAGTAAGTAGGTAGAGAGGCTTGGTAAAATTGACCAAAAGACTATCAAATTCCTCTTTTGCGAATTGACCAAAAGATCACCGTTCGGAAAGATGAACTTAAGAAGTTAGGGATGTGTGTCTAAGATGTTAGCGCCCGGGCACACATTGTTGCGAATCTTTCATGTAGGGTACTTAATGACTTGGCTTAGGTTTCTTGAGATCCTCGATTCCTAAAAGGGTAGGCCTTTGACATCGGGTAGGAACCTTTGTTGATAAGTTATGACGAATTGACCAAATGCTATCATAGCGACTTAAACCCCCACTTGAATCAATAAGAAGTAATTAGAAAACATAGACATTACATGATAGGATGAATAATTAGGTTACCACACTTTCTCAACATTGTTCACAACCTCAATTTAATTTCCGTAATTTATTTATTGTCTTTAGTTTAATTAATCATTTCAAACTTAAAACCTTTTAAAACTGTGGCAATTAGACTTAATAGGATTCTCATCTACATAGATCTTGAGAACGACCTCAGCTTTACCACTTTCTATACTACGCACGATCGGGTTCACTGCTCGTTAGTGCAATAGGTAGACCTTAGGTAGACGAGACTTAGAAATATTAAATCCTGGTCGAAGAACCTGAATAAGAGTATTGCATGGCAAGTTTCGTAAACTTGCAGCAACGAGGACTTATTCTAATTCTCCGAATGGTGATGATGAACATGCGTTTATTCACTGAAACTGAGATCACCCGTATCTTAGCAGGGTGACCTACTATGGTCATAGCCATGGCGGTTATCCTGTTTACGAATTCAAGTTTTTGACGAGGATGGTATTAGTTTGATTGCTACTTTTATTGGTAAACCTGTTATGCTTGATTCTTACACAAGTTCTATGTGTAAGGATTCGTGGGGTAGAAGTAGCTTTGTTAGGTGCCTAATTGAGGTCAACTCTGAGGCTGATCTCGTGGAGGTTGTTACTATTGGTTTCCTTCACTTTCTGGGGAGAGTTTTACTAAAGAAACTATTTGTGTTGAATATGAATAGAGGCCTCCCAAGTTTAATATATGCAAGATATTTGGTCACACTCATGATCAATGTCCTAAGCATGTGGTGAGTCCTCCTATTGTTTTGATTTAGCATGTTGTTACTCCTACTATGGTGCAGAATAATGATGGCTTCCAAACCGTGGGTAGGATTAAGAAGAAGAAAGGTAAAGCCAAGTCTACTAATGAAAGTCAGTTTATTGGTCCCTCTGTTAAACATAATTTCAGATATGTTACAAAGGCTGCAACTAGTGAACCTAAGAAGGGTGCTAATACTTTGGGTAATGCATCTAAATCGCCGTCTATATTGAAGTCTACTGGAAATACCTCCAAGGAAGGTAATATTACTACATCTAATTCGTATTCAGCATTGGAGATTGATGATGAAGATGATGAAGAACATGTTGAAAGTGTTTATGATGAATCGGCTGTGACAACTCGTACTTTCAGGTCATTTTTCAAATCACAATTCATGCTTCATTATTCATCGTTTATCGTAAGCTAGGTTTTCGTGTTTCAAATTCGCGTAACCTTAATGGTTTAGCTGCGAATTCATGATCATATCGTCAAGGGCATTTCATATAGACTAAATTTAGTCTACATTTCATTAGCATCATTTTCATCATGTTAGTTCATTCATGATTTTGCATTTTACATTAAACGCGTAATTTTCATATTAAATAAACGCTATCGCGTAATTAATTATTTTGAACATTTGATCTGTAACTTCCAATAATAATCCCAACATATTTTTATACTTATAATAAGATTATAAAAATAATATTATAAGTTTACCCAGTGTTTTAAATTTATTTTGTATATAAATTGTTATATTTATATAAATACGACGGTTTTCGTAAATTCAACACGATAGTTATTATTTCACTCAAATTTCGCAAGAAATGTATTTCTATAATTTTTATGACTTCAATATAGTTTATTTTGATCCGTTAAAATTTATTTTTAGCTAATGCTACCTTAAATGCTCAAATGTGTATACAAGTTACTACTTATTTACAAATAACTTTACATTTAGTACACATCTATACTTAAAGAAATTTACTCTTTCTTCTCTCTTGCTCTAAGAACCGGACTCCATTGAAGAAGAAGAAGAAAATCATAAAAATTTTGCTTGTCAAGTTCAAAACAATCTAGATACACTCTTGATTAAGGTTGTGAAATAAAACCTTGGGTGTTTAGGATTAATCCTTGGTTCATATCACCTCATCAAGTAATTAGTAAGCATTTCATACTTATCATCATCTTTCATATTCATTTTTATGTTCATTTTTATCATGCTCAAGTAAAACATACAAGTTATGTGATGTCTATACCACTTAAATTGTTTATAAGCACTATAAGTTATATATGTTATCCTATAATTACTCCTTGAAATATATCACTTTTGGTGATTCCTAGGAACCCATGACACCCTAAGAAGGTGTATGGTAGGATTAGAATAGCTTCGGAGTTGTTTTGAATTGGTTAAAATAGGTTTGGCGCGTGAAAAAAAAAACTCATTTCGACAAGTTTTCTAAAGGGTCTGTCCTTATTTTCGTAATCTGGAATTTTCGACAGTAGATAAAAAATTTTGGCCTAGATATTTAGAAAATATACTTTAAAACAAAACCGTGGCCGCTTGAACGGATTAAAACGGAGCTATAACGAAAAAGTTATGAATTTTTCAAGTTGGCGACGAAAACTATAAATTTTCTGGAATTTCAGCAAGTATTGTTTAATTTGTACGAGTAAAAAATGAAGCTTGGGCGTCGTAAATTATGTCGACTTGTCAAAAATATGTCAGTATACTTTGATACAAAGCTAAGGACCTTTAAAACGTATAAAACGGATTTGTAACGATTAAATTATACACGTTTACAAAAGTTGCCGTAACTTTATTATATAAGAAAAACTAAATATTATTTCTAATAGGCAAGTTTTACGGCAAAACTAGAGACCAAGTTGAAGGTTGTTTTTAACATTGATTTAGAACTTTTTATAAAGTGACGTCTTCTAGTAAAAGTGAGATCGCCAAGTATATTTATCAAAATGTCCGACCGTTTGTTTAGCGGAGTTGTAATGAATTAATTATGGTCACTCAAACTTGGTCGAAAACCAACCTTAAACTATACTTTGGACTAAAGTACCATACTTAACCTATATTTTTCTTTGTGATCGAGACCTTTAGGAAGGAAACTTAAACACTAAAACTTTGAGATAATCATACGAACTTTCCAAAAACCGTTGAGTTTGTTTCCTAACGCTCGACGTGCACCATTTTACGACTAGCTTTTAGAGGCTGTTTTAGTCACTTTCATGGATATTTCAACGACATTATTTTACGACGAAAAGTTATATTAATAAATCACTAAATGATTATCGTCGGATATCATTTCTACATAAATACATGTAAGGTAATTTAAAAATGGTCAAGACATTAAAAGATTATTTTCGACAAAAAGTATTATTTCCAAAAATTCACAAGTGGTATAGATATCATACGAATTGCATGCATAATATTACATTGTAACTTATCATATATCATATCATTCATAATAGGTTCAAGTTAGAGATTCACGCTACATTTCGGTGTACTCACTTTTGTCATCGCATCATTGTACCAAGTGAGTCATAGCCCCTACTCTTTTATACGTTTTGAATTACTTTTGGGGGAGATACATGCTCAACTATTATTATGACAATCATGATTATTTGCAAACTATATGTTTATCTGAACTGAATGTTTAGTCATATTCTATATCATAAAATCATTGAACTAAATGTCTTGGTATAATCATTGAACTAAATGTCTTGGTATAATCATTGAGCTAAATGTCTTGGGATTATCATTGAGCTAAATGTCTTGGGATTATCATTGAACTAAATGTCGTGGTATAATCATTGAGCTAAATGTCTTGGGATTATCATTGAACTAATGGTCTTGGAACGATTTGAAACAACACTCATATGTGTTATATCAAGTAACTATTGATACATTAAGTTATGCACTATTTTGTGAATTCATTTGACATCATGCGCTTGAACATAAACTATATCACTTTTTGGCAATGGTTTGTGAACACACAGGTTGCAAGTTTTGTATGGGCGGAACTTGGAACTGAGTGGATTCACAATGCCTTTGCTGCATAAACGATTTTGAAAGACTTTATATTTCAACTCAAACTCTATGAACTCACTCAACCTTTGTGTTGACACTTTTTAGCATGTTTTATCTCAGGTATCTAAGGCATTCACTTCATGGCATGCATATGGACACACCATAGAGTCGCGGTGACGACGCGTCTCACTTGGGTTTTATGAACTTTAAAAACATCGTTTGGCTTGTATCAAATTTTTTTCCGCACACGTTGATTTTCATTTGGGACCTATACTTTGTAAACTCTGATTATTTTATTAAATCAAACGATGTTCTTTTCAAACGACACTTTAGGTCGTTCAATATAACTGTGATTGTGATGCTATGACAGTCAATCCCCAGGAATTCCATTCCGCTGCAAAACAGGTAATTTGGGGGTGTGACATCGGCTAACTTATTTACAAATTCAAAGATAGGGGAAAGTTCATCTTTCACGGTTGCTGCTGGTTAGCTTATTCAGTTTGATGTTCTTTTCTAGGTGCATCTTTTGTTTCTAAGAGTTGTAAGTGCTTATGGCATGTCGTAAGCACTAGTTTTTAGGTGTTTTTCAAGCTTCTTATCTTGAGGTAAATATGGTACTTCAACCATATTTCATTTGTACTTAACATTTTTTCGGTTTTAATATATTTACCGGGGTAGCCCTTTACCCAAAAAATTGTCCTGAGCCAACTGTGTAACAACATTGGGTATCAGAATTTGTGGAATAAGCTGTTTATAGTACCATACGATGGCAATAACGTATGCGATAGGTTTGACTGCTTACATCCACCTATGACCCAATTTTTTTTCTTCAACCACATGTACATACTCAAGTAACAAAGTACACTAACAACAAAAAAGAAGCTTTTTAGAACCTGTATCTTCTCCTTTGCAATTTTCGACATATACATGTTGGCTATACTTAAACTAATGCCACATTACATTAATGGTTAACAGTTCGAGTGACAAATAGGATTATTAACAAATAATGTTGATGTTCAGCCATCCTAAAATCTAGCTTCTTACCCAGATTATTCTTCTGAATCAGAAAATATGGTTGCCCAATAAGCTTTTTTAGACAAAGAGTAAACTGCCTACGATGGATACTATTTGAAGTATTTGCCAACAAAAGTGTGTTGCGTATACTCCCAATCTTACATATACAACCAATGATAATCATGATATCAGCCTTATTTGTGGTAAATTTCACTTACGGTTGTACCTTGGCCAGGTAGCCATATATGATCAATGGATGCAGCCATGACTACCTTTATGTACAACTTGAGTATTTGAACTTATGAGCCTTATTTTTTTTTGTATCTATTAAGGCAATGATGATCATGCTGCTTCAAGATCAATAGCTCTGAGTCTTATCTATCGCAAGTATCATTTTTATTTTCAATGAATTTAATTCCTATAGTCTATTTCAGTTTCACTTTTCATTTTTTCCGGCAAAATGCGGGATTTCAAAAGGCGTACACCCTTTGACCTATACAGTTATCAGTCCTTCTTGTTGGGTTCAGTGAATACCCAAACCCCTTAATTCTAGGATTTGAATAGAAACTACCCTAAGTGTTTATAACCTTAAACACTAACAAGTTACTGAGCGCATAGCCACTCAGTGAGCCATCCTCAGGATACTCAGTACGAGACGAAGAAGTAAAGTCTCTCCACTCAGTGAGGCGGAACTCAAGGGGTGAAGAATGAGTCAAGAAGAAGATGGTGGATTCATTAAGTGATGACAATAACTCACTGAATCCCAAAACTCCTCACCAACTATTATCACTGAAGACAAGACTGAAGATTAAGAATGAAGGCTAAGAAGACTGAAGAATGAGCGGGACAAGGCGGGATAAGTTTGAACAGATAAGACAAAATCCTTATCAACCCAAAGTCAAACTTTTCCTAAAACGCTAACAACCAGGATCAGTGTCATCACTAACCAGAAGAAAACATCCTTGTATCTTACTCAAAATAGCCTATGTAAACAAAGACAAAATACATCAATATTTTGTCTTCTGCAACCATGTCAGTTTGTCCTCTAGGATAGAGTCAAAAAACAATACTTATATAAATAGCCATAAGGTAGGAGTGAAAGATTAAGCTCGTGCATTAATTGTGAAAAACACACACAAGCATCTTTCACTCCTCCAAATACGACTATGTCCCTGAGATAGCTCAGTGGTACCTGAATAGTTGTGCTTAGACTTAGCCTAAGCTTAGTGAGGAGTTACACACATACTTGTCATTTCAATCCCAAGTACTGTTCCGCAAGTACCTGGGTAATGTATTCTTTTTTATTCGTTTTAATAAATAATATAAACGTTGGAAAAATCCTTTCTGTTTTATCTTGTTAAAAAATATTTTAAAGTGCTTTACTTCAGTCATGATTCACAATTAGTATTATTAACTGTTTTAGCTATTTGTGAAACGGGCACAACACTTCTATATATGTGAATCCTTTGAGGGGGCTGTTAATCTATTACCTAAAGCTTTAACATACATTCACGACTCAAAGCATGAACCAAAACTTGAAAATATTTATACTAATTATAGATTGTTACCATCGAACTGATATTAGTTTTCTGAATTTTGGTACACACTTTGAGTCGAGAATCTGTTTTTCTGGATACCTTTCTATGGATCCTAACGCATAGTCCAACGATTAAAAGGAACGGTAAGCACAGACTCTTTAAAACATCACTTTGTTATATATTATTAAGCCTATGTTCCTTTAGTAACTTCATTTTTAATAGTAAGTAGTAAACTGCCATTGGAAAGGGTTTATTCTATTTGCAGGTTAGCTTGAATGTCAAGGTTTTCTTTTAAATAGCCACTTATTGCCCGTAGCTCCATGGCATACTAGGTACGAAGTTAAACATATACTTTTGTGAGATTCAACTATTCTTTAATGACTGGATGACTATTTCAATAGGAGACTGAACATAGAAGGCGAGAAAGTGAGACAAGGATATAAAGTTCACTGTAGTTGTTACTCTGCTAGGAATTCCAGGAAAGCTTTATATCATTTTCTCACTTTTTCCTCATCTAGGTACAAGAACCACCTCCATGTTTAATTAAGCCATAACAGCCTTTATGTACAACTTCAGTATTTGAACCTATAAGCCTTATTTGTCAGAGTAACTATTTTTTATGCCAACATGTGTATTTCAATAGCAAGTTAGACACAGAAGCTGAGAAAGTGAGAAAACGATATAATGTTTCCTGCACTCCTAAGTCATTTAGAAATTCCAGGAAAGCTTTATACCGTTTTTTGCTTTTTCATAATATGTGTACATCAACTAGGTCCCATAGTTAATGAAGTCCACAAATGTGCCACACGATGAAGGGACAAACGGTATTCATTTTTTTTCAAAAAAGATCATCATTATTCGTTGATTTTGTAAACAAACAGTCTTAGAATAATACAAAAGAAATATCATTGAGATAATCTAGTGAATTTGTAACAGTAGCAAAACATGACACAATACTGTACAACTTAATTTGAAACAAATTAAACTGCAACATCCTGTCACATTTCCCGACTTAAATTATATATTGCTGATTTGCTAATAGTCTCAACTTATTTTAAAAATTAACAAATGTTGCTATGAAATACCAGAATACATGATATTACTTTCAAACTGGGAATACACTTAGTCCTTCGTCAATGTCATCTTTAACAGGTTTATCACATGTTATATGCTGACATCAAAAGAATCACAAAATACACAACCAATTTCTTGATCTTCCTTAACAAATTCTACATCGATACACTAATCGATAATATGGTTTATATCAGGAATAATAGTAAAAATGTACTAATGGATCCAAGTCACCACCAACAGGTCTACATGCTTAAAAGTTCAATTGCAAGAATTGTTAAGCTAATGTCACAACATTAGCAGACTTCTATACGACATTCATATCTAAGTTGTTGTAGGGTCAGTTGTGCATATTAATGTGACAACCCATAATTTGTTTTCAAGGTCATTATTTTCTATTAAACTCAAATTTATTATTTTGACGTTTACACGAGTACATTTTACATATAATTTTTTAATTAAATCACGTAAACACGAAACACCCTCTTGTGCACTATGACTTTAGACTAAATATTAGTCTACATATTTTTTAATACTTATTTTAAATACAAAATATTTACATAAAATATATTTTTATAATTTTTAAAACTTTAATACATTCTATTTTGTCCTACTAAAATTTATTTCTAGCTAACTTAATACATAAATATATATAAGATATCAAAGCACCTAAATATCTAGATATTTATATATGAGGGATGACCTCCC
The DNA here is from genome assembly GCA_019973895.1 of Chrysanthemum seticuspe. NCBI lineage: Eukaryota > Viridiplantae > Streptophyta > Magnoliopsida > Asterales > Asteraceae > Chrysanthemum > Chrysanthemum seticuspe. Next base: position 120,107,701 of record BPTQ01000004.1, on the reverse strand, counting down.
TTCTCCTCCCCTTCCTCACATCATACCATCATCACCAACTTATGAGATTTTCTTCCATCACCCGTACCTCCCACCATACCTCTTTATCAACTTTGACAACTTTCCAATTAATGCATTTACTAACTTATTTTATATAATTATTTAACCTGGATATTTTCATTATACAATAAAACTTATCTATCCATTATTTCACATATATATACAAAACTTAAAAACTCTCTCTACACTCTTGTGATTTTCGACCAAAAGAGAAAAAAAGAAGAAGAAAGATCGGGTTTGCTTATTTTAGTGCTTATTCGGGTTTATAAACTAGTTACAAAAGGTTTTGGCGTTATAATCAGGTTCTATTGTTCTAGATCATATCACAAATCCATCATCTTCAAGTTACTTGTGAGTATTCACGAACCCCTCTTTTTAACTATTTTAATCACTTTGGGGTGGAATGCATGAACTATACTTAAACTATAATGTTTACACTTATATGAACTTAAATAACTTTTCTTTCACTACTTATGCTCGTAAATGAATTATAATTGAACTAAATTAACTAATGTTTTATATTACTTATTGAACCCTCGTTTCACTACTTTTGCTTGTAGGTAATCACAATCCTCTTTTTACCACTTTACTTATTTGGGGTGAAATACATGAACCTTAAACTATATTGTTTGCACTATTTTATGAATTTAGTGACATATTGATATATTTTGAACTCTTTTGACTTGAATTGAATCTTTTGACATATTTTGAACTCTTTTAACTTGATTTGAACCCTTTGACATATTTGACCCTTTGACATATTTTGAACTCTTTTCACTTGTCTTAGCTGATAACTAGTTTGAACTCTATAACTTGACATGAACTCTTGAACTTAATTATGAATTTATGTCTTGTATTGAACTTATTATATACCATATGTACTATAACCTAAAGTCTCCCCCTGAGCAACACAAAGTCTCCCATGTTCGGAGCGGCGTAAAGTATCCCATGTTCGGAGCAGCCTAAAGTCTCCCTAGTTCGGAGCGGCGTAAAGTCTCCCTTGTTCGGAGCAGTGTAAAGTCTCCCATGTTTGGAGCGGCGTAAAGTCTCCCATGTTCGGAGCAGCATAAAGTCTCACTTTTTTGGAGTAACAAAAAGTCTCCCATGTTCTGAGCAGTGCAAATTCTCCCCTGTTCGGAGCAATCTTGAATTATTATATACGTGGTGCTTTTTATTATGAACTAATATGACAACGTGTGCTTGACCATAAAATGTACTATATTTTACGCAATGGTTTGTGAAAACATAGGTTACAAGTCTTGTATGGGCGGGATTTGCAACTGAATGATTTGATAGAGCCTTTGCCTTATGGACTTTTTCTCTAAGATTTTGGGCTTACTTTTATTATGAACTCTTTCTCTAAAAAGGTTTTCATATTATATAAATGTGTGTACTCACCAACTGTTTTCATAGTTGACTTGCTTTCTCGTGCATTTCAGGTGATCGTCAGTAAGTATATTTTTGAAGATATTTTACATAAAGGAGTCTTCATGTGTCATGATTGGGCAGTATATAATAAGACGTCTTTTGAAAACAGAACTTTATGTGTTCAATTGTCGTTGTTGACATAAAAACAATGTTGTAATAAAGTATTATTTTAATTAAATTTTAATATTAGTATTGTACTAAATCTCTTTTGCGATGTATATTGATTTCGTCACACCTCGCGTTTCCGCCTTTGGCAGGGTTAGACAATTAAACGCCCTTTTACATGTTTGGTTGTGCTAGATAGGACAACCGATTCTACAAGAACCATTAAGACGGTCTTAGAAAAAAAAACAATAACATCATCCAGTTTTCTGATTTCTTTTTTTTTCTAATTTTTACAACCATCAACAATTTTTAAACTTAAAGGCAGCATGATTATTTATTCCAAAATGCCAGTAACAACGGTGCAAGCCTAAGGCACAATTCATCAAGGACAGGTAGCACTAAACATACACATTTTGAAAACACCACATTTATATATATTTTGTAGGTCCTTTTACTTTGCTAATTACATATATTATTGATTAGACAATTATCCATAAGAAAGTTTTCTTAATCTTTCATAGCGAATTCTACATTGATACACTAATCAATAATATGGTTTATCTCACGAATGGCATCAAAGAACGTACTAATGGATGCAAGTAACCACCAACAGCTTAAAAATTACTAATAGCAGTAAAAGAACATAAGGTACGGTGCTTATATGTTTTGCCATATTACAGTTATGAACCACAAAATGTGGCGGCGATGACCATAGCACTAGATGTAACTCTTTTTGTAAAAAGCAAAATTATTATCCTTTTTTTCCTTCTTCACCAACAGATGCACTACAAAAGAAGATATTGTAGAAGCGAATTTTCCAAAATTTCTTTTTCCATGTCCTGTTATGAGCCCATTCGTTGTTATACAAAGTTATATTATTTTGAGAAAGGAACAATAAGAAAACTAATCAAATGAATAGGGTAACTAATTTTTCTTTTCAAAATAGAAATACATTTAGCACTATCGTCATCGCTGTCATATTTTATAAGTTTTATATTGAATGCATCATACACCATCATTGTTTATTACTTAAATATTTTACCTATACACTAATTAAAATTAAACTTACTTGCAAGACTACAGGAAAAAAAACATCTGATATCTGAAAACTCCTACTTCAACATAACCGAAGATAAGTAAAACTCCTAAACTATTGTTACACTTCTTGGCCTATCTAACGCCATATTTGAGCTTTTACACAACTTGATACTTTGAGCTTCCCCTCGAAACCTATTGTTATGGCAACATTGTGCAAACAAGTTTCATTGAAACCTGCACGCTTACAACATTGACATAGCAATAGGATTTCAAGGAAAAGTTCAAAGTACCAAGGTATGTATTGAGTGGCTGCATTGCTTGCTGGGTGAATGGTGTAACATCAAAAATAAGACTGGAATTTAGAAAGAGTGCTTTAAACCAATATAAAATTCTATTTTTGAATTCCATTATTTTTTATAAGCTTAAACCATCCATTCACCAAGTAATGCAGTCATACACTAATAATCACATGTTATTCATAATTACAAGGGGTGAAGCTTGAGCCGTTGAGCTTCATCTTGAAAAAATATTCTTTCAAGAACAAGTTTAAGGTAACAATATATGTATAAGGCACTCGCATTACTTTGCAGGTAGATGGTTTAACTTCATAAGTCAAATTGGAATTTAGAAAATGGCCTTTAGCACTACTAAAGTTCTTTTTCTGAATTTCCATTCTGATTTACGAGCTTAAACCATCCATCTACGAAGTAATGCGTGTAATAATCCATTTTTTTCTATATATTATTACAAAAATAACTTTTTGCAGGCATGTAACCTTCCAACAAAAAAATTCATAAAGATGTCTTCTCAAGCGTTCTTGCAAGAATTTTTAGATTTGTAGTTATTGTCATGTCAACAAACAATATTATGTATATACTTTTCATAAATATTTTACGTACAATTTCAAAATTTTATTGCCCATTATCATTGCCTCTATCTCTCTCGATTCTTACATATGCTCCCACACACATGCTGTTAGATTTGGGATTTGATTATAGGTTTTTTTTGTTTAAAGTTTCTGTCTCAATCAAATAACAACTTTAATTATTCATAAATATAAGTAAATCTTCAATAAACCAGATGAAATACTAAAGATCTAATTAATGTGTATTAAATGCGATTTTCAATATAAGAGAAAGGTTTAAGATGAACTAATACACCTTAAGTGATGTTGTAAGAACACTTGTTAGACAATCTATTATTTATTTATTTATTTATTTATTTTTTAAATTTTTTGTGAATTTAAGAGCACTTACAAAAAATGATCAACAAAGTCAAATATGTTTTCTCAATGTTTTTTAAGAGGCATGGGTGCAGTGCACTTTTGGCATGTCATAGGACTTTTTGGCACCCATAGGGGTCGCCAAACTGCACCCCCACCGCCATATGCACGTTATCCATCCCATAGCCAAGATCACGAGATATTTTTGGTAGTGTTTTATTGGAATGCTGTTTGAGAAGGTGTTTATAATATAGTAGTGTTATATGATACATGTTGACGTGGCGACAACAATAAAATTTATAAATGCCCACTCCACCTTGCTCTCTAAGTTTGTCATTTCTCATATGTTGTGTGTGTGTTCTTAATCTATGAGGGTGTGTTTTTAGTTCATTGAGGTGTCCGGTAAACGGATAAACGAGGTTGGTAAGTTCCTAGGCGATGGTGAAAAAGGACTCGCTATAAATGACTAAAATTGTAATTTGAAGTTCTTTTGTGTTCATAAATGTGGTGTTCAGGAAAAACTTAAATAGTTGAAGCTAATGAGCGTTTTGTTATCATTTAACCTGGTAGGTGTTACACTATAGTAACTTATAGGTCTTGGATTCGATTCTAAATATAGTAAATTCTAACAAGTCTATTTTGTTCATTTAGGCTTTGCGTGGGCCATTATTCGTGGGCTATCTATGGGCTTCGCATGTTTCATTAATCATGTTCCAAGTTGTGGATGTAAACTTCATGTTAAATGAATACTTTATAAGTTTATATATTTTACCAAAACACAATTATACTTTGTGCATTCTCGGTTTTTTACGATTCAAATAAAATTTTAGCCTGTTTTGATTTTTGCATATACAATTGGACAAGAGATTTTTGAATAGTTTGTTGTGGTAGAGTAGCAAACATGTGATTGTGGAGATGTCACTTTTATGAGTTTATGCTTGTCCTATGCAAGTGTGAGGATGGGGGAAAAGGATAGGATAGGGTTAGAAACGAGTGTATTTATTAGGGAAGCAAATAGTTAATATTTTCAAATTTTTGGGGTTGAAAATTGTGGACCCAAAACATATCTCAAAATCTTTATCCAATTGCCATATTTATTCTTCATCCTTTTACTTCTGTTTTATTGACATCATATCCTATATCTTGTCGAAAAAGAAATCGTTATATATGTTGCTTAAGTTTATCACATACAAAATGAAACATGGTTTTACATGAAATTTAATGTGTTGCATCATTTATATATTATGGAATGGCATTCAACATTATATGTAAGAGTTTTAATTCTACATCGTTAAGAAAAGTACCACTTTAGAGCTTCTAAAAGGATTAGTAAGAGAGTTTAATATTATGTTTGCAAATGTATATACTTTTCGATTAAGAGAACAAACATATTTTTTTATGTTTTGCTTTTACGACTACTCTGAAAAGAACTTTGCTACGAGGCTACGTAAATTAAGAAAAAGGATTGAATATCCGTCAACCCATAATATAAATTGAGTTTAGACCATCCAATCTCGTTTTTTAATTATTGTCTAATAATCTCTATCTATACTACATTGTAAAGCATTTAAGACTTCTTAAAAAAAAGTTTTAAAATTTTAAAACAAAATATATTACTACAAAAAGAAAATTAACAAATTACTATAAAATTTAAAAATTTAAATCTCATTTAAACTATATAATAACCCGCTTCAATAATAATATTTTTAATAGAACTATTTATAAGAGAATCCCACTAAACTTATAAGTTATAACCATGGTTTTAAAAGGCGTGCAAAGACCTTGTAAAAACTCCGCAAAAGCGTTAGGTTTTATCATGTCGTCACGCCACGCGTTATACCGCTTTATGCCACATCTTTTTATAAATTCGATATATATGAAATATGATATATATATATATATATATATATATATATATATATATATATATATATATATATATATATATTCATATTTTGTGTCGCCTTATAAACACAAAAGCTTCGCCATAGCCGCTAAAGCGTGAGACTTGGTCATGGCTCCAAGCCACACCTCGCACTATTTATAACCTTGGTTATAACCACTAATATAATGCTAAAATTTAAAAAAGAAAAGTGTTAACTATTTACACTATTAATAATTTAGATGTTCTACTTTTAAAAAATATATATTTACTACGTTATAAAGTATTTGAGACATGCTAAAAAGGATCTAAAATAAAAAAAAAATGTTTGCTCGCCACAAAAATAATCACTAGATACCCAACGCGCATTGCACGGGTATCCTTTTAGTTACTTATAAAGTGTATATTATTATTTTTGAAACTTAAAAATAAGTAAAGTATTTCGCTTAAATTACCTTAATATCATGTTTAATAAATGGTATATGAATATCACATTTAATAAATGATAACTTTTAAAACACACACACGCTTTATCTGTTTTTTAATAGGAATTTTAAAATACACACGGTTTATCAATTTAGAACACACACAATACTTTTTATATGAATTTCAAAAAACACACAAATAACTCAACATTTTTTTTATTTAATAGTTTTTAGAAAACTATTCTAATCTTTACTATCTGAACATCATAATCTTCTTTTTACTCTAGTAGTACATAGTTAAGTTGATGGAAATGAATAATAAAAAAAATGACAACAAATTAAACCTATAAGTATTGCATCAAAAGTGACACTAGAACCACAAGTTCCTAAGTATAATTATTTATAGTTGTACATAGTCGCTTTGTGTTAGAAATTGGGGTTAGGGTATCTTGGATATCTTCTTGAATCGTGTAAGTTCATTTTTCGCATAAATTATTTTGACCCTATTGATGCTTGGTTACCAAGAAATCCTTATCGGGATAATTCAAGAAAAACTTTGTTTATAGGCACAAGAAAACAAAGCAAGATAAAAAGAACTGTGTGTTTTTTGTATGTTTTGAAAAGACCAGTTTTTTGTCTATTTATGTAACAGGCATTTTGACAGTTATAGCAGTTATATTAAATTAAAACACCACGAGTCATAACCATTAACCAACATACATATTGGTTGTGTTTTGACCCTTAACCCCGCAAGAGGCGCTGCCCCTTAACCTTGCAAAGGGCGTGGTCCGCTTGACCTCCACATTTTTGTCGTAGTCGGAAACATATTAGCTTAACGAGTATGCATTTTATATTTTTGTAACTCGTATCTGAGCAAAATAAATAATCTCATTGGTCTTTAGTAAATAACAATTAAGATTACACTAAAATCACTGACAATTTGCACGAGTATTCCTGAGGTCGTTAAAAATTTGTGTTTTATGCATATGTATGCATCAGCATTCAGAAATGAGTCAGTTTTCACTTTTCAGAAAGTCCACGTTTATATTCAGAAATGCCAATTTGAATTAATTAATATTAGTTGTAATTTCTCTTTACATAAATAGTCACATTATGTTGGAAGATAAGTTGAGGGCTTATTATGTCATTTGTGTATTCTTGTTTGGTTGTGTTTGTGTGTGCAGGATTGTAGATAGCAAGGAAGAGAAAGTTCAAGGGGCTTAAAGTGCTATTTCAGGAAGTTGAAGGGTTGATGTGCCACAAGTTGCTTTATGAAGTCAAGGCTCAAGTCAAGGCTATATAAGCCTATTCTTCTTCTCTTTGATAGTCAGTTTTTTAGTTTTCTCTGTGTGCGTTTCTCACACAGTTGGTTTCATAGTTGTTAGTCAATTTCTGTATTCAGATTCTTTAAACTCTTTTGTATTGTAATAAACGCTATATGAAGTATCAACCATAAGGGGTGGTTGGTTGGGTTGATACTCATAAATTTCAGTTTTGTATGAATTGTTTTTGTGATTGATCATCACTTTGTATAAATTTAACATGGTATCAGAGCCAGGTTGGCTTTGATACGAAGTGTTTTGATCAAAATTGATTTTCCTAAAAATTAGTGTTTCGTTAAATTTGGGGGTTTTTTGATTCTTGGTTAGATCTTACTAGATCTAAGTGTTAATTGACTAATTGGCTATTGAATTAATTGTTTTGGGTATCAATTGAAGGTCAATTGATAGTTACCAATTTTTAGGGTTTTTCTAAAATTGGGGTTTTTTGTTCTTGTGTTCTTGTGTTCTTGTGATCTTGTTGGTGATTAACGTGTGTTAATCGGTTGTGTATAATCAAGATTTGTTAATCTTGATTATATTGACGTGTCTTCACAAATTAGGGTTTTCTGTATCAAACCCTAATTCAGGATTAGAGTTGTCTTTTTCATTTGATTCAATTGATTTTTTGATTCTTGATATTTGGTGTTTGGTACACTAGTTATAGTAACTAACTTTTGTATTTCTTGTTTGTTTCAGGTACTTTGATTCTGGTTTCCGCGGCTTGATTGGTTGATTGATCTTCTTGATCAATTGTTGCTGGTTTTTTGCGTGCACTGTAACACCACTCACGCCCTCTTATAGGTTTTTTTATATAGGATTTTTTAGAATTGCATGAGACGAAGTGTAGGTTAAGGGATTGATTGTGTTGGTGTTGTTGGATAATTGGTGGTTTGCTTGTGATTGAAGGTGGTATAAGGTGTATTTGTTCTTTGTTGTTTTTTGTTATCCTTTGAGTCATCAGTATGGCTATTGATAGTAAGAATAAGGATAAAGCATCTGGTTCTAATGATGCTGATCATCTTGATCAATTTGACCCATTGTTTTTGCACAGTAATGACACTAATGGTATACCTTTAATTGGTTTTAAACTAGAAGGACCTGAGAATTATAAAGTATGGTCTGCTGCTATTTCTATGGCAATCCATACTAAAAACAAACTTGGTTTTATAAATGGAAAAATAACAAGACCTGAAGAGGGTGGTTTTCTATAAGAACAATGGGATAGGTGCAATTATGTGGTTCTTTCTTGGATTCTTGGATGTGTTTCTCAAGATGTGTTTATGGGACAGATTTTTTCTAAAAAAGCTAAGGATGTATGGGATGAGTTAAAAGAAACATATGATAAACATGATGCTTCTATAATCTTTAATATGCATTATAAAATACATTCTTTCACACAATCTGGAATAACTCTCTCTGAATATTATCATAAGTTTAATGCTCTGTGGAGGCAATATGACTCCCTAGTCTGCCTTCCAGAGTGTACTTGTGAAGGCTCTGCTGAATTAAAATACCATAATAATCTCATTAAACTGATGCAATTCCTCATGGGGTTAGATGAGGTTTATGCTCCTATCAGGAGTATTATCCTCACCACAGACCCTATTCCTGATGTGAAAGGGGCCTTTGCCACTTTATCCAGGGATGAGTCTCACAGAAGTACTTCAAATCATAGTACTTCTAAATCATAGTACTTCTAATTGGTCTGCCAGTAAGAACACTAATTTCAATAATAACAATCAGTTCAGGAGGCTTACTAGGCCTAATTTGGTTTGTACTCACTATAAAATGAATGGTCATACTGCTAATAGATGTTTTGAATTGGTTGGGTATCCTTCTGGGTTTCAAAAGAAAAATAATGATAATCAAAACAATGCTAGTAACAATGCTGTTTCAGGGCAAAAAGATAGGCATGTTGGTTCATCTAATTCCTTTACAGATGAACAGCATGAGAAGCTTATGGCTTTGATTAGTGATAAATCTGGATGCAGCAGTATGCCTGCAAACATTGCAGGCATAAACTGTGTTATCAGTTTTAGTCACTCAAGATTTTTTAATCATAATACAAATATAAGCATATATAATCTGTACATCAGTTGGATTATTGATTCTGGTGCAAGTCAACATATGACTTATATTGTGTTAAACATGTTTAATGTAATTGATGTGTCCAACCTTAATATGATAGTTGGTCATCCTAATGGTACTAAAGCTCAAGTTACTCATATTGGAAGTTTAAAATTGATTGATAAATTGATTATAACTGATGTCTTGGTTGTACCTGGATATCAAGTCAGTTTGTTATCAGTTCATAAGCTGAATAAAGATAATAAGTGTAGAGTAATCTTTGATGAAGATGTTTTTATTCTTCAGGATTCTGTTCTAAGGACCCAGATGGGGACTGGTAATCAAAATAATGGACTGTATTTTCTTAATACAGGTAAAAAGCTTATAAATCATAATATTCAAGCTTGTTGTTTATCTAAATGTATATGGCATAACAGACTTGGTCATCCCTCAGACCAAGTTCTGAACATTCTAAAACACAAACTTAATATTGATAATGAATCCAAAAATGATCCTTGTGATGTGTGTCACAAGGCTAAGCAAACTAGGGAACCCTTTCCTCTAAGTGAACATAAGACTACTGCTGTTGGGCAGATTGTTCATCTGGATGTCTGGGGTCCATACAAAGTTCAAAGTAAAGAAGGGTATAAGTATTTTTTGACTGTTGTTGATGATTTTTCAAGAGCTGTTTGGGTGTTCTTGTTAAGGGGGAAAACTGAAGTGTTTTCACATATTGTTACCTTTTATAATTTGGTTAAAAATCAGTTTGATAAAACTGTAAAAGTTTTTAGATGTGACAATGGAACAAAGTTTGTTAATCATAATATGGAAAAAATTTGTAAAGAAAAAGGGATTCATCAACAAACTTCTTGTTCCTATACCCCTCAACAAAATGGTTTAGCTGAAAGAAAGCACATACACTTATTAAATGTTGCTAGAGCCCTCATGTTTCAGGGGGGATTCCTTTGAACATGTGGATTGAATGTGTTCTAACTGCAGTTTACTTAATTAACAGGACACCTAGCTCAGTGTTGTCTGGAAAAACACCATATAAGTTAATCTATAACTACGAACCAAATCTCTCTCTCTTAAAAGTGTTTGGATGTCTATGTTTTTCAACTGTGTTAAATAATTCTGATAAGTTGTCTTCTAGGTCAGAGAAATGTGTTTTTGTGGGATATTCTTTTGATAAGAAAGGATACAAGTTGTTCAGTTTAGAAACAAAAAAGGTTTTTTACTCAAGAGATGTGAAGTTTTATGAAACTGTTTTTCCTTTTAAACACACATCTGAAAACAAAGGTTATGAGTTTCAGTTTCAAAATACAAACAATCAAAATTTCTTTAACTCTGGCCTAGGGAACTCAGATGATCCCTATGATGATAAAAGAGAGAAGTACAGTAAAGGAACTGAAAAAAGTGAGGGCATACACCAGTCTTCTTTAAGAGGTACTTCTGATGACATCAATAAGGATGAGGGGGAGAATCCTGATGTCACAGATGATGCAGCTAAAGAAGACTTGGAGAATGCTACACTTGAAGATAATGAAAATATATCTGAGGGTGATGATGATTATTATCAAGAGTTTAATGATATGTTTCATGATACTGTCATAACACCAAACATTACTCCAGACAGACAAGCTAATATTAAAACCTACACTAGAAAGTCTAATAGAAAACCAAGTATTCATGTTAAGTTGAGTGATTATGTTTTAGATGGAAAAGTAAAATATGGTATTGATAAGTCTGTTAACTATAGCAAATTGAGTAAAGAAAATTATGTGTTTTCTACTAGTCTCAATAAAGTTATTGAACCTAAAACATATACTGAAGCAATAAAGGATAACAGATGGATTGATGCTATGAATCTTGAAATAGAAGCTCTTAACAGAAATAATACTTTGGTGATTGTTGAACTCCCTGCTGGGAGAAGAGCAATTGGGTGTAAGTGGGTTTGAAAAATTAAGTACAAGTTTGATGGGAGTGTTGAAAGATATAAATCCAGGCTAGTTGCCAAAGGCTATAGTGAAAAGGAAGGAATTGATTATGAGGAAACATTTTCTCCAGTTGTTAAAACTGTTACTGTTAGAATCATAATCAGTATTGCTGTGCAAAATGGTTGGCCTTTGTTTCAGTTAGATATTAATAATGCTTTTTTGTATGGTGAACTTGAAGAAGATGTTTACATGCAATTACCTGAAGGATATTTTGACAAGAATGATAATAGGGTATGCAAGCTAAACAAGTCATTATATGGTTTAAAACAAGCACCAAGAAAGTGGAATGAGAAACTTGTTTCTGTGCTAAAGGAAAATGGTTTTTGTCAAAGTAAAAGTGATTTTTCTTTGTTCACTAAAACTGATAAAGATGTGTTTCTTGTTTTACTTGTATATGTGGATGATATTGTCATTACTGGTAATAATGTTGATGAGATTAATAAAGTTAAAGATTTTCTAAGAACAAAGTTTCTTATTAAAGATTTGGGAAAGTTAAAGTATTTTCTGGGTATAGAAGTTTTAGAAGATAATACTGGATTGTGTCTTACTCAAAGGAAATACTGTTTAGAAGTTCTTGCTGAGTTTGGGATGCTTTCTTGTAAACCAAGTAAGACACCAATAGAATCAGTGAATGTCTCTGATAAGAATAAACAGAAAAATAAAGTTAAGGATGAGCCTTTACTTGGTGTGAACAATTATCAAAAGCTTGTTGGAAAACTTATTTACTTGACATTGACTAGGCCTGATATGTCTTATGATGTACATTGCTCAAGTCATGTGATGCATAGTCCAATGCAATCTCATTTGAAACTTGCTTTTAGAATTTTAAGATATCTTAAAGAGTCATGATCGGTGCAAAACCGTCAAGTTTTCTTACGCGAGCTAGTCACTTGTGAATGACCAACTGTAAGAAACTCAAAACAGTTCACACACCAATGCAATGAAGTCCAGGAGAGTATAATGTTTCCCCAGGTCGTTAAGTCCCAACGAGCTGTGCGAGAATAGTCAAACGTGCAGTGATCGAGAGATTTGAACGGGAAAGGATAGTGGTTGATCTATACCTAAAGAGAAAGCCCATAAACTACAGGGGCTTAAATGTAAATTAAAGGAGATTAAAAAGATAAAATCTATTAAATAAACGCTATCACTATATTTAAAATGATGAACGTTTAAAACTTAAAACTAAAAACGTACGTTTAAATAAAAATTACGTAAACGCACAAAATAAAAAGTGAAACTTACACAATATTAAGCCTAAAAATATGAAAAATACATTTTTACAATCCTAATGATAAAAGAAAATTTATAGAAAAAGAAAATTAATTTTATAACTAATATTCTAATTATTATTAATTAAAAACTATTTTTAACTATTTAATAATTACCTAAAATACAAGAAAATAGGAAATAAAGCTAGAAAAATAAAATTAAGACTTAGAAAAGTCTAAAATATCAAACTAGAATTTTCAAAACTATTTTTGTATTTTTATGATTATTTTTCTATTTTCTAGGAATTAAATACTATTAAAAGCTAATTAAATTATTTAAAAATACAAATTTAACTAAGAAAAATATGGAAAAATACTTTTTTAGCTTTTTATATTTATCTAAACTTAATAAAATTGAAAAATTATTTTTTTGAACCTTTTTCTAATTTTTTGTATTAAATACTATTTAAAAGTACTTAAAAACTAGTTTAAATTAAGAAAATTAGCAAAACACCTTAGAAAAATCTGAAAATTTCAGGAAAAGTCTAAAACATTATTAGGAAGCTAGGAAAATTAGAAAAACAGGAGCTTGCTTGTAGGAATAAGGAACTGATGGCACAAGTGCTTAAAAATAAGCACTTGAGATAAGCTAATGAGCTCCAATAAGCACCAACTGATAACAGAAGCAATAATATGCAATAAGAACCAGAATGCAATGAGTCTGAACTAGCTTTGACCTCTGATATGCAAGATTGATCAAATTTGAAAGATTAGCTTATAAACCAAAAACAGTGAGATGGATCCTAGTTTGAGCAAGAAAATAAGCCACACAATAAGCTACAACTGCAAAATACAAATTGGAACTAATAGAAGACCTGGCTAAGAACCTCTAAACCAAAAACTAGACTTGGGTGAGCTAAGATGAGCTTGGTGCAATGGCTGCAAGAATTGAAGAAAACTGACTTTGAGCAATTTTGACTTCTTGAGACAGATTTGACATTTGACTTTCTTGAGTTTTGATTCAAAATGATTAACTGATTTTGGTTTTATAAAGTGAAATGAAACTAAATTAAGCTATTCAACTGACTTCCAAACATGAAACAAGCTTTTGGTGTTTGAAAATTCCAACAGTGGTGAAACTAAAACAAGTTCTTATGTAATTTTGACTATGAGTTATTTTAGCAAATACATATGAACTGAAATTACTTCAACATGACTATATAAGACTGAGTAGACAAGATGTAAACACAAATAAGGACTCAAACTCTTAACAAGCAGTTAACCCAAACACCATTTTAACAACTTTTACTCTCACCAAACAGGTAGTGAACTTAATGAGCTAACTGTGACATGAATAAGCTAAACCAAGTACACCTAAATCTCAATAAGCTAAAAAGAAAACTAATTAAGGGGAAGACAGTTGGCACATGTTCTAAACTAGGGGATCCTAAAACAACTAGAACAATGAGAGATTAAGCTTTAAAATGATAACTAATCACTATTTAGGCTAATAAGGTTCTAATATACTCTACATTTGCTAATGAGCATTAAACAAAAAAAAAAAAAAAAAAAACTAAATAAGCCAAGAAAATAGCCTGATAAGCAAAAAAAGAGTGTGAACTGTCTTTGTGCAGTGTACTGTTAGCAGACTTAAGACAGATGATGGGCTTCTTTGGAGCTTATCTTGAAAGGGCTAATGAGGGAGTTGGTAGTTGAACTTCTGAGGACATGGAGTTCACCAAGCTGGGTCACTTTTGCCCCCCCAAGTATATCTTGAATAAGCACTTTGCAGCTTAATAATAAGCTGCAAAGAATGGTGCAGGGGCTGCAGGGTCAAAACAGCTTAGCAAGCCTTTGTTAGGAGCTTATTTATAAGCTGGACAGTGAGCTTCCAAACCATTAAAAGCTACACAAGCAAAGTTAAGCTAGCAGAGGTGATGAAAGTAATGACTAGTGGCCAGGAAAAAGCTTTTTTACAGCTTAAAAATAAGCTGATAACAGCTTGTCTTGGATAGTATTGGACTGAGACAGAATAGAAATAAAAATTGCAAAAAGCAGTTTTAACTCAAATATTAACTAAGCTAATGGAAACTGAGTTTAAACTAGGTACATGCTTAGTTTGGTGTAACAAGGCTTAATAAAAACCACATCTTCCAATTTTTGAACATCAATTAAGCTTAAGAATAAGCTCAAGAACAGCAGCATAGGGTACTTTCCTGTTATTGTCACAAATCTTAACCAACAAATCTACTTATGCAAAGAAAACTACTATTATTCAGAATGAGTTTAACTTTGATTGTCAAACTGGGTCAAAAAGGTTTCAATGACCCAGCTTCCTCATTGACCAAACACCCCTTATGTGACCAAAAACAGATTTTTAAAGAAAACTTTTCATTAAACATTGAAATTTTGAACTGAAAGGGCTTTCTAAATACTGAATTACTTATACTAAAAAGCTTTTAAACACAAATTACACTAAAATTAAGTTGAGCTTTATCAGTTGACTTTCGTTGACTTTACATGAAAATTTCTCAAACTTGGAATGAATACTTGAAATTAGTTCCAATACACTGAATTAACTAAGTTTCATACATTAATACTTGAAATTACAACTTAAAATTTATCTAAAACATAAAAACTTTAAAAACGACATACAAGGAGAAACTTAAAAACTAACTACTGTTGTTCCCTCTTTCTTCTTCTTCTTTTATAGATCAAAACTCTTCCACGTGTCCTCTAGAGTGAATCCCACCACCCTGTTTGGCCAATGGGAGAGTTAAGTGGACTTTTGCCATTTTCTTGGTTTTGGCGGGAAATATGGGATTTAACTTGTAGGGCTTCTGACTGCAACTAGGGGGGGGGGTGAGAGGTGTAATGATGAGGTGGGTTGAGTGTGGAAGAGATAAGGGGAAAAAGGTGAGGGGTGATGGAAAAGGCAGGTGTTGCAGACAAGGCAAGTGGGGAAGAAACCTCAAGGGAGGGAAAGCTGTGTTTGACTGGCTTGGTTTGACCAGGGGGTCAAAAAGAGAGAAAGGGTTCAAATGGTATTAAGGCAGGGTCAATTTGGATTTTTGACAAGGCTTATGTAAATAAGGACTAGTTTTGTAATTCTTCAAACTTGAGGGGCCATTCCTGTAATTTTCTCAAAGTTAATACAAGGACCAATATTGACAAGCTTCAAAAGTACAAGGACCAGTTTTGACAATTTCAAATTTTCCAGGGACCAAACTTGACAATTTTGAAAGTTCAGGGACCTTTTCTGCCATTTTAGAGAAATGTTATTCAAGGACCATTTTTGACAAATTAAAATATTTCAGGGACCTTGAATAACATTTCTCTTTATTTAGATTTACCAGGGACTGTTTTTGACAATTTTTGAAACTTGGGGGACTAAAACTGCCAATTATGCAAATTTGATACGTTTTTCACCAGATTTTGATATTTTTGCATTTAAAACACATAAAACACTTATTTGTGATATTTTTATCATTTTGATACATTTCTGAGTGTTTTCAGATGTTTTTGCAGTTTAAACAGTACAAAAATGATGAGTATTTAGACACTCATCAAGTCACCAGGTAAAGGGATCTCATTTGGGAAAAGTGATTGTTGTGATATGAAAGTTTTTGTTGATTCTGACTGGGAAAAATGTAAAATCACTAGAAAATCTGTGACTGGGTTTGCTGTATATCTGGGAAGTAATCTTGTTTCTTGGAAAAGCAAGAAGCAGTCCGTGTTAGCAAGGTCTTCTGTTGAGGCAGAATTCAGGGCTATGTGTAATGTTACTTGTGAGATCATGTGGATCTTAAAGGTTTGCAAAGATCTTAAGTTGTAGGTTGATATACCTGTGGAAATGTATTGTGATAATAGTAGTGCAATGAAAATTGCAGCAAATCCTGTTCTTCATGAAAGATCTAAGCATTTTGAGATTGATTTGTTCTTTATAAGGGAAAAGATAGCTGAAGGCATTATTAAAACCATCAAACTCAAATCTGAAAATAATATTGCTGATATTTTTACAAAGGGGCTGAGTGTGATTGAGCACATAAAATTCTGTGATATGTTGAAGCTCAAGGACTTTTATAAGCCCTAGCTTAAGGGGGAATGTTGGAAGATAAGCTGAGGGCTTATTATGTCATTTGTGTATTCTTGTTTGGTTGTGTTTGTGTGTGCAGGATTGTAGATAGCAAGGAATAGAAAGTTCAAGGGGCTTAAAGTGCTATTTCTGGAAGTTGAAGGGTTGATGTGCCACAAATTGCTTTATGAAGTCAAGGCTCAAGTCAATGCTATATAAGGCTATTCTTCTTCTCTTTGATAGTCAGTTTTTTAGTTTTCTCTGTGTGTGCGTTTCTCACACAGTTGGTTTCATAGTTGTTAGTCAATTTCTGTATTCAGATTTTTTAAACTCTTTTGTATTGTAATAAACGCTATATGAAGTATCAACCATAAAGGGTGGTTGGTTGGGTTGATAATCATAAATTTCAGTTTTGTATGAACTGATTTTGTGATTGATCATCGCTTCGTATAAATTTGACACATTATATTATAAGCAACCATTAGATGCTTTACAAACTTTCTTGATCGAGACAAGTAGAAAATGACTTCAGACATGTGAATTCTTTAACACTAATAAAACTGGTCATTATCATTCATATGCATGATTGTTCCAAGCTATATTGTGTGGGTGAATTGACACTCGTATTTCAAAAGTAAAAAGAAAATATTATTACAGGATTACTAGCACATGCAAACAACAAAAATTATTCGGCAAAAAGAAACACATAACAATGTCCATTTTAATATAGTAGTATTTTGATTGATGTTCAGTCAATTATTAGGGGAAAGTTTGTAAAGAGAATATGTCACTCGATACTAATCAGTGTTATAATTTGATATCTCAAATTTTATATCAATCATAATAATGACGTATAGTCCGCATTTGGGTCATGAACCCGACCAATGCACGCTACTAACGAGCCCAGTACGAATGGGCCAACCCGGTAACGGTTTGGGCTCACGAATGCCCAAACCCGAAGTTATTTATGGCTTTGGATATCGGATATCTCTTATTTTTGGAGATATGTATTCAATGACCGACTTAGGCGGGATACTCCGAAGTTTGGGGAACACGAAATCAATAAGGATTTCATGTGTATATAAAGGGCATCTCAAGCCTCATTAAAGGTACGATCTCAAACCCTAACTCTCCACTAAACCCTAAAACCGATTACTTACTCTCACACCGGAGGATAATCGTGGGAGACAATCCCACGATAAGCCTAACGTTGTTTTCTGTTTACTTAGTGCGCAGGTCTCAAGCATAAAGATCTAATTGATACGAGAACCGGAGTCCAAACAAGGAACGCCCAACTTTTGTATCAACAAGTGGCGCCATCCGTGGGGCCAATCACTAAGAACTAGAATGACAAAGCACGGAAACCTAAGCCAGCGATCGCATAGCGACTTACTAGGGAAAAAACAGCAAAGTGGATCAGCCTCTAAGCAGGCCTCTGGAATAACCAGTACAACCAGAAACCAAGGGTCAGGCCCAGATCTGGTTTTCGCAACAGTGGAACCACGCACGGGGACAACCCATGCCGCTACGACAACCACCAGCGATGAGGTTCCACAGCGCACCCTTCTTACCACTCCCCTGCAATCGGTGCCAGAAACGAACCTCACAACCCCGCCAGGCGCACATGAGCATAACAGGGTTTCAGAGGTGGAAACAAAAACCCTCGTGCTAGAAGGAGTCGCGCCTGAACTAGCGCCAAGTGACTTCGTGTCTCAAAACTACGAAACGTTGGCTGCCCTCATGCAAGAGGAGGCGAAAAAGAGGTCGAATCAGAACCTGCAGCACTGACTAAACTTCGACACGGAGTACGAGACATCCCCATAGCGTCATCAGAAGGAGAGGCGCGGGAAGGATAGTCATCGCCCCCCAGTGTTTACCAGGATCGGGAAGAGAGTTGAGAACGATGAAGCAGCTGACCTGCAGTATCTGGAAGAACACGAAGAGGACGGACGGCGTACCAATGTCCACGCTAGGCTTGGTAGCCGCTGGGTCCATGACAGACTTGGATGACGGCATTTCCTAAGTGAAAGCTCTTCAAGATCCGATTCTGAGGACAGTCGGCGCAAGCGCCGAAAGAGGGGAGGCTCGTCCTCTGGTGATTCCTCGGACAACGAGGACAGCGAAACAGGACACTGGAAGTCCAGGGAAAGATATTGCGACCGGGGGGAGGAAGATATGTCTCTTCCCTGGCGCCGCCACAAGGTGGATGCATTCACTCGGGGCATCAGCGATTTCTCAGAAGATAAGAGAAGGCGCATGCCCGCCAATGTAAAAACCTACGATGGAACAGGTGATCCGGATGACCACCTAAAAATTTTCGAATCAGCTGCTACCATCGAAAATTGGCCACAACCTGTGTGGTGCCACATGTTCAATTCCACATTAGTGGGAAATGCGCAAAATTGGTTCAGTAAGCTTCCACGCAGAAGCATTGATGGCTTTGAAGAGTTGTGGAAGGCGTTACGCCTGAACTTCACTCAAAGGAAGAAGTGCGCCAAAAACCCTGTCAAACTTTCCAGGGTAAAACAGCGCCAAAGGAAATCTACAAGCGCTTATGTGGAGCGCTACAAAGATGAGTGCATACATGTCAAGGCATGCCCCGAAATACTAAAGATCTCAGGATTCATGAACGGGATCAATAACCCAGAACTCATCAAAAAGCTGAACGACAATGTCCCCCAAACCTTTGATGAACTAATGAAACGCACAAGGTCCTTTATCCAAGGAGAAGCTGCAGCGGCAGACAGCAAGAAAGGCTACTCAAACTATAGGTCACAAGAACAGCCTAGGAGACAATCCATTGACCAGAGTAGCAACCGCAACAGGAACTACCGCGGATAGGGGAGTGGACGAGATAATGACAAATATACCCCGCTAACCAAGACTCCAAAGGAGATAATCGCGGCGGAAGGCGCGAACTTTTTGAGGCCCCCACCAATGCATACCCCAGAAGAGCGGCGCGTGGGGAATGGATACTGCGACTATCATGGACAGAAGGGCCACACCACCAATGAGTGTGTCCAATTGGGCCAACTAATTGATAAGCTAGTAAAAGAAGGCAGATTAGACCATCTTGTTAAGAACATCAAGGAAGGGAAAGATAAGCAAAATAATGGGAACAAGAAAGAAGCACCTAAAGATAAGGTTGATACCATCTACATGATACAATCATGGCAGCGAATGACTAGGCAGAAGATCAGCCAAAAGTTTTCCCGTGGAAGCGAAATCTCTTTCCCCACATTGGCTGCGGATAATGCAGTGGTAGAACCGCTCACCATTGAAATCAACGCAGGGGGTCACGATATCCACCGCATGTATGTTGATGGAGGAGCATCCGCAGACATAATGTATGAACATTGTTTCAAGCGAATGCGACCGGAGATACGAAGTCATTTAAGCCCGGTCATGACGTCGTTGACTGGTTTTACAGGAGAAAAGATATTGCCTATGGGGCAAATACGCCTACTAGTCAATGTTGGTAATAAGGAACACTCCACAATAGCCTGGATGAATTTCATGGTGATCAAATCCCCTTCGCCATTCAATGGCATTATTGGAAGACCAGGGATATCAGCCTTGCGCGCAGTACTGTCTACAGCACATGGGATGCTCAAGTTCCCAGTGGAGGGAGGCATCGTTACTCTCTACAATACCACCGTACCACCTAGAGAATGTAACACGATTACATGTGAGAAGGCACATATTTCAGAACAGCGCGCAACTAAAGTATCAAACCTGAGGGTCGCAATTCATCCTGATTACCCATAGCAAGAAATATCGATCGGGGGATCGCTGTCTGATAACGGCAGGACAGCCGTGTGCGCACTCTTGCAAAAGAATCTGGATATCTTTGCATGGGAACCAAAGCACATGACTGGTGTACCACGCTCGATTACAGAGCACAAGTTGAGAATCTGACAAGGATACTCCCCAGTACGACAAAAGAAGCGCGACCAGGTTCCAGAGCGCGCACAAGAAATTCTGGCAGAAGTACATAAACTTGCGAATGCAGGTATCATGCGAGAGGTCTATTACCATGACTGGCTTTCCAACCCAGTGATGGTCAAGAAGAGCGACGGTAGCTGGCGGATGTGCGTGGACTTCACGGATCTCAACAAAGCATGTCCACAAGACTGCTACCCACTACCAGAGATAGACTGGAAGATAGAATCTTTGTGTGGATACCCACTTAAATGCTTCTTGGACGCATACAAAGGATACCACCAAATCCAGATGGCTAAAGAAGATGAAGAAAAAACGGCCTTCCATACAAGCCAAGGTGTCTATTGTTATACTAAGATGCCCTTTGGCTTGAAGAACGCAGGCACCACCTACCAGCGATTGGTGGACAACGCATTTGAAAAGCAGGTGGGCCGCAACCTAGAGGTTTATGTTGATGACCTTGTCAACAAAAGCCATACGGAGGATGAATTGGTGCGCGACATTGAGGAAACATTTAAGACACTAAAAAAGATCAACATGAAGCTAACTCCTAAGAAATGCACTTTTGGCGCTACAGAAGGCATGTTCCTCAGATATTTGATAGAGCCCGATGGCATCAAACCGTGTCCAGAAAAAAACGAAGGCTGTCATCCAACTTCCTTCACCACACACGTTGAAAGAAGTCCAATCTCTAAACGGAAAACTGGCAGGTTTGAATAGATTCTTGTCCAAATCAGCAGACAAGTCACTCCCTCTCTTCAAAACACTCAAGAAGTGTACAAAAAAGGGAGACTTTCGCTGGAATACGGAAGCAAAAGAAGCTTTCATACAGCTTAAACAGCACTTAGCAGCGCTCCCCACGCTAGTCGCGCCCCGCCCAGGGGAAGAATTAATTATGTACTTATCTGCGACTAATGGAGCAGTCAGCGCGGTGCTACTGACAGAAAGGAATTCAGTACAAACACCGGTATACTTTGTAAGCAAAGCACTCAAGAAAACGGAGATTAACTATAGCGCAATGGAGAAGTTGGTCTTGGAATTAGTATTCGCCGCCAAACGGCTGCGCAGGTACTTCCAGGCGCACCCAATAGCGGTCATCACAGACCAACCTATCAAGCAAATCATCTCCAAACCCGATGCATCCGGATGACTACAGAAGTGGAGTGTGTTGCTAGGTGAACATAACATCTCCTACAGACCACGTACTGCGGTTAAGGGGCAGATACTAGCAGACTTCATCATCGAAAAACTGGATACTGATGACGCACCTTCACAAAACAAGGTGGAACTACAAGAGCCATGGATCTTATTCACAGACGGATCTTCATGCGTGGACGGGTCAGGTGCATGCCTTATCCTCACGAGTCCAGAGGGAATGGAATTCACTTACGCACTGCGTTTTGAATTCACAGCAACAAACAACGAAGCAGAGTATGAAGCCTTGATTGCTGGACTAAGCATTGCAGCTCGAATGGGCATACGCAACCTAGAAGCAAATGTGGATTCCCGTCTGGTAGCCAACCATGTGTTGGGCGAGTATGTGGCTAAAGAGGAAAACATGATTTAATACCTCGACAAGACCAAGTCCCTAATCCAGGGCTTTGACAGGTTTACCATCAAACAAGTTCCTAGAGGGGAAAACAGAAAGGCGGATACACTGAGCAAGATTGCATCCACAAGCTTTGCGCACCTGTCAAAAAAGTATTGGTGGAAACTCTGAAGAGCAAGTCCATCTCGGAGATGGAGATATCCACGGTGATAGAGGAACAAGGTCCTACATGGATGACTCCAATCGTCGAGTTTATAAGCAAGGGCGTATTACCCCAAGAGCAGAAGGATGCCCGACGATTACGGCGCACATCACAGAGGTTTGAACTTCGGGACGGTATACTATATCGGCGTTCATTTCTACAACCATGGCTTCGATGTGTCAAACCCCTTCAAGCAGATTACGTACTCCGAGAGATCCACGCTGGTTCATGTAGTATGCACTCAGGACCACGGTCCGTTGTGGCGCACGCTTTATGGTCAGGATACTATTGGCCTATGATGCACCGTGACGCGCGGGACTTAATAAGAAAGTGTGGCAACTGCCAAGTTCACAGACCCATTCCATGCCAACCACAACAGAAGCTAACACCTATCACGTCGCCATGGCCATTCTATAAATGGGGTATCGACATAGTAGGCCCCTTCCCTGTTGCAGCAGGGGGATTGAAATTCCTTATAGTGGCTATAGACTATTTCACTAAATGGATTTAGGCAAAGGCGGTCGCGACAATCACAGGTAACCAGGTAAAACGATTTGTTTGGGAAAATATCGTATGCCGTTTCGGATTGCCTGGGGAAATCATCTCGGACAACAGAAAACAATTCTTTGACAACCCTTTCAAAGAATGGTGCGAAAAGCTAAATATTACACAGCACTTCGCGTCAGTTAAACACCCACAAACCGATGCTTTGGTCGAGCGTGCAAATCGTAGTCTAGGTGAAGGAATTAAAGCACGCTTAGACAAACACAAAGGAAGGTGGGTAGAGTAATTATCGCATGTTTTATGGGCGCACCGCACTACAATCAAAATTAGCACGGGAGACACTCCCTTTTCTCTTGTCTATGGGACAGAAGCCGTCATACCAGCCGAAATTGGGATGCCAACTATTCGCACTGCCGAAGTTAATGTTACAACCAATGACGATGAACGGCGTATTGACTTAGACATGTTGGAAGAAAGGTGCGAGCGCGCAGCTATATATGAGGCGAGAGCTAAGCCAAAAATGAAGGGATACTACGATGCTAAAGTTTGAAGCGTCTCATTCAGACCAGGCGACTTCGTATATCGCGCCAATGATGCGAGCCATGCAGAAGATACAGGGAAACTTGGACCGAAGTGGGAAGGACCTTATGAGGTCATTGAAGCATTAGGAAAAGGCGCGTACAAGCTGCGTGACATGGATGGTCGTGAGCTACCACGCACATGGAACATCTGCAATCTCAAACGATGTTATCTCTAGGAACGGCTACGGCCCAACGCACGGATACTCCCGCACTTTAGTATAGTGCTCAATAAATATTTGTGTATTTACATTCTGTTTTACTTAGGCAAATGTCTTTTTTCTTTTTTACAAAAACTTGCAAGTATTAATAAAACGTCGCGGTTTCTAGCTAACTCCGCGACACATTTCAATTTGTTATTCGCATCTTATTTATGTCTTAACATTGTTGTTATCTTATCTTTTGCCTACATGGCGTGCATGCATTTAATAAACCCACGATGGTAATAGGATGAGTAAACCTACTAAATAACTCGTTGAGTAAGAGGGTTGCAAACCCATCAACATTGGATCATCCATCCTTGTTAAACACCTTATTTTCAAGACGTTGGAATAAGTTCAATGCGCATTCCACGATGGATGCGCAGCAATGCATACTGTGCGCGTTTAACAAACTAGGAATCAAGACTCTTGACTCCTTAATATGATATTTACAGTACGCTGCATATCAAACCATACACGATTATGATACAAATACTTAGAAATTATGTTTTAAGTATGTTAGATCATGACTTTCATACATGATTATGGACTTCATATATTTTTCGCGCTTATACAACCGTTTGATTCTTAGACAACGAGAACGTTTTTCATGCAAAGACGGATAACTAAGTACAAAAACTATAAGTCGCAACCACATTCAGATCAACACACCTTCAACAAAAGGAAAATTTTATTAAGGACCACGAGTTCTTACAAATGGATATTTACAAAGAGGCTATAACCTATATACTATTACAACGCCTAAGAGATGAGCTCTCCACATGGCTTGCGGCGTCCCTAGCCTCCTTCAGTTTCTTCAACAAATCATAATCCTGGCGCGATACCGTGGCGACACTAACAGGTACCCCGTCAGATCTGGGGAGATGCGCTGCGCCAAGACCACACAGAATGGCCTTCCCCTTTACGCCCTTCTTCTTTGCAAGCCTCATATCATGGGCTTCTAAGGATTCCTTCAAAGGAATTTCTTTCTCAAGCGCAAAAGGGTTTAGGATGTCGCGGGGGCGAGCAAAGATAGGCACTTGCAGCTGTGACTTATCAGGCTTCAAAAAATAGTTAGGCTGTGCCTCTGCATTATCAGCACGATAGCAAGGTCAATCCCTCCATAATCACACCTATGGGATATTCCTGGTCGCGCTCCAATTCCACAATCAGAGGAAGCTCCAACAGCTTCATCTTCTCCATTGCAGCAACCAGATCATCATACGCTCGCTCATTATACCCGGGCACCTGCGCGACAGGAACTTTCAAAAGGCCACCCTCATGAAGCTCCTCTATAGCCTCTGCCTTGCCACGCGCTAGCGCGCACTGCACAACCCCCCCAAATGTGTCTACCACCTCTCGAGATTCCAACGTACTGAGGGCAGCAAGGCGCAAACCATGGCTGATAAGCCACCTGCGCTCAGCGATAGTGGAAACCAGCTGAGGATACAGCTCTTCATAGTACTCAATGCTGAGCTTGCGAAGTTTCATCTCCTGCTCCTTCAGCATTCCATCCACAGCTTCACGAAACTTTCCCAACCGAGAGAAGTGCTCATCCTTCCCCTTCTCCAAATGATTAACAGCCCAGACGCAAGAAGCATTGTACTCTTCCAACGCGGCACGCTCCTGGCTCACTTGGGTCAGCAACGCCATCTTTTCCCCAGCAAGTTTTTGGGAATAAAAGCGCGCCGACTCTGCTTTAACCTGAGCACTAGCCAAACGTGCCTCCAGCAACTCAATCTGTCTGTCCTTCTGTGCGCTCTGGCTACTCTCTCCAGCATATCTTGACTTTAGCTGCGCGACCAATGTAGCCTGGTGCGCAGCAGCCAAACCAAGCTCCTCAACAAGTTGGTCCATTGGCACATCCCTAGATGCCAATGGATCGGCGCCTTGGTCCTCTGGCGCAGGAGGGTCAGTGCGAATAGGACTCGCCTTGGGTGGCGACTTCATAGAGTGCCCAGCAGTACTCCCAGCGGTATCAACACTGCACGCAAACAAAGACATTTTATGATTATTTTATACAACAAATAAGGATGCACTAAGTGTTTCGGCGACAACACTTACTTGGGAAGAGTAGTCTCAGTTACGCGGATGGGCGATGATTCATCTGATGATGACTCCACGTCATGAATGACAGGGTGCTTCCTCCTAGATGAGCTTGCGCCATCATCACCAGGCGCCCTCTTGCACTTGACCCCTTGGTCTGCTTCCTCTGGCTCTTCCTGGAAGACTTCCACGCTCTCTACTACATTTGCGCGTGAAAGCTCTACCACAGGCGAACGTACCCTGGGGCTGGGCACGCTGCGCAGAGAGATTGCCTCCAGCGCCACGGAAGAATCACCCACCGGTTCCTCCAGCTGCATCTCCATGGTGCGCCCCGCAGTAGCTTCCAGAATAGGGACTTCCCCCTCCCTCAAAGGGCGCACCCCCATGGTAACCTGGCAAGGTTTCGTCAATTGCACAACGCCGAACAAATCCATCTCTGCGCAGCAAGAAACAAACAAAAACAAGTTATATAAAGTACAAAGGTGAAAAGAAAGGCTCACATTAATAAAGCAAAGGAGTACGAAGGACGAGCACCCACCCTGATCATCCGCGTCTAAAAAGTTTGGCACCTCATCAGGTCTATCAAAATAGTTACGACTGATGCCCATGGCACCAAAAATTCCTCGGGGTAGGAATTGATGGGAATACGATTGGTGTTTATCGTTTCCACATCATCAGCGCTGTATGTTCCAGGGAGGGGGCGCTCATCCTTCGGTAGTGAACTCTGGGTATAGAAGGCGAAACACCAAGGGAACACCGCCTCATCAACCCAGAAGAATTTTTCTCTCCAGTTCCTAAGCGCGTCTAGTTTATCAGTATAACATTGCAGCCGCCCTGCGCGCTTAGCAAACGAAACCCACCCGTTTGACCACGTCGTATGGTAAAATGCGCGGAAGAGATAGATAGTGGGGTTAATCGCCAACAAACGGAAATTAACCTCGAAGTTGGTTATTTTCGCTGCACCTATGCAGTGCAGCTGGGATATGTGCAGGCGGTAATAATTTAATATGTCACATAAGAATAAGGAGATAGGCACACGTTGATTCACAAATTCGAAAAAACGAGTGTATACCCCTACTTTCCCTTCGGGGAAATCCGCTATTGACGCCTGCGCAGCCGGAATTGCCGGATGCAGCGCAAACGGGATATAATATTCTGATGTGAACTCACGAAGTTCATCCTCGGTCATATCGGATGCAAAGTCAGTTAATCCATGAACCATAATAAGGTTTCAGCTGCGCACGCGCGGTTACCTTTAAAAGTTTCTGGGTTTCTTGGTTGATAGTTCGAGTTTTTTAACAATGGCGGAAATGATTTTTACTGTGATAATCACAGTAAATGGGAGGCGGTGGTTTATATAGGGTTCCACATCCATGAGATGCTTGACGCGTGGATCCCACTTTCTCCAAACGTGTGGATAGGGGCTGCCGACGTGGCACACTTTCCATTCACTTTCTCACGTTTCTCGAGGAATGTATTTAACCTAATTGACTGGCTTCGTCGTATCTTCTTTAGGCGGGAAACCTTTGACGCTTCTCCGCTACGCCTTGAGGAATATATGGGCTACGGTCATTAGTCTAGCATCCGCAGGCTTCACCCTGCGCATACTAGACTGGGGGGACATGATGACGTATAGTCCGCATTCGGGTCATGAACCCGACCAATGCACGCTACTAACAAGCCCAGTACGAATGGGCTAACCTGGTAACGTTTTGGGCTCACGAAGGCCCAAACCCGAAGTTATTTATGGCTTTGGATATCGGATATCTCTTATTTTTTGAGATATGTATTCAATGACCGACTTAGGCGGGATACGCCGAAAGTTGGGGAACACGAAATCAATAAGGATTTCGTGTGTATATAAAGGGCATCTCAAGCCTCATTAAAGGTACGATCTCAAACCCTAACTCTCCACTAAACCCTAAAACCAATTACTTACTCTCACGCCGGAGGATAATCGTGGGAGACAATCCCACGATAAGCCTAACGGTGTTTTCTATTTACTTAGTGCGCAGGTCTCAAGCATCAAGATCTAATTGATACGAGAACCGGAGTCCAAACAAGGAACGCCCAAATTTTGTATCAACACATAACAATCATTAAAGTTTTAAAACTGTTTTATTCTTGTGTAGTTTTTTAAAATTAGTGTGTTTGAAGTGTCCAAATATGCATTAAAATGTTTTACATTAATACTAAACACACACACCCTGAATTTAACTACTTTCAACCAACTTTATGTATAAGTCGTTAATGCACGACTAAACATAAACAATAACCATAAAATAATAACCAAGTTTGAGAAGTGTTCCCTTTTAGGTCACTCTAACATAAAAATTACACAAGAATTGAACAATTTTAAAACTTTGATGGTTTTTATAGTTGCTATAAAGTTTGAGGTACCAAATTAGAACAGATCTCAAACTTGGTTACTATTTGATGATTTTAACCCTTTTTAAAAGGCATAGCTGTTCAAGTTACGCCTCAGGTTTGTATGTATCTTTTCTTACATGTTGCTTTAGGATTAATCGTTAGTCGTTCTTACTAAAAGTTTGCTTACCACTGATGTTATAATGCAAGTCAAGATGGTTTTTTGTCTTTCTAATCATGCCCTGAAAAGCCCCTTTTACTAGTAAAGTTATAGACGGAGCCAGGATTTTATGTTAAAGGAAGCCGAACTTCAAAAATAAAATTGTTTTTCTAACCCATGATTTCACCTAAAGCAAAATAACCAAGAAATAAGATAAAGAAAAAAAATAGTGGTTTCACGAGTAAACTTATTTGGATGTTAATCAGATTTGTTCAGTTATTCGATCACATATGAACTTTTATCTAGATATCGATAATAATAAGGGATGCTAATTGCAAAATCATTAAGAAAATAAATTATGGTATGAATAATTACTTAATGAAGTGGACTTATTAGATGTAGCTCTAGTCACCCTACTAGCTCCGCCTTCAAATAAAAGTGTTTGTCAGCTTATGAGTATGGGGGAATGTAAGGATTCCAATGGAAGATGAAAGGGAGACATTCACCACTGATGTGATGCTTTTGCCACTTGGTAGCTGTGAAATGGTACTAGGCATTCAGTAATTATCAACCTTGGGTGATATGAAATGCAATTTTAAAAAATTGAGAATGGAATTTGCATACAACAATAAGAAAATGGTTTTGACGGGTACCCCAAAGGCTCCAGTGCATTGGGTGGAAGGGAAGAATCAATTACAGTTGATAGGAAAACCACAACAAGTTGAAATGATGATGTTGTGTGTTTATCCAAACATTGGGTTAGTTTTGTGGTCAATTGAAAGTAATGGGTCAGATACAGTTGAAGATGAATTGCAGGCTATAATAGACTCCTATGATGATGTATTTGCAACACCAAAAGAGTTGCCCCCACCAAGGTCTCATGATCATAGGATTCCACTGGTTGAAGGCACCCCACCAATCAATATCAGACCCTATAGACACCCTCCTACCCAAAAGGATGCTATTGAAGAAATGGTTAAGGAGCTTTTGGAAGCTGGAGTGATCAAACCTAGTCAAAGTCCGTTTGCATCTCATGTGGTAATGGTCAAGAAGAAAGACAATACACGGAGAATATGTGAAGACTACATGCAACTTAATAAAAATACCATCAAAGATAAGTTCCTCATTCCACTAATTGAAGAATTGATAGATGAACTTCATGGAGCATACGTATTTTCCAAATTGGATCTGAGATCATGGTATCACCAATTTAGGATGTTTTAAGATGATGTGGCTAAAACTGATTTTAAAACTCATGAAGGCCATAATGAATTTATAGTGATGCCATTTGGCTTGACAAATGCTCCATAAACCTTTAAAGCCTTAATGAATGAGGTTTTTAGACCCTTCCTGAGAAAGTTTACAATGGTATTTTTTGATGATATTTTGGTGTACAACAAGTGCTTAAGTGATCGTGTGCAACATTTTACTCAAATTTCGGAAACACTGAGACAATACAAGCTATATGCTAAGAAAAGTAAATGTGTGTTAGGCACAAGCCATGTAGATTACTTGGGACATGTGATATCTGCTAAGGGAGTAGCCACATAACCTTCAAAGATCAAGGCCATGGAAAATTGGCCACAACCTAAGAACATCAAGCAAACCAAGAGGATTTCTTGGGTTAACTGGATACTATAGGAGATTCATAAAAGAATTATGCTACCCTGAGCAGACCTTTGACCCAACTGTTGAAGAAAAATGGGTACGATTGGAATGAACAAGCACAAGCAGCATTTCAATTGTTGAAAGAAGCTATGTCAAAGGCTCCAGTTCTCAGCTTATTTGACTTCTCAAAACCTTTTGTTATAGAGACATATGCATCTGGAGTTGGGCTAGGAGCAGTTTTGTTGCGAGATGGCCATCCCATAGCTTATCTTAGTAAGCCACTTGCACCAAAGCATCAATCCCTTTCTACTTATGAAAAAGAGTTTTTAGCAATTATTTTAGCCTTGGAAAATGGAGGGGGTACTTATTGGAAAGATATTTTGTGATTAAGACTGATCATTTCAGTCTAAAGTACCTATTGGATCAAAGAATGTCCACACCAGCTCAGTTGAAATGGTTGCCAAAACTAATGGGGTTTGACTATGAGGTTGTGTACAAAAAGGGTAGTGACAATGTGGCAGCTAATGCCCTTTCTAGACTTGAAGGTCATGGTGAGTTACTGGCACTAAATGTTTCAACTATCACTATTGATCTCTATGACAAGATTGTTAAAAGTTGGGAAACTAATCCACAAGTTCAAGACATCATACAAAAGTTGCAGAGTGGACAGCCTGCAAAGAAGCATTATGTTTGGATCAATGGGCAACTGTTAAGGAAGAATAGACTGGTGATTGGTAATGATAAACAACTAAGGATTTCACTGCTTAAACACACTCATGAGGGAGTCATTGGTGGTCACTCAGGCATACAACCAACTACTCAAATGGTGGTATCCTTATTCTATTAGAAGGGCTTAGAAGGGAATTGAAACAACTGATAAGGGAGTGTTTGGTTTGTCAGAAAAACAAGCATGATTTGGCATCTTACCCTGGACTTTTGCAGCCTTTACCTATTCTACAAGGGGTATGGAAAAGCATCTCCATGGATTTCATTGAAGCTCTACCTAAGTCCCAAGGCAAAGATACAATTTTGGTTGTGGTGGACAGGTTGAGCAAGTATGCTTACTTCATTGCCTTGTCACATCCATTCACTGTTGCACAGGTGGCTCAAACCTTCTTGGACACAGTTTACAGACTACATGGGTTACCTGAAAACATTGTATCTGATAGAGACAAGATCTTCATGAGTAGGTTTTGGAAGGAGCTTTTCCAGCTGCTACAAGTTAAGCTCCTAATGTCTACTTCATATCATCCACAAATTGATGGACAATCAGAGGTGGTGAATAGATGTCTTGAAGGTTATTTGACGTGTATGGTAGGAGATCAGCCTAAGGAGTGTTCTAAGTGGCTAGCTATGGCAGAATTATGGTACAATACAAACTATCACACCTCAATTAATACTACCCCATTTGAAGTCTTATATGGGCAGACACCACCAATTCATGTGCCATATTTGGGTGGATAAAGTAGGGTAGAAGCTGTGGATAGATCTCTAAGGGCAATAAAAGAAGCTACAAATATCCCGAAGTTCCATCTGCAAAGGTCTCAAAACAAAATGAAACAAGAAGCTGATAAGAACATGACTGAAAGAAGTTTTGAGCCTAATGATTGGGTATGGCTTAAGTTGCAACCACACAAGAAAGTCACCATTAGGCAGGGCAAGCAACACAAGTTTTCACCAAAGTATTATGGACCCTTTAAAGTGACTGAGAAAGTGGGAGAAGTGGCTTATAGATTATCCTTACCTGAACAGTCTCAGATACATAATGTCTTTCATGTATCTCAGCTCAAAAAGTGTAGAGGTGAAGTGCCAGACAACCACTCAGCTATCCTACCACATTGTGATGACATTGGAATGCTAATCATACCACCCTTAGCTATTTTGGACAGGAAGATTGTCAAAAGGAAAAATGTTGTGGCAGTCTATGATCTTGTCCAATGGGCTAATGGAGACAAGGATGATGCCACATGGGAATTGTTGGAAGACTTGGTCAAACGTTTTCCAACATTTGATGTTAGTTCTTGAGGACAAGAACAGTTTAAGGGGGAAGGATTGACATGAGTAAGAGTGTTTGGGATAGTAGTGTTCGTACGTGAGGTGCACATGCACGATTTGAACCGGTCATGTGAGGTGCACGTGATCTCTCCCACAACGTATGGTGCGTTTAGTTGGTGAAAAACATCTCATTTTTCTAAGAAATTTTTCATGTGAAAATGAAAAAATTGAAAATCCGTTTAGTCACACCTTTTTTCAACAATTTTCAAAAAAAATGAAATTTTCATTTCCTAAATTTTAACTAAGAAATGGAAAAGCCCATTCTTTTATTCTCACTTTTTTTCTTTCTCATTTTTTCTCAAACTCCTAAAAAACACATACACCATTCTACGCCTAATCTCTGGTGTCATCTTACCGTGGCCGCCACCGCCCGCCGTTGCCGCCACCGTCGCAATTTGATATAATCTTCTTATCATTTTTAAAAAGGGGAAAATATAACTCCAACTAAACGAGTTTTCAAAATTCTCAGCTTTTCTCTAGAGAAGAAAAACTATTCTCTTCTCAAGAAACTTAGAATCAAAAAAAAAGGAAAATTTTTCAACAACTAAACGGCACCTTACCCTTTCACTCTCAACTCATTTTCCCGCCTTAGACCCTTTAAATAGTTTGCACTTGTAACTCATTTGATTTAGCTTTTGATGAAATAAAACCTTCTTCTTTAACTCTCTATAACCGTTTTCATTCCATCATAATTACCATTTAATCATCATCTATATTTCCCGCCAAAATTAACAATAACACTTTCGGATTCATTTCTTCCTTTATTCAGTTCCAAGTTTATTGTTGCCTTCTACCCTATTCCTTGGAGAATCCTAGAAGTGTATACATCAAGTAATTAATCGATAGGTGAGATTTGCTCAAAGAGACTACTAGACTACCCCCAACGTGTAGCAGCAAGGCTTCAGCAAGCCCTCCTCATGCAACAAGATGCGTGGGGAGATGGAGTGAGGTGATGGCAAGGTGCCAAAATAAGCAGCCAAAGATGAAGGGTTCATTTTTCGGGTTATGTGTCAAGTGGTCTCCTCTTTATCTTTTATTATTTACTCCCTCCGTCCCATATTGACCGTCCACTTTGAATTTTCAAAGTATTTTATTTTTAACTTTGACCTTATATATTATTAATTGTATTATATAATACTTGATGCAAAATATGTGAATAAATTGAGTTTTAAATGTATTTTTTATTGGTATAATTTTTATTAAATATTAAATAATACAAATAAAAATATTTAAGATCAAAGTTAAAAAAGAAAGACTTAAAAAGTCAAAACAAGACAATTAATATGGGACGGAGGTAGTATTATTTATTAGTTGGTTTGTGATTGTGTATAGGTTATTTAATGAGGTATATTTGTATAAAAGTGGGTATTTTAATAAATAAAAAATGTATTAAAAAGTGAAGTGGTGTGATATGGATGAGAGTGAAAAGTGAGATGGCAGTGAAGAAGAAAGAAAACTGATGTGTCGCTGAGGTGAAAGGTGAAATGGTGCGTGGGTTTGGGGTTGCTTAAATGACAAGAAGTCGGATGTCGGTAACTGAGACTTGAGGTGACTGTTTTGTAATTTCTAACAAGTTGTGCTAAATCGATGTTGAATTGTGGCATGGTGGCAATGGGTTAGGTGGCCTAACACGTAACCGTTGACCCTAGTGACATATCATAAGAAAAAATTGTAGCAATTTAACGTGATTTGTGCAATATCGGAGGTAAATCATCACGGTTGGAACTAGATATTTTCAAACGATTTTGGGTGAATAACATAAAGTTCTTTACATGTTCCCCAGCTCGATTTAGACGACTACGTGAGGGTTAGTGTTCTGGAAATGTGCATGGCTCAGTCGAGGTCATATTAATACTATTCGCAGTCAATGGTCATATTTGATGTTGGTGTATAAAAACTCCAAATCTCCAACCTACTAAAGACTTTATATTAAGCTGGATTTCATCATTCAACAAGTTACATAACAAAACTAAACAATTTACTTGTCTTCAAGATATTACCATCTACAAGCCTCGAGACCCAATACCATTCGTTGTCAGTCAATCATAAGAACAGTTACTACAAAATGAGCTAACGAAGCCAAGATGGTGAAAGCTTAGTTCAACACAGTTGGGCTACGGGGGAAGGGTGATCCTAAAGGAGCAACTAAACCGAGACTTTGCATGACTTTCATTCGACGGGCACTCAGTTCTGGAGATCTGAAAATTCCCTGCAGATATTTTGACAAAAGAACACAAGATGTAAACCTTATTATATTGATAAAAATCAAGAGCGCACACACACGCGCGCGCGCGATAAGGACTCACGGTGTCTGGAGTCGATGGCTCAATGTCTGTGCTTTTGGTTTTGTCTGGAGTTTGAGGATGAGATTCTGCAGTTTTTCGTTTTTTGCCTGAAACCTTTGTCTGGAACATGGTTAATCACCCGTGCAAGGATGAGAACAATCATAGCAAGAATATCTAAAGAAAATAATACTGATAACGGATAAAAAGAAGCATTAAATTACACAGATCCCATATGACTATGGTCAAGGGCATTTTAGGTTCTTGAACAACTATAAGCTAAGGAAAGATTACCTGTGATGGAGAACCCTCAGTTAAGGCTGTACCTGTGAGATGAGTAGTATACTTTATCAGTACCAAGCTCAAGTTCTTTAACCTTAAAATCCAAAATACGGTGGAACAAAATAACTTATCAACCATATCAAAGATCTTTAACTTCTAAAATACAGATAAAATAATGTCATCTTCAAGAAGAAGTAAGAGACACGAGAATGGCTGCATAAGTAAACATGAATATCAAACAGTGAACGAAAGGTGTAAGATTTATAGAAGGTTGGTCATATTACTGAATGCTTGATGAGAGACAACATTTGTTAAACAAATATAACAATCAGGATGTATTATCCGAATCTAACAAGGACTTGACCTTTTATTGACATGCTGTACAAATAAAAAACTGATGATCTCTCTGCAGCAACGCCTAACAAGCGATATGTAATTAAATGACATATCATAATCCCCTTTAAATAATAATGAATAGCACATGCATAATTCAATCTCAATTTTTAAACTATACTCTAATAATCATGTTGCATTAGTTTCTCCACTAACACCGACTCTACTGCAGCTGTATTATACTTCAATACAGAGTCTGTAATAGAGAAGGTAGAACAAAGTATCACCATCTAACACATTTAACATGCTTGTTGATTCACAAACAGAAGGTTTGCTATCGAACTTCGTTTAATAGCATGTTGCCCCCATAATTTTTTTGTTATGAGCGGTATGTATGGATTACACCTTTGTATTTCATATTGTGTTAAGAGTTGGTTATTGTCTGGATCACGCACATTATAAGGCTTTTTGGTCCAATAATTTGATAAGGTTTACACGAATTTGATTACCAGATACGTTAAGTCCATTTCTCTTATTCAGATTAATATTGTTAAGGAAGAAATGCCGGTCTATAGTCAATACGATGTCAATCCCAAGGTAAAGGCGAGTATACATTGCAAAATGTTCTTAGTTACTGCAGTTACCTTTTGCACCATTAATCATCAAACAAAGAGATGCCGACTGTCACACTAAACTTCATTTGAGATTCGTCTTCTATCCTTGTTTGATAATTAATGGTTGCAATAAGGTCAGTTACAACTGTGGGAACTACCCACTGCCGTGATATTGTTGGTATGGAATGAACAGAAAGGGCTTACAAGCTATGTTGGCTATTGATTCACCTTTGTAGGTGCAGTATCAAAATGATTGAAAATGCACCATAAACATTGTGGGTTGTTATTACGCTTGATTCACCTTTGTAGGTGCAGTATCAAAATGATTGAAAATGCACCATAAACATTGTGGGTTGTTCGTACGCTGATTTTTGCTGGTTACTTGGCGTATTTAGTGCCTTCCTTACAGGAGGTGCAATAATTGCGTGCTAGGTTAGTGTTGGACTTACTGCTATCGGGTTTGCCGTAATAGTTTCTTATTGTGGTAAAATGCACTCTCTATTGGCATTTTAGCATCTTGTTTCGGCATTTTATGCATTCTTTAACTAAGATGGTTGGTAGTTGGGAGCTCCTTGGTTTGAGAATTCTGCTCATTCAGCCAAGCCATTGCCTTTTCTTCATCGAACTTTATGAAACCATTTAAATAAATATGCTTTCTCAAACCAAGGAGTTCCCAACTACCAACCAACCATGATACGAACCAAGTTCGGGATGCAAGAGAGGAAAAGACTTATATGAGACGTCATAAAACCAAGGGGGTTCTGAGCAATTATTGAATAGTTTGAGGCCGGAAGTTTTATTGGATTTCCTTATTTATGTTTAATTCTTTTTATTATTGTTTCTTGTTCTTTAAGTTAGGGATTTCTTATATATAGGGTCGTAGGAATAAGGAGGTGTTATCAAATCATTTGTCAAGGTTTTGGTCTAGGAAGAATCCTATATCTCGAAGTAGGCACTATCAAGTTTGTTTTCTCTGTTTCTCTTTACTTATTATTTGAATAATATAATTGAGCCGATTGTTTCGCATCACCATCCTAGTTAAAGAATGCATAAAATGCTGAAACAAAATGCTAAAATGCCAATAGAGTGAATTTTACCACAATAAGAAACTATTACGGCAAACCCGATACCAGTGAGTCCAACACTAACCTAGCACGCAATTATCGCACCTCCTATAAGGAAGGCACTAAACATGCCAAGTAACCAACAAAAATCAGCGTACGGACAACCCACAATGTTTTTGGTGCATTTTCAATCAATTTGATATTGCACCTACAAAGGTGGATCAATAGCCAACATAGCTTGGAAACCCTTTCTGTTCATTCCATACCAACAATATCACGACAGTGGGTAGTTCCCACAGTTGTAATTGACCTTAATGCAACCATTAATTATCAAAAAAGGATAGAAGACGAATCTCAAATGAAGTTTAATGTGACAGTCGGCATCCCTTTTTTTGATGATTAATGGTGCAAAAGGCAACTGTAGTAACCAAGAAAGGTTTGCAATGTATACTCGCCTTTACCTTGGGATTCACCTTTGTGGCTATGGAATCAAAATTGTTCAAGAATACAGCCACACCTCACGTTTAGGTAACCACACCTCACGTTTAGGTTACCTTGGCCTATTTACTCCCTTTCTTTCTAGGAGGTGCATAATTAGCAAACTTGGTGCTAATCACATTTTTATTTTAATTGCTTGTCCTAGTTTACGAGCATCTTATGCATAAGATAGAATGATTGGTAAACCTTTGCTATTTGGTTTAATATACGATATTTGTCTAGGGTAAATATTTAGTTCAAAAAAGCGAAGTTATCCAAATATATCCCAAAGTTGGATCAAATTTAGGCAGATGGCGTTGGCGTGACATTTGGAGAATTGGCTTCTTTAGTTTTCTTCTTCAATTGGGACCGAAGTTAAACTGACGACGAATAATTGTTTTGTAGAAATATGCCTTGTAAAAAAGGATGGCAGATGACAAATGTGAACACTATATCTTGGTGCAACTTTCATTATAGGGACTTTTTAGAGTGACGAATCCTCTTCTAAATACAAAGTTTTGTGGATATGTTTTCTTATAGTTATTATTTTCATGCACCATGTTTTAGGGGTGCTCATACTCATAACTCGGGTAATACCCATAAGAACCGAAAACCGAAACCGAACCGAACAGAATTAAATATTTGGTTTTCGGATTGGATATGGTTTTGGCAAAATGAAAACCGACCCGAAAACCGAATTCACATAAATATATATTTTTTTTATATATTTATATACAAAAAAACCATTAAAACTCCTTCCTAGTATAAATATAACATTTTTTAAGCTTGAAATTTTTTTTGTTGCTAAAAACTATATAATTAAATGAAAAAAATATATATAAATTGTGTAGTTCGGGTTATTCGGGTCAACCGAAAAACCGCACCGATTTAAATTCGCTTTTCGGTTCGGTTTAATCCAATTTGAATTCGGTTTGGTTTTACCCAGAAAAAAAATTTTAACCCAACAAACCGAACCGAATAAACTGAACAACCCGATAACCGAACCGATGAACACCATTTATTGTTAGGTATGTATTTAGAACCGGCAGACAGGTATGTGGGCAAAAGTTTTTCCTTGGAACAACTCTCAAGCACGACAGAAGTTGTTTTCGGCTACTACCCCCACAATAAAGTGACTGGTTCTGGTGATGAACTATTATCAACCACCCAAATATGTATAGTGCCATGATGTAAGTATAGAAATGTATAAGTAGAAAGCATAATCTAACCTTTGGATTTGGACTGTTGTCGTTTTCTTGATTTGAGGCTTGGAAGATCCTATATAACATCCAATTATGAACAAGAAATCCAAGCATAGTCTTAAAATTTCCAAATTAATACATTAAGAGAATACCTCCTCCAGAGATTTCTTCATAATTTCAGCATAATCGAATTTTTTTTCAAGTAGGATCTGCAAGTTCAATGAAAATCAATGAGTCTACCACAACCAACAACTGAACTTGAACTTAAAGTCCACCGGATGTTAACTTACCCTCTTAAACTCAGCACGAGAACTATGAACGTCTACATACATACTGCAGATACAAAGCAATGAGTCACACCAAATCAAAATGCAAAAAATATGCGAGTAAGACAAAGGAGAGTAGATAAAGGCATAAAGCAGAATGACTCACTAGGTATAACTTCCATATAATCTTACAAGAGTGTCACTGCTTGATCGTTTACTGCTAGGTTTATTGACTGAACTTACGCAATTCTCATCAACAATCTGCAGCAAATTGAAACTTGAAAGTTTATTTTAAGCGCACATATACGCCACAAAACATGTAGAATGTGACCTCTAAGGTCAACCTAAGTATGTTCAACCTAAATAGTACATAATACTTTTCAAACTTTTGAAGAAAAAAAAGTTAGTAACACTTTGCAGGGAACAAGTCAATAATGTTAATTCGTAACTCAGATTCATATCCAAATTGTTGTAAGTTTGACCGAAAAATTCAACACGTGTAACAATATCTAAAGTGTTTTACAAACCTGTGCAGGCCACCATGAACCTTCGTGGAGCTTAACCCATAGTATTTCCCCAAAAACGAGATCCTTGCTTTGTTCACCATTTACAGTATCCTTCCCATTTTCGTTCCCAATTAATGTTCCGTTGGTTACACTTGCTACCTCTCCCATAACTTATCTCTAGACCTTACATGATTTCATGCAAACAATAGAGCATATCAGGATATGTGTTAAAGTTCAAGTATGTTGACTTGTTTTTAGGGTAAAGGGTAATTTACCCTGGTAAAATATATTAATCACAGAAAGTATGTTGACTTGCAATACATCCAAACCAACGTTTTCAGCATTAAAATCAGATTATTATTAATACAACCAATATGATCTATAGTACATTAGTACGATTTATAGAGTACGCTTGTTTTGTAGATCTGTTTGTATGGTTTATCAATACTACCTATCACATGAATAGAAAGGTGTAAACCTTATTTTATAAGAGACAATGTTTTTGTTTAAAATCACTAGACGAGTAGAACGTTACCTCTATGTTGTATATTCACACGTATTTTGGGTAAGCTTATCAAAACAATGTATTGCTTATTCATAAAAACAGTTTTTCAGCTTTTGATGTATCAACACCAAAAAAAAAAAGGTATTTGGATTATATATCAGCTATTTTCAAATAACCTGGAGTCTTTTCCAAATAATATAGTTCAAAAGAGTTTACTAAAACACTTTAAATAAACTAATAACTGTAAGTTGTTTGGCTTCATTGAAATACATAAAAGAGATTATTAGCTATGCGCAAGCTAATAAATTGTGTAGATATGGGACTTATGTAAACTAAGAAGTACTAAAAAACAAAAACACAACAATTCCCCCATTTTAGCCAAAAGTTATTTTCTTTATACACTTAAGAATAGTTACAAAAGCAGTAATCTCATATTCGGTCCGAATATACATTGATGGTGGACTATGAAGTTTCAGGAGTGTTTGGGTAAGCTTATGTAAAATACCAACTTATCAACTTATATCAATTCCAAACACAATAATACGAAGATAGTGTTTAGATTTTATCAGCTGCTATTTATACCAAATAAGCCAAAGAGTTTTTAGATAAGTTTGTCCAGCAAAACTCAGAAAAACAAACTAAGAAACATAAATTCAATATTTCACACACCTAAAACAAATCCCCCGATTTAGCCCAAAAAATTCATTCTTATACAAGTCAAGAACATTACGGAAAGAGACCAAAAGGGCTTCACAAGTTATAGACTAAGTTTTTAGGGCTTTCAAATTTGGACATTTGGTCCTGGTAAGTACTTGTGAGGACTCCGTGAAACCACGTGGTCCAATAGAAAACTGACACAGTGACACGTCAATTAGATCCTCAAAAAACTATTCTCTCTGATAAAAAATATATATATATATAAATAAATAAATAAAATATATATATATAAAAAAAAAAAAAAAAACAACTTATTATCTTTCCTCAATTAGATCCACAAAAAACTTACAAGGGTGCCGTGGAGTGCGTGGATGTCGCGGATTGAGCCACATGGCTCCGCGGAATCCTCATAAGTTTACGAGGACCAACGGATGAGGTCATTCATTGTTTAGGTTATGTGGGGACGGCGAGAGCCTTAAAAATATGACATTCAACGAGTTTCTATAATCACAATATTGCAATCTTTCAAAGATTAAAAAATAAAAATAATAAAAAATAAATTAACAATATTAGAGCACTCCCATCGTTCACCAAAATAACGCCGTGAGGCACGGCGTTAACGCCGTTATTGGGCGTTGCCCGATGGAAACGAAATGGGATAACGGCGTTAAAGGGGAGGCGTTACCCCCTTAACGCCCGTTATGGGAAAAAAAAAAAAAAAAAAAATTGAAAATGTTACAAAACTAGTCCTTGTAACGTTAAGATTTTTAAAAAATTTACAAAAAACCCCCTAACGGCTAGTTTTTTTTTTTTTTTTTTTAAAATCAAAAACATTATTTTACCACTATAAATACCCAACTAAAACTCTATTTTTTTCACACTTCCTCTCACACTTTATATACTTCCTCTCACACTTTCATTATTCAAAAAATCAAATTCGTTGTAACAATGGATCCAAATCAAGCCGGTGATTTTCCTCTGTCTCGGTCAGACACAGAAGACCTAGAAGACTTCCAATTTATGGCGTCCGCGTACGAGTATCACCTTCAGTTGGAACAAGGGGAAGGCAGTGAATCTCAACATCCTACTCGTCCTCGTACCCATATATATCGTGAACGTGAGCTTGCAGAGGAACGTCTGCTCAACGATTATTTCGTACAAGGTTGTAAGTATTTAAACCCGAATTTTCGTAGAAGATTTCGTATGAGCCGGAAACTATTCCTGCAAATAATTGAAGGTATTGAATCTTATACTTCCGATAATATTCCAGATCATTTTAATTACTTTAAACAGACACCCGATGCTTGTGGTCGAATGAGTATAAGTGCTCTAATGAAGTGTACGTCTGCCATACGCCAATTGGCGTACGGCACCTCACCCAATGCATTTG
This sequence comes from Chrysanthemum seticuspe, assembly GCA_019973895.1. Lineage (NCBI taxonomy): Eukaryota > Viridiplantae > Streptophyta > Magnoliopsida > Asterales > Asteraceae > Chrysanthemum > Chrysanthemum seticuspe. The sequence goes on along the minus strand of BPTQ01000004.1, from coordinate 120,066,104 downwards.
ATGAATACTTGCAAATGGGTGCGAGTACGTCACAATTATGTCTTGATAATTTTAACAAATGTATTATTGATTTGTTTATGCCAGAGTATTTAAGAAAACCAACATGGGCCGACATTCAAAAAATTTATCAACTACATGAAGAAAAACATGGTTTTCCGGGAATGCTTGGTAGCATTGACTGCATGCACTGGGAATGGAAAAATTGTCCAGTGGCTTGGCAAGGGCATTTTGCTAGGGGTGATAAAAAATACCCAACAATTATGTTTGAAGCTGTTGCTTCTCAAGATTTATGGATCTGGCATGCATTTTTTGGGATGGCGGGGGCAAATAACGATATTAATGTTTTAGATAACTCTCCGTTATTCGACGACCTTCTTGCTGATAATGCCCCAAGAGCACCTTATATGGTCAACGGAACTAGGTATGAACAGGGGTATTACTTGGCTGATGGAATTTATCCACAGTGGGCAACTTTCGTCAAATCCTTCACGGCAACAACTGATGAAAAACATACGTACTTTAAAAGGAGACAAGAAAGTGCCCGAAAGGATATTGAACGTGCTTTTGGTGTTCTTCAAGGTCGTTGGGGTATACTACAACAACCGGCACGTCAATTTGAAATTGCTACGATACGTAGAATCATGTATTGTTGCATTATTATGCATAACATGATTGTAAAAGATCAAAAATTTGAATTACGTGACTATAACGAACTGTGGGTGGATCCGTCAAGAAATTTGAGGCAACGAAGATGGGTCGAAAGATGTGATACTCACAGTCGTAAGGCAAAAGAAATACACGACCAACAAACGCATACCCAACTCCAACAGGACCTTATGGAGCATGTTTGGCAGAATAATCTTGAACGACATGAACAACAACAAGAGAGCGACGACGATGAATAAGTATTTGCTATGTTTTTTTTTTTTATCTGCAGTGTGTTCTTTTTTTTTTTTATTATTTCGTTGTATTTTTTTTTATTTTTTTTTTTAATCTCGTATTGTAATATGTTTTTAGTTTTAATGAAATGTTTGTTTTAGTTTAATAAATGAAATGTTTGTTTTAGTTTAGGGGTTGAAATTGAAAATATGAAATATTATTGGTGTTATGGTGTTATTGGGATGTTATGGATGGGAGTGTTTTTTGGGGATGTTAATGTTAAATGTTAAAGCTGATGTGGCGCTGACGTGGACGGTGTTATTGGTGTTATGGTGTTATGGATGGGAGTGCTCTCAGAGAAATATTTTTTATTACGTAAATACTAACAAAATACTATATAAGTATAGATATATTTGTATATGTGCATATGTTATTCAGGCAAGGCAGGGCGGGGATGTTACTCCCCGCTCCCCGCCCCAAACCCGTTTAAAATCCCCGTTTAAGCCCAAACGCGCCCCGTAACCCGATAAGCATGCCTCGCCCCGGCCCAATTAGTTCGGGTATCGGATTTCTCCATCGGGTTCGGGTTTTTTGCCATCCCTACTTACGAAGACAAGAGTCTAAAATCAAAAACCCCCAAAATTTGGTCTCTAACGTGCAAAAAGCCATCCATTTTAGTCCTTTGAGTAATGTATAAGGTGCAGAATCTCATACAACATTTATCCACATAAAACAATCGGATTAGTACGGACATTGTTAGGGTTTCAAAGCTCGACCCAAAATCATATACTAAATACTTGTCTCGGATTGCAGGAACCAGGTTATAATCAAACATTTTCTTGAAAAGGCAAAAGGTGCCCTAAAATGACAGGCAGCCATAACAAAAGATAGATACAAAAAAAAAAAAAAAAAAATCTAAAACATAAAAAAGACAAGGATTTGAAATCAACTTACAGGCGAAGAGATTTGAAATCGAAAATTAGAGAGTGAGAGTGGTCGGTTCCACCGTTTGTGCGTGACACTGATGGAACTAGTACTACTTGTTTAGCAGTGGTCAAACGGTAATGCTCTTTTTTCGCATTTAGGTGTAATTCAAAATTATTGTTAACAAAAATAAAATGGCACAGTTTAATAAAAAGTAAGTATGCTTCAAAATTATTGTTAAGCAGAAAAAAATGACACAGTTTAATAAAAGTAGAATTTATTACAAATTTCAATCACTTAAATATAATATTTTTTCACTAAATACTTTTTTTATTACTTAAAATGGAATGTTGACAATTATTTTAAGAAATCTGAAAAAATATGGACTATAAATTTGAGACAATGGGAGCATAACTTTTGGGGTTGAGTCTTTTATTCGAAACTGATGGGAAAGAAAAAAACTTATTCGATAGGGATCCGATTCCAAACCTGATTTGACTGGAGAATTCTCGATTTGACTATGGATAAGGACAGGAACAGAGAATCTCTCAATTACGTAACCAGGTATGGGGCGGGGATGGGGATTACATCAATCCCTGAACCCGAACCTGGCCCGATCTTTTTAATGTATAAATATATAAAACTTATATGTAGAGCCATACAATATTTACTTTTGTATGTATACTTCAAGGAGCATTGACATGTAATATATATAATGATCAAATAACTTATAAAGCATAAACAATTAAACATTAACTATCATATATTACTTAACCAATATTTTGTTCGAATACTCACTAATAATACATAATATAGTCGTATTATTTCACGCCACAATTGACGTAGGCATGCCGCTTGTTTCTTGAGAAAGATGGGGTTCATGTGAGTGATCCTGCTTAGATAGAACACCGTTAGTATCACCGTGGGAGGGAAGCCTACGATCAACCTCATGTTTGAGAGTAAGGGTGTGTTTGTTTTTTAAAAAAAGGTCTTACTAGACCTCTTACTCTTACCAGTAAGAGGTGGGCAGACGTTTTGGTTGTTTGTTTTTTTCTTTTGAGTAAGACCCAATTAGACATATAACCTCTTACTCAGTAAGAGGTGGGGGACTTGTCTTACTGCCTCTTACTCGTTTTGCAAACTTTATACAATATATTTGATTGTTTATTAACTATGTTATATTTATGATAAAAAGTCTTGTTTCATATTTACATAAGTTACTTATTATCCCATTGCGTTGGCTTAATAAACAAATTGCAAAAACGAGCACTTAAAATCATTCGGACAATTATACATAAACAAACAACATTATTTCGTTCAGATTTAGACTTTCTAGCCACCTCTTACCAGTAAGATGCGGTAGTCAGATTCAGACCCAAAACATCTTAATGAAACAAACACACCCTAAGTATGTGTTTGAGAGGATTAAAGTTAAGAGGAGTAGTAATAGCGTGTTTGTGTGTAAAAAACATTGCTTGGAATGACTTGGAGCCTGGTATTTATAGGGAAGGATCTTTGTCGTTTTTCCTGGATCATGGGTGGGGGACCATGTCATTACCTGACGGATATTGGCATGATTGCCTCAAGCCCGATGCCTTCTCCATTGATATCCGAACTATCTTGCTTGCACGTGTGACTTTCCGCCGCCCATGGGAATCGCGATGCCGGTGAGTCCAACCATTTTATCCATATACGAAAAGATTTGGTTCTCATCAAGATAATATTTATAAAACTATACATTATACAAGTAAAATTACTTACACATTTATTTTTCAAACCATATTAAAAATGAGTTTTAAAGTTACTTATTACCTCATGCATGATCTCATTGATAGAGTTGACTTTTTATGTGTTGTTACATCATATCTTGGGCATATCTTGCAAGATCACACAAGATCTTAAGAGATTTTTATATTCAAAATCTGGATTTAGTTACTCAGAGGGCCGAATCCCTCAGTTTACATTGGCCGGATCCGTGTGAAAAGTAGCCTTTTTGCCTATAAATACCAAGCCAATTCTCTTTATTTCCTCACCCATCTCTTACATACTTTCTTATATTCTTTCATAGCATCATACTAACCTTGATCACAGATTAAACTCATAGTTTACATTCATTTTATTAGTGATTCTTATTAGTTCTTTATAAAGACAAATATCACTACGATTGCAAGCAAGTCTCTCAAGCTTCAAGAGAAGTGTTGTTAATCTTCATCATCATCACAAGATCATTGATTTGATTCTTGTTGATCATTCATTCCGTTGTACCACAAACTTGTATTGTTAGATTGTGGTTTTGGGTTGGTTCTACCTTTGTAAGAACTCGGTATTTAGCTTTGTACCGGAGAAAGTGTAAGTGACATTGTGAGGCTTCTCCGCTAGATAAGGAGCTTGTGGACATAGTGTTTACGAACTCTCGAGTTGGGTACTTGAGAAGTGGAGTAGGGCAAGTAAGGTGTCCTTGTAGCCGAACCACTATAATTACTTGTATCACGGTTCTATCTTTCTTTACTTTACTTTACATATCGCATTTATCCTTATTGCTTATTTTCTTGCATTATCAATACGCTTTTTCACATAACTTCGTCTAATTATTTTAAAACGAAAATTTAATAGGTAAAATTATTCAACCCCCTTCTAGTTTTCCACAATTGTCATCAAAAGCAGGTTATTAAAAGTTTTAAAATATATTGTATTCTAAAATTTTAATTCGATCTAATAGAATTCGAAAACTACAAAGAAGGGTGGTCTATGCAAAGACCACCGCTATTTGAAGCTAACGGTTTTCTATATTGGAAAAATAGATTTGAAACATACGTGAAATCTAAAGATATTGATCTTTGGCATATTATTGTTGATGGTGATTATAAACCTGTCGTTAGAAATACTTCTACCGGTAAAGATGAAAGTGTTCCTTACGAACGTCAAAACGATGATCAAAAGAAAATGCTTTCGAAAAATAATGAGGCAAAAATGGTTTTATATAACGCTTTACCTAAAAAGAAATATGAAAGAGTTTTTATACATAAAACGGATTAAGATATTTGGAACTCATTAGTGATTACCCATCAAGGTAATAAGCAAGTCAAAAATAATAAAATAGATTTATTTGTTCAACAATATAAGCAATTTTCAATATCGGATGATGATAGTATTGATAATGCATTTGCTATATTAACATTATCATTACTTCATTGCAAGCACTTGACGAATCTTTTTCAAGTCGAAATCATGTTAGGAGGCTTCTAAGAGCACTTCCAACCAAATGGAAACCAAAGGTGACGACCATAGAAGAATCAAAGACTTGTCGATTCTTTCTCTCAATGAACTTATTGGCAACTTAAAAGTCTATGATGTGGTGTTGGCAAAAGACTTTGAGGCTTCTAAAGACAAGAAAGAAAAGTATAAGTCACTAACACTAAAAGCCAAAAAGGAATCAAGTGACGAGGAAACTTCCTCTTCGGATAGTGAAGATGAAGAACTCTATGGTTGTATGGGACTTTAAAAAGTTCTTTAGAAGAAGAGGAAGATTTGTGAGACAACCTCATAATGACAAGAAAGCCTTCCGAAAATTCAAGGAAGACAAAAAAGGAAAGGTTGATCGAAAGTGTTTTAAATGTGGTGATCCAAATCACTTCATTAGTGATTGTTCCAAACACTCTAATAGTGAGAAAAAATGCATTTGTTAGCGGGGTCATGGAGTATAAGTGAAGAAGAGAAAGACGAGATTTGTCTCATGGCAAAAGAATCCAACGAGGTACACTCTGATTCTCTCTACTATAGTAGTTCTTCTTTAGATGATGAAACTTTACATATTGAATATAACAAACTATGCAAGATTAGTCTTAAGGTTATTAATAAAAACAAACATTTGAAAAGTAGAAATAAACTTATTGATAATGAGGTTTTTGAACTAAAAGAAAAAATAAAAGGACTAGAAAAGGATAAAAGACATGACTTTGTTTCGATCTTCGGATAAAAAATAATCTCCTTGAAACTAAATTTGCTAGATTTGAAAATAGTACTCAATGTATAAATGGAATACTTGATAGTCAAAGTTATCTAATAACAAAAAGGGTTTAGGATTTACAGAATGTTTAGCTTCGACTAGCGAAGTTAAACAAGCAAAATTTGTTAAATATGCTGAGAAAAAGGGTTTTGATCTGGCGGATCCGATGGATACCTTGAAAATGGACACGACTAGCGTTAAGCAATGGATCCGACCACCTGATAAGGATTTAAAACGTACACTTTTAAGGGGTCATTTAAGCCCTTAATCGCCCACTTCTATATCCGTTACTGCTTTATTTTGTTCCTTTTCACCTTTTTTAGGTCTCTTGGAAGCAAAATGTTGGAATGATGCATTTTTGGACGAAAATGAGTGAATATATGAAGAAAATGGCTAAGTCAATATCAAGACACTCAAGCTGCTGGAATTACACCCGACGACGTCCCAAACAGAGGGCGACGCCGTCCCTCTCTACGTAATTAATTTTGCGACGACTCAGTATCCTTTTTTCTAATTTACACTTGACGGAGTTAGGCTTTGAAGAGTAAGGGCATCACGAAGACTTTTCTTCTCAGATGGCCTAGATCCAGATTCAGACGACGTCACTGCTAAAGACTGACGGCGTCACAACCACAACGTGACACCGTCCCAATGATGACTTGGCCAAGACGAAACCCTAATGACAGCGATCTGACGGCGTCCCAACTATAAGGTGACGCCGTCGCAGTTGTAAAACTATATATAGAAATCGAATTTTCAGAATTTTAAGAGGTAGACTTGTGGAGTAAAAATCTAAAACGATTGTAGTCCGGTTTGGATAGTATTTTAGGGTTCTCATGCCCTATTTTACATCAAGATAAGTAATTTACTTCATTGATTTCATTATGTCTTCGATTGTATGTGTGTATGCTTGCATGTTTAACATGTCCGGCTAAATTTCTTGTATGTTTTCTTAGATCTATGAAACCTAGTTATTAATTATTGATTGGTTGTCCCTTGTCTTAATTGTAATTGGCTTAGGAGTGCATTAGGCCATCGTTGAGTTTTTAATGCTTGAGTAATCTTTGTGAACCTTAGTTTATAGTCACTTAGCGGAATTGTAGACTAAACATCCAAAGATAACCTTATTGTTAGTTTATAAATCCTAGAGATTTCGTAGGCAATAACCTTAAAGTAGTCTCAAAGAGTTAGGGATAAAAGCATGTACCCTACGACCTTAGAAAATACAACTCGTTAAGAATAAGGACGTGACGATTCAACCACCAATAAAAGATAACTATGGAGTAATAGTATCTAGGTAGACACATTTTTAATCATCATACGAGCACACATCAATAGACATAGACTACCCATTAGTTTAGATAATTAGATAAGTAGAGTAATTGGTAGAAGTACCAAACCCCCAAATCCAAAACCCGAGATTTTACCCTTAGCTTTCTAAAAAATATAAAAAGATAAAAAATAATCTTCCTCAACCTCAACCTTAGCGTAGTACATCTCTCACTAGCATTCCTGTTCCCCTAGAGAACGATATCAATACCCGAGGCTTACCCAATACTACACTACAACGATTAGGTTCACTGCCTAGGGTGTTGAAAAACTTGCTCGATGAAAAGGAAGTTCCTTTGACCCCGAACGCGTTGTACGCGCATCAAGTTTTTGGCGCCGCTGCCGGGGAATAGAATAGCTAGTTAGATTTTTATCTCGTTTAGGTTCCCTTGCTTGATTCCAATCAAGTAAGATTTTTTCTCATTTTTTAGCTTCCTTGTAGTCTATCCCCCTTCTTCGTGAATTTTTTCGTAGCCCCATCACTTTTCATCATGGAAGGTGATAACCCACCAAACAACAACCTACCATCAAACAAATACCCACCACTCGATCCAACTTTTGCCAACCAACTTCGAGCTCGTATTGTTAGTGAAATCGGAGAACTTAAGAAATTGAATAGGATAATTGAAAGTGCACTTGAAAAAGCCCTTGAGGAATCAACTAGTACTTTAGATAGTGATTCAACCTCAAGCGATGATTCGGAGGATGAAATTGAAGAAGGGGATTATAAGGTATTGGAAATTATGAAGGGTAGTAAGGAGGAGGAGGAACTTAGGGAGTATTTCAATTCATACCCTAACGAGAAGGAAACTGCCTATCACTATAACGTAGTTAACTTCCCACGACCACCTTTCGAGCCATGCATAAATAGAGGTGACCCTAAAAATATTAAGATACCGTGCATGATTGGGTACTCATATAGGGATCACACTTACATAGACTATAAGGCACCAATGAACATAATGTCTAGGCTCTATTATAATTGGATCATGAGCGAAAAGTTAGGACCTATGAGGGACCCCTTCTATCCTAGGAAAGTGAGTAACTATGTTGGGAGGGTTAGAGGATTGCATGTCTTCGTAGGCAATTTCACATATAGGTGTGATTTCATGATCTTGGAAAATGTTAGAGGCATCATTGATGGATTTTTGGGAGATGTGATACTTGGGAGACCATTTATTGAAGAATCTAAGACGGTTTATGATCAAGAGGAAGTAGCCAAGTTCTCAAATGGGACCGAATGTGATAAATATATAATGCCTTACAAAAATAAAAAGTTTGAGGGTATTGATGATTTAGATGTAGACAACATTCCAGCTTTTGAAGTAGATTGGGAGAACAAGGTTTACTACACCGCTTGTCTAGAGTTAGGCCCTGAATACATTCGTGATGAGAAAAGAGTTAAGGAAATCAAATGGGCATCTAAGATAAGAGGAAAGTAGGAGCACGACTTCGAGTCTAGCTACAAGACTCATAAATAAAGAAAAGAGCTTTGTGGGAGGCAACCCATGCTTAATTGTTTGCTTGTTTGTGTGTCATATATCTTTTCATTATTGCCAGTCTTCTTGTAGAGTTTCCTAGCCCTCATGCTAAGAAGAGCTATTTGCCATTTTATATCCATCTCCTCCAAGTCATTTTCATCAATTTTCTCTATGTCTTCATGAGTTAATATAGAGCCATTAACTTGAGTGGAGATAAAAGCATAAAAGGTAGGATCTCCAATACCAGCAACCTTCTTCTTTGAACCTGCAGTGGTAACACTAACATTACCAGTGGAAACTGTAGAACCAGCAGTGGCAATATCATCATCACAGTCATCTTCAGAATCATCACTGTCAACAGAGGTTGACATCAAAGCCAAGCTGCTTGAGCTTGTACTAAGTTTCCCAGCCTTCTTCAATCTTTGTTCAATGAGTTTGAAGTTGTTGTAAAGATCATTGAGCTTCATAGTTTCAATATCTGGTTTATTTTCCCAGACAGTAACATTAGTATGAAACTCTGAAGGCAAACTTCTTAGAAACTTCAAATTGAGGTCTTCCTTTTCTACCTCAATGCCAAACACAGTCAGTTGTGTAACAATCTTTTGGAGTTTGGTGAAGATGTTATCAAGCGAGTCACTGCTTGAAGCAGAGAAGTTTTCATAACTTTGCTTCAACAATGTCTTTTGTGTCTTCTTTGTAGCATCATTACCACCAAACACCGAGCAAATCTCTTCAAAAAGTTCTTTAGCTGTCTTGAACTTGCTGAATGCTATGATCTGGTCTCTAGGAAGAGTCATCAGCAACAAACTTCTAGCCTTTAGATCATTCTTCTTCAGTGCTTTTTCAATATTAGTCTCAGGCACAGAAACTGTCACAACATCTGTGTCACCAACCTTCTGAGTACTAGTCAGAGGCTTGAAAGAATCACCAGTTAAGATGATCTCCCATAGAGCATAGTCTTGAATGAGAAAGTATCGCTCAATCAGAATCCTCCACATCTCAAACTCATTTAGTTTGAGCTTAGGAAGCCTGGGAGCAGAGTTGGACTGGTTGTTTTCCATCTCCATTGATTTGAGTGAGTAGGTTAAGCTTATTCCTTGGATCTTCTAAAACAAAATATCAGAACCTTTGCTCTGATACAACTTGATGGATCTGGACACACACCTTGTGTCAATGATATTTTGTATTATATTAATAAGCACGCGGAATTTACTTAGTAATACTTAGAAGACGGATTATATGATGTATTGTAAGTGAACACAGATTAAACACAAAACTAAGCTCCAATATTATTAATGAACAATACGAGTGATCTTGCTTATCACTAGGGTTACACCTTGAAGCTTATGTGAATGATACGTATATAAGTAAGTTAGTAAGACAATGACCTAGGACCTCCTTTTATAGTACAAGGAGTCTTTTACAAGATAAGTATAAAGCTAACAATATAGAATATACACAAGATCTTTTCTATGCTTATCTAAACACGTTTTCCTAACAATTATCTAATAGCAGTGGTAATAATATGCCAGCAGTGGTAATACGTTTCCACTGCTAGTGCAATACTTAGCAGTATCTTCCATAGCTATCAGTGGTAACAGATTATTCCCAACAATATGGCTCTCTAGCAGTCGTTGATCCTCCCCAAAGGGTTTATCTCTAAACCCTACAAGCCTCTCGATAAAAAGAGAGCAACACACACAACTTCACAAGTTTCAAACACTTGGGAAAATACTGCCTCACAGCAGTAAAGTATGGTCTTTGTTTAAGTGTTACCCGAACTTCTTGATCATTATCAATCTCATTGGGTCCTTACCGTTCTATATGGGAAACCAAACAACAAAACCATTCACATCCCATCTCTAAACCGATTTACATACCAAACGTAAATATGGCGCCATCCGTGAGGACATGATACAAAATAACCGCAAATTTCTCAAAAATTTTCACCTATTTTCACTATTTCTCACTTAAAAGTCAAATTTTTTTCCTTTATGCACAAGTTTCTTAACCAAACATGTCTGGTGAAAAACCCTCTAAAATTTTGGACACACCAAAAACCACCTCGGACCTATCCGAGTGACAACTCTTTCCACCTAGAGAAGAGCCAACAAATACCCGAAAAAGAGACTCACCAGTCATCTATAAACCATTCAAAGAAACCTTTGATGGAGAGTCATGCATCAACTAACCTTACAAACTTGCACACGTCACATCCCCTAAATAAACTAACATGGTCCTCTGAGAGACGTCACACTCTTAGATCATTCACACAACCATGAATGTCTCAACCATTCATAGTTTAGGGAGCAGTAGAGGGAGCTAGTAGGTATTAGGGAAAGAGACTGAAAAACATTCAAATCGGGTCACACTACGCCCACTTATCGAAAAAAACTTAGGTAAACACATACCAACTTACTTATCCTTTTCCACTGTTGGGTCTGAATTTGACCCAATTGTCTCTGATAAGTATTTAAACATAAAATAGCCTAATACACCCTCTGAAGGTCAGTAAGCATAAAAGTCTCTGATAAAGATAACAGAAAATGTCACTTCTAACTATCATATGGACCTGATAGTTATCAGAAGTGAGATACTCCATGATAGTTATAAGATAACATGTCTCCCTGATTATTATTTAGAAGGTGTTACTCACTGATAAAAGAAATCAGTGAGTGTTATATAAAGCTCAACCAACTGTCTAGCTTCAGGGACATCAAAGACCATGTGACAACTCGTAATTTCAGGTCATTTTACAAACATTGAAAATTTCACTATTCATCTCGGGAATTTACTATTCACCGGTTACTATTCAAAATTTTACTATTCATCATTTTCGGAGTCAAAGTAATATTCTGAGAACGTATTTCAAAATTTTACTATTCACGAAACACTATTCATTCCCGGAGAAAATCACTATTCACGAGTCACTAATCATCATTTTTCGTAAACTAGGTTTACGAGTATCAAATACGCGTAACCTTGAGGGTTTAGCTGCGTATTCATGGAAAATCATCAAGGACATTTCATATAGACTAGAGTTAGTCTACATATCATCAATAACATCATTTCATATCAGTTCATGCATGAATTTGCATTTTTCATTAACGTTTATTTTCCTATTAAATAAACGCTATTGCGTAAACATTATTTTGAAATATTGATCCGACACTTCCAAAAATAATCTTAATATATTTTTATACTCATTTTAAGACTATAAAAATTATATTATTAGTTTACCCGATGTTTTCAATTTATTTTGTATATAAATTGTTATATTTATATAATTACGACGGTCTTCGTAAATACTACTCGATAATTATTATTTCACTAAATTTTTGTAAGAAATGTATTTTTATAATTTTTAAAACATCGATATATTTTATTTTGTTCCGTAAAAATCGATTTCTAATCAACGCTACACTAAATAATTACTTTTACTTACCAAATTATACATTATACTAACACCTAATACATCTAATTATCAAAATCATCAAATCCATTCCCATTTATTATTGGGTCGACATCCCCCCCCCCCTAGTCACTACTTCAATAATATTTTATTACCTACCATTTTACACATATACACTTTAGGATTAAATATTTGCTATGAACAAGTACTTTTATTAATGAAATCACATACCAAACTTTTCTTTAATGTGAAAAATTATTTTCTTTCTCTCCTCTTCTTCATATTGGCCGGCCATGCTTGATGTATCAAGAGAAATCCATAATTTTTCAAGGTTCAAGTATTTACAAGTCTTAGGAATAATCTAGTTAAGGTTTTGAAATAAAAACCTCATGATTTATTTAAGTATACTTTGCTCAAAACTCTTCAATCCTTCAAGTAAGTGTTCTAATAATTTTTCATAATCTTTCATACTTTTACTTGATGTATTTTTATGTTTCTTTTAGAAAAACATGCATGAATTCCATGATCCATACCACTTTTATGGGTTTTTAGTACATATAATAGGTTTTAATTATCCAAATAATAATCCCTTGTAACATATTATTTTTGATGATGTCTAGGAATCCATGACACCCTAAGAAGGTGTATGGTAGGTTTAGAATAGCTTTGGCGTTGATTTGAAGTGGTTAGAAAATCCATTTCGACAACTATATAAAAGGGTCTGATCTTATTTGTGAAATCTGGAAAATTCGACAGTTTGTAAAATATTTTGGGCTAGATATTCAGAAAATATACTTTAAAACGAAACCGTGGTCGCTTGAACGGGTTAAAACGGAGTTATAACGAAGAAGTTATGCTATTTTTAAGTTTAACGACGAAAACTATTTTTCCGGAAAATTCAGCATGTTGTCCAGATTTTTACGGGTCAAAAATGAGTCTCAAGCGTTATTTAAATGAGTCGATTTATCAAAAATATATTAGTATATGTTAATACGAAACCGTGGATATAAAGAACTGTTGGAATCACTCCTAAACAGTATTTCAAGTATTTATATTTCATATGTAATAGGTAGCTTTGTTATGGCCTTTATGTTTGATTAAGGTCAAGCTTATGTAGAAGGCCCATAAGCTTGATCCAAGCCCAATAAGGAATAGGGAAGGAGAGGGAGTGTTGCCCTAGCTCCTTGCCTATAAATACATTGTAATAACCTTCATTTGAAGGTTGGTTGTTCAAGTTTTCTTTTCATTCACTCTCACTACGCCTAAACCGTGCTACTCATATTGTGTTTGTGTTTGATACTTGTTCATCCGCCTTTATCTCTTCTCTTATAAGCTTGTGTCGTAAAACTAGTGACCTAACAGTGGTATCAATCGCCAAATAGTTGGGTGTACACTTTGTTTTTTGAAGTTTTGGTTTTGGGTCTTACGCGTAAAGATAACACAATCTTTGGTTCGCTTAAAAACTAATTTTTTACACTTTTGAATCCAAGATTCTTGTACTTTCAACGTTATTAGGTGTTAAACTATTGGTTTTTGGCAAAAAGTTTGGAACTTTACGTGTTTTTCCTTGTTTTTTAAGCTTGTTTTTGTACGCAAGTGTTATCCTACGCGTAACTGTTTTAAGTGCTTTAGATCATCAAGTTTCACACTTTTGTGTTATTTTGGTGTTATTGAAGCTATTTCAACACACAAAAACTGGTTTAGAAACACATTTGGATAGAATCACAGTTACGAGTAATCTTACGCGTAATAAAACCCTAAAATTACGCGTAAGACTTTCCTTGGTTTGATCTTCAATTTTCTGGTTTATTCCGTGTTTTCTTACTTGGATAAGTCTGAAAATACGTCGACTTTGGATATCTTTTGCACTGTGAAGTGTAAAAGATCACTTGGGATAAAACCCTAATCTTACGCTTAAGCATAAAGCTTACGCGTAGAAAATCTTACGCTTAAGATTCATCTTACGCGTAGACTTAGTCCTACGCATAAGGTAATCCTACGCCTAACTTTCTACGCCTAACTTACTGTTTACGCGTAACTTTAGTCTTTTTTCCTGCTTACGCGTAAGCTAAATCCTACGCGTAACTATTCTTGTTACGCGTAACATTTGGTGTTTTTACGCATAAGTGCTACTTGGTTCTTGTCATTTCTACGCCTAAGGATACTTCATCAACAAAGGTTCACTCGACTACAAAGATCCATTCTTACTACACAAGTTTATCATCATGTCTCAACCACCATACTCTAACTATTTCCCTCACACTTATAATCAACAACAACAACAATTAACTCCACAACATCAACAATGGAATCAACAACAAGCCATTTATCAACAACAATTTAATCAGCAACATACTCCACAACTTGGTGCAATTCCACAACCACAAATGGTTCAACCACAACCAAGCATTCAAGTTCAACCCTACACAACTGATTTCAATCAACATCCATCACGGACCACTATGAAGGAACCCACTTGGTTTGCTAAGATGTGTGAAGCTTTAAGCAGCCAACAATCAATTCATGAAGCTGGATCACTTGATAGACCTCCAATGCTCACTCCAGGAAACTACGATCAATGGGTGATAAGGTTCTTTAGATTCTGTGATCTGAAGAAGCCACATGGAAAGTTCTTAAAGAAGGTTATCTTGGAAGGTCCATTTGAGATGCCTACTGTCACTGTACCCGGAGATCCAACTGCTGTTCCACCAAGAGATGAACAAACCAACATTGCTACTGTTGCAGACTTAAATCCTACAGAACTTCTACACTATGAAGCTGATGAACTTGCAATGGAATATATCCTCTTAGGATTACCAAACCCAATTCTTCGTAGTGTTGATGCTCAAAAGACTGCACAAAAAATGTGGGATCATATTCGTCTTCTTATGGAAGGATCTGTACTCAATCAGGAGGATTTGGAATCCAAAATTTACTTGGCTTATGAACACTTCATGATTGAACCTGGAGAGACACTTGAGTCATATCATCACCGATTTTCAGACATCATCAATGATTTGGATAAACACAACATCATCATGCCAAGAATTGCAGTGAATACTAAGTTCCTGAGTAGTCTTGGTCCAGAATGGGAGAAGTATGTCATTTTTCTCCGTCAAGCAAAGAATATGCATCATTCTACTTATGGATTGTTGTACGATTACTTGAAGCCTCATGAAAAGGAAGTTGATCGGGAAAGGATTCTCCGTGCTCAAATTGCTAAACAGTCACAACCGGACAATCAACAACTTGCCTTGTATGCTCAACAGAATTATCCCTCTCAACCAGCAACTCAACCAACTGCTTCCAACACACCTTCACAGCAACAACCTCAACCTCAACAAAATCAATTGGTCCCATACAGCAACAATGCTCAAGCATATGTCAGTGAAGCTACTGAGGAAATCGATCCATTCCAAGCATTGCAACAAGGATTTGTGATGATTGCTAATGCTTTTGGCCGTTACACCAACAAATCCAACAATCGTATTCGTTCCTCATCTAACACACGGACTCAAGCTGTTGTGAACAATGGACGTGTTGAAGTTCAAAATCGTGATTATGGTCGTCAGATGGGCGGTGGTCAAGGGTTTAATGCTGTGGGTAGGAATAACAACAGAGCTCAAGTGGTGGAACAGGGAAATGCTCAGAATCGGTTAAATGGTCTTAGATGCTACAACTGCAATGAGAAGGGACACCTGGCTAATGCATGCCCAAAGCCAAGGACTCGGGGCAGTGCTTATTTCAAAGAGGCATTACTTTTGGCTCTTAAGGATGAAGCCGGTGGATCTCTCACAAACAAAGAACAGAGCTTTATGGCAGATGCAGACTCAGGTGATGATATGGAGGACTTGCAGGCTAATGCAGCAGTTATGTTGATGGCTAATATGCATGAGCTGCACATGAGTGATACAGGCCCAGTGTATGACACTGATGGCTTGTCTCAGGTACCCGAACAAACCATCATCATATCTGAACTAATATCTCCGCCAATATCTGAATCCGGCACGGATCAGACTGTTCAAAATGAGTCTTCTACATCTTCTTCTGATGATTTTCAAGTTAACCCTGTAGTTACATTTGACGATCAAGACGACCTTATGGTCTCCTTTGATAACCAAATTGACTCCGTGGTCGTACTTGAGGATCTAAAGAATGATCATGTTGAGAATCAAGTTGAACAAGATGATCTGTTGCCTCATCCGGATTTTGCTCGGTTAATTCAAGACCATAAAATCAAAATGGAGGAATGTTATGCATTAAATCAATCCTTAAAAAGTAAAAATGCACTGTTAACCAAGGATTTTGAATGTTTACAAATGCAACTCAACTTTTTCAAAACTCAAGAAAACCGTGAAAAAGGTTTTGAAGCCACTTTTGCAAAATCTCATCAAAACGAAAAATATTTAGAGAGACAGATGCGTGATCTAGCCGCCTCGAAGAATGCTTTGTTGTCCGAAATAGAACAACTGAAACATGAACATAAAAAGCAAATTAACGCTCTCACCTTGGAAAATCAAAATGCTAAGGCTGAGTTGTTAAATTGTCAAAAACAGTTCTCCGCATACAAAAAGCATTCAACGAATCGGGTAGATGACCTTCTTGCAGAAATTCTCGGTTTGCAAAACAAACTTAAAGAGTTTAAAACGGTTGTTTACAAACATGGTGAATCCGTAACAGCTATTGAAAAGTTTACCTTAAAACCCAATCCAAATGGATATGGAAAAAATCTAGCTGATTACAAGCCTAAGCTTTCACTAAAAACATTCAAACCAACTCCTGAAGTTTCCAGTGCACAATACAAAATTGATAATACTGTCATGAGTGTTGTTGAATACCATCGTCAAGAGGAATTAGATGCAGAAGACGAGAGTCGATCTAAATTAAAAAATGTTGTTTACAACAAACCTTTTAATTATAAAAACGCGGTCACTTTCGTCACACCAACGGATTCTTCTAACACACCAAGGGTTATCATCAAAACACCCGAGTCTTCTATTGTTAATCCCAAAACAGTCTTTGCACAAACTTACGGTCCTTTACCTTCCATTAGTGAAGTAAACTCAAAACCTGAAAATCGAAAAATTCTTCGATATTTTGACATTTTCATGGCTGACCTCAAAATTTTACAACATGAGATAGAATATCGATCTGAAATCAAAGTTGAACATTTTCAATCGCCTCTGGCGCGAGAACAAAGAGACATTTTTCAGAAAAATCTTTTACCTAATGTTAAAAACTTGAAAAGTTGTGCAATTGCCTGGGAAAAGGATTTTCATAAGGAACTTGGGGTAATGAAAAACGTTTTCGAGAAAACAGAAACATCTATTACTAACACAAAACGGAAAAAGAAACTGTTGAGAAAAGATGTTGATCGACTCTTGGAAGATGTTATCTGTGCTGATATCCATAATGTTGTGCTATTCTATTCGTTGCCATATGCATCTGATCATATCTCTGCTGATATTGTTGAAACTGTTGTTACTGTTGAAAACACCGATAATGTGCTTCAGATCGAGTCTTTAAAAGCTGAAAATAAACGATTACACACGGAAATTCACAATGCAAAACGTCGTCTTCAATGGTGTGAAAAAGATATTCACAACCATCAACTTAGTTTTCAAAATAAAATCGCTCAATTGAGTGCACAATCTTCTGATCCTAAAATTGAGTAACTGGATGATCAAAACGTGTCTTTGAAAAGTCAAATCTCAAAATATGAACAAGAACTATTAAAAGTTAAACAGGAATATGGTGTCATATTTGATTTACTCAAAAAGACTCGAGATGAAGCATCTAATGAACTTGATCACTATCTTGCTCACACTAGAGAAGTCATGAATTTTGCTGGTAATATTCGTTCTGAAAATCAAGATCTGATTCACACCATCTCTAAGTTACGGGAAATGTTAGGAAAGTATGAACAACTTCCGCCTACTGTGATTAAGAGATTAGCACCAGTCACACTTAGTAATCGTGAACCTAGAATTCCCACTGCCAAATCACAAGTTGCTAATGTGTTTCCCTCTACTGAAACAGGAATAGTTGCATCTTTTCCAAACGTCCGCACTTCACAGCCTAGGAGCACTCAAACAAAGAATAGGAAGTTGCGACCTAAGAAAAGATCAATAAGGAATGCTAAAGTAGAAGAACACCCTAGGAACCTGAATAAAACACAAGTTAATTCCACTATAGATGTTGCGTCTAGCAAATGTAATAGAAATAGTGATGTAACGAATGCTAAACCGTTAAGCACCTTTGATATTCAGTCTGATGCACCTTGTGATATTTGTCAAAAGAGTATGAATTCTGATTGTCATGACAAATGTGTTGCTAAAGCTATAATCTCTAGATTACGGAATCCTAAGACTCGGAATACCTCTAGGCCCACTAATCATTCTAAGTCTGTGCTTGGTAAACCACCTTCTTTAGATTCTAAGGCAACCATTGCTATCACAGTAGCTCCCACTACACCTCCTAAGAATGTAGTACCACCTAGTGCTTTCACTAAGACTAAAGCAAAGAGTAGTTATAGATGGCAGAAATGGATATATAACACACTTGGATTTAAATGGATGCCTAAACTTATCAATGTGTGTATGTCTAATGTACCTGCTTCGGAACCCTCTAACATTTCGGGTTCCACATCTACTTCTATTCCATCTGTGTCGTCTGTGTATAATGCAGGTGATACAGATCATTCTCTGGATTGTTGATAGCGGATGTTCCCGACACATGACAGGCAATCTTAAACTGTTATCAAACTTTATTGCAAAGTTCATTGGCACTGTCAGATTCGGGAACGATCACTTCGCAGCCATCATGGGCTACGGAGATTATGTTAATGGGAACATTGAAATCAGCAGGGTTTACTATGTGGAAGGCCTCGGTCACAATCTGTTTTCAGTAGGTCAATTTTGTGATGGAGATTTGGAGGTTGCTTTCAGGGAGAAAACTTGTTTCATTCGTGATCTACAAGGAAACGACCTTATGTCTGGCTCGCGTAATTCTAGTCTCTACACTATCTCTATGAAAGACATGGTTGCTTCATCTCCCATCTGTTTACTTTCCAAGGCAACATCAACAAAATCTTGGCTATGGCACCGTCGCCTCTCACATCTAAACTTTCAAACCATCACCAACCTTGCTCGACACAAACTAGTTGAAGGACTCCCAAGATTCCGGTATTCAAAAGATCACCTTTGCTCAGCATGTGAACAAGGGAAAAGCACTCGTGCTCATTTTCCTTCAAAGGTGGAACACAGCTCTCAGCATGTGCTTCATCTTCTTCACATGGATTTGTGTGGCCCGATGCGCGTGCAAACGATCAATGGCAAACGCTACATCTTAGTAATCGTTGATGACTACTCTCGATGGACTTGGGTCTATTTTCTTCGTAGCAAAGACCAAGCTCCACAAATGATCATCACCTTTCTCACAAAGATACAGGTTCAGCTCCGCAATACCGTCAGAATCATCAGAACAGACAAAGGAACTGAATTTGTTAACAAAACCCTTCGTGAATTTTATGAGAAAGTAGGAATTCAGCATCAAACATCTATTGCACGGACACCTGAACAAAACGGAGTTGTTGAAAGACGAAACCGAACGTTAGTGGAAGCTGCAAGAACAATGTTAATCAATGCTAAACTTCCAGATTACTTATGGGCAGAAGCTGTATCTACTGCATGCTATACTCAAAACCGTTCTATGATCACAAAACGCCACAACAAAACACCTTTTGAGCTTGTCCACAACTACAAACCGAACCTCAAACACTTTCATGTATTTGGATCCCTTTGCTATCCGAATAATGATCGTGATGATTTTGGAAAGCTCAAAGCAAAAGCTGATATTGGAGTATTTATTGGATACTGTGACAATTCTAAAGGTTTCCGAATCTGGAATCGTCGAACTAAGGAGGTAATGGAAACGATTCATGCTCATTTCGATGAACTCACGGATATGGCTTCTGAGTATAACAGCTTAGAACCCGGTCACAACCGTTTAAACTTCCCTCAACCCCCATCATCAGCTGAAGAAAGCCCTCAGCTAACTCGTCAACAAATGGAAAGGTTATTTGCTCCTCTGTTCTGTGACGACATTGATGAACGTGCTCCTGGTGTATCCGCTGTTTCCGCTGCACAACCTGATAATATTCCTATACCTGATACACCTGCTACAACAACTACTGTTGAAGATGCACCTACACCAATTGACTCCAACACAACAGTTGAACACACCGCTTCCAACAATGATGAACCAGCTGATGATATTCTGAATGAAGTACCCCCACCCGCAGATTTTGATCCAAATGCGTTCTTCAACCCGTTTGCAAATGAGACTGCTGCACCAGATGTTGCAGAATCTTCAACAAACCATTTGAATCCTCAGAATCTGCACAATGTATATCAACATCAACCCTCTACACATAGATGGACTAAAGACCATCCTCTGGCTAATATTATTGGCAACCCGAATCGACCAGTCGTTACGAGACAACGTCTTCACTCAGATGGTGAACACTGCATTTATGCACTCACTGTCTGCCAATCTGAACCTAAAAACATTAAGGATGCAATGACAAAAGACAACTGGATTGAATCCATGCTAGAAGAACTCAATCAATTCAAACGTCTTGAAGTATGGGAACTGGTTGAAAGACCAACAGGGGTCTACGTCATTGGTCTAAAATGGATTTGGAAAAACAAATTGGATGCTGAAGGGAATGTCATCCGAAACAAGTCACGGCTAGTTGCTAAGGGTTATCGTCAGGAAGAAGGGATAGACTTTGAAGAATCTTTTGCTCCGGTTGCTCGTCTTGAGGCTGTTCGGATATTTCTCGCGTTCGCGGCTCATATGAACATGACGGTCTATCAGATGGATGTCAAAACGGCGTTTCTCAATGGGCAACTTAAAGAAACGGTCTATGTCAGCCAACCAGATGGATTCGTTGATCCTGAGTTCCCGAACCATGTCTACAAACTGAACAAAGCTCTTTATGGTCTCAAACAAGCCCCTCGGGCATGACGCTGATCACGCAGGATGCTTAGACTCAAGGAAAAGTACTTCAGGAGCTCTACAATTTCTCGGTGATAAACTGGTGTCTTGGCAATCAAAGAAGCAGGATTGTACATCGCTGTCATCAACTGAAGCAGAATATGTAGCCATGTCCGCGTGTTGTGCTCAAGTCATTTGGATGAGAACACAACTCAAAGACTATGGTTATGTATTTGACAGAATCCCGATGTACTGCGACAATCGGAGTGCCATTGCAATCTCGTGCAACTCAGTTCAGCACTCGAAATCAAAGCACATCGATCTACGCTATCATTTCATCAAGGATCATGTGGAGCAGGGTACCGTTGAATTATACTTTGTGGGTACTGAATACCAATTGGCAGATCTGCTCACCAAAGCCTTGCCTTCCGCTAGGTTTAATGAGTTGGTCCACCGAATTGGTATGAGGTGTTTGACTCAAGAGGAATTGGATGACCTCTTAAAACAGTCTTAAAAACCTGTCAAACACCAAAACATCTTTTGTAAATAAATTTTTCAAAAACAAAATACAAAAATATAAAATCAGATAAAACAACAAAAATATTCTCCCAAGTCTACATTTCTTCAAACATGGCAAGTACATTTCTTCCGTCAACACTTTTATCTTTCAAAATTCAGTATTTTTTCGATCAAGTGTTGAGGGGGAGAAATTTATCGCATTAACCGTTTCAAAACATAAGTGTACTTGCATATTATCACATCTCGGTTGTTTCGTTATACTAATGATGGTGGACTTTCTGGTTCAAAGACACTCCTCGGACTTTAATTAATAACCTTTCATTATTTTCTCAAGTCGAGGGGGAGTGTCGTCAAGGTTTCTAAAATCTTCATTTGGTAACTAAAATTGGAAGTTAAAAGGCTTTGGATGAAAATGGAAAAGGTGGAGGGACCAGAACTGTCAAAAACTTAAAGTTATTTTAATAAAACCTCCACCTAACTTAACTCTTCTCATTTATTACTATCAACCAAACATATCCTACGCACAAGAATCAATCTTCAAATCTGTGTTTTGGATCATCATCTTGTAAGTTGTTTCATAATCTTAACATGTTTTCAAACACTGGTTTTGATTCTTACGTGAATCCAACAGTCAAAAGGGTGTATAATCTTGGTTTTGTGTTCTACGCATATGCGTATGAACACATAATCAAGATTGTGAGTTTGTGGTTAAAAAGATTGTTTCAAAACGTGCCTTTAGCATCAATGATAATATCTTTATCCTCAAATCTTACCCAGAAACTTAAATTGATTGATTTTGAAACTTAGGGTTTATGCGTGGAGTTGGGTTCTTCCAAATGAGAAGTGTTTTTGGTCTAATTATTGCTGGGTTATGTTCATATAATGTTGAATTAATCATATCCTTGCTCTATAACTACCCAGAAACACTGATTAATTCAGATTTTGAAATTAGGGTTTAAGGTTCATAAGATTGGGTATTTTTGATTCACCATGAGTTAGATGTTAATACTTGGTATATAAGCTCATACAACTCTCTTGAACTACCAGAATAACTTTGGCGCATAATCCATGGCTAGATTTGATACGCGTAGAACTAGGGTTTAGTCTACGCGTAAGATAGTCTACGCGTAACTGATTTATGCATAATTCATGCCATGTGTTGTTATTGAAATGAATATGTGTGCTAAGATTGATGATTTGATAAATTTATTTCAGGATGGCTACACTTAGAATTCAGAATCAAGGTCATTTGATTATCTACGCATAAGGATTACCCTACGCGTAGTTATGTTACGCGTAAGAAAATCCTACGCATAACAGCTACGCGTAAGGTTCTACAACGGACTACGCGTATCCTGTGAAGGATATGCGTAAACAGTGACCTCTACGCTTAAGGTCAACTCTTACGAGTAGCCTTACGCGTAAGGTAAATATATGCCTACGCATAAGCTCTACGTATAAGGACTCTTTTTCCTACGCGTAACATTTCTTACGCGTAAGATAGGATTCTACGCGTAAGTCTACGCCTAAGCATATATCATACCTGTCTACGCATAACTTTGCCAAAACTATGCTTAACCCTGGATTGACCTTCATGATGAATTGTTACTTGTACAAACTTGTAAATAAACTAATCATATCATCACGAATCCAAAAATGTCACTAATAAACTTAAATCGTTTGATATGTTGTGAACAATAAGTGATAAAATAAACTTTAAAACTTAAAGTTAACTAACTCACGAAACATTTCACGATATCATTGATTGAACATACAAGTGACTTAGGACTCGTAACAATCATTATCACTGTACATTCAACAACTAGACAATAAGACCTTCTGTTGACTAACATTATGTCTTTCGATATGTTGGTTCTTTTGGCTAATGTTATTTCAGATCACGACATGGCTGAACAAATGAATGTGGATGCACCTGAAGTTCTCTCCATTGCTGATATCTATCCTCATGGCTATCCAATGAAGACAGGAAAGAATAACCTCCGTGTTGACTTTGACACCCTTACTTGCTATGAGTCTTCATGCTTAATCGCTATTGACATTCTGAGGACTCATCCATATCAGAACATGCTCACACATTCTGCAACAGTTCCTAAGATCTATATCCAACAGTTCTGGAACACCATGGAAAGGGTCAAAGGAAGGACTGCTGTGACGGTGACTCTGAACCACAAACAAGTCACCATTACACCTGCAGACTTAAGGGCTGCTCTCCTTATTCCTGAAGTCAATCCAACCAAACTTTATGCCACACCTGCTGAAGAGTTAACTCTCCAATTCTTAATCAATATCGGTTATGATGAGGCTACAGGAGTAATCACCAAGCACTCTCACGTGGAGCTTAAGAGTATTCCTCAACCATGGAGAACACTCTACATGATCATCACCAAGTCTGTTTCTGGTCGTGATAGCGGCTATGAGCATCCTAAGCTCATAGAACTGCAAATATTTTGGGCATTTGTCAACATGAAACACATTGCCATTGAAGCTCTGATTTGGGATGACATGATGTCATTTCTCAACAAACTTGGCTCAAAGATTCCCTACATCAGATATACCAAATTGTTGATCCAGAGAGCACTTGGACTTCACCCTGACATTCCCAAGAGGCTCAATGACCCAGACAATCACGATATGTTGACGGAACCCATTCTCACTGTTAGAATCAAGGAAACGTCCACAAAGAAACAAGGTGCTGTATTGCCAGATTTCCTTCTAACTGAAGATGTCAGAAAGCTCGAAACGTACAAGAGATATCTGGAAGCAGTCAGACAAGGCAAAGTTGGTCATCTTGACGAAAAATCTTCTGGAACACCTGTCAGGAGAACCAGAAGAGGAAGTGCAGGAAGCACAACAAGTTCTGCGAGTCAAAGGAAGGTTCCTAAAAGGAAAGCTCCTTCAATAAGGATTGTTCCCGTAAAGGAAGCCGAACCTATTCCCACAATTGAACCTCAAAGACAACTTAGGGACGAGAGCTCTGATGATACTGAGACAGATGAAGAGGTTCATTACTCTGCAACTGTAACCGAAACACCTGCATCAGTGACAAAACCTCCAAGTCCTCCCGTTGTCCAAGAAAAAGGGAAGACTCAAGCTATTGTACCTTATAATGAGAGCTCTGAAGATGAAGAAGAAGAGCAATTGGATAAATCATACAGGAAGAAGTTTCACAACATCCGACACCTTCAAAAGGCCGTTGAATTTGCTAAAGATCAGATGGGTGGCCCCGGAGGATCAAGTGGTGCTGCCCACTCCTCTCCAGATCCTGATGCGGTTAATCAACCCGATAAGGGATCTGGTGCCACCACTCTTCTGCAACAACAACCGCCTGTAGAAGACACTATTGAGTATGATTTTGAGAAACAGGAAACTGAGAAAGAAAAGTCTAAGGATGACGAGGATGATTATACTAAGTTTCTTCTAGACAGTCCAACTCACTCAAAGGAGAAAACCTCAGAAACTCCTAAGGACATGAAGTCTCCTCATGTCTCCTCATCATCGGACTCTTCATCTCACTCATCACCACCACCATCAACTAAGTCAACCAGATCATCATCCAAATCCGTGAAGAAACCACCAAAGTCTTGGATTTCTCAAACACATGCAAGAATTGTGAAAGCTGTCAAACAAGTTAGAAAGAAGGACATGCTTCAAAGAAAACTTAATTGGTATGCTGAACAAATGCAGTACTTACATGATGAGAATGACGACATGCGGAAAGATAGGAAAGCTATTCAGGAATTCATGAGAAGTCATCGTCAGGGGGAACTGAATGAAATGATTGAAGGTTACACTCAAAAGTACCTTCAGAATGTGGTTCCTAAAGTCCAAAAGGAACTGGAGAAGTCAGCAAGAGAACAAACCCACAAGTTTCTTCTCGACACTGTCCCCAGTGTGACAAAAGAAGTATTTTCCAGACAACTCACCCCTAACATCGTAGCATTGGTCAAACATACAATGGCAAAAGAAGCTGATCTCTCTGAATCTGAGCTAATCGCGAAACTTGTGATGCAAATGTCAAAGAGATCTGGAACGTTTACTTCGGATGAAGCTAAATTTTTCGAAATTCTACTTGACTATCAACTCAGATCATCATGCAAGGAGTCAGCCATTCAAACCAAACGACCAAGAGATGACGATGATAAGGATAAGGACTCTGCACCTAAACGTCAGAAGCAGTCTGGTCAATCTACATCTATGCCACCTCCTCCTCCACGGACTTCTTCTCAACATAAGTCTTCTCCACCACGGTCTTCCACTGATAAACCTCGGGACGATTCCGAGTTACCACCCTTGACTCATAAAACTGGTGATCACTTTGAGTATACGGGTGGTGACGATGAAGAGGTCCTTGAGCCCCGACAACAACCCACCTCACCCAAACAAGTGCAGAAACCAGTATCATCATCTCGGCCTTCCAAAAAGAAGACGAAGACGACTCAACCTGGAGTCGTCACATGGCTAGATGACGATAAAACCGAAGAGTATGAATGGTTCTCCACACTTGTCAATCAAACTCCCTACCCTGATGAAGGCCAAGAATTGGTAGATGGTTCAACATTGGAGCATGCAAAACTGTTGCAAGAAAAGTTCCATGTGAAGAAAATGACGAAATCTGAATTGAAGCGAATCAAGAATGAAGCCTTTCAACTATGGAAAGACAGCTCTGAAAGTGCCCTCGAGGTCGAATATCATCTTGAGAACATCGCTCGAGCCATGTCTAACAACATGGATTGGCTCAATCCGAAAGCAAACATTGACTTCACACAAAGGGACAACCCTCCATACTACACCGATTGGACCAAACCTCTACCAACCATTGGCCAAGCAGACGAACCAAGGATTCCCTTCCGATATTTCTTCAACAAAGACCTGGAATTTCTTCTCCATGGTGGCGATGGTTCGAGAAAATACACTACATCATTGACTCTTCCATTCCCAGCGGCCATCTACTCAAACTGCATAGCTATCGAGGAACGTGCAACTCACTTGTTTTCTGACAATGTGCAAGCATACGACCAAGATGCATTGTATGGGATTCATCATTGGCCTGAACGCCGAAGAATCTACTACAGAAGCTGCCTGGTTCAGAAGTCTCAACATGCAGTGTATTGCTCTAAGGACATCGTGGCCATCAAACACATTGATCTCAAGTCTAAGTGGGACTACACATTCTTGAAGAATATCATAGTCAAACGACAAGATGAAAAGGACTATGGATTCTCCGAAGCTGACCTTGAGAACTTGTCCCTCAACGACATCGAAGACATGTACCTTGCAAAAGTACAGGGTCGTATGAGACAATTCTCGACTGAAGTTCAACGTGAATTTATCAAGTCAGTTCTCATCTTCATTAGACGCATTGTGATCAAAGAACGTGTCGAAGATATCCAGATGGCTGTTGAATCATATCAGAAACGTGTAAACTTCACTCCACCACAACTTGATCTTCCTGACATCAACCAGCTCAAACAACTTACGCTCATCAGCAAACCTTTCGGCGTTGTTTACCGCAGTGAACTTCGAAGAAACTGCTTAATGGCGTGTAGTGAGCTCCACAAATTTGGGGATCATACATTGAAGTTGGTTAGGGATGGATTGGCGTACAGATTGAAGGATATACGCATGAATGTTGGGAATCCTAAGCGCTGGAACTCTCAGGATAGAAGGGATGTGAGAAGGATCATCACCATGATTGATGAACGGTTGTTCAGAAGGGATCAGTTCAGACGCTTGGAGAGCTATGTTGGTGGTCGACCCAGGAGAAACATCATCGGCTTTCAACGCCCTGTGCGCACTCCTGGAAACATCACTGCACTTCCTGGTACCCCTTGAATTGTTTCCTTCATATGATTTTGGATGCATGATTATATATGTGAAAGGCTTGTGCACACATAACAGTGTACAACTCGTAATGGTCAAGAAAGGACCCTGTGGTACGCCTCAGTGCCATAATCCTTACAAAAAGAGCGAAAGCTTCTTATTTTTGAGTAAAACCTATCAAACCTTTCATTTTTCAAGGTTTTGCTCAAAAAGACAAGTACTTCCCCATATGATTTTAAAACCTCAACCGTTTATATCACTAATTGAGGGGGAATATTTGATTAAAACTTTGTTCACAAAATGTTCACAGTGGTCACTCTTCCCGCAACACTCAAAATGGTCATATTTATTCTCAACCGTACAAAAATAACATTTTTATATGCCATTTTTGAGGGGGAGAAAATTGTGTGATAAGAAATATGTTTTGTAAAGCAACATGTGCAAGCCCCTTGGCTTTCTCATGTGCAAAGACTTAACCAATGAATTGACGATCCTTAACTGTCTGCAACTCGAAAAGACTTGTCCTGGACGGGTAATAATTTCAAGCTAGTTCGCTAGTGATGTAAACGTGTCTCGCAAAGGACTTGTCTGAGTAGAAAGTACCATTCGAGAAACTTTTGATAGACATGAACTCTGACGGGTATGACAACCTTTTGAGGTTTGTCTACACCTTCAAGGTAGTTATTAGAGCTAGTTGTCACCTAAAAGCTGACAATATATCTCTTTAACTATTCAACGTAACAGTGTCTCGCGGGAGATTGTCTATCTTTAGTGAATCAATTCAAAAAGTGCGCGCTCTTTCCTCATTGTGCATTTAACCTTTAAAACTATTAAGCACATGTGAAGGGGGAGTATTTATGCAAAAACTTATCTCTCACTGTGGTTCAAACATGTCTTTCATTTACAAACCCTTTGAGAGATACTTTTCACATACAGTGGTTTAAATGGAAAACATAGGTTAGTCATGGAGTTATAAGGTGACTAAGGTTAGGAATAACCGTCCTATGATCCGCCAGAGCCGGAGGGATCTACCCAAGGACACTACCATTAGTTAGTGTTAGAAGTCCTTAGGAATTATTATAAAAAGGAGAAAATGAGAATCGGAGAAAGAAGGAGTTGAAGAATCAAAAAGAAATGTAAAGTAAAGGGTGAAAAGAAATAGCCCTCCAGATTATTCAACTTAGGGCAGACACCGGGTTCAATTCATATGCTACTGGTTGTCACTTAGTGACACTGGTATTGAAGATTAAAAGTCGTCATGGACCCAGTGACGCATGCACTAAACCTTCTTAGCCACTCAAGTTTCTCTCAACAGAAACTTGTTTCATTCTCATAGGGAACCCTACATAAACTATTGGCTTTCTCTTAGAGATCGCTGGTATTGAAAAAGGAGACCCTCTCCCTAGTCTTCGCTCAGGAAAACCAAAACGCACTATTGAGTCTAGAGCCACGAGATTCATCAAAAGATCTCTTAGGAACACTTGACATTTAATCACTTGTTGATCAACAAATAAGATCTTCAGTGATTCAGTGGTTCATATCGAGTCCTTCACAGATCTTAGCAATCTGTCGAGAACATTTATGAGAGGTTCACATCTGTGATCCTCAGTGATTGAATGGAAACTCCTGCCGGGGTCAACATCAAATAGCCCTGACAGCAGGTCACTTCGGTAACTCCCCGTGGATTACGCGGAGTGTGTCTCAAACGGTCTACAGTCGTGAGGTGATGCTTCGGTGTACCTCAGCGACTCATCTGAACTGTAGATGTACTTCGGAACATCGCGTTATCTCACTTGTGGGACTCCAGTTCAGGAACGACCTTTGAAAGAATTAGAGTTGTGTTTTCACACTATGCTGTTAACACTCTCAAAGTTCAAACTTGTAAGTGCCGGAAACCGCTTATTTCTAACCGTTTGCAATGTTTTCTTCTTATGGAAGCTCTGGAGCGGGATGATCGTGCTGATTCTTCTCATGCTCACGCCAACATCATCACTAATGAAAGTTCTATTCGAATGCAACACAACAGTCAGAATGATTCTTAATCAATCAAAGAATCTACAAAGTTAAAGACTTACAGAACTTCATCAGTATTGATTTCCAACGTCAAAGAGCGTGTGAGCATGTTGAAGAATGACGTGGAGACACTGGAGCAGCGAAGCAGACCTGAGGCAGACTGATGCAGACAACAACATACTATCACTTTCACCACAAAGAACAAATGATCAAAGAACAAAGTTAAAGATGACGTCTAAGCACAACTGTTCAAAGATAACGATCTCTCTACACTGGGGAGATTGTTCGAATCAAGACAATTCCTCTCACAAGAAAGAAGAATGTCAGAAGACGTCACAGCTACTATTACATCAACGCCTTCACCGTTTACATTCATATATACTTGAGGGGGAGATTGTTGGAATCACTCCTAAACAGTATTTCAAGTATTTATATTTCATATGTAATAGGTAGCTTTGTTATGGCCTTTATGTTTGATTAAGGTCAAGCTTATGTAGAAGGCCCATAAGCTTGATCCAAGCCCAATAAGGAATAGGGAAGGAGAGGGAGTGTTGCCCTAGCTCCTTGCCTATAAATACATTGTAATAACCTTCATTTGAAGGTTGGTTGTTCAAGTTTTCTTTTCATTCACTCTCACTACGCCTAAACCGTGCTACTCATATTGTGTTTGTGTTTGATACTTGTTCATCCGCCTTTATCTCTTCTCTTATAAGCTTGTGTCGTAAAACTAGTGACCTAACAGTTCTGCACTGTAAACTTCAGGATTTGGTTTGAATGCTCTGTTTGAAAACTTAGGTTTGTAATCAGCAAGATTCGGTCCATATCCATTTGGATTTGGTTTAAAAGTAAACTTTTGAATCGTTGTGATTGATTCACCATGTTTATAAACATCAGTTCGAAACTCTTTGATTTTGTTTTGTAAGTCGACAATTTCTTCAAGATAGTCATCAATGCGTTTCGTGGAATGCTTTTTGTACTCAGAGAACTGTTTTTGACAAGTTAGCAACTCAGACTTGGATTTTTGAGTTTCCAAGGTAAGAGCATTAAGTTGTTGTTTATGATCATGTTTCAGTTGTTCTATTTGAGACAACAAAGCATTCTTGGATGCGACTAGATCACGTATCTGTCGTTCTAATGATTTTTTTTTATGAGATTTAGCAAAAGCGCCTTCAAAACCTTGTTTACGTTTTTCTTGAGTTTTGAAAATGTTGAGTTGGCTTATTAAGCATTCATTATCCCTAGTTAACAGTGCATTTTTTCTTTTAATTGCTTGCAAATTTCCAATCGAGATTCTTAGTCTTTAATTAAGGTCATGAGCTCAACTTCTAGATGAGACGAAGGTTCATCTTGTTCAACGTGAGTCTCA
Organism: Chrysanthemum seticuspe; assembly: GCA_019973895.1. Taxonomy (NCBI): domain Eukaryota; kingdom Viridiplantae; phylum Streptophyta; class Magnoliopsida; order Asterales; family Asteraceae; genus Chrysanthemum; species Chrysanthemum seticuspe. The sequence continues at coordinate 120,035,334 of BPTQ01000004.1, read as the reverse complement.
ACATGATCATTAGTCAGATCCTCAAGTATAACCACGGAGTCAACTTGATTATCAATGGTAACCATAAGGTCATCTTGATCCTCAAATATAACTACGGGGTCTATTTGATTATCTTCGGAATGAGATGTAGACGGCGCATGTTGAACACTCTGATCCTTGTCGGATGTAGATGTTGGCTGAGATATCAGATCATTAATGAGTAAAGTTTGATCTGGTACCTGAGACAAGCCGTCAGTGTCATATACTGGGCCTGTATCACTCATGTGGAGAGCTTGCATGTGTGCCATCAACGTCACTGCTACATTAGCCTGCAAGTCCTCCATGTCATCATCAGAATCTGCATCTGCCATGAAGCTATGTTCCTTGTTGGTAAGAGTTCCACCAACTTCATCCTTGAGAGCCAAGAGTAAAGCCTCTTTGTGATAAGCACTGCCTCTTGTCCTCGGCTTGGGGTATGCATTAGCTAGATGACCCTTCTCATTACAGTTATAACAACGAAGACCATTAACCCCATTCTGAGCATTACCCTGTTCAACTACTTGAGCCCTTTGTTGTTGTGGAGCACCCATGTTATTCCTTCCCATTGTATTAAACCCTTGACCACCGCCCATCTGACGAACATTACCACGATTCTGAACTTCAACACGTCCATTGTTAACAACAACCTGATTCCTTGTGTTAGATGAGGTACGAATGCGATTGTTGGATTTGTTAGAGTATCGGCCGAAGGCTCTAGCAATCATGACAAACCCTTGTTGCAATGCATCGAAAGCTTTTGCATCTTCATTGGATTCACTGTAAAGTGCTTGATCATTGTTGTTATTGTATGGAACCAATTGATTTTCTTGAGATTGTTGCTTTGATTGATCATATAGTGTGATTGTTGCAGTTGGTTGAGCAGTGGGTTGTGGGGGATTCGTGAGTACATTTTGTGAGGTCGAGAATTAAGGATAACCAGCTTGAGCCCACAATGCTAATTGTTGATTGTCCGGAAGTGAAGGTGAAGCAGGTTTTCCACGGATAGCTCTTTCTCTGTCAACTTCATTTTGGTGGGGCTTCAAATAGTCGTACAACAATCCGTATGAAGCATGATGAAGATTCTTAACTTGCCGGATGAAAATGACATACTTTTCCCAATCAGGACCAAGACTACTCAGGAACTTAGTGTTGACTGCAATTCTTGGCATGATGATCTTGTGTTTATCCAAATCATTGATGATGTCTGAGAAGCGATGATGATATGACTCTAATGTCTCTCCGGGTTCAATCATGAAGTGTTCATAAGCCAAGTAGATTTTGTATTCCATGTCTTCTTGATTGAGTGCAGTGCCTTCCATGAGAAGATGAATATGTTCCCACATTGCTTTAGCAGTCTTTTGAGCATCAACACTTCGAAGGATTCGATTGGGTAATCCCAAAAGGATGTATTGCATTGCTAGCTCATCAGCTTCGAAATGTAGAAGTTCATCAGCAGTGAGGTCAGAAAGAGTTGCAATGTTGGTGACATCATCTCTTGGTGGAGTAGCATTTGGATCTCCGGGTGTAATGACAGTAGGCATCTGAAATGGACCTTCCATGATTACCTTCTTTAAAAACTTTCCATGTGGCTTCTTTAGATCACAGAACCTAAATAACCTTATCACCCATTGACCATAGTTTCCGGGAGTGAGCATTGGAGGTCTATCAAGTGATCCTGCCTCATGAATGAATTGTTGGCTACTTAAAGCTTCACACTTCTTTGCAAACCAAGACGGTTCCTTCATAGTATTCCTTGATGGATGTTAATTGTAAAAGTTTGTGTAAGGTTGTACTTGAAGACTAAGTGGTGGTTGAACCATTTGAGGTGGAATTGCTCCTTGTTGTGGATAATGTTGTTGGTTAAATTGTTGTTGATAAATTTGTTGTTGTTGATTGAATTGTTGATGTTGTGGATTGTGTTGTTGTTGTTGTTTTTGATTATACGTGTAAGGAAAGTTAGAGTATGGTGGTTGAGACATGTTGAAAAAACTTGTGTTGTAAAATGGATCTTTTTAGTCGAATGAAACGTTGTTGATGAAGTATCCTTAGGCGTAGAAACCAAGTTTAGGAAAAGTAATACTTAGGCGTAAAAACACCAAACTTACACGTAGAAGTAATATTTACGCATAGGATTAGCTTACGCGTAAGAATTGAGAAACACTAAGATTAGGCATAAACTGAAAGTTAGACGTAGAAAACTTATGCGTAAGATTAGCTTATGCGTAAGACAATGCTTAGGCATAATAAAATACTTAGGCATAAAGAGTTCTACGCGTAAGGTTTAGCTTATGCGTAAAATTAGGGTTTTGCCCAAAAATCCATTACACTAATCTCAGTGCAAAAGATATCCAAAGTCGAAGTGTTTTCAGGCTTATCCAAGCAAGAAAACACTTAGTAAACCAAGAAAACTGAAGATCAAGCCACGGACAGCTTACGCGTAACTTTAGGGTTTGGTTACGCGTAAAACTTAACCAAACCGGATTTTTAGCCCAAAGAGTTTCTAAACCTGATTTTTTGTGATGAAACAGCTTCAATATCACCAAAATAACTCAAAAGTGTGAAACTTGATGATCCAAAACTTGTACACACGTTACGCGTAGAAATGAACACACGTTTAAAATCAAGCTTAAAACCAATTAAATACACGTAAAGTTCGAAACTTTTTGCCAAAAACAGAAATTTTAACACCTAAAAACCTTAAAAGTACAAGAATCTTGGATTGTAAAGTGTAAAAAATGAGTTTTTATGCGTGAGAAAGTTTATAAACCGAGAGTTACGCATAGTACTAAAAACTTCAAAAACAAATTCTTTTCACCCAACTATTTGGCGATTGATACCACTGTTAGGTCACCATGTTTGTAACACAAGCATTAATAGAAGAAATAGAGAAGAGATGATCGGATGAACAAACACACACACACACACACGTATGATATATGGAAGAGTTATGCGTAGAGTGAAATGAGTGAATTGAACAACCAACCCTCAAGTGAGGGTTTACAAGGATTATTTATACGGCAAGGAGCTAGGGCAACACTACTAGCATCCTTCCCTTCTTATGGGCTTGGGCCAAGGCTCATGGGCCTTCTACACAAGCCTTAGATTAATAACAAACATAAAGGCCTAATTAAGCTAACTATTACATATTAAGCACTAACACTTGTAATCTAGTTTAGGAGTGATTCCAACAAAAACCTTGTTCATAAAAAGGACTAAAAGTGACATCTAATTGTTTCAAGTTTATGTTGATGACATTGTTTTTGGTTCAACAAATAAGGTGCTATGTGATGAGTTTGAGAAGTTAATGCACAACAGGTTCCAAATGAGTTCCATGGGTGAACTAACTTTCTTCTTAGGTCTTCAAGTCAAGCAGAAACATGAAGGCATTTTCATTAGTCAAGAGAAATATGTGACTGATATTTTGAAGAAGTTTGGGTTTAATGATGTGAAGCCTGCTAAGACTACTATGGATCCAAACAAGCCTCTGGTTAAGGATGAAGATGGTGAAGAAGTTGACATACATCTCTACAGGTCCATGATTGGTTCTTTGATGTATTTAACAGCTTCAAGACCAGACATTATGTTTGACGTGTGTGCTTGTGCCATATTTCAAGTGTCTCCTAAAATATCTCACTTGAATGCTGTCAAGAGGATTTTTAGGTACTTAAGGAGTCAACCTAGGTTGGGCCTTTGGTATCCTAAAGATTCACCCTTTGATCTGGTGGCATGCTTAGATAGTGATTATGCTGGAGCATGTTTGGATAGGAAATCAACTATTGGTGGATGTCAGTATCTTGGACATAGGTTGATTTCATGGCAGTGTAAGAAACAGACAGTGGTGGCAAATTCTACTACTGAAGTAGAGTACATTGCTGCTTCAAGTTTCTGCGGTCAAGTACTATGGATACAAAATCAATTATTGGACTACGGGTACAATTTCATGAACACCAAGCTTTATATTGACAATAGAAGTACAATGTGCATAATTAAAAATCATGTTTTTCATTCAAAAACAAAACATATTGAGATAAGACATCATTTTATAAGAGATTGTTATGAAAAGAAACTTATTCTAATTGTTAAAATTCATACTGATAACAATGTTGCATACTTGCTCACAAAAGGCTTTGATGTGGGTAGATTTTAGTTCTTAATTGCAAGTATTGGTATGATGAATCTCTAATCAAAAATCTTATCTCTTTGTGTTTTTGTAAAGTTTTGTAAAGGATTTGTAATGTTATTGAGGTCAAATTATGTTTCTACTGCTATATTAAGTTTTCTGATAAAAGCAGTTTGTACTGTCAGAGTGAAATTTTGGTACTGCTTTTATAACCTGATAAGTTCATATGTGTGAACATATTGGATTGTATTTTTCTTGGTGTCTACTAACATTTGCAGGTTAGGAAAACTTCTTTTGCAAGCAAGTCCTTCTATCTTTTTGAAGACTTCATCTTTGGAGTATATTTGTGCACTGGAGAGTGAAATGGTAATCAGTTCACCATGTATTATGAAGAACTGGCTAGTCCAAAAGTAAACGGCTCTTGGTAAAGACTTCTCAAATCCGTTCATGGTTGATAGTTTACCAAAAACTATATGGTTTTTAACTCATCATACTTCACAATGAAGAGTTAACTAGTCCAAAGCAAAAGGCTATTGGTAAAGACATCTCAAATTCGTTGATAGCTGGTAGTTTGCTAAAAACTATGATAAGTGTTCTTATTTACACTTAGTTTTCTCAAAATATTATGGATAGTGTGTTTTTCAAAGATAACAAGTTTGTACTGTCAGATAAATTTTTTGTCAAAAAGTTTGTACTGCTAATGTAAAGTTTGTACTGCTAGCGTAAAATTTTTGTACTGCTAAGTAGCCGTTGGTACTGTGCAGTTGAAATCATTTTTACTAGCCGTTAGGGATTTTTATCTGTCTAAGTCATATTTAAAGGGTTGTTTATTGTGATAATTATGCACTTTCCCAATTTTTATCTGATTTCATCTAACGAACAATTATCACATACGCAACTCTCTTAAACCCTAATAAAATCCCAATTGCCAGTACCAACTGTTCATTAAACCTTAAACGATCAAAACCCAGCAGTATACCAAAAATTTTATCATGGAATTCATCAAATCTCACAATCAAGTTGAGTTTTTTTGAAAAACCTAAAGGTAGTGAACAATTTCATCAGATAGTGGATTTTCTAAACCAATCGTACATAAGGTATGCTCTTATCACTAACCCCACTATCTATGTCTCCCATATTCAACAGTTTTAGTAGACTGCTATTGTCAAAACATTGGAACAGGGGAACAAACGGATAAAAGCTAAGGTAGATGGTAAAAATATTAGGATATCTGAATCCTCTTTGAGGATACATCTCCGATTGGAGGATGAGGATGGAGTTTTTGACTTACCAAATACTGAAATTTTTCATCACCTATCCAGAATGAGATATGATACAGCAAATCAAAAACTGACTTTTCAAAAAGGTTGTTTCTCCCCACAATGGAGGTTTTTAATACACACACTTCTTCGATGTATGAGTCCAAAGAAAACCTATTGGGAGCAATTCAGTAGCAATATTGCTATTGCTCTCATATGTTTATCAACTGGAAGGACTTACAATTTTTCTAAACTTATTTTTGAAAATATGGTGAAGAATGTGGATTCCAAAACAAAATTTCTTATGTATCCAAGATTTATTGAAATGATTTTGAAGACAATCAAGCTACTCACCCATGAAGAAATTTTTCCAACACCTTGTTTGCAACAAAAACGTTTTGAAAATATGTCTATGGCATCAAGGTTGTTCAATGGGGGTGGTAGTTCCTTTATTTTCTAACATGATTGTGCAGGTGCAGGGTGAAGGATCAGCAATCCCAACTGAGTCCCAACACACACCCATTGTTGTTCCAAATGTCACATATACACCACCTATAACACACACCTATAGGAGAAAACACATACAGGGTATTATGGCTTCTCATCCTAGTATTCCTACTCAGACCCCATAAGTTAATGAGATTGCCTCTGGCATAGTGGAAGGGGATACCACTACTGTGTCTATCTTAGATGCAGCACAGGGCAGTGGTAACATCACTAAGACCCCAACCATGGCAATAGTGGATGTTTCTAGTCCTAATAGACTGGTTACAATTGCTGGAAACCCAAGCCAACTGGATACTATGGGTGGCTTTAGTGTTCCTCCTAGTCCAACTAGGGAGACTACTGAGTCTATGCCTCATGATGAACCTCTCCCAGAAGGTAACACATCTGAAAGTGCTGAGGGCAGCCAATCACTTAAAGAATTGACGGCATTGTGTACCCAGTTGACAGCCAAGGTAGAGGTTTTGGAGAAAGATTTGAAAGAAACAAAGAAATTATATGCCACAGTCTACTCTACCTTGGTTAAGAAGGTGAAGAGGTTAATGCTTAAGTTTAAAGCTCTGCAAGCTCCTAGGAAATTTGTTGTAAAAATCGGCCCAGGCGGCCAACTAATCCCCGCATAATCGCTGATCGCTCAGTAAGCGCCTTGATTTATCATAATCTGCCTATTTAATCGGTTTGGTCAAAGATCGCTTAAAAATAGGTCAACAAACCGATTAACCGGACAAAATCGAACAAAAGCGGTCTAATCGAACAAAATCGCTTAAAATCAGTCAACAAAATCGCTTAAAAATCAGACAAAACCGCTTAAAAATCGATCAACAAATGAATTAATCGAACAAAATTGGTCAAAGCTCACTTAAAAATGGTCAACAAATCGAGTAATATCTATGTTTGACTTTGAACTTTGAATAATTATGTATTATGTTTATATTTGAACACTTGAAATATTTGAACTTTGATGCACTATGCTTATCTCATACATATAATATAATACAATATCTAAAATAACAATTTTGTGCATAAAAATTCTAATCCGATTAATCCTCGATTAATCCCCGCCTAACCGATTAATCGTTAGGCCCCTACCCGACCGCCTCACTAGCGCCTAACGATTTTTACAACCTTGCTCAGGAAGGCTCAAATTATAGATTCTACAAGTTCAAGTGATCCAGTAGATATTGGAGAATTTTACAAATAGGGGAGGAGAAGAGATGCTGATACTCAGGGGAGGACTTTAAGCTTTGAAAGTGGTGGGGATCAATATCAAAATATGGGTGATTATGCACAAGAAATAGAACCAGTTGAAACTGAAGAAGTTGATCTTGAAGCTCCAAAATAGGTAATTAAAAAACAAGAAGATGTCATTGATAGTGCTACCAGTGCAAAGAAAGCAGTGGAAACTGCTAGTTCAAGAAAAGGTACTGCTAGGATTGATAAAGGCAATGGCATTCTGTATGAAGATGAACCTGTTCAAAAGAAGAAAAAGATTACTGCACAGATGGTTTTTGATGAAGAAAAAGAAAAAGAGGTGCAAGAACAGGAGGTAGTAAGATTTTTGGAAGAGCAAAAGTTGAAGAAGACTGTTGAACTATCTGTTGAAGATTCAGATAGATTACTTGCTCAAATGTTGCAAGAAAAAGAAGCTGTAGCAGTTCCTGAGGAAGAGAAAGAGGATGCTATCCAAGACTTACTTAACCATATGAGAGAAAAGCAGAGAACAAAGAAAAGATTCAAACCCCCAACAAAAGGACAATTGATGAGGAACATGAAGATCTATCTGAAACATCAAGATTACAAGAAAGAGTTTCAACTAAAAGGAAATACTTTTGATGAAATACAAGAAATGTATGTCAAAGCTTATAGAAAAATTCAAGACTTCAGACCAGTAGGAACAGAAGAGCCAACTGTTAGAACAAAGAGAGCAGGTTTGTTGCTAGAATCTGAAACATCTAAAAAGCAGAAGACAGAAGAAAGTTCATCTACAACAGAGATAGATTTGGAGGATGAGGCACTGAAAGAATTAATTATCATACAACCTGATGAGGGAATACATGTAGAAGCTTTACAGACCAAGCATCCAATAATTGATTGGGAAATCTATAGTGACAGATTTGGAAAAGCTCCTTGGAAGATCATCAGAGTTGGTGACATAGTGGAGATGTAAAAGACATTTGCAGATATGTGCAAATCGTTTGATAGAGATGATCTGGTGAGACTATAGGAACTAGTACAGCAGAAACTAAATCATAAAGAAGATCCTGATGAAAAGGAGCAAGAGCTTTGGGTAGAGCTGGAAAGATTCTTTGAGCCTGATCCTTTTGACAGCCTTTGGGGACAAGATTCTGCAGTTCCAGAAACAACTTGGATTTTGTATGGGTCATCTGGTGTACATCATATCTATACAAGCATACATGATTGGTTTATGCTAGTGGAGAAAGAATGTCCGCTTAGAATGAAGACAATGATTGCAATGTTATCTTCAAGATTGAAGATTGAAGAAGATAATGAAATGGCAAAAAACTTAGTGAATAAGATCTTCATTCAAGCTCAGAGACCAAGCAAACGAAACAAGTAGGTGTTTGAAAAATTCCCTAATAGTATGAAGAACAAGACATATTCAAGAAACTTGCTGATTTGCAAATGAAATCACAAGTTTAGGGGAGGATTGGTGGGAATTTCGCAAAGACAGTTTGTACTGCCAAGGTTAAGTGTTAGTACTGTTAGCCTTTACTGTGGAATGCGAGAAGATTATACTAGCAGTAAAAACTGCCAGTACAAATAGTTAGTACTGCTTATTAGATTTTGTATAAGTTGGTAAAATAATTATAGAAAAGATTCTATAAGATGTATCATGTGTAGAAAGTTATTGTAAACCTAATAGGACTTCTTAGCCTATAAAAGGAGGTCCTAGGTTAGATATAGAGTACGAGTTATTCTAGATTCGATCACTTCAAGGTTTTGTTACCCTAATACTTTTGAGTATTCGTATAAATATATTGAAGTGTTTTGTGAGAAATAAATTGTGTTAAGTATTCTCTTTGTCATTAAACATTAAATTCCACATAGTGTTTAAGCTTTGTTACAAGACAGCTTGCTATACTTTGTTTGTGTTAGATTTATCTAGCTCAATCAATTTGATCAATTGCTTTACTGGGATCAACAGTGATGCACTGCACTTAACCTTCTAACCACTCTAGTTCTCTCAAAAGAACTTGTTTCATTCTCACGAGGAACCCTGTATAATCTATCGACCTCTCTGATAAGGATTTAAAACATACATTTTTAGGGGGTCATTTAAGCCCTAAATCAACACATTTTATATCCGTTACTACTTAAAATCGTTCTTTTTCACATTTTAGGTCTTTTGGAAGCAAAATCCTGAAATGAAACATATTTGGACGAAAAGGAGCGAAAACATGAAGAAAATGGAAAAGTCAAGATCAAAGGCCATTTAGTGCACCTGGCGGCATCCTAACCAAAGGGCGACGTCGTCCTTCATCAAGAAATCATATCAGAATACAAGTGACAGCTTAGAACAAATTCTAGTTCTACAACCTGACGGCATCACGCCTAAACTCTAGAAGGCGTTTCCCTCATTTTCCACATCAGACGCCCAATAACCAATCTCAAACGATGTCCTTCTTGAAAACTGACGGCGTCACACATATCAACTGACATCGTCCCAACGATGACTTGGCCTAGACAAAACCCTAATGACGGCAACCTGACGGCGTTACTAGCAAAAGGTGACGCCGTCGCATTTGTAAATCTATATATAGAATTTGATTTTTCTGTATTAAAAGAGGTAGAACTTTGAAGAGCAAACCCTAATTCAGTTGTAGTCTAACTTGGACAGTATTCTAGGGTTCCATACCCTATTTTACATCATAAGATAAGTTTTTTTATCCATATTATCATTATGTCTACCCTATGTTTATTTGTATGTGTGTATGTTTGCTTATTTAACATGAGTAGCTAAATTATCCTTGTGTTTGCTTAGGTCTATGAAACCTAGTTGTTAATTATTGTTAGGTTGTCTCTTGTCTTAATTGGTAGACGCTAGAGTAAGGAAAACTGGCTTCTTCTTTAATTGTTGCGAGCTTGAACGTCCTAAATAGCAAAAAAGCTTAGGAGTGCACCTAGGCAATTCGTTGTGTTTATTGCGTGAGTTGTAGCTTGTTGATAGTAGAGTATTCGGGGGAATTAGGGAATTAGGCACCCTCCCCCCTATGACCAATCAGAATACAACGCACCAATTAAGATGAGGATGTGACAATTCAACCGACCAATAAGAGATAACTAGGGAGTAAGAGCATCTAAGTAAACACATCTTTAATCATCATAAGAGCACACCTACATTAGCATAATCTATCCTTAGTTAATTAGTTATAAAAAGTACTTAAAGTTGGTAGAAGTACCCCCCCCCCCTATACCCTGAGATATTTACTTGCTTTCAAAAATAACATAAAAGACCAAAAAGAATCCCCTTAAACCTTACCTTCTTTTCATACATCTCTTTCTACCATCTCTATTCCCCTAGAGAACGAAAACACTACAACGATTAGGTATACTGCCTAGAGGGTTGAGAAACTTGCTCGTAGAAAAGAAAGTCTTTTCGACCTTGAACCCACGCTATTACTCACATGATATATTGTCTTCTAACTCAACAACACTACAACATTGCTTATTTCTTTGTTAACCGGATTGCTAATCTCAAAGGAAACAAAGATAAAATAATCCCTTATGGAATGTTCTTAACTCGTCTATATCATCACATCATGTACTTTAACCCACACATCCGAAGTACTCTTTACTCCATCTTCACGAGAGTAATAGAAGCATTAAATGAGTCGTACATCTCATCTTATGAAATCCTAGAGTCAGCCTCAATTTATCAACCATTCGATGATCCATCTATAGAGGCTTCTACTTCTTACTTAGATGAAGAAAATTAATTTCTTACGAGACTTTATTAGGATCAAGACTTTGAATTGAAATCTATGTATTACAACCTATGTGAAAAATGACTTTCTTAGGATGTTAAACTATCATGTTTTATCAGTTTTATATGCTATTGCTTGATATTACTTGTTTCTGAGATCATTAATGACATAAGAGTACACTTAGGAATATTAGGATAGTAATTTTTGGACTGTCCCAAGCTGCACAGTAGTTCTGTCCAAAATATTGGTTTTGACGGATCTATGGATCCACAAAATGTGGATCCGCCCGTATAAAATATAGATATGTATTAGGTCATAAGTACCACCCAGATATATCAAACGGACGGATCCGCGGAAACACAATTTGAAGATCTGCCTGTATACAATACTAATCAGCATCTTTTCTAGATTTCAAATCTTCTCATTTAACTTTTAGCACTTTCCTACAATTTTTAATAAACTCTTCATAGATAACTATAAGATAAAACACTAAACTCGGATAATCCAAATATCTTAGGATAATTCACTTCACTTCTTCCCCCTTAAATCTAACACTTTCACTCCAAGTTTCTTACAAATTTGCAATATCTAGCTTATCTTCTCCACTTCTCATCACCATCATGACTTCCTCATCCAAGTCTTCTTCCACCACCATCAAGAAGATACAAACCGCTAGATAAGAATAGGAAAGCCCAAGATTATCAACCTTGAAAGCTCCTCAAGTGATAACTTATCCAATCCATCTCCTCTACCTTCACAAAAGTCACTAAATCCACCTAGGGCTCCATCCAAAAGCACAATCTCAAAGACCATCTCAAGTTCACACTTGTACTCACCCATTGATACTCCATCCTTAACCTCACCTTCACCAATCAATATTGGAGCACTCAAGACACCTTCCACCAACAACTTCCCAAATTTGGAGCCAAACAAAGACCTCACTCAACCTCCTAACCCATACCTTGAGAACAATGAAAATGTGCCTCCAGGACCTTTACACCCTCCACCACAACCATCTCCATCACTTGTCATCGGTAGAAACCTTCTACCCACATTCAAAAACTCACAAGACTTCCCACCGTGATTCTCCGAGTGGTTGAACCCACCACCTCATGAACCTACATACTTAAAATCACCAAGAGGTCCATTTGACCTCCAAACCTACACCTACCAAAGGCATGTGTTGTTACCACAACCATGAGCACATCACAACACTTATGGAGAGAGTCAACGTAATGTTTTCTTACATCCAACACCACTTTCAAGCTCCACCCACATATCCGCCAAACTAAGTATCGGCTTATCGTTAAGCCATAGTATGTCTTAGGATCATTTTATTTTTCTTTCTTTGTTATTTTTGTAACTTTTAGGATCTATGAGCTAAGTGTAAAATTTTACCTTGTTTTCTTATAATAAAACGAAATTACTTAGTTGGTGTGTTCATATGTTTTATGGTGATCTCACATGTTGCTTGATACTTGTGTGATTGTGCATTATGGTTGTTTATGATTGTTTAAATATTGTGGTTGTAATATAACCATTATTGTCATATCCGTGCTTGCATATTAACTTTGTTTTGTAGCACGACTCCATACTCGATTCCTTAGTGCCCCGATCAAGGGGGAGTATACACCGACAGGGAGCATTTGCATGCCTTATTAGCTTCCGCCACGCCACTCTACACTTTTTGTTTCGGCAAAAAGGGGGGAGAAAGAAGTAAACTCACAACTCAAAAACATGCATATCTAAATTTTTACCAAATATTAGTTTATATTTTGCCATCATCAAAAAGGAGGAGAATGTTAATACAAATATCGCGTAAAAAATTATTTATATTTTACGTCTCTCATGGTTGTGATAATGGAAATTATAAATTAATGTGACGTAAATGTTTACGTAAATAAGTTATTAGTTGTACGTTTACACTCCGACGTATATCACCTGAGGTATGAATAATATGATTATAATGCACGTCGAATGATCAAAGAGCCCAAGTAATGAATATTTTTAAATACACTTTAAATATTTATTAAACACAGTTTTACTTAATAATAACACAAAGTTTACTTAATTAAAATAACTAGACATTTTTATTAAGTAATTTAATTAAATGAAAACTAAATTTAATTAATACTTTTGTGCCCAAGTAATTCTAGAAGATCAGATTTTTTAATTAATTTAAGGACAAGTTAGTAAAAAATTCACTAGACAAAAGGGTTGTCTCAATACGCTCCGCGGATCCGTTTTTATAACGGGCGGATCCGTATTTTACGGATCCACGGATCCACGGATCCTCCGGATGGCGCTCTTCAGACAGAATGTCTACTATAAATAGCAATGTTGTAAAAATCGCTAGGTGCTAGTGAGGCGGTTGGGTAGGGCCTAGCGATTAATCGATTAGGCGGGGATTAATCAGGGATTAGTCGGATTGGAATTTTTATGCATAAAATTTGTAACTTTAGATATTATACTATATTATATGTATGAGATAAGCATAGTGCATCAAAGTTCAAATATTTCATGTGTTTAAATATAAACATAATACATAATTCTTCAAAGTTCAAAGTCAAACATAGATATTAGTCGGTTTGTTGACTATATTTAAGCGATCTTTGACCGATTAATCGGTTTGTTGACTGATTTTTAAGTGATTTTGTCCAATTTTTAAGCAATTTTGTAGACCGATTTTTAAGCGATTTTCTTCGATTAATCCGATTAGACCGATTTTGTTTGATTTTGTCCGATTAATCTGTTTGTTGACCAATTTTTACGCGATCTTCGAACAAACCGATTAAATAGGCCGATTATAATAAATCAAGGCGCTTAGTGAGCGATCATCGATTATACGGGGATTAATCGGCCGCCTGGGCTGATTTTTACAACAGAGATAAATAGACACCTAGAGTTTCATTTGAAACTAATGTTTCACACCCATTCAAAGCATACTACTACTTATACTTTCATCTTCTAACATCATATTAACACTCTTTGATCATTCCACTTGAGTGATAACACACTCAAAGTGATCCAACGATTTCTACTTTGATTTCAAGTGAAGAACACATACAATATCCTAGAGAGTTTGGTTAGTATTTTAGGTCTTTAAATACATTGAGTGATAAGGTTGGTCTTTCCTTGTGAAAGACTCGATATCTAGCATAGTATCAGTAAAGAAGTGAAGCGACGTTGTAAGGTTTTCTCTGCCACAAAGGAGCTTGTTGATATAGTGCTTGTGAACTCTCGAGTTGGGTACTCGGGGAGTGGAGTAGGCCAAGGAAGAGATCGTGTTGAACCACTATAAATCACCATGTCTATTGGTTTGATCTTTCCTTTACATTCCGCATTTACTTATCATTTATTGTTTATATATTATTGTGTGTAGTATTGATTTCAACCCCCTCCCCCCACTTCTAATTTTCCACAATCCTCAACAAGCTTAAATCAAGAACATTCAAGACAAAAAGATCAAGTTAAAGAAAACGATTTACGTCAAAGTCAAAAAGCTAATCAAGAAGTCAAGAACAAGTTCATGTATTAAGCGAGGAAGACATAAGTATAAATTTCAAAGTCTTTTCAAGACGAATGAGTATGGTGGAGAAGAAGACACAACAAATCATTGAAGATGTTGATCAAAGCAATGAACGATATGTTAGTGCAAATATTACGATATTTAATCTATACATTCTCATTTGTTTTGTTGATGACAAACATGTAACTTGTAATACATAACGTAAAATGTATAAGTTACTTGTAAGTATATATTGTCGCAACACCTCTCGACGACTCAAGTCCTTGTATGCTACAACACAAGTTCGTACATGTTTGTTATATTGCGTTATGATCAAACCCCCAACAAACCATTAAAACATGTTTAGTTAAATAGTTTATGTATAACAACTAGTGTTTACATATTGGGTAAATATATACATAACTAGTATGTATTATAATGGGTAATATAAATGGGTAGAAACTTAAGTATTTGACCCATTGACCAAATACATTGAATGTAGTTGGATAAAACCCAAAGTCTAGAAACATTATACCTTGGTGGGCACTCATAACCCATTTGACTAGATGCATTGCATCCATTAGATACATTGTATCTAATCTAATACCCATGGATCAACCCCTAACCCATTTGACTAGATGCATTGCATCCATTAGATACATTGTATCTAATCTAATACCCATGGATCATATCCATAACCCATGGTATTGACCCATACCCATTTGACTAGATACAATGTACTCATTAGATACATTGAATCTAAAAGAATGCCCATGGACCAACCCATAACCCATGACCCAAAACCCATGGGTAAAAGGGAGCATCCCAT
This sequence comes from Chrysanthemum seticuspe, assembly GCA_019973895.1. Lineage (NCBI taxonomy): Eukaryota > Viridiplantae > Streptophyta > Magnoliopsida > Asterales > Asteraceae > Chrysanthemum > Chrysanthemum seticuspe. Next base: position 120,020,150 of record BPTQ01000004.1, on the reverse strand, counting down.
GGATCCCCAGTATTACACGGGACGGATCCCTCAAGGGAGGGATCCGTGGGATTCGGGGAATAGTGGCTAGTTTTCTTCTATAAATAGTGAGTCATTTCTTCATTGTTTCATACACCTTCACACATAGTTTCTCTCCACCATTTCTAGGATATTTTAGATCATTAGAAAACATGTAAACCACCCTCATCTCATATGATCATAATGCTTCTAACTTTCATTTGTTGTAAGCATACTCCCGAAGTGATCCTCCAAAGCAAGCTTAGAGATCTTGCATCCTTACCTACTGAAGTGATTACCCATCACAAGATACAAGCACATGAAGATCTTCTACAACAAGCTTGGAAAACTTGTTATCTCCATTCATAGAAGACTAACTACATCATGCTTTGGGTTCTTGATGTTTAGTTTAGGATTTCATGTCCATTAGACACATTGTCTTGGATATTGTCTAGTATCATATTCTTGTATCTATGACTAGACTAGATGGTTTATGTGTTTGTGCCATAAAACACAAGGTTTGTTATGTTGGGTCACAAAACATAACGGGTGTCATAGATGTGTCAAAGGCATTAGTGAAGAATGCTAAAAGAGTCAAGATGAAGGCATTAGTGAAGGGTGCCGAGTAATCTAACCAAGGGCATTAGTAAAAGGTGCCTAAGGTGTACATTCGATATGGTGTGTTTCGATGTACAAGATAGAGTAGTATTGGATCCAAGGATGGTGATATCCTTGATGGTGTTGTAACAAAGAGTGGATCTCCTTAAGATTAGGTGTTTTGTTGTGATGGGTAGTAGTTCCTCCATAGTAATTGAACAAGGTGCTTAGCCTAGTACCTAATAAAGGGTAGGCGACGTTGTGATAGGATTAGTTCCCCTTGGAGTGAAAGAACTCGGTGGTTAGCCTAGCACCGTATAAAGGGTAGGCGACATTCTGTTAGGTGTGGTTCGCCTTGGTGTGAAAGAACTCGGTATTTAGCTTTGTACCGGAAAAAGGTGTAAGCGACGTTGTGAAGGCTTCTCCGCCATAAGGAGATTGGCGTAGTGTTTAAGAACTCTCGAGTAGGTGACTCGGGGAGTGGAGTAGGGCAAGGAAGGTGTCCTTGTAGCCGAACCACTATAAATCCTCGTGTTGGTTTGTCTATCCTTTTACTTATCGCTTTACTCTTATTCTTGCATTACATTGTTTATTTCCTTTGTGGTTGATGTCTATGTTTGTGATACATACTTGGTCTTTCATATAGTCATAAACTATATTTAACACTTTACATATTATGACACGCTTGATCAAGAAAAAGCAACCGGACTAATAATGGTGAAACTTGATTTATATTGAACCATTAATCTTGCGGAATCTTATGTGATATTAAGGGGTTGGCCTTACATGCCGTAATGCATTAAATGCATCCTCGTGTCGAGATTAGCACATGCAATGGTTTATACTATATTTGATACAAAAGTTTTAAGTTTTAAACCGAAACGTATTCACCCCCCCCCCCTCTACATTTTCACAATTGGTATCAGAGCGGGTTGGCTCTAGTTTTTAAAACAAATGGTTTTCAAAACGAGTAAGGTCCTTGTATCAAATTTTTGGTGAAGTCAAGCATAATATGAAAAGTGTTTTGTTGATTTTTTTCTCTTTGAAGTTTTGTTGTTAGATATCTTGTTAATCAAGCTTGAATAAAGGTGAAAATGGATAGTATAACTTCACTAATAAGTCTTCAAAGGTTAAACCTTTTCGTCGGGTCAAAACGTGCATTTTTGTAATTCTGTGTCAGATTCGCGGATCCCTCAGGTTACACTGGATGGATCCCTCAAGCAAGGGATCCGTGGGATCCATGGTACAGAAGACAGTTTTTGTCTGAATTTCAAAAATTCATAACTAATCAACCGTAAGTCGTTAGAAGTCGTGCCACCTATCGTTTTAAAGGTATTTGAGTCTACTTTCATTTAAAAATGATTTTATAAACTAATTCAAAACAAAAATTTACATAATCATTGATTTATAATAGAAAGTCATTTTTCGGTCATAACTTTAGCACAAACTTTTGATCTAATTGGAGACGGATGTTTTCATCTTTGAATAACAATGTGTTCTCTTTTGAAATTAAGATTTTGATCATATTTATAAAGGAAACTAATCAAGCTTGGTATACATGTTTAACACAAAGCGATGAAAAGAACTCTCGTATGCTATGCTAAATGATAAATTGTTTCCCTTGCATTACTTGATTATTTGCTTATCTCAAATGGCTTTTGTGCTTGTTTGATTGATTAACATATGTGGTTTCCTTACTTTGCTATTCATTCTCTTGCTTGTCGATTTAGTAATTTTCTACTAATCAATGTGCTACTTGAAGGAGTGTTTGGGATAACACCAAGTTGTGTCGAAAATGTTAGTTTTATAAGATGAAAAATGTTTAAAACATATAACACACTAAAATGGCTTTTTGATTGAGTTTGTCATGTGTGAAACATAAATGTTTTATGTGCCTATATGATTTCTTGATTTCATATTTTCTTGTATCGTTTTCTAAAAAAAACAAGAATGTACATCGGATCATAACATACACTTGTGTTGATGATGTACTCTCCCGTTTTCCTTTTCATGATCGCCCTCCAAGCTTCATAGTAGGATTGACAACTTGATTATTTCATCCGATATACTCAAGTAAAATTATTTTGCAACGCAAATATAATTGTTCATATCCGAAAGTCCAAACTCGAGCTTTCCAACAACATATGTTGAACTAGCTCATCCAACCATTTTTTTTTTGTTCACCATATGGACAACTTTTAATTTTTTGACACCTTCGTCACCTTAGTTGTTTCAAGTATAATATTAATATAAACGAAGAAAAGTATCATCATTGTTACTCTTCGATAGGCCATTGTAGGAATATAAATTTTCCTAACTTGAGAATGAATACTGGAGAACTTATTGCACTAGAAACTTAATTTGACCTAACGGTTGAATTGCTTCCTTGAGAGAAGTTGATAGGTCACTAGATTTACAACACAAGCTTAATAGAAAGAAATAGAGAAGAGATGAGATCGGTTGAACAATAAACAAACCCACACACACATAATACTAAGGACGGTTATGCGTAGAGTGTAAATGGAGAGAATAAATTGAACAACCAACCCTCAAGTGAGGGTTATACAAGACTATTTATAGGCAAGGAGCTAGGGCAACACTCCCACTCCTTCCCTTTTCCTTATTGGACATGGGCCTAAGCTTATGGGCCTTCTACATAAGCTTGACCTTAAACAAACATAAAGGCCATAATAAGCTACCTATTACATATGAGTAACTAACACTTGAATTAAGGTTTAGGAGTGATTCCAACAATCTCCCCCTCAAGTGTTGGTGATGAAAAATGGTGAAGGCGTTGATGTAAGAGAAGCTTTGACGTCTTCAGACATTCTTCTTTCTTGTGAGAAGAAATGCCTTGATTCGAACAATCTCCCCAGTGTAGAGAGATAGTTTTCTTTGAACAGTTATGCTTTGACGTCATCTTTAACTTTGTTCTTTGATCATTGTTCTTTGTTATGAAAGTGATAGTATGTTGTTGTCTGCATCAAGTCTGCCTCAGGTCTGCTTCGCTGCTACAGTGTCTCCACGTCATTCTTCAACATGCTCACACGCTCTTTCACGTTGGAATTCAGTGCTAATGAAGTTCTTTAAGTCTTTAACTTTGTAGATTCTTTGATTTGACGAAGAATCATTCTGACTGTTGTGTTGCTTTTGGATAGAACTTCCATTAGTGATGATGTTGGCGTGAGCATGAGAAGAATCTGCACGATCATCCCGCTCCGGAGCTTCCATAAGAAGAAAACATTTAAAACGGTTAGTAATAAGCGGATTCCGGCACTTACAAGTTTGAACTTCGAGAGTGTTAACAGCATAGTGTGAAAACACAACTCTAATTCTCACAAAGGACGTTCCTGAACTGGAGTCCCACAAGTGAGATAATGCGATGTACCGAAGTACATCTACAGTTCAGATGAGTCGCTGAGGTACACCGAAGCATCACCTCACGACTGTAGACCGTTTGAGACACACTAAGCGTAATCCACGGGGAGTTACCGAAGTAACCTGCTGTCAGGGCTGTTTGATGTTGACCCTGGCAGGAGTTTCCATTCAATCACTGAGGATCACAGTTGTGAACCTCTCATAAATGTTCTCGACAGATTGCTAAGATCTGTGAAGGACTCGATAACGTACCACTGATGTTCTTATTGTTGAACATCGAGTGATGAAATGTCAAGTGTACCTAAGAGATCTTTTGATGAATCTTGTGGCTCTAGACTCAATAGTGCGTTTTGGTTTTCCTGAGCGGAGACTAGGGAGAGGGTCTCCTTCTTCAATACCAGCGATCTCTAAGAGAAAGCCAATAGTTTATGTAGGGTTCCTTGTGAGAATGAAACAAGCTTCTGTTGAGAGAAACTTGAGTGGCTAAGAAGGTTTAGTGCATGCGTCACTGGGTCCATGACGACTTTTAATCTTCAATACCGGCGTCACTAAGTGACAACCAGTAGTATATGAATTGAACCCGGTGTCTGCCCTAAGTTGAATAATTTAGAGGGCTATTTCTTTTCACCCTTTTCTTTGCATTTCTTTTTAATTCTTCAACTCCTTCTTTCTCCGATTCTCATTTTCTCCTTTTTATAATCGTACCTAAGGACTTCTAAGTACTAACTATTTGTGATGTCCTTGGGTAGATCCCTACGGCTCTGGCGGATCATAGGACGGTTATTCCTAACCTTAATCTCCTTATAACTCCATTGCCATAAAACCATTTTTTTATGAAAATCTCTCAAAGTGTTTGTGAATTAAAAACATGTTTGAACACTTCAAGAGTTTTAGATTTTCAGAAATACTCCCCCTCCACATGTGCTTAGGAGTTTTTACGGAAATCTGCATAGTGAGGAAGGAGCGTGCACTTTATGAATTGATCAACTCAAGATAGACAATCCCCCGCGAGACACAGTTACGGTGCATAGTTAAAGAGTTACATTGTCAGCTTTTAGGTGACAACTAGCTCTAGTAACTACCTTGAAGGTGTAGACAAACCTCGAAAGGTTGTCAAACCCGTCAGAGTTCATGTCTACCAAGAGTTTCTCGAATGGTACTTTCTACTTGGACAAGTCCTTTGCGAGACACGTTTACATTACTAGCGAACTAGCTTGAAATTATTACCCGTCCAGGACAAGTCTTTTCGAGTTACTAACAGTTTAGTACCGTCAATTCGTTGGTTAAGTCTATTACACAAAGATTCATTTGCATTTACACAACATATTTCTTATCACATAATTTTCTCCCCCTCAAAAATGGCATATAAAATGTTATTTTTGAAAAGTTGAGAATAAATATGACCATTTCGAGTGTTGCGGGAAGATGACCACTATGAACAATTTGTGAACAAAGTTTTAACTCAAGTACTCCCCCTCAACAAGTGATATAAACGGTTGAGGTTTTGAGAATCATACGGGGAAGTACTTGTCCTTTTGAGCAAAACCTTGAAAAATGAAAGGTTTGATAGGTTTTACTCAAAAGTAAGAAGCTTTCGCTCCTTTTGTAAGGATTGTGGCACTGAAACGTACCACAGGGTCCTTTCTTGACAATTACGGGTTGTACACTGTTATGTGTGCACAAGCCATAGACATATATAATCACACATCCAAATTTATAATGAAAGAAGCAGTTCAAGGGGTACCAGGAAGTCCAGTGATGTTTCCAGGAGTACGAACTGGGCTTTGATAGCCGGTGATGTTAATCCTGGGTCGACCACCAACAAAGCTTTCCAATGTTCTAAACTGATCCCTTCTATACAACCTTTCATCGATCATTTTGATGATCCTCCTCACATCCCTTCGATCCTGAGAATTCCATCGCTTAGGAGACCCAATCTTTTGACGTATGTCCTTCAACCTATAGGCCAATCCGTCCCTAACCATCTTCAAAGTGTGATCCCCAAACTTGTGAAGATCACTACATGCCATTAAGCAATTTCGTTGAAGTTCACTGTGGTAAACGACGCCGAATGGTTTGCTGATGAGTGTATATTATGAGAGCTGGTTGATGTCGGGAAGATCAAGCTGAGGTGGAGTGAAGTTGACACGGGTCTGATATGATTCAACTGCGAGCTGGAGATCTTCTACACGTTCTTTGATGACTATGCGTCTGATGAAGATGAGCAGTGACTTGATGAATTCACGTTGTACTTCAGTTGAAAATTGCCTCATGCGACCCTGTACTTTGGCAAGCATCTCTTCAATGTCGTTGATAGACAAATTCTCAAAGTCAGCTTCAGAGAATGCATAATCCCGTTCATCTTGCCTTTTGACCACAATATTCTTGAGAAAAGTTTAGTCCCATTTGGTCGAAAGATCAACGTGTTTGATGGAAACGATATCCTTAGTACTGAACACTGCATGTTGAGACTTCTGAATCTGGCAGCTTCTGTAGTAGATTCTTCGGCGTTCTGGCCAATGATGAATCCCGTACATTGCATCTCGGTCGTATGCTTCCACTTTGTTGGAGAACAAGTGATTAGCTCTTTCCTCGATAGCTATGCAGTTTGAGTATATGGCTGCTGGGAATGGAAGTGTCAAAGATGTAGCGTATTTCCTTGATCCATCGCCACCGTGTAGAAGAAATTCCAAGTCTTTGTTGAAGAAATATCTGAATGGAATCCTATGTTCATCTGGTTGGCCAGTTGTTGGTAGTGGTTTTGACCAGTCGGTGTAATATGGAGGGTTGTCCCGTTTGGTGAAGTCGATGTTTGCTTCTGGGTTGAGCCAATCCATGTTGTTAGACATAGCTCGAGCAATGTTCTCAAGGTGATATTCGACCTCGATGGCACTTTCCGAGGTGTCTTTTAGAAGTTGAAATGCTTCATTCTTGATTCGCCTCAACTCGGATTTTGTCATCTTCTTCACATGGAACTTTTCTTGCAGAATCTTAGCATGCTCCAATGTATTACCGTCTACCAGATCTTGACCTTCAGCAGGGTAGGGAGTTGAGTTAACAAGTTTATAGAACCATTCAAATTCCTCTGTTTTATCGTCATCTAGCCATGATACGACGTCAACCATGGGCGCCTTCTTCTTCTTTTGTTTAGACCTAGATGAGGATTGTGGTTTCTGAACTTGTTTGGGAGAGGTGGGTTGTTGTAGGGGCTCACGGACTTCCTCATCGTCACCACCCGTATACTCAAAGTGATCATCGGTTTTTTGAGTCTCGGGTGGTAATTCAGAAGAATCCTGAGGTTTATCAGTAGAAGAACGAGGAGGTGACTTTTGTTGTGTTGGAGTCCGTTTGGGTGGAGGTTGCATTGAAGATGATTCACCAAACTTCTTCGGGCGTTTGGGCTCGTTATCCTTATCCTGATCTTTGTCTTTATCGTCTCTTGAACGTTTTGGCCTTACAGTTTCTTCTCTGTATGCTGACCTGAGTTGGTATTCCAGCAATGCTTCAAACAATTTAGCTTCGTGGGAGGCAAACGTTGCAGAGCGTTTAGACATTTGAGCTACTAGCCGGTTCACCAATTCATCATCTGAAAAGACTGTGGGTTCAACTGGATTGATGTTCACATTCATTGGAGTTGATTTCATGGTTTGCTTGGCCAGATGCAAGAGATTTGGATAAAGTTGTCTAGTATACATCTCCTTGGCCAGCTTAGGAACGACGTCAAGAAGGAACTGGTGAGTGTATCATTTTATCATTTCGTCCATTTTCCCTTGAAGATCATCTTTCATGAGCTTCTGGACATACGCCCTTTCAACTTTCATCTCGTCATTCTCATCATGAAGGTACTGTATTTGATCAGCATAGAAATTCATTTTCCTGAAGAGCATGTCTTTCTTTCTGACTTGTTTGACAGCATGCACAATTATTTTATGAGTTTGAGAAATCCAAGATCGAGTTGGCTTCTTCACTGATTTGGATGATGATTTGGTTGATCTTTTTGACGGTGGTGAAGAGTGAGAGGATAAATCTGATGATGATGAGACATGAGGAGCCTCAAAGTCTTTTGGAGGTGCAGAAGTATCCTCCTTGGAACGAATTGGACTATTGAGAAGATAATCATCATAATTCCTTTCGCTATCTTGTCCAGATTTAGCTTTTACTTCCGTCTGAGCCTAGGCTTCTTCATCAGTCTTTTCTTTCTCAGACTTATCCTTTTCTGGTTCCTCAATATTATAATCAATAGATTCCTCCACAAGCTTTTGCTGTTGCACAAGAGTGGTGGCACCAGTTCCCTTATCGGGTTGATTAACCGCATCAGGATCTGGTGAAGAGTGGACACCACCACTCGACCCTCCGGGGCCACGCATTTGATCTTGTTCAAATTCTTTAGCCTTTTGAAGGTGTCTAACGATTTTAAACTTCTTCCTGTAGGATTTATCCAGTTGCTCTTCATCACTTTCTGAGCTTTCTTCATATGGCACAAGTACAGGAGTCTTCCCTTTTCCTAGGTCAGCTGGAGGACTAGGAGGTTTTGCTACTGAGGAAGGTGGTTCGGTTGTAGATTCAGAGTAGTGGACCTCCTCATCTGATTGTGTATCTTCAGAGCTTTCGTCCAGTAGCTTTCTTGGTGGTTCATGTGTAGGAATAGGAACAGCTTCCTGAGAGGGAACTTTCTTCTTTGGAGCAGGTTTCCTCTTTGGGACATTCCTTTGACTCTCTGTGCTTATTGCACTTCCAGCACTTCCTCTTCTGGTTCTCCAAGTAGGTGTTCCAGAAGGCTTTTCATCGAGATGACCAACTTTGCCTTCTCTTACTGCTACCCGATACCTTTTGTACGTTTCAAGCTTCTTGATTTCGTCAGTCAGTAGGTGATCAGGTAACACAGCACCCTGTTTCTTTGTTGACGATTCCTTGATTCTGACATACAGGATAGGCTCAGTCAACATGTCGTGATTGTCGAGGTCATTGAGCCTCTTGGGGATATCAGGATGAAGTCCAAGTGCTCTCTGGATCAACAGTTTAGCGTATCTGACATAGGGAATCTTTGAGCCAAGCTTTTTGAGAAATGTCATCATGTCATCCCATATCAGAGCTTCAATTTCGATGTCCTTCTTCTTGATTAATGACCAGAAGATTTGCAGTTCCATGAGCTTGGGATGCTCATAGCCACTGTCACGACCAGAGACCGATTTGGTGATGATGATGTAGAGGGTTCTCCACGGTTGAGGAATGTTCTTAAGCTCCACATGAGAATGCTTAGAGATAGTTCCTGAAGCTTCATCATAGCCAATATCAATCAAGAATTGTAGAACTGTCTCCTCAGTATGTGTGGCATAGAAGTCGGTTGGCACGATTTCTGGAATGAGAAGAGCAGCCCGTAAGTCTGAATGAGTGATGGTGACTTGTTTGTGATTGATAGTCACAGTCACTGCACTTTGACCCTTGATCCTTTGCATTGAATTCCAGAATTGTTGAATGTAGATCTCCGGTACTGTAGCAGAGTGTGAGAGCATGTTCTGGTAGGGATGATTCTTAAGAATCTCCACAGCAATGAGACAAGAAGATTCTGAGCATGTGAGGGTTTCAAAGTCAACCCTAAGGTTGTTCATTCCAATCTTTCTCGGATAGCCATTAGGGAAGATGTCAGCAATTGTGAGAACTTCTGGTGCATCCACATTCATTTGAGCAGCCATGTCGTGATCTGAAATAACATTAGCCAAAAGAACCAACATATCGAAAGACATAATGTTAGTCAACAGAAGGTTTTTATTGTCTAATTATTGAATATACAGTGTCAAAGATTGTTACGAGTCCAAAGTCACTTGTTTGTTCAATAGTCCAATGTTGTCGTGAAAAGTTTCGTGAGTTAGTTAACTTTAAGTTTTAAAGTTTATGTTATCACTTATTTAACACAACATATTAAACGATTAAGTTTATTAGTGACATTATTGGTTTCGTGACGTTATGATTCATTTATTTACAAGTTTGCACGCGTAACAATTCACAACGAAGGTTTGATCAAGGCTTATGCGTAGGAATAGTAGCTTATGCGTAAACAGGAGAAGTATACGCGTAGACGCAAGCTTATGCGTAGGATTCTTACTTACGCGTAAGAGATATTACGCGTAGGAAAAGAGGACCTTATGCGTAGAGCTTACGCGTAGGCGTATAAAAAACCTTACGCGTAAGTCTTACTCGTAAGAGTAGACCTTATGCGTAGAGTCACTGTTTACGCATATCCTTCACAGGATACGCGTAGGCCCATTGTAGAACCTTACGCGTAACAGTTACGCGTAAAATTTCTCTTACGCATAACTTTCTACGCGTAAGGTGATCCTTATGCGTAGAGTAACAAAGACCTTGATTCTGAGTTTTAAGCGCAACAAGCCTGAAATAAAGTCATCATATCATCAATCTTAACACATATATTCATTTTAAAACAGATTATGGCATGAAAACTTGTTAAACAGTTTACGCGTAGAAAGTCATACGCGTAAGTCAAAACCCTAGAGTTTAAGAATTACGCATATGATTTCTAGCCATAGGAATTGCACCAAACGTTTTCTGGTAGGTCTTAGGTGTTGTGAGAGTCTAATAGCCAAGTTTTAACATCCAAAACACAGTGAATCAGAAATACCCAAACCTAAGAACATTAAACCCTAAATTCCAATTGTAACTTAATTAGTGTTTCTGGGTTGTTATAGGGCCTGGATATCATCAATTCAACATGATATTAACGTCACACAACAATCTTTTTGACCACATACAATCACATTTGAAAATACCCAAAACCACGCATAAACCCTAATTTTGAAAACCAATCAATTCGTGTTTCTGGGTGGATTTTGAGGATAAAACTAGTATCATTGATGTTAAAGACATGTTTTGACACAATCTTTTTAACCACAAACACACACCAATGATTGTGTGTTCATACGCTTATGCGTAGAACACATAATCACACATATCTAACGATTTAGCCGTTGGATTTGCATAAAATTCAAAATCTTTGCTTGTAATAACGTTAAGATCATGAAAACACTTACACTTTGATGATCAAAAACACAGATTTCTTGAATGATTTTCATGCGTTGGATTAGATAGGTTATGAGTAATAAATGTGAGTTGGAATGTTAGGTGGAAGAGTTTTTATTAAAAGTAACTTTAAACTTTTGGCAGTTTTGGTCCCTCCACCTTTTCCTTTTTCATCCAAAGCCATTTAACTTCCATTTAGGTTACCGAACAAAGATTTTAAGAAAGAGATTTGACGACACTCCCCCTTGACTTAAGAAAATAATGAAAGGTTATAGTTTTAGACCGAGGAGTGTCAGTTTAACCAGAAAAGTTTTACCACCATTGATAAAAGAAACAACCGGTATAGAATAACATGCAAGTACACGAATGTTTTTGAAACAGTTTGGTATTAATTTTCTCCCCCTCAACACTTGATCGGAAAAACACTTAATTTTGAAAGATTATATTGTTGACGGAAGAAATGTACATGCCATGTTGAAAGAAAAGTAGATTAGAAGAATATTTTTTGTTGTTTTATTAGGTTTTATTTTTTGTATTTTGTTTTTGAAAAATTATTTACAAAAGATATTTTGGTGTTTGACGGGTTATTAAGACTGTTTTAGGAGGTCATCCAATTCCTCTTGAGTCAAACACCTCATACCAATCCGGTGGACCAACTCATTAAACCTAGCGGGAGGCAAGGCTTTGGTGAGAAGATCTGCCAATTGGTATTCAGTACCCACGAAATATAATTCAACTGTACCCTGTTCTACGTGGTCCTTGATGAAATGATAACGAAGATCGATGTGCTTTGATTTCGAGTGCTGAACTGAGTTGCACGAGATCGCAATGGCACTCCGATTGTCGCAGTACATCGGGATTCTATCAAATACGTAACCATAGTCTTTGAGTTGTGTTCTCATCCAGATGACTTGAGCACAACACGCGGACATGGCTACATATTCTGCTTCGGTTGATGACAGCGATGTACAATCCTGCTTCTTTGATTGCCAAGACACCAGTTTATCACCAAGAAATTGTAATGCTCCTGAAGTGCTTTTTCGTGAATCTAAGCATCCTGTGTGGTCAGCGTCTGAAAAAGCGATTAGTTCAAAACCAAAATCCTTCAGATACCAGATCCCCAAGTTAATGGTTCCCTTGATGTATCGGAGGATTCTTTTAGCCTCTGAGAGGTGAGTTTCAGTTGGTCGCGACTGATAACGGGAGCAAAGATATACGGCAAACACAATATCAGGCCTGCTAGCTGTTAGATACATGAGAGACCCAATGATACTACGGTATTTGGTAGGGTCCACCATTTTCCCATGTAAATCAGCGTCTAGCTTCTTGGTATGAGCCATTGGTGTGGCATAGATGTCACAGTTTTGCATTCCAAATTTGTTCAACAGTTCAAGGGTAAATTTGGACTGACTCAAGAAAATATCACGGGGTGATTGATGAACTTGCATTCCGAGAAAGAACGTAAGTTCACCCATCATTGACATTTCAAAATTTTTTGTAATTAGTTTTGCAAAAGCGATTGAGTACTTTTTATGTGTAGACCCAAAAATGATGTCATCCACGTAAATTTGAACAATTAAGATATGTGCCCTGTGATATTGTATAAAAAGAGTAGGGTCGACCGAACCTTTGGTGAAATTATTAGCAATGAGGAAAGATGATAGCTTATCGTACCATGCCCGAGGAGCTTGTTTGAGACCATAAAGAGCTTTGTTCAGTTTGTAGACATGGTTCGGGAACTCGGGATCAACGAATCCTTCTGGTTGGCTAACATAAACCGTTTCTTTCAGTTGTCCGTTGAGAAACACAGTTTTGACATCCATCTGAAAGACTGTCATATTCATATGAGCCGCAAACGCGAGAAATATCCGAACAGCCTGAAGACGAGCAACCGGAGCAAAAGATTCTTCAAAGTCTATTCCCTCTTCCTGACGATAACCCTTAGCAACTAGACATGACTTGTTTCGGATTACGTTCCCTTCAGCATCCAATTTGTTTTTCCAAATCCATTTGAGACCAATGACGTAGACCCCTGTTGGTCTTTCAACCAGTTCCCATACTTCAAGACGTTTGAATTGGTTGAGTTCTTCTTGCATGGATTCAATCCAGTTGTCTTTTCTCATTGCGTCTTTAATGTTTTTAGGCTCAGATTGGCAGACAGTGAGTGCATAAATGCAGTGTTCACCATCTGTGTGAAGACGTTGTCTCGTAACGACTGGTTGATTCGGGTTGCCAATAATATTTGCCAGAGGGTGGTCTTTTGTCCATCGATGTGTAGAGGGTTGATGTTGGTATACATTGTGCAGATTCTGAAGATTCAAATGGTTTGTTGATGATTCCGCGACATCAGGTGCAGCAGTGTCATTAGCAAACGGGTTAAAGAACGCATTTGGATCAAAATCTGCAGGTGGGGGTACTTCATTAAGAACATCATCAGCCGGTTCATCATTGTTGGAAGCGGTTTGTTCAACTGTTGTGGTGGAGTCAACTGGTGGTGCTTCCTCAACAGTAGTTGTTGTAGCAGGTGTATCAGGTATAAGAGTATTATCAGGTTGAGCAGCGGAAACAGCGGATACACTTTGAGCACGTTCATTAATATCGTCACTGAACAGCGGAGCAAATAACCTTTCCATTTGTTGACGAGTGAGCTGGGGGCTTTGTTCAGCTGATGATGGGGGTTGAGGGAAGTTTAAGCGGTTGTGACCGGGTTCTAAGTTGTTATACTCATAAGCCATTTCCATAAGTTCATCAAAATGAGCATGAATCGTTTCCATAACCTGTTTTGTACGACGATTCCAGATCCGGTAACCTTTAGAATTCTCACAATATCCAATGAAGACTCCAATGTCAGCTTTGGCTTTGAGCTTTCCAAAATCATCGCGATCATTATTCGGATAGCAAAGGGATCCAAATACATGAAAGTGTTTGAGATTCGGTTTATGGTTGTGGAGAAGCTCAAACGGTGTTTTGTTGTGGCGTTTAGTAATCATAGAACCGTTTTGAGTATAGCATGCAGTAGATACAGCTTCAGCCCATAAGTAATCTGGAAGTTTAGCATTGATTAACATTGTTCTTGCAGCTTCCACTAACGTTCGGTTTCGTTTTTCAACAACTCTGTTTTGTTCTGGTGTACGTGCAATAGATGTCTGATGCTGAATTCCCACTTTCTCATAAAATTCACGAAGGGTTTGGTTAACAAATTCAGTTCCTTTGTCTGTTCTGATTTATCTGACGGTGTTTCAGAGCTGAACCTGTATTTTCGTGAGAAAGGTGATGATCATCTGTGGAGCTTGGTCTTTGCTTCGAAGAAAGTAGACCCAAGTCCATCGTGAGTAGTCATCAACAATTACTAAGATGTAGCGTTTTCCATTGATCGTTTGCACGCGCATCGGGCCACACAAATCCATGTGAAGAAGATGAAGCACATGCTGAGAGCTGTGTTCCACCTTTGAAGGAAAATGAGCACGAGTGCTTTTCCCTTGTGCACAAGCTGAGCAAAGGTGATCTTTTGAATACCGGAATCATGGGAGACCTTCAACTAGTTTCTGTCGAGCAAGGTTGGTGATGGTTTGAAAGTTTAGATGTGAGAGACGGCGGTGCCATAGCCAGGATTTTGTTGATGTTGCCTTTGAAAGTAAGCAGATGGGAGATGAAGCAACCATGTCTTGCATAGAGATAGTGTAAAGACTAGAATTACGTGAGCCAGACATAAGGTCATTTCCTTGTAGATCACGAATGAAACAAGTTTTCTCCCGGAAAGCAACCTCCAAATCTCCATCACAAAACTGACCTACTGAAAACAGATTATGACCGAGGCCTTCCACGTAGTAAACCCTGCTAATTTCGATGTTCCCATTGATATTGTCTCCGTAGCCCATGATAGCTGCAAAGTGATCATTCCCGAATCTGACAGTGCCAATGAACTTTGCAATAAAGTTTGATAACAGTTTAAGGTTGCCTGTCATGTGTCGGGAACATCCGCTATCAACAATCCAGAGAATGATCTGTATCACCTGCATAACACACAGACGACACAGATGGAATAGAAGTAGATGTGGAACCCGAAATGTTAGAGGGTTCCGGAGCAGTGATAGTAGACATACATACATCAATAACTTTAGGCATCCATTTAAATCCTAGTGTGTTATATATCCATTTCTACCATCTATAACTACTATTTGCTTTAGTCTTAGTGAATGCACTAGGTGGTACTACATTTTTAGGAGGTGAAACTGGAGCTACAGGGACAGCAATGCTTGCCTTAGAATCTAAAGAAGGCGGTCTACCAAGCACAGACTTAGAATGATTAGTGGGCCTAGAGGTATTCCGATTCTTAGGATTCCGTAAACGAGAGATTATAGCTTTAGCAACACATTTGTCATGACAATCAGAATTCATACTTTTACGACAAATATCACAAGGTGCATCAGACTGAATATCAAAAGTACTTAAAGGTTTAGCATTCGTTACATCACTATTTCTATTACATTTGCCAGACGCAATGTCTATAGTGGAAGCAACGTGAGTCTTATTCATAGTCCTAGGGTGTTCTTCTACTTTAGCATTCCTTATTGATCTTTTCTTAGGTCGCAACTTCCTATTCTTCGATTGAGTGCTCCTAGGCTGTGAAGTGCGGACGTTTGGAAAAGACGCAACTATTCATGTTTCAGTAGAAGGAAGCACGTTAGCAACTTGTGATTTGGCAGTAGGGATTCTAGGTTCACGATTACTAAGTGTTACTGGTGCTATTCTCTTAATCACGGTAGGCGGAAGTAGTTCATACTTTCCTAACATTTCTCTTAACTTAAAGATAGTGTGAATCAAATCTTGATTTTCAGAACGAATATTTCCAGCAAAATTCATGACTTCTCTAGTGTGTGTAAGATAGTGATCAAGTTCTTTTGATGCTTCATGACGAGTCTTGTTGAGTAAATCAAATATGACACCATATTCCTGTTTAACTTTTACAAGTTCTTGTTCATATTTTGAGATTTGACTTTTCAAAGACACGTTTTGATCATCCAGTTTCTCAAATTTAGGACCAGAAGATTTTGCATGCAACTGAGCGATTTTGTTTTGAAAAACAAGTTGTTGATTGTGAATATCTTTTTGACACCAATTAAGACGACGTTTTGCATTGGAAAGTTCGTTAAGCAATCGTTCATTTTCAGCATTTAAAGACTCGATCTGAAGCACATTATCATTGTTCTCAACAGTTACAATATTATCAACAGTATCAGCAGAGATATAATCAGATGCATATGGCAAAGAATTGAATAACACAACATTATGGATATCAGCACAGATAACATCTTTCAAGAGCCGATCAACATCTTTTCTCAACATTTTCTTTTTACGTTTAGTATTAGAAATAGATGTTTCTGTTTTCTCGAAAACGACCTTCATCACTCCAAGTTCCTTATGAAAGTCCCGTTTCCAAGACAATGCACAATTTTTCAAATTCTTAACATTTGGTAAAAGATTTTTCTGAAAAATGTCTCTTTGTTCTCGCGCCAGAGGCGATTGAAAATGTTGAACTTTGATTTCAGAATGATATTCTATCTCATGTTGTAAAGTTTTGAGGTCAGCCATGAAAATGTCAAAATATCTGAGAATTTTGCGATTTTCAGGTTTTGAGTTTACTTCACTGATGGAAGGTAAAGGACCATAAATTTGTACATAATCTGGTTGGGGATTAACATTAGAAGACTCAGGTGTTTTTATGATAACCCTTGGTGTGTTATAAGAATCCGTTGGTGTGACAAAAGTGACCGGTTTTGAATAATTAAAAGGTTTGTTGTAAACAACAGTTTTTAATTTTAATCGACTTTCGTCTTCTGCATCTAATTCCTCTTGACGATGATATTCAACAACACTCATAACAGAATTATCAATTTTATATTCTACACTGGAAACTTCAGGATTTGGTTTGAATGCTTTGGTTGAAAGCTTAGGTTTGTAATCTGCAAGATTCAGTCCATATCCATTTGGATTGGGTTTTAAAGTAAACTTTTCAATAGCAGTTACTGACTCACCATGTTTGTAAACAACAGTTTTAAACTCTTTAAGTTTGCGTTGCAAGCCGATAATTTCTTCAAGATGATCATCTATTCGTTTCGTGGAATGCTTTTTGTATGCAGAGAACTGTTTTTGGCAAGTTAACAGCTCAGCCTTAGCATTTTGATTTTCCAAGGTGAGAGCGTTAATTTGCTTTTTATGTTTATGTTTCAGTTGTTCTATTTCAGACAATAAAGCATTCTTCGAAGCGGCTAGATCATGCATCTGTCTCTCTAAATATTTTTCATTTTGATGAGATTTAGTAAAGGCTGCTTCAAAACCTTTTTCACATTTTTCTTGAGTTTTGAAAAAGTTGAGTTGGTTTTGTAAACATTCAAAATCCTTGGTTAACAGTGCATTTTTACTTTTTAAGGTCTGATTTAATGCACAACATTCTTCAATTTGGGATTGCTGGTCTTTAAGTAAAAGAGCAAGATCTGAATGAGGCAAAAGTTCGGCTTGTTCAACGGGAGTCACAACATGATCATTATTTAGATCCTCAAGTATAACCACGGAGTCAATTTGATTATCAATGGAAACCATAAGGTCATCTTGATCGTCAAATGTAACTACAGGGTTTATTTCAAAATCGTCGGAATGAGATGTAAATGACTCATTTTGAACATTTTGAGCCTTGCCGGATTCAGATGTTGGCGGAGATATTAGATCAGTGATAAATATGGTTTGTTCAGGTACCTGAGACAAGCCATCAGTGTCATACACTGGGCCTGTGTCACTCATGTGTAACTCATGCATATTAGCCATCAACATAACAGCTGCATTGGCCTGCAAGTCCTCTATATCATCATCTGAGTCTGCATCTGCCATAAAACTCTGTTCTTTGTTTGTGAGAGTTCCACCAGCTTCATCTTTAAGAGCCAAAAGAAGAGCCTCTTTGAAATAAGCATTGCCCTTAGTCCTCTGCCTTGGGCATGCATTAGCCAGGTGTCCCTTCTCATTGCAGTTGTAGCATCGAAGACCAATCAACACATTCTGAGCATTTCCCTGTTCCACCACTTGAGCTCTGTTGTTATTCCTACCCATAGCATTAAACCCTTGACCACTGCCCATCTGACGACCATAACCACGATTCTGAACTTCAACTCGTCCATTGTTCACAACAGCCTGATTTCGTGTATTAGATGAGGAACGAATACGATTGTTGGATTTGTTGGTATAACGGCTAAAAGCATTAGCAATCATAACAAATCCTTGTTGCAATGCTTCGAACGGATCGGATTCCTCATTAGTTTGACTATGAAGTGCTTGATCATTGTTGTTGTTGTAAGGAACCAATTGATTTTGTTGAGGTTGCTGTGATTGATCGTTTGGTGTGACTGAGGCAGTTGGTTGAGTTGCTTGTTGAGGAGGATAACTGTTTTGAGCATACAAGGCAAGTTGTTGATTTTCCGGATTAGTCGTTGAAGCAATTTGAGCACGGAGAATCCTTTCCCTATCAACTTCCTTTTCATGAGGCTTCAAGTAATCGTACAACAATCCATATGTATAATGATGCATGTTCTTCGCTTGACGAAGAAAAATGACATACTTCTCCCATTCAGGACCAAGACAACTCAGGAACTTAGTATTCACTGCAATTCTTGGCATGATGATGTTGTATTTATCCAAATCATTGATGATGTCTGAAAATCGATGATGATAAGACTCTAGTGTCTCTCCAGGTTCAATCATGAAGTGTTCATAAGCCAAGTAAATTTTGGATTCCATATCTTCCTGATTGAGTGCAGATCCTTCCATAAGTAGATGAATATGTTCCCACATTTTCTTTGCAGTCTTTTGAGCATCAACACTTCGAAGAATTGGGTTTGGTAATCCTAAAAGGATATATTGCATTGCAAGCTCATCAGCTTCATAGTGTAGAAGTTCTTCTGGATTCAAGTCTGCAACAGTAGCAATGTTTGATTGTTCATCTCTTGGTGGATTAGCATTAGGATCTCCGGGTACAATGACATTATGCATCTCAAATGGACCTTCCAAGATAACCTTCTTTAAGAACTTTCCATGTGGCTTCTTCAGATCACAAAACCTAAAGAACCTTATCACCCATTGATCGTAGTTTCCTGGAGTGAGCATTGGAGGTCTATCAAGTGATCCAGCCTCATGAATTGATTGTTGGCTGCTTAAAGCTTCACACATCTTAGCAAACCAAGTGGGTTCCTTCATAGTGTTCCTTGATGGATGTTGATTGAATTCATTTGTGTAGGGTTGAACTTGAAGACTTGGCGGTGTTTGAACCATTTGTGGTGGAGAAATTGCTCCTAGTTGTGGAGTATGTTGTTGATTAAATTATTGTTGATAAATTGCTTGTTGTGGATTCCATTGTTGATGTTGTGGACTTAGTTGTTGTTGTCGTTGAGAATAAGTGTAAGGGAAATAGTTAGAGTATGGTGGTTGTGACATGTTGAAAACTTGTGTTGGTAAAAATGGATCTTTGTAGTCGAATGAACCTTTGTTGATGAAGTGTCCTTCGGCGTAGAAATCGCAAGAAACCAAGTATGACTTATGCGTAAAAACACCAAAGTTACGCGTAACAAAGAGAGTTACGTGTAGTTTTAGCTTACGCGTAAGTAGGGTAAATGCACTAAAGTTATGCGTAGACACAAAGTTAGGCGTAGAAAGTTAGGCGTAGGATTACCTTATGCGTAAGACTAGGCTTAGGCGTAAGATGAATCTTATGCGTAGGATTCTACGCGTAAGCTTTATGCTTATGCGTAAGTTTAGGGTTTTGCCCAAATGATCTTTTACACTATCACAGTGCAAAAGATATCCAAAGTCGACGTATTTTCAGGCCTATCCAAGCAAGAAAACACGGAGTAAACCACGAAAACGAAGATCAAACCAAGGAATAACTTACGCGTAGTTTTAGGGTTTTGCTACGCGTAGGATTACTCGTAAAATTTATTATGTCCAAAGATGTTTCTAAACCAGTTTTTGTGTGATGAAATAGCTTCAATAACACCAAAATGACATAAAAGTGTGAAACTTGATGATCCAAAGCTCTCAAAACGGTTACGCGTAGGTTTACACCCTCGTTCAAAAACAAGCTTAAAAACGTAGATCCACGCGTAAAGTTTGAAACTTTTTGCCAAAAACAGTTATTTTAACACCTTAAAACGTTGAAAGTACAAGTGATTCGTGTAAAGTGAGTGGTGAAAAACACAATATCAACGTATATC
The DNA here is from genome assembly GCA_019973895.1 of Chrysanthemum seticuspe. Taxonomy (NCBI): domain Eukaryota; kingdom Viridiplantae; phylum Streptophyta; class Magnoliopsida; order Asterales; family Asteraceae; genus Chrysanthemum; species Chrysanthemum seticuspe. Next base: position 119,999,889 of record BPTQ01000004.1, on the reverse strand, counting down.
AAAATAACCGTAAAATCCGACAAATCAACCTTTTAGGAAAAGGGTTAACGTGCCAAATCTCACGAATGTGATAAAAGTGATACCGGGAAAGTGATTTCCCCGGGTCGTGTCCCAACGAGGTGTGAAATTGACGGTGTCGTTGAGTTTCGAGAATAGGACTTGAATTGGATCGGGAATTTTCGATTTTGATTACGTTATTCTACAAATTAAGTAACAGGAAAGTAAATAAGGCACGGGAACAAAGTAAATGACTAAATTAACTACTACTAAGCAAAAGAAACAATAAAACAAAGCTAAACTACGTCCTAGGGCATTAAAACTAAAAAAACGAAAACCGGGAACACACCTAGCTCTTAAAAGGTGAAAACTTTGTAATTTAAGGCCTACGGGAGCGAAACCAATTTTCCTACATTCTAAACGACTAAAAATAATTTTAGGAAAAAGCCGGGTATTTTTTCGACTTTTATTTTATTTATTATGAATTAATAACTAATTTTAAACTAAATTAATTATTAGAAATACTAAACATTTTTGGAAAAATATGCAAAAATTACAAAAAATACTTTACACTATGCTAAATCTAAGAAAAATAAAAAAAAAATGCGGATTGCTTTTGAAATAAGCAGTCTAAAAGGCCTATTAAGCTAATAAGATAAAACGGCTAATTGTGTTTAAATAAATAACTGAGGAAAACTTAAACAAAAACTACTCTAGCACAGGTGGAAATGGGTTTTATGCTGAGCGTGGCTGTTGGTTGCAGGAGGTCGTGGGTTCAAGTCCCACCTCCTCTCTTTTCACACATTATTTTTTAGCTTCTTCTTTTTCTTTTCTTTTTTTTATTGCCAACTAATTTAAGCACTAAATTAAGACCTTTTTTACAAAAACTAAAAGATGGAAAAGCTAGAAAACAAGCTGTAAACAGCTTGTTCACCAACAGATTACTCAAGTGGGGTGTTTGGCTTATGGCATATCAAAGGGAAAATAGAACTAATAAGTTATCAAAAAGCTAGTAAAATAAGCAAAACTAATGAAAACCTAATCTAGGGATCTAAAAGTATTAAGGGTAAACTAAATGAGCAATAAACAAATAGAAAATAAGCTAAACAACCTCCAACAAATCCCTATGCTGATGTGGGACATATTTCATAATGCAAAGGGAAGAATGGCAACTAAAGAGGTCAATTAAAAGCTAACTAACAAGCACTATTTAATACTCCTAACATAATTCAACTAATAAGCACCTAGGGAATCTAATAAGCTAAGATTTAAACACTAAAAAGCACAAAAAAAAAGTGAAAATGGCTGTTGTGGGCTACCTGCTGTTGCAGGCTCAAACAGCCCTAACGAGGGGGCTTTGTGGCTTAACTTGAATAAGGTACAGTCGAGCTAAGCACTAGAGCTTATGGGTACAAGAGTTCCACCTACCTGACTCCTATTTGCCCCACTAACCAGACCCTACTAATGATCCTAACTAGCAAAAAAAATGAGATTAAAAAGTGCAAATGGGACAGTAATGGTTTGCTGTAACAGTAAAAAAAATGCGTGTATTCTAAAGCGAAAATAAGCAACTAAATGCCCTTAAAAATCTGTAATAAGCTAAGCTACATGGAACTCATACCATTAACTAATTGCACAACCAAAAGGAGAACCTAATCCTATGTCTAACTAACTAGAATCTAACTAAAAAAAACACAATGGACTGTCTAATGAAAGACAAACCAAAAGAAAAACTATCAAAGCTTTTTGAAACCTGAATTTATGCCTCAAACTTTCACCAAATACTTTGCAAAAGACTTCACCATTGATTTTAGAATCAAAATGGGTCAAAATATCAATTTTGACCCAAGAACAAGGCAAATCCAAACACCCTTTCTGGCAGAAACATGTGGAACTAAAAAAAAAACTTGAGAACCCAAGCGTAAGCTCACATGAGCTTAAGAAAAACAACTTTTAAAAAACTTTCAATAAACCAATGGCAGATTCAACAATTAATTAGCAAAACTAGAAATTTAAATGACTTGAAACTAAATTGCATTGAAAAGTAAAAAGTACAAGGGAATGTAAATGACAGTGAAATAAAATGGGACTAGAGCTTGAGAATTCTAGACCAGTCTTTACATAAATCCTAAAATGCCTATTTATACTAAACTAAAAAAGTTGACTTCTGGCTTCTTGTCTCTTGTATTTGTGCTTTCTTTGTGAGATGAACCAAGCAAAAATACACCTTTGTGCTTCTTCTGTGAGTGAAAGCCAGCCAAGACATCAATGTGCTTTCTCACTTTGCATCACAACCCTTGGATTACAACTTGGCCTCATCACAGCCATTAAATTAACTTTTGCACCTTGGATCATGTAATTATACCACCCTATTCCCCCATTTTTGGCCAAAATTTTTTTTGGAGTAAGTGTTTTGCACTTACTCAGCTTATGGTTATCAGTCCGCCATGTCTAATAAACAAAAGGATTGGCTAATCCAGGAGCAAACGGCTCTTGGTAAAGATATCTCAAATCCGTTGACGGCTTGCAATTTGCCCAAAATTGTATGGTGTTCAGCTCACCATATCTTTAATTAGTGAAGAGTTGGCTAGCCCGCAAGTTTATGGCTTGTGGTAAAGGCAGTTGGAAAACCATAATTGGTAATCGACTCACCAAAGATATTTTATCTAAGAGTTGGCTAGTCCAGAAGCAAACGGCTTCTGGTAAAGACAAATCAAAACCGTTGAAAGCTGATGATTTGCTCAAAATCATATGGTTATCAGTGTACCATAGTTCTTACTTGAACTGAAACATTTGGCTACTCCAGAAGTAATGGCTTTTGGTAAAGAGATAAAATCCATTAAATTTTCATAAAAGATTGCTAGGGACTAGCAATTGCCTAGTGTGGGGGAATTTGATGAGTGCTTATTCACTCATCGTTTTTACCCGCCTAAGACCACTAAAATGACTAAAAACACCCAAATACGATCAAAATATGTCAAAAATATCCTCGGAGTGTGTTTTATGTCTTGCAGGTACAAAAGGGTTGAAAACAAAGCGAAAACGAGTAAAATCGAACCGAAATCAGAAAAATGCTGAAACAGACGGAGCCGAGAGTGGATTTTCTACATTTTCAGAGCCCGGGACATGTTTTTGGAGTGACCAAGGGGAAAACAACTAAAAACCTAACCCGAAACCAAAATTCCCATTTTATCCGTCCCAGAACCCAAATTGCCATTTTACCCTCAAAAACGTTTTTCACTAAAAACAATTATTTTTAACCATTTTTTTATTTTTATTTTACAACAATTATTTTTTAGAATAACCAATTTTTATTAAATACTTTTCTCTCTTAAAAAAAAGACATTTTATTAAAAACTTTTACAAAACAAAACAAAATTACATTTTTACACCTTTTTAAATAATAAACCCATCACCCTTTTTACCCATTACACCCATTATACCCAGCTTTCTCTTAATCCCAGAAACCACAACCACACTCAAAACCCAGAATCCCTCTTTTACTCGCCAATTTTCCCTCCTCCCCTGTCCCTCTCAACCCCGAATCTCCAACCCACTCATCTCCATCTCCCAGGCAAGATCACATGTTGCCCACTCTTCACGTGTCTCATCTCCATGTCATCAATCCAAGGTGCAAAAGTTAATTTAATGGCTGTGATGAGGCCAAGTTGTAATCCAAGGGTTGTGATGCAAAGTGAGAAAGCACATTGATGTCTTGGCTGGCTTTCACTCACAGAAGAAGCACAAAGGTGTATTTGTGCTTTCTTTGTGAGATGAACCAAGCAAAAATACACCTTTGTGCTTCTTCTGTGAGTGAAAGCCAGCCAAGACATCAATGTGCTTTCTCACTTTGCATCACAACCCTTGGATTACAACTTGGCCTCATCACAGCCATTAAATTAACTTTTGCACCTTGGATTGATGACATGGAGATGAGACACGTGAAGAGTAGGCAACATGTGATCTTTCCTGGGAGATGGAGATGAGTGGGTTGGAGATTCGGGATTAAGAGGGACAGGGGAGGAGGGAAAATTGGCGAGTAAAAGAGGGATTTTGGGTTTTGAGTGTGGTTGTGGTTTCTGGGATTAAGAGAAAGCTGGGTATAATGGGTGTAATGGGTAAAAAGGGTGATGGGTTTAGTATTTAAAAAGGTGTAAAAATGTATTTTTGTTTTGTTTTGTAAAAGTTTTTAATAAAATGTCTTTTTCTTTTTTTTTCTTTTTTTTTAAGAGAGAAAAGTATTTAATAAAAATTGGTTTTACTAAAAATAATTGTTGTAAAATAAAAATAAAAAAATGGTTAAAAATAATTGTTTTTAGTGAAAAACGTTTTTGAGGGTAAAATGGCAATTTGGGTTCTGGGACGGATAAAATGGGAATTTTGGTTTCGGGTTAGGTTTTTAGTTGTTTTCCCCTTGGTCACTCCAAAAACATGTCCCGGGCTCTGAAAATGTAGAAAATCCACTCTCGGCTCCGTCTGTTTCAGCATTTTTCTGATTTCGGTTCGATTTTACTCGTTTTCGCTTTGTTTTCAACCCTTTTGTACCTGCAAGACATAAAACACACTCCGAGGATATTTTTGACATATTTTGATCGTATTTGGGTGTTTTTAGTCATTTTAGTGGTCTTAGGCGGGTAAAAACGATGAGTGAATAAGCACTCATCAAATTCCCCCACACTAGGCAATTGCTAGTCCCTAGCAATCTTTTATGAAAATTTAATGGATTTTATCTCTTTACCAAAAGCCATTACTTCTGGAGTAGCCAAATGTTTCAGTTCAAGTAAGAACTATGGTACACTGATAACCATATGATTTTGAGCAAATCATCAGCTTTCAACGGTTTTGATTTGTCTTTACCAGAAGCCGTTTGCTTCTGGACTAGCCAACTCTTAGATAAAATATCTTTGGTGAGTCGATTACCAATTATGGTTTTCCAACTGCCTTTACCACAAGCCATAAACTTGCGGGCTAGCCAACTCTTCACTAATTAAAGATATGGTGAGCTGAACACCATACAATGTTGGGCAAATTGCAAGCCGTCAACGGATTTGAGATATCTTTACCAAGAGCCGTTTGCTCCTGGATTAGCCAGTCCTTTTGTTTATTAGACATGGCGGACTGATAACCATAAGCTGAGTAAGTGCAAAACACTTACTCCAAAAAAAATTTTGGCCAAAAATGGGGGAATAGGGTGGTATAATTACATGATAAAATTCGTGAGAATTCCCCCCCACACTAGAAATGAATATTTCCCTCAATATTCAAAGTACCGGCGGTTATGCCGAAACATAGAACGTAAAAGAGAAATACTACGGCCATTATTTGAAATTTTTTTTTTTTTTTTTTTTTTTTTTTTTTAGAAAACTTTTATACAACAGCGGGGGCAACTCCCCCACACTAGGGTGGTACACACGGGTGAAAACCCATGTTTAACTATTGTTTTTGATTACCGAGTCACTAGCTTGACTCGACCCCGAATTCATTGGTCCATGGGGGAGCAAGTGGAATAGAAAATCGCCATCGGACTTTCATTCAAATGGTTTGGATAGATATTGAATGTGCTGAAAGTTCCACTCCAATGAGATACAACCGGCTTAGAAGAAAGAGAAATGACGGGGTCAAAGATGGTATCTTCACTCCCGTAGGAGTTAAGACATGGAGAAATAACGGGATGAGAAAGCAAAGTATCAATCGCATGACAACGGGTGGGTTGGGTGGGCAAAAGATTAGATTGAGGAACATTAACGAAATGTTCTGAAATCTTATCCACCACTGAAGCAATGAAAACATCCGTATCGGGCTTAGAAGAGGTTCCATCATCCAGCGGTTTAGCAGGCGGACGAGTGGATGATGGACCTAAGCCAAAATCGTCACTCTGAAAACCCGAAGGTATCGAGTCATCCAAAGAAAGAAAGTCGAAGTGCACATCATCATCTCCCGGTGGAGAATCATCAACGAGAGCAAGTTCATCGGAGAACTCCTCGAGAAGGTCTAACGTCGAAGTGGGATTGCCACTATTCTTTTCTTCGGGAAAAGATGGAGATATAACGAGGTTCTCCATGTAAGAGTCACTATCCTCATTCTGAATATCAAAGATGGGATTATTCGAAACTAGAGTGAATTCAGAATCGAAGTCAAACAGAGGATTAGTGAATGCCGTAGCAAAAGGTTCTTCGGACACAACAAGAATATCTTCATCGTCCGTTTCAAAGTCAGTTTCCATATCAAAATCATCGGGATCAACATCTCTCACTTCTTCTAAGCTGACGAGCTCAGAAGGAATTTACTTCACATACTCGATGTCTCCACATGATAAAGAATCATCAAACGACGTATAATCATTTTTAGATTCGGAGATCATCTCAACAGAAACTTTTGGGGTGGGAGAAGAATCATCATCGAGAGGCTCGTCACACATAACCTCGGACTCACTTGGGGTTGGGACAAGGTTCTCAGCACAAGACGGTTCCGTTTCTGGAATAGTGTCAAGATGCTCGTCCCCCATTAAAAGGTTATCCGAAGGTTCTATGGTAGGTAGGCAATATGAGGGCGGAGAGTGGACATGTGCGGTACTTTGTGGGCTTGAGATATGCACCTTGTCCTTTTTCGTCTCCCAATCTTCCTCATCCTCGTCATCGAGACGGCAAGCTTCGTTAAATAGGAGACGCTGTTGAGCAGCTTCGTTAAATAGGATAAGCTTTTGAGCTGCTCGTTCATCGGCTAGATATCTTTCGTTGCGAGCTGCTTGTTCCTCGGAAAGTTCTTCAAGGATTATACGAGGAAATTGATCAATGACGGGAAGTTGTGGGGGTTGGATGTTGTCAAAACTGGAAGTGTTATAACAAGGATCATGTCCATAGTAATTTTGATTCCACGATTGACATTGATGATCATCATGAGGACCCCCACACTTATCACAATGAGGGTATTGGGGAGAGAAACTTTGAAACGATGAATCACTGAAATGATGATAGTACGGCTGTGGCTCGAATGAATTTTGTGGAGGGTAGTTGAAATCGTTTTGAGGATAATTGAAAGAGTTCAGGTTAGAATCATAAGTGAATGAATTCTCGGCACAAATCGAACAACATCCATTGACAAGATAGTCTCCACACCACTCGCACATACATTTGTAACAACGAAAACCTTTCTGTAGCACGTCTCCACAACCATAGCAGTACTCTTGATCGAACGAAGATATCTCGGGTACGGGAGTAAGAATCGAGGGCTCAACAACATCACAAATGTTAGGTAAAATGGTATTTCCCGAAGTTGAAATTTGACGAAATTCATTTAAGCAATTTTGAACAATGTTCATGAAATCGTCCGAAAAAGGTTTTGAAGATTCCGGAGGTGGGACAAGTGGTGTGCTCTCAGAGCTAGCAATTTCCACCACTTCCGTTTTGGTCTCCGGTTCTTGCTCTTTTCTCTTAACCTTAACCGTAAATCGCGAAAGATTTGGATCAAATCTAGACGGTTTAGGCTCAGAAACAATAGAACAAATCTCGGGTTGTGGCGGGTGGTCAGAAAAACTTGGAGAATCATCGAGAGAGTTTTTATCGGCTAATTCGCACCAATAGCAATATTTGCTTGCACCAACCCTTCCACACCGCTTACATAAACAATCGTGATTCTGACAATAAAGTTGATCCTCTTCCATACGGTTTTTGCAGTGAAAACAACGACGATAATCGAACGTCGCCATGAGAATTAAACATGTAGAGGGTTAAAGAAATAGAATCAAATGGTCGAGAGGATACGAAGAATAGAATCAAACGGTAACAGAGGATAAGAGAAACAGAATCATACGGATAAGAGGAAGGAGAAGATTATTTTTGGATTTTTCGAAAACGAGTGCACATGCACATTCAAAAATAACACTTTCAATTAAAACAAGACCGAGGCAAAACACAAGGAACTTAAACCAATAATCACAAGCGTATTCACACAAGTGACACAAAGGCAAGTTTTGAATCTTTGGTTCGGGAACTTATAATGATAACACTCAAGTTGAGAAGTGTTATATTGATTGTGTGTTCTATTTTATTTAAAACAACAAGCAAAAATCTTTTTGTATTTTTATCTTTTACATATATACAAAGAAAAGAAAAATATTTTTGTATTTTTGGATTTTATGAAAAACGGTAACTTCACTAGGAAGGATCTTCAAGTTACTAATCGCAAAAATCACGACATTGTCGCAACACACCTCGCCGGCAGCGGCGCCAAAATTTGATTCGTGTAAAGTGAGTGGTGAAAAACACAATATCAACGTATATCAAAATAACCGTAAAATCCGACAAATCAACCTTTTAGGAAAAGGGTTAACGTGCCAAATCTCATGAATGTGATAAAAGTGATACCGGGAAAATGATTTCCCCGGGTCGTGTCCCAACGAGGTGTGAAATTGACGGTGTCATTGAGTTTCGAGAATAGGACTTGAATTGGATCGGGAATTTTCGATTTTGATTACGTTATTCTACAAATTAAGTAACAGGGAACAAAGTAAATGTCTAAATTAACTACTACTAAGCAAAAGAAACAATAAAACAAAGCTAAACTACGTCCTAGGGCATTAAAACTAAAAAAACGAAAACCGGGAACACACCTAGCTCTTAAAAGGTAAAAACTTTGTAATTTAAGGCCTACGGGAGCGAAACCAATTTTCCTACATTCTAAACGACTAAAAAGAATTTTAGGAAAAAGCCGGGTATTTTTTCGACTTTTATTTTATTTATTATGAATTAATTACTAATTTTAAACTAAATTAATTATTAAAAATACTAAACATTTTTGGAAAAATATGCAAAAATTACAAAAAATACTTTACACTATGCTAAATCTAAGAAAAATAAAAAAAATGCGGATTGCTTTTGAAATAAGCAGTCTAAAAGGCCTATTAAGCTAATAAGATAAAACGGCTAATTGTGTTTAAATAAATAACTGAGGAAAACTTAAACAAAAACTACTCTAGCACAGGTGGAAATGGGTTTTATGCTGAGCGTGGCTGTTGGTTGCATGAGGTCGTGGGTTCAAGTCCCACCTCCTCTCTTTTCACACATTATTTTTTAGCTTCTTCTTTTTCTTTTTCTTTTTATTGCCAACTAATTTAAGCACTAAATTAAGACCTTTTTTACAAAAACTAAAAGATGGAAAAGCTAGAAAACAAGCTGTAAACAGCTTGTTCACCAACAGATTACTCAAGTGGGGTGTTTGGCTTATGGCATATCAAAGGGAAAATAGAACTAATAAGTTATCAAAAAGCTAGTAAAATAAGCAAAACTAATGAAAACCTAATCTAGGGATCTAAAAGTATTAAGGGTAAACTAAATGAGCAATAAACAAATAGAAAATAAGCTAAACAACCTCCAACAAATCCCTATGCTGCTGTGGGACAGATTTCATAATGCAAAGGGAAGAATGGCAACTAAAGAGGTCAATTAAAAGCTAACTAACAAGCACTATTTAATACTCCTAACATAATTCAACTAATAAGCACCTAGGGAATCTAATAAGCTAAGATTTAAACACTAAAAAGCACAAAAAAAAAAGTGAAAATGGCTGCTGTGGGCTACCTGCTGTTGCAGGCTCAAACAGCCCTAACGAGGGGGCTTTGTGGCTTAACTTGAATAAGGTACAGTCGAGCTAAGCACTAGAGCTTATGGGTACAAGAGTTCCACCTACCTGACTCCTATTTGCCCCACTAACCAGACCCTACTAATGATCCTAACTAGCAAAAAAAATGAGATTAAAAAGTGCAAATGGGACAGTAATGGTTTGCTGTAACAGTATAAAAAAATGCGTGTATTCTAAAGCGAAAATAAGCAACTAAATGCCCTTAAAAATCTGTAATAAGCTAAGCTACATGGAACTCATACCATTAACTAATTGCACAACCAAAAGGAGAACCTAATCCTAAGTCTAACTAACTAGAATCTAACTAAAAAAAACACAATGGACTGTCTAATGAAAGACAAACCAAAAGAAAAACTATCAAAGCTTTTTGAAACCTGAATTTATGCCTCAAACTTTCACCAAATACTTTGCAAAAGACTTCACCATTGATTTTAGAATCAAAATGGGTCAAAATATCAATTTTGACCCAAGAACAAGGCAAATCCAAACACCCTTTCTGGCAGAAACATGTGGAACTAAAAAAAACTTGAGAACCCAAGCGTAAGCTCACATGAGCTTAAGAAAAACAACTTTTAAAAAACTTTCAATAAACCAATGGCAGATTCAACAATTAATTAGCAAAACTAGAAATTTAAATGACTTGAAACTAAATTGCATTGAAAAGTAAAAAGTACAAGGGAATGTAAATGACAGTGAAATAAAATGGGACTAGAGCTTGAGAATTCTAGACCAGTCTTTACATAAATCCTAAAATGCCTATTTATACTAAACTAAAAAAGTTGACTTCTGGCTTCTTGTCTCTTGTATTTGTGCTTTCTATGTGAGATGAACCAAGCAAAAATACACCTTTGTGCTTCTTCTGTGAGTGAAAGCCAGCCAAGACATCAATGTGCTTTCTCACTTTGCATCACAACCCTTGGATTACAACTTGGCCTCATCACAGCCATTAAATTAACTTTTGCACCTTGGATTGATGACATGGAGATGAGACACGTGAAGAGTGGGCAACATGTGATCTTGCATGGGAGATGGAGATGAGTGGGTTGGAGATTCGGGATTGAGAGGGACAGGGGAGGAGGGAAAATTGGCGAGTAAAAGAGGGATTCTGGGTTTTGAGTGTGGTTGTGGTTTCTGGGATTAAGAGAAAGCTGGGTATAATGGGTGTAATGGGTAAAAAGGGTGATGGGTTTATTATTTTAAAAGGTGTAAAAATGTATTTTTGTTTTGTTTTGTAAAAGTTTTTAATAAAATGTCTTTTTCTTTTTTTTCTTTTTTTTTTTTAAGAGAGAAAAGTATTTAATAAAAATTGGTTTTACTAAAAAATAATTGTTGTAAAATAAAAATAAAAAAATGGTTAAAAATAATTGTTTTTAGTGAAAAACGTTTTTGAGGGTAAAATGGCAATTTGGGTTCTGGGACGGATAAAATGGGAATTTTGGTTTCGGGTTAGGTTTTTAGTTGTTTTCCCCTTGGTCACTCCAAAAACATGTCCCGGGCTCTGAAAATGTAGAAAATCCACTCTCGGCTCCGTCTGTTTCAGCATTTTTCTGATTTCGGTTCGATTTTACTCGTTTTCGCTTTGTTTTCAACCCTTTTGTACCTGCAAGACATAAAACACACTCCGAGGATATTTTTGACATATTTTGATCGTATTTGGGTGTTTTTAGTCATTTTAGTGGTCTTAGGCGGGTAAAAACGATGAGTGAATAAGCACTCATCAACAAGAATCTTGGATTAAAAAGTGTAAAAACCGTGTTTTTAAGCGAACCAAAGATCACGTTACCTTTACGCGTAAGACCAAAAACTTACTTCAAAAAAGCAATAATGATTCACCCAACTAGTTGGCTCTTGATACCACTGATAGGTCACTAGATTTACAACACAAGCTTAATAGAAAGAAATAGAGAAGAGATGAGATCGGTTGAACAATAAACAAACCCACACACACGTAATACTAAGGACGGTTATGCGTAGAGTGTAAATAGAGAGAATAAATTGAACAACCAACCCTCAAGTGAGGGTTATACAATACTATTTATAGGCAAGGAGCTAGGGCAACACTCCCACTCCTTCCCTTTTCCTTATTGGACATGGGCCTAAGCTTATGGGCCTTCTACATAAGCTTGACCTTAAACAAACATAAAGGCCATAATAAGCTACCTATTACATATGAGTAACTAACACTTGAATTAAGGTTTAGGAGTGATTCCAACAGAAGTTGGGTATGTGGAATCGCCCGTAAAAATAGTCGTGTTTAGCCGTAATTGAGCACCGCTAGTAATAGTCTCATATTCATTCTCTCACTTGAGAAATTTATACTCCTATGTTTTCCTAAAAGTAAGTTTACAATGGAAATACTTTGTATTGTCTTAGGATTACTAATCAAACAAGTTGTAAAATTAATTCTTTAGTTAATCACAACCACTTGCCTCATCAAGCGATTATCTTGCTTTGATCGAGAAGAGCTACATGACTTCATGGACGAAACTCATTGTATGCTAATCACCATCCGTAATGACTAGATTGTCCTAAACTAGCACCTCACAACTCTTTTATCTTGAACACCATTATGTGCTCTTTTCTTTTTAGACACATACCTTGTATGTCATTGTTAGTGTAAATGATTTACTAATCTAGACCGTAAATCTGTTTTGGGCTTCTTGAATAGTGCTTGTTAAGTTTGCTAAACCTTTGTGTTATTTGTGAGCTCGATCTCATTTGATTACCTATATGTGATCTCTACATGCTCTCATTGCTTTGCTTAATGTGTATACATGTATGCCTGCAGTAACAATCATTAGCTACCATCAATCATTTTCTCTTGATCATTTAAGTCCATCTTCATGTAAGACACTTAATAGACTGAGTAACTTAGGATATGTAGGTGCTAGACCTTGATAGAACCCAATCGCCTCTTTTTCACCTCATCTGTTAGCCGGATCCCTAGACTTAAGCTAGCCGGATCCCTCTAGTGAGGGAACCGGTGGAACCGTGGAACAGTAGGTACATTATCTCTTTAGATAATCATTTCAAATTTCCTTTTTCCACACAAGCACTTTTTCAACACTTAGGATTATCATTTTCTTATATGTTTATAAATGAGTTACATTTATATGATCCTTTACGTGTTCTTTTCGTTTCATGATTTTATGTGAACAATTTATCCATTTGTATAAATGTTTTCCTTTTGTACTAACTCTTTTGGATTCTTGTAGGATGACAATGGTCGATTTCATCATCAAGTCAAGTTGTGCTCATTCACACATTTTCTTTTATTCCTAATCTTGCATCATCCTAACCGTCTTACTCCACTTTTATCACTACTCACAAAGTCATCATGTCTACCACCTATAGTGAGTCATCAACCAAGTCAAAGATTCACCTTGATACATTTCATCACCTCTACCACAACTTCCATACCTCTAAGTCATAATGATGATTTCTATCATTATCACCGTGTCCAAGGTATAGTTCATGAACTACGTGTTAAAGTATGTCTCATGTTCTACCACATCCTACTTGTGTCAACCACAACCTCAAACCACAAGTTACTTATGTCAACCACATCCTACAAGTGTCTCACTACCACTACAATTCATGGTCGCTCAACCATCCTCCACAAACATCTATGTTGTCAAAAGCCAAGTGAATTTCGTAATGAAATGCGTCTCATCCCTAAGCATATTTTTCTTACCTTGAACAAACCTTACAACCTCTAAACCAACCATGATGATGCAAGTAGTAGGATTATTCTCTTTTTGACACTAATCCTTTCTTTTTAGGTTCATATATATACACTTTGATGTGTATGGAATTCTCATCTATTTATGGACGAACTTTTACATTATTTTTTTGTAGGTTCTTCTTGACGCCCTCGAGCTAGGGGGAGCTTCCGTCGAGCATTTATAAAGTGCATCATATGACTTACTCGTCCAAGGACGAATATAATTTTGCACTAACTTTTTGTTTTGTAGATTTTCAAAACACACTAGGAGTACTTGACGCTCTCAATAAAGGGGATTTTTTCGTCAAAGCTAAAACATTGCAAATTTTGCAATAATTTCGTCTTAGCCTACCTAAAATACTTGACGCCTTTAACAAGGGGGAGCAACCGTCAAGGGGGAGCATGCACACATTCATTCTTCAAAATTCCTTTATATTTCAACAAATGGGAGATTTCTTTCTCATCATATATTTTTCCTTTTTCTTTTCTTCTTAACACTAACCTTGATGTAGGTTAAGCCTCAAAAATTTGATCCATTGAGCCGTTGGCAATAGTGGTTATAATTCAAAGGATCTTTCTATTTTTTTTTTTTTTGTGATTCTCTAGGTTCCTCTTAAAGGCGAGATCACCACCATTTGAAGACATGCAAGCTCAAGGTCATGAGTTGCTAAGCTTCGTCATTAGTGTTTCATGTTGAAGGTATTGGCGTGGTGTGCCAATTGGAGCAATAAGGTGTTTTTATTTTAACTTCACTAGGGATGATGTAAACTCGCCATTCTTGGGAGAAAGGACACACCCTTTTGTTTCGACAAAAGGGGGAGAAGAGTGTAAACGGAGAAGGTAATGTATAGGAAGTACGGACACAAGTAACTTTGACATTTTACCTATCTATTACGTTTACATATATTTTGTCATCATCAAAAAAGGGGAGATTGTTAGTGCAAATATTACGATATTTAATCTATACATTCTCATTTGTTTTGTTGATGACAAACATGTAACTTGTAATATATAACGTAAAATGTATAAGTTACTTGTAAGTGTATATTGTCTCAACACCTCTCGACGACTCAAGTCCTTGTATGCTACAACACAGGTTCGTACATGTTTGTTATGTTGCGTTATGATCAAACCCCCAACAAACCATTAAAACATGTTTAGTTAAATAGTTTATGTATAACAACTAGTGTTTACATATTGGGTACATATATACATAACTAGTATGTATTATAATGGGTAATATAAATTGGTAGAAACTTAAGTATTTGACCCATTGACCAAATACATTGAATGTAGTTGGATAAAACCCAAAGTCTAGAAACATTTTACCTTGGTGGGCACTCATAACCCATTTGACTAGATGCATTGCATCCATTAGATACATTGTATCTAATCTAATACCCATGGATCAACCCATAACCCATTTGACTAGATGCATTGCATTCATTAGATACATTGTATCTAATCTAATACCCATGGATCATATCCATAACCCATGGTATTGACCCATACCCATTTGACTAGATACAATGTATTCATTAGATACATTGAATCTAAAAGAATACCCATGGACCAACCCATAACTCATGACCCAAAACCCATGGGTAAAAGGGAGCGTCCCACGGATCCCCAGTAATACATTGGACGGATCCCTCAAGGGAGTGATCCGTGGGATCCGGGGAACAGTGGCTAGTTTTCTTCTACAAATAGTGAGCCATTTCTTCATTGTTTCATACACCTTCACACATAGTTTCTCTCCACCATTTCCAAGGTATTTTAGATCATTAGGAAACATGTAAACCACCCTCATCTCATATGATCATAATGCTTCTAACTTTCATTTGTTGTAAGCATACTCCCGAAGTGATCTTCCAAAGCAAGCTTAGAGATCTTGCATCCTTACCTACTGAAGTGATTACCCATCACAAGATACAAGCACATGAAGATCTTCTACAACAAGCTTGGAAAACTTGTTATCTTCATTCATAGAAGACTAACTACATCATGCTTTGGGTTCTTGATGTTTAGTTTAGGATTTCATATCCATTAGACACATTGTCTTAGATATTGTCTAGTATCATATTCTTGTATTTATGGCTAGACTAGATGGTTTATGTGTTTGTGCCATAAAACACAAGTTTTGTTATGTTGGGCCACAAAACATAACGGGTGTCATAGATGTGTCAAAGGCATTAGTGAAGAATGCTAAAAGAGTCAAGATGAAGGCATTAGTGAAGGGTGCCGAGTAATCTAACCAAGGGCATTAGTGAAAGGTGCCTAAGGTGTAAATTCGATATGGTGTGTTTCGATGTACAAGATAGAGTGTTATTGGATACAAGGATGGTGATATCCTTGATGGTGTTGTAACAAGGAGTGGATCTCCTTAAGATTAGGTGTTGTGTTGTGATGGGTAGTAGTTCCTCCATAGTAATGGAACTAGGTGCTTAGCCTAGTACCTAATAAAGGGTAGGCGACGTTGTGATAGGATTAGTTCTCCTTGGAGTGAAAGAACTCGGTGGTTAGCCTAGCACCGTATAAAGGGTAGGCGACATTGTGTTAGGTGTGGTTCGCCTTGGTGTGAAAGAACTCGGTATTTAGCTTTGTATCGGAAAAAGGTGTAAGCGACGTTGTGAAGGCTTCTACGCCATAAGGAGATTGGTGTAGTGTTTACGAACTCTCGAGTAGGTAACTCGGGGAGTGGAGTAGGGCAAGGAAGGTGTCCTTGTAGCCGAACCACTATAAATCCTCGTGTTGGTTTGTCTATCCTTTTACTTATCGCTTTACTCTTATTCTTG
This sequence comes from Chrysanthemum seticuspe, assembly GCA_019973895.1. NCBI lineage: Eukaryota > Viridiplantae > Streptophyta > Magnoliopsida > Asterales > Asteraceae > Chrysanthemum > Chrysanthemum seticuspe. Next base: position 119,983,737 of record BPTQ01000004.1, on the reverse strand, counting down.
CATTACATTGTTTATTTCCTATGTGGTTGATGTCTATGTTTGTGATACATACTTGGTCTTTCATATAGTCATAAACTATATTTAACACTTTACATATTATGACACGCTTGATCAAGAAAAAGCAACCGGACTAATAATGGTGAAACTTGATTTATAATGAACCATTAATCTTGCGGAATCTTATGTGATATTAAGGGGTTGGCCTTACATGCCGTAATGCGTTAAATGCATCCTCACGTCGAGATTAGCAAATGCAATGGTTTATACTATATTTGATACAAAAGTTTTAAGTTTTAAACGGAAACGTATTTACCCCCCCCCCCCCCAACCCCCCTTCTACTTTTTCACACGATCAAAAGACTATGATTGAAGATCACAAAGCATAAAGGAACAATGAATCAAGACTATTCTATGACGTCACACAAAGTTCAGGATCAAGAAGACAAATGACCTAATCGCGGAGAAGCATCTTTTGAATGACCACCCCTTAGGGGTAGATTGTTAGCATTAATGAAAGTGGTGGTCATTCTTATATTCATAACTTTGTAACGTGTCTTAGAGTTTAGTTAACGGGATTGTGGAACTTGGATAAGTTGATAAGTTATTAGAATATAAACAAGCCTTATATGTATGTATATCCAAGTCCACAAATGATAAGCCCAATCCAAAGCCCATGGGGCATTTGTAAGGAAGTATAAATGGGACAACACACCTCATTTGTCTTCACTGAAGCTAATTACCACCACCTCCACCCTCAAGACATTGAACACATGTACCAATCAACGATAAGTTACCTTTATGACCATGGAAAAGATTAAGACATTGGAGATTCACTATGAATCTTTATGAGGTCTCACATAACTATCGTACATGTGGAAGACTTCTAAATGGGAATTTAAATCCTTCAAAGAAAGGTTAATCTCACCCCTCATATGCTCACTTTCCTCAGTATTTCATCAGTTAAAGTCATGGACATTCTTTGAAGATCCATACTTTGGTCTTGGAATTATATACGTGAATGACTCTGGGCAAAAAAGGTTGATGAGAATGGACGAGTTAAGGAAGTTCAGCTCAGTTACACAAAGGTGGGTTCAATAAAATGTGAAGGAGCTCTTGAATCAAGATCTCCGCAAGCTGAATATCATTATAGATGATGACCAAAATGTAAGGCTTGGGTTAGTTGCTCAATACTTTGATGAAAGACTCAGGTTTTAAGATTCAAAAATTCATGGAGAAAAGCATAGGATACCGAAGCTGAAGTCTACAAGATGCCTACCAATGGAAGACCTGCATAATGTACCCTTGGAGGGAGATTGTTAGAACACAAAAAGTGTAAATCATTAGTGCAGGTACATCTATGTAAAATATATAATAGCTAGGGTATGTTGTGTAAACGTTTGTGTTGTTGTGAGACCTCCTACCCTCGCAACAGTTTTATAGTTGCGAGGGGTGATTCGGTTGTAGGTAAAGCAGTTTTAATATTTTTAATTTTTCCATTAGATTTAATAATCACTTGAGGACAAATGATAATCAATCTTTCGGAGTCGTAATCCACGACGAGATATTAATAGAAATTTACGTTTGTGTCTTTTATTTTATGCTTGATTATCGAATATTATTGGTTTGATTTTTATAGAAATGGTTTAAAAACTATTTTAGCTAATAGGAAATATTTTACCAATTAAAACAGGACTACAACTAATTATGAATAGACATTTAGCTAAGAATATGATAATAAAAGCTATGCTTGTCAAGTGAGGTGAAAAGGTAATCAAGTGTGAATAATCTATTAAGCCCGTCTAATTAATACCCGTCAAAATAAAATTATTTTCTCACAACGTTGGCTTATATTGAAAACAATTCTTTTTCCTCTCGGTAATAATCACTAAATCTAAATATTTAATTATCCAAACGGCCAAAGCCATCTAAAAATATTCCAGAAATTATTAATCAATAATTTTCGATACTTGTTTAAAAAAATTATTTTCTCACAACGTTGGTTTATTTTGAAAACAATTCTTTATCTGGGTAAAAATTACTTGATTTAAAAGATTAATTTTCCAAACGGCTTTTGCCTGTTTGATATAACCAAAAATCAATCCAAATAACCGAAGATTATCAATCAACAATTTCTAAGTTTTTCATACTCGAATCCAAAGCACAACTCACTTAACAAGCATATAAAAATATACTCAATACTCATAACTACTAAGCTCACAAGAATAATCTCAACAAATAATATCATTTTTCTACACTAAATATTAAAGCTAAATGAGAAAGGTAAGAGATTAGAACCCGATCCGACGAAATGAGACTAATAAACCACCTGGTTTTATAAACTAAGAAAAACACCAAAGATTATTTGTTTATTAGCTTTTGTTTCACTAATTACTTGATAAAGTTTCAAAATTTATATACTAAATAGCTTAATAAAAGTGAGAAAAGCTATAAATTTAGTAAATAAGTTAGCTTATAAACCCTTAAGCTCCTCGCCTTAGATGATGGAATGGAACAAGAAAAATCAAAAGTTTAATAAGATTAGTACAAATAAGCTAGTGAATAAGCTATAAGCTGCTTAAATCCAAAGTATTAAGTATTTTGGAGTGAAAAAAACTAAAAGCAATAAGATTTAAAGCTAAAAATAAAGAGTAATCAATCTAAATTGCAAATAAGCTAAAAATAAGCTAAAGACTAAAACTTTATAAAGCTAAAAGCATAGATCTAAATCCACCCAAAACTAAGTTGTTTATTCCGAAGAGTAGGCGCGGATTGGGTATGTTTAAGGATGAGATCTATGATAATAAGCCAGAAATAAAAAGATAATAAGCTAAAAATGAAATAAGCTAAAGAAAAGCTAAAAGATTAAGACTTTTTAAACTAAAAGTACTAGATCTAAATCTACCCAAAACTAAGGTGTCTAATCCGAAGATTAGGCGCGGATTGAGTATATTTAAGGATGAGATCTAGAGAAATAAGCTAAAGTATAGCTTTTTATAAAAGATAAACAAATAAAGATTAAAGCTTTTTGATTTTTTTTTATAAAATAAGTTGTAAAAATAAGTAGATCTAAGAAAAAAAAAAGGTTATGAAAGAAAAAAGTAAATAAGAAAAGTTCGTATTTGAATAAGCTATGAGAGAACTTATCCAAAATAAGCTAGATCTAAATAAACCAAAAATAAGCTATATGGATGAGCTTATTTGGTTTATTAGATAAAAAAACGAAAAAGAAAGAAAATAGAAGAGAGAGGAGTAGAAGAAATAAGCTAAGTATTAAGCTAAGTGAGAAATAAGAACGTCATTAAGCATAAAAAGTTGATTACAAGAAAATAAGCACTACAAATAAGCTTAAAAATAAGCACTACAATAAGCTTTTAAAAACTACATAAAAAATACAAGAGTTTGGCAAGGAAAATGAAAAAAAATGATTAAAATGATGATATTGAGGGGGTATTTATAGCTGGAGAAGTTGTAATTTGACCCCCTCAATATTTATAATTTTTACCCTTATACTATTATAATATGAGAAAAATTATCCTTTGGGTTTGAAAGTTGGCAGAAATGATCCCTCTTTAGTAGCTTCCATCATGTTGATGTGGCAATATATAAAAAAAATATGACAAGAGTGGGATTCGAACACCTAACTTTTCGTTGAACAAGCATGCGCCCAACCACTAGACCAAGAGCCCTTTTGTATTAGATTATGGTTTCCATTTCTTTTATCCCTTTATTCTGCTAGGCCTAGATTGTTAACTTGTATATCTAATTTGGGCTTCGTTTGGTCTTTCAATTTTTCGACTTTTGCCTCGATGCTCCAAATAAAAATACCGATGAACACGTAATTTCGTGCTTTTTCCAATAGAATGCTCAAGGAATTTTTCCGACTTCGTTTGAAGCTCAAAAAACGCGAAAACATCATCAAAACTCATCCGAAAGTCACCGTTTTTGCTTTGTTTTCAAACCCTTGTACCTGCAAGATATAATAACACATACCAAGCATATTTTCAGTATAATTTCACAAATTTTAAGGTTATTTGTCCATTTTGGCATGTTTTTTAGATATAAAATGATGTGTGTTTAAGCACATATCAAAATACTCCACACTTAAGACATTGCTAGTCCCCCACTTAGTGAAAGAAAATATTTTAAACCCCATTAACTAAAGTCCCTCACATCAAACAAGAACAGAAACATGTTCATCAAGGGGTACAAAAATATTTTGTTAGGATTTAGAAAATCCGTTAGTTAAAGAGTCGGTCACCTCAAATATATGTATTCGTTAGAAAGCTCATAGTCGTAGTCAAGTTATGATAATATGTAGTTAGTTAAGTAACACCGTGGAAGACGGATGGGTCTTTACCCACTGTATGCCTGATCCACAGCCCGTAGGGGCGTGTCTTGTAAGAAACTATAAATACCCTCTACCTCCCAAGGTAAAGGGTTGGAGCTTCATAATATCATTTTTCTTTGTCTCACCAAGTTCCCAACTCTCTTTACTTTCTCACTCTAAAACTCAATTCATACGCCTCTTTTTAATATGATTTGATGTGTTTATGAAATCCAATATGCTACAATTGGTATCAAGAGCCATGGTTTGATCACTCATTGTTCATGTTCTTGGATTTCTAGTGGTTTTCATAAGGTTTTTGGGTTTGAATGAGTTTAGAGTAGTTTACATCATTTGGATCATTATAAGTGTTTAAAATCATTATAAGTGTTTAGGTTTTGATTTGGAAGGCTTGAATCATCGTGGTTTAGTTGTTTTTGGATTGAAAAGTGGTGTTTTTTGAATATTGGTTGGATGCGAGTTGAGTCTCGGTGTGCATTTCTTCTATGCGAGTTGTCCTGATTTGTGAAGCGAGTTGTGTACTCTGAGCTTGCTTATTGAAGTGAGTTGTCTTATATGCGAGTTGTCAGCTTATGCGAGTTGTGCCTTAAGCGAGTTGTCGTTTAACCGAGTTGTCTAGGGTGCGAGTTGTCTTGGATGCGAGTTGTCAGCTTATGCGAGTTGTGCCTTAAGCGAGTTGTCGTTTAAGCGAGTTGTCTAGGGTGCGAGTTGTCTTGTATGCGAGTTGTCTAGGGTGCGAGTTGACTGGGGTGCGAGTTGTCTTGGGTGCGACTTGTCAAAAGTGCGGTTTGACCATTTCATCAGTGCGGTTTGTTGACTTTTCCCGACAAAACTTCAAACGGCCATAACTTTTGAACCGTAACTCTGTTTTCAGCGTTTTACCCATCAAAACGACCGTGAGAACGAGGAGAATGGCACGCCGAATGCTTCATTTGGGTCAACCTTCGAGGCCTAAATCCGCTCCGAACTGAAGTTATTGAGGTTTTTAAGTTTTTAGACCTAAATTTCTCCGTAAAATCGTGCATCAACCAATCCAAATCTCAACCAAACAACATATCAGCTAATCCTACAACCAATCATAAGTCCTAACACACAATTGTCTATCATTATGTCGATCCATCAGTCATCTTAACACGTTCTATTGGTCATTGCTTAACGGTTTCTTCTTGATTTTATAAAATCCCGTGAAAGATTCTATTTCTCGGTTTAAATCATAGATTTGTAAAATACCGTGCACGTCAACATCATGCATAACGATTCAGATTCAGTTGTATCTAAGATACTCAGTTTATACGACGTGATCAATGAACAGAAGATACCCAACAATGTACAACAGACTATCGTGTTTGAGTTAGATAATGCTAAAATGGATTCTTGGTGCTCAAATTCAGAAGAGATAGAGGTGCACCAGCCACAACCTGTGCAAGTTAATGCAAAGAAACGCTCCATGGAAGCTTCGGAGGTACCTAAGAGAGAGATGCACCAGCCACAACCTATGCACGTTAATGCAGAGGAAACCTGCATGGAAGTTTCTGTTATACCTAGTTGTGCATCTTCTACTCAAAATGATGATTATGAGTTGCATCAGTACTCTGCATTTATCCCTGATGACTCCATTACCACTAAGCTTAACATATATAAGGATCAAGTTGCCATCTATGAACAGCGTACTAAATTTGAGCTGACCACACGTGAGCAGGAAATGGATTGCCAAATGCATACATTGATCAGAAAAAGTAACTTAAGGGAAGAAACATTAAAACAAGAGTTAAATTCCTTACAAGAGAAACTTAATAAAACTGCTAAGTAAAAGCAAGAACTTCAAGAAAATGTAAAAGTGATTAAGCAGGAGTTCAAACAAAAGGAATCAAAACTTTTAAATGATTTTTCCAACCTTAAAACTTTGAAGAACAAACTTGAAAACAAGTTGTATGTGTAAGGCAACACCATTCAGACTGCTCACAAGATCACTAAGCATAGAGTATTAAGCGATAAGCATAGTACTAGCCTTGTAGAAGAACCTAATCCTGAGTAAGGTAAGAAAGCAAAAGCTGCTCAAAAGGTGATCTATGATGGTAATGAAATCCTTAAGCCTAGACAAAATCCTACTTGTTTAGAGTACACTGAAGAAGATAGAGAGTTAGATGATGCCTCTAGAGAGAAAATGGAAAAGAAACTAAAATATCCTTGGTGTATTGATCATAATATAACGTTCAAAACTCCCAATTACACTAAGGATAATTGGATTGCCTTAAACAAGTTTAGACCTTAAACTCAATTAACCCCTGAACAAGTGTTTTGGAAGTTAGATATGGAAAATAAAAAATCTGATGAGCTTGTTGAAAAGAATCCTCCCCTTAGGAAATTGCCTCCAGCTACTGTGTATCCACCCAATACACCAATGCATTTAGTGCCTAGAACTCTTCCCACTCAAATCAAGACCTTAATCAGCCTATATGTAGTTTACAAACTATTCGTTGATTTTGAGAAAACGTGTAAGAAGAGAATCACACCTACGGGGATAACTGAAGGGGAAAGGGGTTTTGAGCAAACTAAAGAATGTTATTTAACTAAGGTCATGCCTTTCTTTAAACAACTAAAAGAACAATTTGAGAGTCTTCAAAAGGGCATAGATACAGAGATTAAAGAAATGAAAAAGGTGTTTAATGAAATGGAAAATGAGGTAAGAATAAATGAATGTGAGCTTAAGAGCAATGAGATTGAGAGAAAGAACTTTCACATCTTTAACGATAATTTGATTTCTAGATGTATTGCTCAGGATGTGTTCTATACTGTTACGAATTATTCCATTACTGCTTCTCAATTTCATGAATTGTCAATTGCATTGAAAGTCTCCCAGGATCATGTCATTGAGCTTGAGACCAAAAATTCAAAATTTCATGATAAAATCGAAAAAGACGATCATGATAACATGGTCAAGCATTTTTCTATATTGGAAGTTGAATATCTTGGTTTACAATTAAAATATCAACATCTGAAAGAAAATGTTAAAACCTCAAATGCAAAGACATCTTCGGATGCTCCTGAGTTTGATGCAGTTTTTGAAATCAACAAACGTGATGAACAGATCCGTGCTCATTGTAACACGATCAAAAGGTTGAAAGCCCAAATTTCCCAATTGAAGGGTAAAAAGAATGAAGTGACTGGCTCCCGTATGCCTCCGCCTTTAGATTCTCAGAATTTCCAACTTCAAAACATAATTGATAAACTGCAAAATGAAAATGAATGTTTTCAAGCTAAAATTTCAAAAGTTAATGCTCAGAACAAAGAGTTATGTGATTCACTCAAGGTTAATCATAATAATAGTGAAAAGGTAACTTTTTTGCTTAACGAAATTGAGAAACTGAAACGTGTGGTAAAAGGGAAAATTTCAATCACTAGTGGTGAAAATGTTGCACCAAAAGTGCCTGCTTGTTCCAAATATGTTGTAACTGTGAAATATATCCCCCCTCATCTTCGAAATAATGAATTTGCATATCAAACATATATTCCGTACCTCAAGTATAGTCTAGAGTGCCTCCGTGAGATTCTTGAAGATGATAAGATAGAGAAACCACTTAATAATGCTGTTGGGCATGCATGCTTATATGCCAAAAGATCTCAGGAACTCTTAGAATGTGTGATTGCAACATGTCCTAAATCTGGTACTAGGAAAGATAGAGAAGTTATGCCTTGTTCTATGCCTAAAGTCAAGCATGTGATCTTTGATGGGCCTCTGAAAGCCTCAGAACCCAGCACTTCTAGACCAGAAAATCAAATGGCAGTAAAACAAACTAAGGCTCCCGTCATCACTTCTATAAATGTTAAGATTGACACTAAAGTTAGCGGGTCAAAACCTAGAAGCAATGCAATGAAGGATAAGATTACGCAAACTAAAAGTGATCATGAAAAGGAAGTGAAAGAACACCATAGGGACAATAAGTTTGACTTGAACAAAAAGAGTCGTATTGGTTCTAGTATTAGCTCTAAGCTTACTGAAATTAATTTGAAGTCTTATGCTGTCTGCAAAACATGTAAAGAATGTCTATTTTCTAGTAATCATGATAAATGTCGTGTGTTATTTCTGAGGTCTAAGAATCATAACCCAGTTAAGAAATTTTGGAAAGCGAAACAGATTGAGCAATCCTGGAAACCTACAGTGAAGGTTTTTACCAATATAGGATTTCAGTGGAAGCCCACAAGTCGAATATTCACGCATGGCAAACCTTGCTCCTTAACTAGATCCACTATGCCTAGAGTAGTGCATGTTAAGGTTTGGAAGCCAACTGGTAGAATAATCCCATTAGGCACACAATGCCCTTCAACTATTTCTGATGATTCTACTAGTATATCTCCTAGTGATAATGCCATAACAACTAGGGTTTCTGTTGATTCAAAGATTGTTTGCGCTAACCAAAAGGAACCCATTTTCACATGGGGATCCAATATGTTCAAATTTCCACCTTTGTCTGTGTTCCAATGCAGGTCGTACAAATCATCCGTTGGTACTTGGATTAAGGCTGCTCTAAATAGATGAGGGGAAATAACTATGACGTCTGTTCACATCAGTTTAGGCCTCGTTCTTCAACACTATGGCGTCTGTAGATAACACTTCAGGCCCCGTTCCTCAAAGAAAAGAAAAGTGTACGCCTCAGTGCGCTTTATCTTCAGAAGAAGAGAAATCTTCATGTATATGACCATTCTCATCGACATTCTTCATCAACAAGCTTCATGTTTTTCCTATGCTCATTCAATCCTCAAGTGGATCTACGTTCATTGGTGTATACCCTTATTCACTTGTTCGAATCAAAAATGGCAACTTTGGATGCAATTTTTGAGGGGGAGAAGAGTGAATATACTACATGTTGATGGATGCTTGAATTATGGTCATACGACTCTCCAATGCCTAATGTTTCACTTACTAAGGATAACTGGGATTTATTATTTATTTGGGATTCATTGTTTTAAGATATGTTTGATGAGTACTTCCAACCTCCAACGAATGTTGTTCATCCAGTTCCTGAAGCTCCTGCTCCGGTTCCTGCTGACTCAACTGGTTCTCCATCTAAGTACAACTCAGACTACTCAAGAAACCCAATCTCCAGTTATTCCTCGAGGCATTGATAATGACTAACGTAATATTGCAGTTGCACTATTGAATAATGATCCGCTCTTTGGTATTCCTTTGCCAAATCTTCACGGATTATTGTTCCTCTCAATATGCATGCTATAAATCAACCATATGAACATTAAGGAAAATGACTACCTCATCCGCTCGAACACATTATTGGTGAATCTTCCATATCAGTCTATACATGTATACCTTTAGGAAGAATGCATTGATGTTGAGGAATCGTTTGTTCCGGTTCATTCAGTGTGTCAATGTACATCCGATTGTATGTTTATTCACGTGTTGGACATTTGACACAAGATTGATTACTTCGGAGTTAACCATTTATCACTTATTTGAGATTGAAGTTGACTTTCACAAAGGCGTGTTCTTATTTGATAACTTGCTCGGGCTTAAGAATTTGAGTTGAATACTTGGTTTATTTAGTTACCAACAGTCGGGGTGGATGGTTAAAGACCGACGATGTGGATAATCTCAAGAGGTGTTAATGTCTCATACTTTGTTTGAGTAGTGAGTACTTAGAGATTTTCTTGAAGCATAGATTCTCGACACTATTCTTCCATCATTAAGTGCAAGCTTAAGATACAAATGTAGGGAATTCGACTTCAGTTTCAAGTTTGGTATATCGAGTTTTCTTTATTAGTGATCACTTCAAATTGTCTACATATGGGTTGATAAATATAGTCAGAGAGAGTTTCTGTAGCAGTTGATTCTCACAGGATTCAGTTGAGCTAATTGTTTGTTCCTCTCTATTTCAAGGGTATTTGGCATGTATAATGTGTTGCTGATTCTGAGGTATCAAAACCAGCAAGGGGGAAGGAGATATACATCTAAACACACAACGAGTACACGTCATGAACTTAATACTTCTGATCAATTAAAGTTATTCTGGGAAGACAAATGTCTTATCCGCAGAGAAACTCAGTGTTTAATTCGTGGAGTTTGGTGTTATTATTCCAACTATTTAGGGGAATGATGCATTATTCCAACCATTTGGGGGGAAGTGGTCTTTGGATACTTTTGGTATGTGTTAACTCAGCTTTCAGTAGGAAGAAATATGAGAAGAATATGTGGAGCGTGGATGATATTGCTTATCGACATCTTCTATATGATTTATGGTAGTGCTTCCGGTTATTGCTTCATGTACACAATGCAATGATGATTCCGATGAGATTGCAACCATTAGGGGAGATATATTTGTACATCAGGGATGCACAACATGTTCACTTGATCGAGCTAATTCAGTTATTCCGGAGTTGACATCCGCAGAGACGATTAGTGACTCAACATGTTACATGGATGTCATCGTCTCTACTCTTGTTGGGTACATGTGTACATTATGGGCTGATTGGTTATATGTTAGATAACTGGAATGCATTTGGTGAAATGAAGATGTTGATATATTGTTCTCCCGAATTGACAACTGCTCAATCTCAAAGAGTAATGTGTACATCGAGGACGCACAACAGGATCATGTGATCGGGCTTAATCATTTATTTCGGGTTTGATAACCGCAGAAATGATCCGTGTTAACCTGTTACTTCGTTGTTATCATCTTCTTCGGGTTCTTGAGCTTCATACAATTAGACGGTTTGCTTCACTTCTTCTTCTTGGAGGAAATGGTCTTTTTACGAGGATTGTCGGTTTGGGGGTAAGCTGCCAAAGATTCACTTTTAGAAGGCTCAAGTTCTTGCGACGATTCAATAGCCTCGAATGCTTTGGTGGTGAAAGTTTAAGAGATGATGACTTCTATCTTCTACAAAGTGCTGAATGATTTCCTAATCTCGGTACTCATTTCTTCATCATCTTAAACTAAATTATCTTCTTTGTAGATATCTTATCAAAAAGCAAAATACAAAATTATAAAACCAGCAAAAAAATAATAGAAAAATATAAAATTTTCAAAATCCATAAAAATTAGAAAATCTTAAAAATTTCCAAAAATATTATTTATTAGTCATGTTTTTCTTGGTTCGATAACATCTACGGACTTAGAATTGTCACTCAAAGAATGGCACGGGTCTTTAGATGAAGTTCGAATGTACATAAACCTTTTATCAAAAAAAAATGAGATGGAGAAAAATGGTGGTTTATTGTCATTTCAGGCAGTAACCCGTTTTAAAAGAAAGAACAGAGCCATGCTTAATCTAATTTTTGTAACCTCATGCTCTGATTCTAAAAACAAATGTTTGTCGTCAAAAATACAAATGTTTCCACACAAATATTTTTCCTTCTAAATATTCTTCTGAAAATTATTTGTCATCTAATGAAAACAAAATTGCTTTGAAAATAACTTAGACTCTATTTTTGAAAATCATCTGGACTTATCACTTGTCAAAATCTCTATCTCTCAATCAACAACTTACGTCATTGATTGAGGGGGAGAATGATTTCAATCAAATCAAAAAGGTTATTTTTCAAACAATTGGCACGTAATCAAACAAGGTCTACTTTTGGAAAATCAAAAAGAATAATGTTTTACATTGTTTTTTTTATACAATTGGATCCAGACCTAGGTTGTGCTTTCATAAGATACTTATGCATGTTTGATCAATGGAGTTTAAAGCCTCAAAATTTGATCCTCATCAGTTATAATGTTTTTCAAATGCAAGTCACTATTCTTCTCAAAAGTTTTCAAAATTAATTTAAATCAATAGAGATCACAAATCTCAAAGGATTTGAAAATTGTGATCGGGGGAGAATTTGTGATTTAAATTGGATATAAACGGATAATTCGATAAATGGTTTAAAAATATCATAACAAGCTCTCCTCCCTACATGTGCCAAACGATTTCAAATTTTCCATGCACATGTTAAGGGGGAGCATCTATCTTAAACCAAAAGGAATTAAAACGTGACTGATTTGTCTCAAAGTGCGTGTTCCCTCTAATATGCGCAAAATTATTTCGAATCTCGATGCACATATCAAGGGGGAGCAACTTTTTGAAAACCACATCCTTTCCCAAAATATCTTTAACAAAGTATTTAAAATACTAATTTTGATCGGGAAAGAGATGTCGATATTTTTAGAAAATGTTGATCAAAGAAGTGAATTCTTAATTCTTAATCTAAGATTTCAAGTCCTCTTGTCTCCATGTGCTAAAGCAATTTCAAATCCATGATGCACATGTTGAGGGGGAGCTTTTCTGAAATATCAAAAACAATTCAGGTACAAAATGCTTTGATCTTGTATCACAAGTACCTGGATTGATTTTTAAATGGTTTTCAATTGGTTTCAATGGCAGATGAACAATACCAAAAGACCGACCAATTTACTTTATGCATGGTGTTATAAGGATGGTTAGGTTAGGTATTCGTTCCCACGATCCCGCCAGAGCCAGAGGGATCTACCCAGGGACAATCCACTAGATAGTGTAGAAGTCCTTAGGTATGATGGAAAAAAGGAGAAAAGTGAGAAATGGGAAGAGTGCAGACTGAGATAGAGCTAGAACTAGAACAAACCCAACAAGGTTCTAGTTATGAAATTTCGGTAAGCACTGAAAGGGTTGAAGAATGAAAAAGTAATGAATAAGAAAAGGGTGAAAAGAAATAGCCCTCTATTATTTCAACCTTAGGGCAGAAACCGGCAATTCATATGCTACTGGTGGTTACCAAGGTAACACCGGTATTGAAGACAAGACGTCATGGACCCAGTGACGCACTGCACTAAAACTTCCCAAGCTACTCAAGTTCCTCTTAAAAGGACTTGTTTCATTATCACGGGGAACCTACATTATCTATCAACTTTCTCTTAGAGATTGTTGGTATTGAAGAAGGATACCCTCTCCCTAGTCTCCGGCATAGGAACCAAATGTGCACTATTGATTCTAGAGCCACGAGATCATCAATAAATCTCATTAAGGACACAATCAATGAAGACTCACTGTTTCACACAATGTGGAAAGTGAGAATATATCTTAAGAGTCCTACGCATTGTCCTTGTGGTATTGCCAGAACATCTGAGTGATATGCTCACATATTCACAATGAAGATGGAAAACCTTCTAGAGCCAACATCATACAAGCTCTTGGTAGGTGGCATGTGAGATCTATCCCATAGATCAAACATGTGATAACTAGATAGAAACGATGGAATGATTCAATATTGAATCAATCTTGGTCCAGGAAATGGATTGACGGATACCTTTGAAAAACCGGTCGTTGTGCTTAAAAATTCTTTTCTCTAGCACATCGACTGTGTATTAATATTTCAAAATAAAAGGTATTTATGATTGATAATTGATTTTCCTTAAAACCCTCGTTGTATTGCAAAACACTTTATATTAAGCAATACATGAATGTTTTTCAAATAACTTTTCATCAATCAGTGAATCTCAATTAGCTGGTTTACTCACTCCGTGTTGTCTTCTTTGAGACATTCCGGTTTGAGAACAGCTAGAGCAGCTGCGAAACCCTGTCAAGGAGATTCTTAGGAATTATACCTGATCACAGGCAGTACTTGTACTGATCAACGGGGAACTGTGGACCGTGTACCTCAATTCAATGAAAGTGATCAAAGACACTTTCGTGTATTTTATTGCTAACTATCGTATGCAGGTACACCCAATGTTTGCAGCTAATCAGAATTGAGAAGTCAATCCATAGCCGCATGCTCACACATCACATTCATATCTAAATAATTCATGATAAGTGCATAACTTCATCAACGACTCTGATATTTTCACTCCATGCTTCTGCTACGCTGCTGAAAATATCATGATTCAACAAAAGCTGCCGCAAATCTGATGAGAAGAAATCATGATCCAGAATGTGAGCATGTCGGTCCAAAAGTCACAATGTCACATGATGGTAACACTACAAAGGATGAGTCAGAGAATTATGGTGGCAGATGATCTCACAGCTGGCTCAACACTCATCATCACGTGGATCAGTTAAAGACCTCCACTTGAGTAAACAAAACATGCTGAACATGAAGAATCAAAGGCTACGGACTACAGAGTAAAGAACTTAATCAAGAATCCAAGAACAATCAAAATGTAATATCTGTTTGTATTCAATGTTAATTGAGGTGACCTCCCTTACGGGGAGATTGTTAGGATTTACAAAATCCGTTAGTTAAAGAGTCGGTCACCTCAAATATATGTATTCGTTAGAAAGCTCGTAGTCGTAGTCAAGTTATGATAATATGTACTTAGTTAAGTAACACCGTGGAGGACGGACGGGTCTTTACCCATTGTATGCCTGATCCACAGCCCGTAGGAGGCGTGTCTTGTAAGAAACTATAAATACCCTCTACCTCCCAAGGTAGAGGGTTGGAGCTTCATAATATCATTTTTCTTTGTCTCACCAAGTTCCCAACTCTCTTTACTTTCTCACTCTAAAACTCAATTCATACGCCTCTTTTTAATATGATTTGATGTGTTTATGAAATCCAATATGCTACATATTTTGCTTTGAAAACGCCCCGTTTTAACCATAAAATAATTAAAAGAAAATAAGAATTTTGTTTTTTCAAATTATATAAAAGGCTTTAAGAACGGGAAACACGTAAACTGGGTGTTTCCAGGAGATAAAGATCATCATCCTTGATTTTCACAATCCCAAAACCAAGCTTAAACCGAAATCACAGCTAAATATAAGATTAGATACTAACACTACTCATAGATGCTAATTGTGTACGCGCAGCTATTCATTGCTCCGTTATTCCTAGTTCCTCTAAGGATTTTATTTTAAAAAACGAGTTTTTCTTATTTTGATATATTTTGGTCATATAAAGGCACCTGGTTTAAAAAATAATTAGTTTAAAATCCTTCCCTAGAGAACGGCTGCATATAAAAATGAGGTCCACATCAAAGTCCTAATTTAACACGGTTTAGGGGATATCCTTTTTATTTTATCCGAAACAACTCATCTACAAGTCCAGAGACAGAAGCTTTATTTTAGATATTACCGGAGTCAATGTTTGGCTTTTTTAAACATTATAATTAAGCAATATTAGTCCTCGGTCCTTTAAACAACTGAGACAGCGACAGCGAACCGTCAAGAAACAGTAGTTTATTTCGACTTTGGAATTTCCTCCACCTTTTTGAAGTCTGAGTCAATGGGAGCAAACCGTCAGGAAATAGAAAACTTTTATCGACTTTGGATTATTATGACATTTACCTCCACCCTTTGAACAACTGAGTCAATGGGAACGAACAGTCAGAAAACAGTAGTCTATTACGGCTTTGGATTATTAAACTTTATAGGGGCCAAACCCTGAGTCCTACAGTCTTTCAACATCCGAAACAATAGCAACAAACTATCAGGAATCAGTTGTGTTATTTCCCCGTAACACTGGCAGTACCTTGATGTGTACCCAATTTTCATATGTAGGAATTCTCTAGAAAATATGTAAAAACTAACAATCGTAAAAACCGTGCATCTTTATTTAAGGAAAAACATTTTTTTATGTGTTATTTAGCTGGTGGGAGAAAAAAGCCACAATTAACCGCTTATGAGCTCTAAAGAGAACCAACTACTCCACGCTTAGCATCTAACAAATATTCAACTCTATCATTTTTCGTTCTTTGAAAAATTTTCAAGTTTTGCAAAAGCTCAGTCTCGAAAGCTAAGGGAAAAGCTAGAGTGCAATACTCAATCAAGTCAGAATCTCCCTTGTTCTAGCCTACTTATTTATACACATAATAATTTATTTATTTTTTTTGGACTTATATAACATAAATCGGTTAAAAACGAGGTTGTGTGGGGCCCAAAAGCAGGAAAAATCATATTTCGATAGAAATCCACCCCACAATTAAAACAAAACATTGTCCTCAATGTTTAAAAATCACGGGTATTAACCCTACACTTAGGATTGAAAAGGGCGAATGCTTTAACGATTCTAAGTATGATAGGTGAAAAATCATCTTTATTTATGACAAAGGGTTATACCTATATATAATATGTAAATGATCAGAGACTGAGTGTTGAAGGATTTGAAAACAAGCACGGATGTCTTCTCGATCATAGGGAAATCTATAAGCAAAAAGGGAACCTGCAAACACACATAGAAAGAAACACAACCCCACACTTATCCAAAAACCACGTCACACTTATTAGAAAAAGAAAAATAAAGATAGATAGATAGATAAACAACACGGGTTACCTCCTGAGAAGCGCTTATTTTTGTGCGAGACTCTAGCTTGACTCACTCCGTATTAAGTTTTCATTAAGTATAGAAGGGTGAGGTGGTTCAACCTCCGATGAAATTTCTTCAAACTTTTGAGTCGACCGGCAATAACGAATATTCCGAGACCAAATACTTCATTTTCATCTTCCAACTCGAATAAATCTAATTTTTTAATCTTGGAAAATTTCTCAGAAAAGACGAGACGAAAATCGTATGATAAAGAAGATAATAGTTACGGGCCAAGGATTCTTAAGAAAGAATAAGAGTCAAAGATGAGATAACGGTATTGTTGAAGAAATAAGGTGTGTGTTAATACAAATAAACCGTAAAAACGTTTAATAATATTTTGCGATCTCTTTGTGTTTTGTTGATAACAAATATAATGTTATCATAAATAAAATTATAAGGATACATGTTATTTTTGTAAAGCATTTACATATAGCCATTTGATACAAATTGTTGTAATAAATCATTAGTTGTAATAGTTTATTAGGATGGGTAATAATCACAACCCATGGATCATATCCATAACCCATGGTATTGACCCATACCCATTTGACTAGATGCATTGCATCTATTAGATACATTGTATCTAATGAAATACCCATGGACCAACCCATGACCCATGACCCATAACCAAAAAACCCATGGGCAAAGAGGAGCGTCCCACGGATCCCTAGGTTTACACTAGACGGATCCCTTAAGGGAGGGATCCGTGGGATCCGGGGAACAGTGGCAAGTTTTTCCTATAAATAGAGAGTCATTTCTTCATTCTAACTTACCCCTCTTCTTACTAATTCTCTCATATACTCTCATTCTCTTCTAACAATAGCTCACTTGATCTAGAGAGTTGTTCTTCTTTCTTTCTTTAATGATTCTAATATAGGTCCTTCTCTAAGGCGAGATCACGAGCATTCTACAAGTCATCCAAGCAAGGGGTCCTTGATTGATTTTTTCCTCCACAATATTTCTATAGCAAAGATCTTGTATTTGATATTTCACATAGTTGTTGTGTAATAGTCGTGTTGGTTTGGTCCACCATGTTACGGACTCGGTATTTAGCTTTGTACCGGAAAAAGGTGTAAGCAACGTTGTGAAGGCTTCTCCGCCAAGTTGAAGGAGTTTGTTGACATAGTGCTTGAACTCTCGAGTAGGTGACTCGGGGAGTGGAGTAGGGCAAGGAAGGTGTCCTTGTAGCCGAACCACTATAAATCGGTTGTGTCATTTCTATCCCTTGCTTTACTTTATTTACTTGCATTATCATTAGATCTATACTTTCTCTTCATCCATATGATTTCACATAATATCGAATCTAAAGTTTTTTGAAACTAACTTAAAATCGGCAAAACTATTCAACCCCCCCCCCCTTCTAGTTTTCCACAATTGGCATCAAGAGCTAAGTTTATAAAAGTTTTAAAGTAAACCGTATTTTAAAAACTTTTCGATCACTATGGGTTCTGAAAATTACAAGGAAGGGAAATCTATGCAACGACCACTACTACTTGAAACTAATGGTTTTATTACTTTTATATATTGGAAAAATAGATTCGAAACGTATGTGAAGTCTAAAGATATTGATCTTTGGTACATTATTGTTGAAGGCGATTTTGAGGCTACCTCAAAAGATGATAAAGGAAATTTAGTTAACATACCTCATGATAATCTAAACGATGAAATGAAGAAAAAGCTTTCTAAAATTAGTGAAGCTAAAATGATTTTACATAATGCTTTACCAAAAAAGGAATTCGAAAGAATTTCTTTGCTTAAAACCTCTAAAGAAATTTGGAATTCTTTAGTTGTAACTCATCAAGGTAATCAACAAGTTAAAAATAATAAAATTGATTTATTTGTTCAACAATATGAACAATTTTCAATATCGGATGAGGAAACTATAGATCATTCTTTTGCTAATTTTAATACTATTATTACATCTTTACAAGCACTTGATGAATCTTTTTCTAGCCGTAACCATGTTAGGAGATATCTAAGGGCACTTCCATCCAAGTGGAGATCCAAGGTGACGGCAATCGAAGAGTCAAAAGATTTGACAATCCTCACCCTTGATGAACTCATAGGCAACCTAAAAGTCTACGAGCTTGTCCTTGCTAAAGATTCTGAAGCCTCAAAGGTGAAAGGGAAACACAAATCTCTTGCCCTTAAAGCCAAGAAGGTCTCAAGCGATGAAGAGAACTCCTCTTCGGATAGTGACGACGAGGAGTATGCCATGGCGGCAAGGGACTTTAAGAAGTTCTTTAGTAGGAAGGGAAGATACGTCAAACAACCGTATGACGACAAGAAAGGATTCCGGAAAAGCAAAGAGGACGAGAAGCCAAGGGATGATCGTGCTTGCTTTAAATGTGGGGACCCAAACCACTTTATTAGTAAGTGTCCCAAACGGGATGATCAAAAAGCATTCGTAAGCGGCTCGTGGGGAATGAGCGAGGAGGAGGACGAAGAAATTTGTCTCATGGCAAATGACGAAGTATGTCACGAATACTATAGTAGCTCATCACTAGATGATGACTCATTGCATGATGAATATGACAAACTTTGCAAAATTAGCTTAAAAGTAATTAACAAAACAAGTTTTTGAAAAATCAAAACCAACGTTTAGATAAGGAAGTCATAGAGCTAAAAGCAAAATTGAAACGTCTAGAAAAGGGTAAAATAGCAAGTGGTGAATGTGAACTTTGGGTTCAACTTCAAACACTAGTTGATCAACTAGATTCTAAGATTGCTATAATGAGTACTAATACTCTAGATATGATACTAGATAGTGTTAAAACTGGAAACAACCAAAAAGGTTTAGGTATTCAGCAACTTGATGCGTCAACTAGTGAAAACAAAGAAACACAATTCGTAAAGGCAATAGAAAAATCGGCCACTGTTGTGGCGGATCCCACGGATCCCACAAAAAGGGAACCGGCTAGTGTACAGCCAGGGATCCGTGGGTCTGCTGAAGCAAACAGTAATAATAACATAGCTTCTTCCTCTAGAACTGATTTTGTTATTGTTAATAAGAAGAAACCAACTCATTTTACCACTAGACAACCACCTCCAAAATATAATCCTATTTTTGCAAGAAACAAAGCTCCATCTTTTTCGAAACCTAACCCATCTAGAAGACCTAATAATGTTTACCCGAGAAGTAACCATCAAATGGGATGGAACCCAAATATGCAAAATGATTTTCTTTTTCAAAACTTTACACCATGGAATGCATATTCACCTTATCCATACATGTCTAACATGAATGGAATGTTTAACACTAATGGACCCATGAACAAATGGGGACCAAACTTTTAAGTTAATTGTTTTCTTAGGTGTGCTTAAAGGTCGACCTAGATCCGGATGAATGGGTCAAGGATAGCGGGTGCACGAGGCACATAACCGGCAATAAAGATCTATTCTCCACATATGAATCCTTCAATGGAGGAAATGTGGTGTTTAGAAATAGCAAAATTAAAATCATCGGTAAAGGTACGACTTCTAACAAATCTCTAACCATTAATGATGTGTGTCACGTAGAAAACCTAAACTTTAACCTCTTAAGTATAGGACAAATATGTGATAAAAAGTGCAATGTACTTTTTACCGAAACCGGTAGTAAGATATTAAAAAATGGCATAACCATAGGAAGAGGAATTAGGAAACATGGAGTCTATGTCATTAAAATCAGTAATGAACCTAAAGACAAACTTTTTCTTACCTCTATGGATGATACTTCGACCTTATGGCATCGAAGATTGGGTCATGCCAATATGCGACTTCTTCAATCGCTATCATCCAAAGATCTAGTAAGAGATCTACCTAAGTTAAAATATGAACATCACTTTTGTGATGCTTGTAATGTAGGAAAACAAGTTCATTCTAGTCACAAAGCTAAAAACATGGTGTCTACAACTAAGTGTCTAGAATTACTACACATGAATTTATTTGTTCCATCCGCTATCCAAAGTTATGGAGGCAACTACTATACTTTGGTCATAGTGGATGATTACTCTAGGTAAAAATGGACTAAATTCTTAAAGAACAAAATGGAAACGTTTAATTATTTTGAAATATTAAGCAAGAAAATCCAAAGACAACTAGGAAGTCCTATAGTGTCTATTAGAACGGATCATGGTAGGGAATTCGATAATGAAGTGCAATTTGGAGCTTTTTGTGACCCTAACGGTATAACTCACAACTTCTCGGCTCCTCGCACTCCACAATCAAATGGGGTAGTTGAAAGAAAGAATAGAACCCTACAAGAAATGAGTCGCACCATGCTAAATGAGCAATCCATACCTCAAAAGTTTTGGTGCAACGCCGTTGATACTTCAACGTACATACTAAATCGAGCCTTAATTCGACCAGTTTTAGGTAAAACTCCATACGAATTACTTCGAGGCAAAAATCCTACGTTAGATCACTTTAGAGTCTTTGGTAGAAAATGTTTTCTTCTTAACACTAAAGATTACCTTACAAAATTTGATCCTAAATCAACCGAAGGTATCTTTCTAGGTTACTCTCCTAATAGCAAAGCTTACGTCATATTAAATAAAGAAACAATGAAGGTAGAAGAGTCATTAAATGTAAAATTTGATGAAAGTCCACCCAAACCTTCTCCACCTCTTGTCGATGATGAGATTGTAGAAAGTGAAGCTATTGTAATAAAGAAAAAGATAAATGAAGAAGAAGAATAATATTCAAATAATGAACTCATAAATATTAAAGAGTCCAAAGATCACCCCGTAGATAAGGTCATAGGAAAGTTAAACGAAAGAACCTTAAGGTCTCAAGTTCAAAACCAAAGTAGCCTATTTTGTTTTGTTTCAACCATAGAACCTAAGAATACACAAGAAGCCATAAAAGATGAAAGTTGGGTAATGGCTATGCAAGAAGAGTTAAATCAATTTGTTTCTAATGATGTTTGGACACTTGTCCCTCCACCTAGTAATCAAAACATAATAGGAACCAAATGGGTTTATAAAAACAAGTTAGATGCAAACGGAGTAGTGTCTAGAAACAAGGCTAGACTTGTTGCCCAAGAAGGAATAGACTTTGATGAGACCTATGCCCCCGTGGCTAGATTAGAGTCTATAAGAATACTTCTTGCTTATGCTTATGCTAATGATCTTAAGATTTATCAAATGGATGTCAAAAGTGCTTTTCTAAATGGTTTTATTAATGAAGAAGTATATGTAGCTCAACCTCCGGGCTTCATCGATTTTGAAAAACCTAAACATCTGTATAAGTTAAAGAAAGCCCTCTGCGGTCTTAAACAAGCTCCAAAAGCTTGGTATGATAGACTCAAGTCATTCTTAATCAAACACAACTACACCATGGGGTTAGTTGACAACACACTTTTTACTAAGAAAAGAGAGTCACATATAATCATCGTTCAAATATATGTAGATGATATTATATTCGGATCTACTTGTCAAGACATGTGTGATGATTTCTCTAAAATCATACATGACGAGTTCGAGATGAGTATGATGGGAGAACTTAGTTTCTTTCTTGGTCTACAAATCAAACAAGTAGAAGATGGTATCTTCTTTAATCAATCTAAATATATAAAAGAGATGTTAAAGAAATTCAGTCTAGAAGAGTCGAAACCAATTAGGACACCAATGTCATCTGACACCAAACTCACAAAAGATGAAGACGGCGAATCCGTTGATAACACAAAATATCGTGGCATGATTGGTAGTCTTCTCTACCTCATGGCTAGTAGACCGGATATCATGTTTAGTGTTTGTCTATGTGCTAGGTTTCAAGAAGACCCTAAAACATCACACCTAGAAGCCGTAAAAAAGATATTTAGATACATTAAGGGTACGACTCAATTAGGATTATGGTATCCTAAGGGTACGGGAGTAGAAACAATTGTATATGCAGATTCTGACCATGCAGGTGATTATGTTGACCGAAAAAGTACAAGTGGGGTATGTACTTTTATGGGATGTTGTTTAACATCTTGGTTTTCTAAGAAACAAACGGCATTAGCAATATCAACAACCGAAGCCGAATATGTCTCCGCCGGCAAAGCTTGCCTACAAGCACTATGGATGAAACAAACGTTAGTTGACTATGACATTCATCTAAGTGACATAGCCATTCTATGTGACAACAAAGGTGCCATAGATTTAAGCAAGAATCCGGTATTACATTCTCGCACAAAGCATATAGAGATTCGTTGTCACTTCTTAAGAGACAATGTTCAAAAGGGGAACATCTCTATTGAGAAGTTAGCATCCGAAGACAACATAGCCGACGTCCTCACCAAACCGTTGAAGCGGGAACAATTCAACCTACTTCGTCTTGGTCTTGGTCTCATGGAACAACCGTTGTAATTTATTTTCCTTTCTCTACAAGGTATGTAAACACTAGCCTTCTTCTTTCTGAGTCTAGCATCTCTATTTCACGCACAACTCACAAGCAATACGGGAATTTTCAAAACCCAAGATAAGTTTTTCACTTATAACTCATAGTTTTTCTTATTTTCTTTCAAAATAAGTACAAAGTGCAAACATATAATTACATACACATCTTCTTTTCAAAGGATAAAACCATTTTTATTCGCTCATATGAACCTCTTTTTGAAACGTTTTCTAAAAATGATACCTCTTCCCGTATCAATTTCACAAAAGCAATTTCTCACGTCTAGGACAAATCGCTTTTTCATTATTAATACAAAGTAAAAACCCGTTTTCATTGCATCTCATGTCTTTTGAATGCTAAAGAGGACACATAACTAATATGTGTTTTCGGGTACATTCATTTAAGCAACAATGAATTAGGAGCACTCGGGTTATCTCACATAATAGTATGCTTTTTCACTTCTAGTTTATTTTTCTTTTCTTTTTAGGAGTCGAGATAACCGCAACTCCAAATAGTTTGCATATAGGCACACACTAGGCAAAAATGTTTCCAAAAGGAAAATTTTGAGCTGCCTGAATCACCAGTCCCACGGATCCCAGCGTCATTGCTGGACGGATCCCTCAAGGGAAGGATCCGTGGGATCCGTGAGATAGAAGCTATTTTAACTTCTATTTTTCTCACTTTAGTTTGGAGTATGTGATTTAATGCTTGTTTTCTCATGATCACATGTCTTAAATTCATATCTAATCATTAGATTTTAATCCTTATTTTGGGTCAAGCATTCATTGCAATGCAAAAACAAATTTCTATAAGTAGGATTCCCAACATTGCTTGCTATTTATCTCATCCTCACAAACACAAACCACCATGTCTTCCAAAATATCTTCCAACCTAGATGAATCACCTAATGCAAACAATCCATTTCAAGAAATCTAAACTTTTGTCCTACCACCTTCCAAAATACCACAATCAAAATCTAGGATATCCGCACGGATTAGCATCCGACCTTGTTGCTTAGCAAAACCATCATCAAATGGCTCATTTCCAACAACTAACTCACCACAAGATGCTTCCATTATAGCACCTCCCTCATCACCAACAAGTACACCAACTTCATCCTACAACAACTCACCATCTAAAGTCACTCTTTTGGAACTCCTTAAGACTCCAACAAGATCTCAACAACCAAAACAAAAAGAAATAGCCTTTTTGACACCTCCCACTTCTCCAAATACAACTTTTCAAGACCTTGAAACCTCACCACCCTTAGCTCCCATTAAGCTACAAGAACACCTAGTTTCTTTTCCACCATCACTTCCAAACATCCTGGACGTTGATCCGTATTTTTCTATTTTTCCACCACATCTTCCGCATCTCACAAATCAAAACAACCCGGATAACTTCCGCACTAATTACCCACATCACTTACATTGTGAACATTTCCAATCCACTAGGGATACTGCAATAAAAGTTAGGGAAGAAATGCGATTCATACTCAACCTCATTCTTGATCGCATCAATACCATCACTCATCAAAACATCCATCCATAACCTTATGCAAGCATGGAAGGAACCATTATTACTATTTTCTATTATTAGTGTAGAAAACTAGAAGGGGGGGTTGAATAGTTTTGCCAATTAAAACTTCCTTTTAAACTATTTAGATCGACTTATGTCAATCTATTTGGATGTGTGTGTTGGATGTTGAAAAACAAACATATATAAGTATGTAATGAAAAGAAAAGAGTAAGAAGCACAAAACCACAACGCGAGTATTTATAGTGGTTCGGCTACAAGGACACCTTCCTTGCCCTACTCCACTTCCCTAGTAACCTACTCGAGAGTTCGTAATCACTACACCAACTCCTTATGGCGGAGATGCCTTCACAACGTCGCCTACCCTTTTTCCTGTGCTAGGCTAACCACCGGGTTCTTTCACTCCAAGGTGAACCACACCTACACAACGTCGCCTACCCTTTATAAGGTACTAGGCTAAGTACCTAGTTCTTTCACACCAAGGTGAACCACACCTACACAATGCCGCCTACCCTTTATTAGGTACTAGGCTAAGCACCTAGTTCCATTGCAATGGAGGAACTACTACCCAACACTAAACCAACGACTAATCCCAAAGGAGATCCACTCCTTTTTACAACATCATCAAGGATATCAATATCCTTGGATCTAGTACTAATCTATCTTGTACATCGAAACACACCATATCGAATGTACATCTAAGGCACCTTTCACTAATTCCTTTAACTAGATCTTCAAGACACCCTTCACTAATGTCTTGTGTCTTGACTTCTAAGCACCTTTCACTAATGCTTCTAGTCTTGACTTCTAAGCACCCACCACAAGTGCTTATGATATGGACGATAGATACCCTTCACTAATATCTTCATCTTGACACTTGAGACACCTTTCACAAATGTCTTCAACACTTCTTAGGAAAAGAGAAACAATCATCAACAAGAAGACTTCAGTAGTCTTGATGATGAGGAAGCATGGCAACTCATGGACTTGAGCTTGCTTGACTTCAAAGGTGGTGATCTTGCCTTTAAGAGGAACCTAGAAGATCACACAAAAACAAAACTACAAACATAGATCTCTTGGATCTGAGGTTAGAGAGTTTTCAACTCTAGGGGAAAGTATGTTAGTGAGGGGTGAGCAACAATGAAGAAATGGCTCACTATTTATAGAAGAAAAGATCTACCGTTCCCCGGATCTGTCTAGCGTAAAGCTAGGGATCCGTGGGACGCTCCTCTTTACCCATGGGTATTTTGGTTATGGGTCATAGGTCATGGGTTGATCCATGGGTCTTTAGCTAGATACAATGTATCTCTTGAGTACAATGCACCTAGTCACATGGGTATGGGTCAAAACCATGGGTTATGGATATTATCCATGTATGATATAAGCATGATGTCATGCAATGGGTTATGGGTCAAGCTTCATGGGTCATGGGCTTTGGGTTGTACCCAACTACATTCAATGTATTTGCCCAATGGGTTATGATACTTAAGTTTCTACCTATTTATATTACCCAATATACTACATACTAGTTATGTATATATTTTACCCAAATATGTAAACACTAGTTGTTGTACATATGTAATATTAAATCATAAAATCACTTATACTTGTTTTAGTGTTTTTTGTGAAAATGTGAATATGTTAGAAACTATTAGTTCAAACCATTTACGTATTTTATTTGTTTCATTAAAATAATTTTACGTTTGTTATCGACAAAACATTAGAAGATCGTAAAATATAAATAAACGTTTTTACGGCTTATTTGTATTAACAATCTCCCCCTTTTTGTTGATGACAAAACATAAAATTATTTCAATGAAAAGCTAAAATTCGTAAAAGTTTGAATTTGTAGTTTTTACTTTCTTCTCCCCCTTTTTGTCGAAACAAAAAGAGCTTCGAAAGGAAGCTAACACATTGTTTTAGGAAAAACATGTGAAAGAAATAAAAAGAAATAGAGAGCAAGTAACGGGAAAATATCTCGTCTTTACTCCCCCTTGACGAGTCCATCCCTATGTAAGGTCGTCAAGAGACTAATTCTAAGCTAGTTTATTTGCAACTAAGTTTGCAAAAGATTTCGTCTATGTGACAAATGTGCTCCCCCTTGTTGATTGCAATTTTGCAAAGGGATGTCATGAAATGTAATCCTAATATTGCAAGTGATTTGCAATGTATTTCTTTGACACAAAGCTCCCCTAGCTTTAGGATGTCAAAGTCTTCATGTGTAAATTGAATAACTACAAAATAAAGATTAGAAAACCAAGTATAATGCACAATTTCCTGCAAATGTGATCAAAGTTAGTATAAAAATAGTTTTCTGTATCACGGATCCCACGGTTCCCTCCTAGTAGGGATCCGTCTAGGCATATTAAAAGGATCCGTCTGGCTGATGAATAAATTCAGCAAATGGTGGTATAACAAATAATGTTATCACCAAAGTGAGATATGTATTATACAACATAATCATATACTCAGAAATATAACAAGTAGCACGTAATTTCATTTAATAAAACTAAAGTTATGATATACATGACTCTAAAAATACATGACTAGGAATTTCTAGACCAACTAACGCTTGATATTAGGACACCACTAAAATCTTCTAGCTCAAGTTTGTTTAGGTTTAATCTCGTCGAAACGTTCGAGGAGGTGATAGAACATGAAACGCTGGTCTTCTCGTACTTCATGTATCAAACTTTCAACATGTTGACAATGATAACAATCTTTGTCATGGTTAGGTAGTGGTGGTGGAAGAAATGAAATGACTTGATGCGAAGGATCAAGTGAGGCGGCTTGTGGAGCCTCAAACGACGGAGGGATTGGTAGAGGCGCATTTGAGAATAGCTCGACCAAGAATGATGGTGGTGGTAGAGAAGTGTCAACTTCCATATGATCGGGTGGTTGACTTTGATGATTTCTCATAATCCAAATGAGATTATATGATGCAAACGGCGAAAAGGAAGTCGGAGCTAATGTTGACTCAACACCTTGATTTTGTACCATTATTCCTCCTAATGAGGAGAATGTTGTCGGCGGAGGAGGATGAGGCGGCCTAGGAGGCAAATCCTCTAAATTGTAGAGGTGTGGTGATGATAGTGGAGATGTAAAAGAAATAGCTCTAGGAACCAATGGTGATGGTTTAGTGGAGATGATATTGTTTGCCCTAGGTGGTATGGTGGTGTTTGGCATAGGAAGTTTTGTGGGTACTATCCTTTTAGGAATTGGTTTGATTGGTTGAGAAGAGATCCTTGCATTTGTTGGCTTGACCGGAGATGATTCGGTTGAAGAAATTTTGTGTACAACACGAGCAATTTTCTTGGGTGGTTCTTTGGTGGATAAGTTACTACTTGGATTTTTCCTCATGATGAGATGATTTCAAGAAGTTTGTAAGGGTTTCTTAAGTGCTGAAAATTAGGATGAAGGTGATGACTATGGAAGTCCTAACAATGTGGTTTATAAAGCAAGAGATTTGGCAAGTGCATTTAAACCTTAAGCCATTAAAATTCATTGGAATGTGATAATTAACATGCACAAGATTCAACTTCAGAGTTTGTACTGATCTAGGAACCCATTTAAGATGAGATGGAGTGTTTGAGTTAGAAAGATGAGTTGAAATGATTGTTCTTGACATAATCTGTCATCCGGATCCCACGGTTCCCTCCTCAGAGGGATCCGTTTAGGCTAATCCTAGGGATCCGGCTCTCAGCAGTTATGAAAGAGTAGAAATGATGTTTCTAAGATCTAAGATCTATATCACCTT
This sequence comes from Chrysanthemum seticuspe, assembly GCA_019973895.1. NCBI lineage: Eukaryota > Viridiplantae > Streptophyta > Magnoliopsida > Asterales > Asteraceae > Chrysanthemum > Chrysanthemum seticuspe. The sequence goes on along the minus strand of BPTQ01000004.1, from coordinate 119,955,468 downwards.
GAGTGTTTCAGTCCTCCTAAGTGTCTTAAATGGAGGGGTGCTTAATTACTTGAAGGTAATGAGTGATGTAGCTAATGATTGCCTTTTATGGAAGATATTTGGAAGTTTCATGAGTACCAATGAATGAACAAGGATGACACTAAAGATGAAAGTGTCAATTGAAGCTAAATGATCCTAGAGACCAGATAGTGACTTTGATTAATGCTTTGGAGAATATCCTAAAGGCTTTAAGATGAAGAAAAACTAGAACTTGATCAATTTTGACCAATTTTGACGTAAGGATGATTATGATCAATTTTGCTATAAGAGATTTCCAACATTTAGATATGAGGGATCATGTAAAAAATGATGTGTGAGCTTGAGAGCGGAAGAGTAATGGATTAAATTGGAATGATAGATCTACAAGCGTCTTTGAGTGTGATCTAGGTAAGTTATGTGTGAGTAGGAAGGATCTACTTAACTTGATAAGGATTTAATTTGCCTTAAGATACTATGTCTAGCTTAGTGTGAGGTGTTCTAAGGGTATGTTTGAAATACAATGCTTGCAATTGCATTTTCTGTTTACCGGATCCCACGGTTCCCTAAATGTAGGGATCCGTCCAACACAAACTTTGGGATCCTTCCAACTGCTAAGCAGAACCTTTACTAAAGGTATGCAATGATCTTGACAATGCATTTTATTCCAAGGTTAGTTTAAAGGGGTTCTAACACTAAGATATCAAATGTAAGATGTTTTATTTCATGAGGGAAATTGGATTACATTGATAAAGCATGAGTACAAAAGGATTGATCCTATTTGAAATACTACTAAGTTCCTTGAGCATTTTCGCTAGAAGGATCATCACGTGGTTGATGAGTGTTGGTGGAATCAAGAATGAAGAAAGTCTTCATGAGAGATATGTTTAGCGGTTCCATCATCTTGTTCACAAGTACGTACAACGGACTTTAAAATTGAGGATGAAAGTGCATAACGTTATGATAGAGGAGCGTCAAGAACATTCCAAAAGGGATGAGTTTATTCTTGGAGCCTTGAAGATTTACAATTCGCCTTGCGAAGAAGTAGGCGAGATTGTATGGTTGTTGTGTTAGCAAACAGTACAACATGTGAGCACAACAAGCGGGAAGGATTTCTCGATTTTCCCTAAGACTCCAAACATTCTCACGCAGGATGAGTGCAAGAGGCCTGTACTCTTCTCGGATGTCCCGTGTGAAGATAATGTTGGGATCGGAGTAATATGTTCGAGGTTTGCATATTATGTGATTTAAATCTTCCGGGGAGGGTATGTGTGAGCAATATGGGCTATTTTCTTCACGAAAGTTGAAGAGAGAATCAAGAGACCAGTCTTCGGTGAAGGCACACTGTCCATGATTTGGAATCCGGAGGATGTGAGCAAAATGCCCAAGGGTTAAAGTAAACTTTTGGTTTTTGATATAAAACCAAAGAGATGGAGAGCGATCCTCGTTACGAATGAGTTCGACTTGATGGAAGAATTCCATTATGAACCTTGGACATATCTTCTCGTTGATTTCAAGAAGACATTCTAGTCCTATGGCTCGGAAGGAGGTATTGATACCTTCTTCGAATTGTAGAGAGGTGTCTACAATACGTCCTTCGTGGAAGTGACGGTTTTTTAGATTATTGAACCCACGGACATGATTGCCAGGTGTGTTGGGTTCAAGGGAGATGTTCGGAGTGTAGACGCTAGTGAGTGAAAAATCAAACTCATATTCATGCGTCATAGTTGAACCTATAGAAATGATGAGTTAATAGAAAGTGATGTTTGTGGTCAACCAATGATTATCTAATGTTTTTACTAGATTTTTATTAACAATGGTTTTTTTTAACAACGATGATACTTAACTCACTTATGGTTTTGACATTCAAGTGGACTATTACTTTTAGAAAGAAAGTGGTTTTTATTATGTATGAAAACTGTTGTCCAGATGTACGGTTCCCACGGTTCCCTTTCAAGAGGGATCTGGCTAGTATACTTGTTGGGATCCGTGGGTCTGTAATATCATAAACAGATTTGACAAAAACATAGGTTTTACAATTTTATCCCAAAATATGTGTTTTAGCCTACATTTTCTTTTAGCATGCATACATGACTTCTAATATATTATGAAACATATAAATCAAAAGAAATGATAAACACATTATAAAAATAATCTAGAAAAGCTAGACTATTAATAATATTTCATTTCAATGCTAAGGATGATACAAAGGATCGGGTATATGATCCCAATGTAGATTAACAACACAAAGTATATGTCTCCGTATGAGAACTTCATCATAGGGAACACAAGAGCAATGAGTGTTAAGGCGATGAGCACGAGAGCGATGTAAACCATGTTGATGGCGAGCCTTCTTGGTTTCGGATGAGATGAAATGGAGAAGAAGATGAAGTTTTGAATGAGAGGAAATTTTTGAAATTGGAAGATTTGAAAAAGTGAGGATTTGTTGGAATGAAGGACGGTGGGAGTTTTTATGGGGAATGAGGAATTTTTGATATTTGTGTTTTTGTTTTATTATTAGAAAGATATATTTTTAAGATTAAATAAAATAAAACACAAGTTTTATAAACCACGACTATAGACGAAAGAGTGACACGTATGTGAGAGAAGGCTTCCTAATGAAGCTACATGTAACATGTATATGCACATAAGATAATCAAATAAATACCTAGGTAATCATACTTATTTGTTAAGCTAATATCATTTCGAGATAAATGGAAAGTCATACCTCAAATGTACTTAGGAATGTCTTTACAAATGACACATCAAATGTCAGAAGACAATTCCAGCTCCTTTGTGCTCAAGATACCTTCTTAGGGAAGGTAATCTTTATTATCAAGCAAATCCTATGGCTTGATAGATGTGAGCTTTGACTAATCAACATGACAAAAAGGATTAGTGCAATTAAATGAAGAAGTAAATAAGAAAAATGTTGTTATCAAATCAACATCCAAACATATAGTTTTAAAAGACATGGTGTTTGTTTTTATGAAAAACCTTCTTTGTAGTTTTCAATTAACCATGGATCGTATCAAGTTTTTAAAGTACAATATACTTCAAGAAACTTGGTAACGAAGCTCTGATACCAATTGTAGAAACTAGAAGGGGGGTTGAATAGTTTTGCCAATTAAAACTTCCTTTTAAACTATTTAGATCGACTTATGTCAATCTATTTGGATGTGTGTGTTGGATGTTGATAAACAAACATATATAAGTATGTAATGAAAAGATAAGAGTAAGAAGCACAAAACCACAACGCGAGTATTTATAGTGGTTCGGCTACAAGGACACCTTCCTTGCCCTACTCCACTCCCCGAGTTACCTACTCGAGAGTTCGTAATCACTACACCAACTCCTTATGGCGGAGAAGCCTTCACAACGTCGCCTACCCTTTTTCCGGTGCTAGGCTAACCACCGGGTTCTTTCACTCCAAGGTGAACCACACCTACACAACGTCGCCTACCCTTTATAAGGTACTAGGCTAAGTACCTAGTTCTTTCACACCAAGGTGAACCACACCTACACAACGTCGCCTACCCTTTATTAGGTACTAGGCTAAGCACCTAGTTCCATTGCAATGGAGGAACTACTACCCAACACTAAACCAACGACTAATCCCAAAGGAGATCCACTCCTTTTTACAACATCATCAAGGATATCAATATCCTTGGATCTAGTACTATCTATCTTGTACATCGAAACACACCATATCGAATGTACATCTAAGGCACCTTTCACTAATGCCTTTAACTAGATCTTCAAGACACCCTTCACTAATGTCTTGTGTCTTGACTTCTAAGCACCTTTCACTAATGCTTCTAGTCTTGACTTCTAAGCACCCACCACAAGTGCTTATGATATGGACGATAGATACCCTTCACTAATATCTTCGTCTTGACACCTGAGACACCTTTCACAAATATCTTCAACACTTCTTAGGAAAAGAGAAACAATCATCAACAAGAAGACTTCAGTAGTCTTGATGATGAGGAAGCATGGCAACTCATGGACTTGAGCTTGCTTGACTTCAAAGGTGGTGATCTTGCCTTTAAGAGGAACCTAGAAGATCACACAAAAACAAAACTACAAACATAGATCTCTTGGATCTGAGGTTAGAGAGTTTTCAACTCTCGGGGAAAGTATGTTAGTGAGGGGTGAGCAACAATGAAGAAATGGCTCACTATTTATAGAAGAAAAAATCTACTGTTCCCCGGATCCCACGGATCCCTCCCACAAGGGATCCGTCTAGCGTAAAGCTAGGGATCCGTGGGACGCTCCTCTTTACCCATGGGTATTTTGGTTATGGGTCATGGGTCATGGGTCATGGGTTGATCCATGGGTCTTTAGATAGATACAATGTATCTCTTGAGTGCAATGCACCTAGTCACATGGGTATGGGTCAAAACCATGGGTTATGGATATTATCCATGTATGGTATAAGCATGATGTCATGCAATGGGTTATGGGTCAAGCTCCATGGGTCATGGGCTTTGGGTTGTACCCAAATACATTCAATGTATTTGCCCAATGGGTTATGATACTTAAGTTTCTACCCATTTATATTACCCAATATACTACATACTAGTTATGTGTATATTTTACCCAAATATGTAAACACTAGTTGTTGTACATATGTAATATTAAATCATAAAATCACTTATACTTGTTTTAGTGTTTTTTTGTGAAAATGTGAATATGTTAGAAACTATTAGTTCAAATCATTTACGTATTTTATTTGTTTTGTTAAAATGATTTTACGTTTGTTATCGGCAAAACATTAGAAGATCGTAAAATATAAATAAACGTTTTTACGGCTTGTTTGTATTAACAATTAGTATTTTTTTTTTTGGAGTCATGTTTAAAGAATAAGTCTTGTTCTTACTTTTACATGCTTGTTTGTGGCATAATTTTCCACTACATTTTGTTATTTTATTACAAGGCCTTGTTTACATACCTTGGTTCCCAATCTTGATTCTCGTCAATCACAAGATTAGTTATGCATGTTACTACTAACCTTTTCTTTGTAGGATTTTTTATTTTTCTCACTTGACGCCCCAAACTAGGGGGAGCTACCGTCAAGGGGGAGTAAGCGATACGTGGACTATTTTTCCACATTTTATTTCTTCGTTGGGTTAACTTTTTGTTTTGACAAAAAGGGGGAGAAGAAGTAAAACTTAGGGCTTTCAAAACATACATCTAATCTTAAGATTTACTCATCATAACATTATGTTTTGTCATCAACAAAAATGGGGAGATTGTTAATACAAATAAACCGTAAAAACGTTTATCAATATTTTGCGATCTCTTTGTGTTTCGTTGATAACAAATATAATGTTATCATAAGTAAAATTATAAGGATACATGTTATTTTTGTAAAGCATTTACATATAGCCATTTAATACAAATTGTTGTAATAAATCATTTGTTGTAATAGTTTATTAGGATGGGTAAAAATCACAACCCATGGATCATATCCATAACCCATGGTATTGACCCATACCCATTTGACTAGATGCATTGCATCTATTAGATACATTGTATCTAATGAAATACCCATGGACCAACCCATAACCCATGACCCATGACCCATAACTAAAAAACCCATGGGCAAAGAGAAGCGTCCCACGGATCCCTTGGTTTACACTAGACGGATCCCTTAAGGGAGGGATCCGTGGGATCCGGGGAACAGTGGCAAGTTTTTCCTATAAATAGAGAGTCATTTCTTCATTCTAACTTACCCCTCTTCTTACTAATTCTCTCATATACTCTCATTCTCTTCTAACAATAGATCACTTGATCTAGAGAGTTGTTCTTCTTTCTTTCTTTAATGATTCTCATATAGGTCCTTCTCTAAGGCGAGATCACGAGCATTCTACAAGTCATCCAAGCAAGGGGTCCTTGATTGATTTGTTCCTCCACAATATTTCTGTAGCAAAGATCTTGTATTTGATATTTCACATAGTTGTTGTGTAATAGTCGTGTTGGTTTGGTCCACCATGTTACGGACTCGGTATTTAGCTTTGTACCGGAAAAAGGTGTAAGCAACGTTGTGAAGGCTTCTCCGCCAAGTTGAAGGAGTTTGTTGACATAGTGCTTGAACTCTCGAGTAGGTGACTCGGGGAGTGGAGTAGGGCAAGGAAGGTGTCCTTGTAGCCGAACCATTATAAATCGGTTGTGTCATTTATATCCCTTGCTTTACTTTATTTACTTGCATTATCATTAGATCTATACTTTCTCTTCATCCATACGATTTCACATAATATTGAATCTAAAGTTTTTTGAAACTAACTTAAAATCGGCAAAACTATTCAACCCCCCCTTCTAGTTTTCCACAGTGTGGATGAAGGATGGTCGTATCAAAACTCACATTTTCACAATTCTTAAAGAGAGTTATCAATTTCTTACAAAAATCAACTAAAAATTTAGCAGTATTTGAAACAGGCTTATAGGACTTGCCGTAGGAACAACAGAAGATTCTTCAAGCTTTGGCTCTGACTCAAGAGGGATACACGGAGGTGGGATTCGTTCGGTACTTTGTGAGCTATCAATCTGCACTTCATCCATTTTTGTCTCCGTTTTGGTCTCATCACTTTTAAGCTCTTTCGGAGGGAGATCTTTTGTCAAATCATCATTTAATAAATTTTCAAGAAAAAGAATATCTCCCTCTGAATCATAAAATCCATTGTCAAGTTTAGGTGAATTTGAATCATCAAGAGCAAGAAAGGCGTCGGTATCTTCGAATAGAAAATCACTATCCCTGAAGGAGGTAAGAGAAGGGGAGAGAGACGCGACAACAGGATCAGAAGAGGGAGTGGGACTGCCACTCAAAGGATGAATTGACCTCTAAACTTTTTCTTCTTCTAAAGGTTCATCCTTATCACTCTCATCGGAGTATGTAAAGTGAAATGTGTTTGGATGACCTAGTCCTGGCTGAGATTGATAACTTTGCCTTATATATATATTTTGCTTGCCAAGGGTCTCAATTTGTGCACTCACTGCGGAATTGTAATTGGAATCATGATCACTCAAAACAGTGGTAGAACGGTATTGGACCTCGGTGTTCCAATGATAATGAGGATGTGTCATATCCTCATTTAATTTATATGCTTCTTGAGGAGTTTTCCGCATGAGATTATCGCCGGCAGCCAACATGATTTTTTCTTGATCAATCGTAGTTAAGCCAAGATAAAATGTTAGGATTTGATCTAGAAGCAAAATTCTATGATCAGGACATTTCCGCAACAATGATTTGAATCTTTCCCAAGATTCAAATACTAATTCATCTAGCAATTGCTGAAAATTCAAGATATCTTTTCTAAGTTGCAATGCTCTAGAATAAGGATAGTATTTTGATAGAAACTTTGAAACCATATCTTCCAAAGTATGAATAGAATGAGTTTGAAGATGATAAAACCATATTTCAGCATTGTGGGATAAAGAGAATGGGAAAATATTTAAATTGATGACATCGTCATAAAATCCATTTTTCTTAATGAATTGAGTGATCGATAAGAATTTGTCCAAGTGTTGGTTTACATCTTCATTTTCAAATCCACATAATTGACAATTTTGTCTAACATGCTCAATCATATGATTTTTCAGAACAAAATAGGATTCGTGATTGGTTGTTGGTGTGATCGGTCTGCCTCTACCTATGAGTGAGGGACGATAAAAGTCCTCCATGGTCCGAAGATCATGGGGATCAAAGAGAGAAGAAATGATATTTTCTCGAAATATATTTACAGTGATTTTATTTTTTAATTTATTTATAGATTTTTGTTATTTTTTTAAGTTTTATATGATTTTTCTTTTAAAAATACGAAATAAACTTTCAAAAGAAAGGATTTTCAAGACACTGACTCGAAACACAACACAAAAATCGTAACAAATCTCACCAGCAGCGGTGCCAAAAACTGATTCGGTTGTAGGTAAAGCAGTTTTAATATTTTTAAGTTTTCCTGTTAGATTTAATAATCACTTGAGGACAAATGATAATCAATCTTACGAAGTCGTAATACACGGCGAGATATGAATTGAAATTTACGTTTGTGTCTTTTATTTTATGTTTGATTATCGAATATTTTTTGTTTGGATTTTTTAGAAACGATTTAAAAACTATTTTAGCTAATAGGAAATATTTTAACCAATTAAAATAGGACTACAACTAATTATGAATAGAAATTTAGCTACGAATATGATAATAAAAACTATGCTTTTCAAGTGAGGTGAAAATGTAATCAAGTGTCAATAATCTATTAAGTCCGTCTAATTAATACTCGTCAAAATAAAAAAACTTTCTCACAACGTTGGCTTATATTGAAAACAATTCTTTTTCCTCTCGGTAATAATCACTAAATCTAAATATTTAATTATCCAAAGGGTCAAAGCCCGTTAAAACAATCAACCAAATATATCTAAAAATAATCCGGAAATTATTAATCAATAATCTTCGATACTCGTTTAAAAAAATCATTTTCTCACAACGTTGGTTTATTTTGAAAACAATTCTTTATCTGGATAAAAATTCTTGATTTAGAAGATTAATTTTCCAAACGGCTTTTGCTTACTTTATTTAGAAGATTAATTTTCCAAACGGCTTTTGCCCGTTTGATATAACCAAAAATCAACCCAAGTAACCGAAGATCAATTAACAATTTCTAAGTTTTTCACACTAAAATCCAAATCACTACTCACTTAACAAGCATATGAAAATCTACTCAATACTAATAACTAATTAAGCTCACAAGAATAATCTCAACAAATAATAGCATTTTTCTACACTAAAAATTAAAGCTAAATGAGAAAGGTAATAGATTAGAACCGAAACGAGACTAATAAACCACCCGATTTTATAAACTAAGACAAATACCAAAGATTATTTCTTTATTAGCTTTTGTTTCACTAATTAGTTGATAAAGTTATAAACTTTATATACTAAATATCATAATAAAAGTTAGAAAAGCTATAAAATTTAGTTAATAAGTTAGTTTATAAGACCCTTAAGCTCCTCGCCTTAGATGATGAAATGGAACAAGAAAAATCAAAACTTTAACAAGATTAGTACAAATAACCTAGTGAATAAGCTAGAAGCTAGAAGCTTAAATCCAAAATATTAAGTATTTTGGAGTGAAAAAACTAAAAGCTATAGGATTTAAAGATAAAAATAAAGAGTACTTAAGCTAAATTGCAAATAAGCTAAAAATAAGCTAAAGATTAAAACTTTATAAAGCTAAAAGCATATATCTAAATCCACCCAAACTAAGTTGTCTATTCCGAAAAGTATGCGCGGATTGGGTATGTTTAATGATGAGATCTATGATAATAAGCCATAAATAAAAGGATAGTAAGCTAAAAATGAAATAAACTAAAGAAAAGCTAAAAAGATTAAGAATTTTTAAACTAAAAGTACTATATCTAAATCCACCCAAAACTAAGGTGTCTAATCCGAAAATTAGGCGTGGATTAGGTATATTTAAGGATGAGATCTAGAGAAATAAGCTAAATAATAGCTTTTTATAAAAGAAAAACAAATAAAGATTAAAACTTTTTGATATTTTATAAAATAAGTTGTGAAAATAAGTAGATCTAAAAAAATAAAAGGTTTTGAAAGAAAAAAGTAAATAAGAAAAGTGCTTCTTTGAATAAGCTATGAGAGAGCTTATCCAAAATAAGCTAGATCTAAATAAACCAAAAATAAGCTATATGGATGAGCTTATTTGGCTTATTAGATAAGAAAAACGAAAAAGAAAGAAAATAGAAGAGAGAAGAGTATAAGAAATAAGCTAAGTGAGAAATAAGAACTTCATTAAGCATAAAAAGCTGATTACAAGAAAATAAGCACTACAAATAAGCTCAAAAATAAGCACCACAATAAGCTTTTAAAAACTACATAAAAAAAAATACAAGAGTTTGGCTTGAAAAATGAGAAAAAGATGATATTGAAGGGGTATTTATAGTTGGAGAAGTTGCAATTTGGCCCCCTCAGTATTTATAATTTTTACCCTTATACTATTACAATATGTGAAAAATAATCTTTGGAGTTTGAAAGTTGACATAAATGATCCTTCTCTAGTAGCTTCTATCATGTTGATGTGGCAATATATAAAAAAAATATGACAAGGGTGGGATTCGAACCCCTGGCTTCTCACTCAACAAGCATGCGCCCAACCATTAGACCAAGAGCCCTTTTACTATTACAATATGTGAAAAATAATCCTTGGAGTTTGAAAGCTGGCAGAAATGATCCCTCTCTAGTAGCTTCTATCATGTTGATGTGGCAATATATAAAAAAAATATGACAAGAATGGGATTCGAACCCCTGGCTTCTCACTCAACAAGCATGCGCCCAACCATTAGACCAAGAGCCCTTTTGTATTAGATTATGGTTTCCATTTCTTTTATCTCTTTATTCTGCTAGTCCTAAATTGTTAACTTGCATATCTAATTTGGGCTTTGTTTGGTCTTTCAATTTTTCGACTTTTGCCTTGATGCTCCAAATAAAAGTATCGATGAACAAGTAATTTTGTGCTTTTTCCAATAGAATGCTCGAGGAATTTTTCCGACTTCGTTTGAACCTCAAAAAACGTGAAAACGTCGTCAAAACTCATCCGAAAGTCACTGTTTTTGCTTTGTTTTCAAACCCTTGTACCTGCAAGACATAATAACACATACCAAGCATATTTGCAATATAATTTCACATATTTTAAGGTTATTTGTCCATTTTGACGTGTTTGGTTGTAAGGGTATAAATACCCCCTACCTTATAGATAATAAGGTGTGTATCAATTGTCTTGCGAGACGTTCTCTCTATCTCTCTCGTTTCTCTTTCTAAGATAAAAGTGTTCACACCCACTCTCTCTAGATTAAGTGTAGACGTTTGGATTATGGTGACAACAATCCAAAAACTCATCCAAAACTCGCTCGCACATATTAAAAAGTTGTCATACTTATGATTAATCAAATGTTTTGTATTAAAGTTTCTTAGTTCCATTATCAATAACTCCCAACATACATATTAATAACTACTAGCATGGTACCCGCGTAAAGCAGCTGGATACTAAATATGTAATTTACGTTGTATTTTGATCCTTTAGCGGTATACAACGATAGTCGGTATATGACGGTTTACTGGTTTGATAGTTCTAAAAATATAAAAGTGTGTTTAAATTTCCGTAGAATATGTTAATACAAATATAGATTTATCATAATTATATTCATTTGAACTTAGTAAAAATTGAATGTATATGATAAAATTTAAAACTTTAAATTTGTATTATTGTAGGTTTGTAACAACCATTTTAATATTAAAATTTAATGTATCATTAGTGTACATTATAATGTAATTAGTGTTGTGTAGTATTTAATTATATGAATTATTAAATATAATAACATGTGTAAGCTTAAAAAATTAGGTCTTCTATTTATAAAAGTCACAAATGCATTATAGATAGAATAGATTATGCGTTAGTCGTTCAAAACTTATTTTAACCACAAGCTCGCAAATTCAATTAAATCAAAACTAATGTGAAGAAGAAAACCAGATTTTTGTAATCTATATAAAGAAAAGCTCAACAGTTTGGTTTTTTACAAACCGAACCGATTTTTTAACACATTAATCAAAAGCCCAGCAGTTTGGTTTTCCGAAACCAAACCGAGTTTCTAACACATTATCACGTGCTTACAGTTTTCTACCTTTCAAAACTTAAAATATGTAGCAATTCATCAAGGACCAGAAAGCTTATCATATTTTATGTAAATTTGCTAGTCTTGCTGGAGGTATGTTACAATGATAACAAATCCACAAAGGCAAAGTGCTTTGCTTTTAACAATTCGTGCTAAAGTAATTTCCAGGCCTTTAAAATAACAAACTTGCATTATAGGTTCCCAGCTTGAGTGTTGTGGTGGCTTTACTTTATTCTATGGATTACCAAAAGATATTGTTCCTGCTGATTTAGAGGCAATTGACCTTTGTATGTGTGCATTTGAACACGTTTAAAATGCTTACGGTACTCTTTACATGCGTAACGATATCTAAAAAACTTGATCTCCTAGGGATTACTACAAAGAGGAAGTAGTTTCTTGACGGCATCCACACAAAGCTCTGGCATAACCAAACAATGAGCCATCAAAAATTATCAAAGATGACCCCCATTCTTGCAGAATGTGAGGGCTGATTATACAGGTTAGTGCATGCATTGCTTATTGTTGTCTATTTACGACCTTTTCAATTTCATTACTACCAATGTCAGCATAATAGTTGATAAACGACCTAGTCACCCATGAGGCAGCCATATAGCAGATCAAGTAAGATTTCATGAAGCATAAGAAGGCTACTAGCCAAGAAGCTTAGAGCTCACGGTATCGAGCTTGTTAACACGCCAAAGGGAAAAAAAAAAAAAAAAAAAAAAAAAAAAAAAAATACCAGTGGCATGCTAAATGCATACCATCGCTTGTGCCATTCGTGAGCCAAACGTATCATTTTGTGTTTGGAGCCATTGCATTGGCTCACGCCAAATGCAACTTTGTCTTCTTTTCTTTTTTTTTTTCTTTTTTGGTTTGTATTGTGAGTGGTACATTTTGTGAAACCTACAGGTGATGTTAGTGGTGTGTTATGAGTTTTAGTTATTGGTATGTTATTGAGAGGTGTATGATGATGTGACGCTAAGGTGGCATACCAATAGCGTGTTATTCGTCATTGCGATACCTTGTGCTCTTAGTACCACATCAAGTATATTATATAATTTTTTTGTTAGTTGACACTTGAAAGGCAGCAGGTATGATATATTGGCAGCAGTAAACATGCTTTTCACGGTTTTGTAACATATTACCTGCTCGACTTCTTTGAAAAAAATTATGCACTGCAAATATGAAATAATGGGTCAAATTTGGGAGACATCTTTGATCTAGTTTCTCCCCTATTCCTGCCAACGTGATGTTTTGCGAATCTTTCCTGTGATTTTAAAATGACTTCAAGAAAAGGATAGATCAGTGAATTTGAGGGTATGTATGTTCCAGATTCATCCCTTTTTTTGAATAAGATCCAGCATGGTTTCATCAATGACGCATTGAAACTAAAATCTGACCAACTGGACAAGGAATAGTGCGGGCTAAAAGAATACAAATGGAAATCCCACAATAGCCACTACGATCATCCCAATTTCCAGCCGGATCAAATGCTTCTACTCTAAAGTCTAAACCCACGCAACTATTGAACATATCTACATATTAGCCAAAACACAAACCACTTGATCATGCCAATAACTAATAATTTCCCGAGATTTCAACCACCAAACATGCACAAATGCCTAATTGACAACCATACCTTTTGCATCAAGTGAAACATACAGTTAACAAGGTTGTTTAAGAGACTAGAAACGTGAATGATGAGTATCAATCTGTTGAAAATAAAGAATGATAAACCTGGGCCCGTGAGCATAGATTGCCGATGAGTCATCAGGAAATACAGAACATAAATCTCAAAGGGCATAAACTCCAACATTCCATAACTTCACATCGAAGTTTTGAAATTGTTCACAGTGGTTCAAGTTTTTTCAATTGTTAGCAAGCAGTTAACAATTATTTATGTAGATAATTCATTCAAAAATTCATTACAAAAATAATTCATGAAACAAAGGAATCACCCTTGAACCATTCTTAGAAATCCAGCAAAACCATCGAGCTCATGGTTTTAAAGATCAGGAGGCATAACAGCCAACTAGAAAACTAGCCACCAGACAGAATCATAATAATAAGCATTCAAACTCTAGAGATTTAACAAAAGGATCAATTTACGGCAAATCACATGATATTAAAACATCTTAAAATCTACAAAGGCAGTTAGAATTCTATAATAATTCCTACAAAAGCATCAACAACCATAAATTAAACATCAACAACAAAATACAACTACATAACATCCCTAGTTCCAGTTCAATGTCACCAATGTCCAACAATTTCCAGAAACCCAAAAATTTAAAGATTCTTCCTTGGCCTACCTCTCTTCCTTGGAACCGTCCCTCCAGCAGTCGGAGGCGTTGGGGTCACCGTAGGCGTCTTCTTTGGAGCCGGTTTCGCGGGCGGCGGCGGCGTAGGTGCAGCAAAAGCCTCAGCAGGATCCGCCAACGGCACACTCCCACCACTCGGTAAATTCTCAGGCGCCGGCCACGCTTTGGCATTAGTCGGAAACATAGTGGGCATAGTATTCGGCACAGTCAAAGTCTTGGCTGTGTCACTATTCGCCATGGCAAATCCCATAGGAAAATACGACCAGCAGCAATAATAGGCTTCTTTTCCAGGTATGACAGGGGGCAAAGACGTGAGAGGTATCTCAACAGCCTGAAACGCACGTCTACAATTCGCACAACGCAAACAACATCCTCCATACTTTTTGGGATACTCGTAGAGATTATAACAATACGGACACGTGGTCCACATGGTTTTGCCGGAACCATCACCAGTACCACGCCTCACAGGTATCTTATCTCTCAAATTATTACTATTATTATTACTATTAGGCACAAGATCAACTTTGGAATAAACAAACAACTGATTATCATAAACAGACTTACGCGTATGATCCGAAAGTAACGCCCACGCGTCCGCAACAAACTTAAACGCCACGTCAGCAAAAGGATACTTGTTTTTGTCAGGGTGTAAGAGAAGAGCTAGCCGACGGTACTGACGTTTGATGACGTCATCTTGGTTACGACGAGAGTCGAGCTGGAGGATGGCGTACCAGTCGATTTGGTTGTTGATTTTTTTATCGGATGCAATGAGTACGTCAACGATTGCTAAGATCTGATCTGAGCCGTCGAGTAATGGTTCGGTTTCTTGTGCGAGAAGTGCGAAGTCGCGGCAGCCGTTGAGGTCTTTGTTTTGGAGGAGCTTTTCTGCGATGCCGAGGAGGCGTTCGGCTTCCGCTCTGCTAGTCGATTGCATGTTTAAATGATTTTTAGGGTTTTCAATTGGGGATGAGAGTGATGGTTGGTGGAGTGTGAGACTGAGGAGGTGTCTTACAAATGACTTTTTTTTTTTTTTTTTTTTTTTTCCATCTTTTTAGTATAATACGGTACTTAATAATAATGTGAATAAAACATTTTATCTTACGGATAATAATTAGTGGATGTTCATATAACTCATTATAAAAAGCTCGTGGTCTAATTAGCTATTAGGGTTTTACCCTAATATTTATCTTATATATACCTCTTGTAATCTTTTACATTATGATCAATTGAATAATATTTTTCATTCTCTCGACTAGAATGAAAATTATTCTTTAATTAATCATATTGTAGGAGATTACAAAGGGTATATATATAAGATAAATATTAGGATAAAACCCTAATAGCTACTTGGGTCATGGCTTATTCATTAATTATTATTCATAACATTCCCTTTTGGATGTCCATATTGTTAATACGCATAGGGATTGCTGCCTCATTAAAAATCTTGTCAGAAAAACCCAGTGGGACAAAACCATGACTAAGGGAAAAAGAGTGCAGCGCGTATTATCTCCTTTTGATGACTATATCACTTGAGCTCTTTGAGTCGATGCATCCCAATGTTGTGACTTAGTTTCTAAATGTTGATGTAGGATGTCCCTTGGTAAATAGATCTGCCAAATTGTCGCTTAAACGAACTTGTTGAACAATAATATCACCATTCTTATGTAAGTCATGAGTGAAGAAGAATTTTGGTAGAATATGTTTCGTCCTATCGCCCTTGATATAACCTTCTTTAAGTTGAGCAATACATGCTGCATTATCTTCATGCAAAACTGTTGGGGCCTCCTTCTCTGAAGAATTACCACGTGATCTACGTATGTGTTGTATCACACTTCTTAGACAAACACATTCTCGACTTGCTTCATGTATCGCTAGAATTTCTGCATGGTTGGATAAAATCACTGAGATCGTTTGCTTAACTGAACGCCATGAAATTGCGGTTCCTCCACTTGTTAATACATATACAGTTTGAGATCAACTATTGTGAGGGTCAGACATTATGGAAGATATATAATCTTCTAATATAACTCAAAATACATCTAATCAGTATATGGACATCCATATTATAATTATCCATAGCACTTCCCCTTGGATGTCCATTTGAGGATTATGCCTCGTTAACACCTTACTAGACAAAACTCAGTGGGACAAAAATCTAGTGAAGGAAAAAAAATACATAATTCCTTTATACGCTCGGGGATGTTGCCTCATAAAAACCTTGCCGGAAAACACTATGGGGACAAAACCATGGTCAAGGGAAAAAGAGTGCAATACGTATCTTTTGATAATCAAACGTAAACGAAGTCGAGGATATCAAATTAAAGTCATATCTTAGAGCGTGCTACACAAATCCTCAAATGGACATCCAAGGGGGAGTGTTATGAATAATTATAATATGGATGTTCATATCTTATAGGATACTGATTAGAGGTATTTGAGTTATATTAGAAGATTACATATCTTCCATAATGTCTTACCCTTACAATGGTCTATCTGAAACTGGATATGTATTTACAAGTGGAGGAACTGCAATTTCATGACATTCAGTTAAGCAGACGATCTCAACGACATCATCCAACCATGCAGAAATTCTAGCGTTACATGAGGCAAGACGAGAATGTGTTTGGCTAAGAAGTGTGATACAACACATACGTAGATCATTAAAGGGACTACTTTGAATAATACTTAATTTAAGAAAAATAAAAAAAAGTTGTGGACTACTTTAGAAATAGGCTGTAAAAAAAAAAGAAATAAGCTACTAACCTTAAAATCGAAAAGTAAGATAAATATTAAACTAAAGCAATTGTAACACAAAACAATAGGGAGCAGAGATGGTTATGTGTTTCGTGTTGGGTGCTTGGTTTCTGTCAGGTCACATGTTCGATTCTGTCTCCCTACGTTTTTTTACACTTTATTTTTTATTTTGTTTTTTTTTTTTTTTTTCTTTTGCAAACTAAATATAGAATAAAATAAGCATTTTAATATAAAAACTTAAACTTGAAAAGAACTAAATTAAGCTGTAGAAGCTTACTTAACAGCAGACTTAGAAAAAAAAAAGAAAAGAAGCATAAGGGCTGTTTGGATGAGGTACAATCTAAAGGACATAAGATAAGCTACAAGAAGCTATCTAAAATAAGCGAAACTAATCAAATCCTAATCTAAGCATCTAAGATCATTAAAGGGAAGTGAAATAAGCAAAAATAATAAGCCTAATAAGCGCAAATTACCATCAAAGGCTGCTGCACAACTGCAGTCCCAAACAGTCCATATGGGCTTCTTGAGCTTAAAATTAAACTAGCAAACAAGTACTAAATCAAGAAAAACTTTAACACAGCTTATTCTCATGTACCCAAGAACACAAAAACCAACTTTTTGAGCAATAATGAGCTTTTTACAAGCTTTTAAAAGCTTCGAAATAAGGTCTTGTAGGGCTGCTGCTGTCATAACAGTGGGCAAAAACAGTCCTAAGGGGCACTTATTTGCTTAAAAATAAGGTATCTAGCAACCTAAAAACTCATAAGTAAGGCAACATATGGAAACTTCATATAACTAAGAACAAGGAAAACAAATTGGAGCTTAATTTGAAGCTTGTGATAAGCTTTTACAAGCTGCAAAAAAGGGGTACAGTTGGACAGATATGGGACTGCTGACAGACTTGAAAATTGGCCTAAATTCATATTGAGACTGATACATACTAAAGTAAACTACTAATTAAACTTAAAACATGAGATAGAAACTGATAAGAAACCCAAGTGGGTCAAAACAAGGTTTTGACCCGTTTTCAACCCTTAAACCAAACACCCCTTAAAAAGATCCAAAATGCATTTAAACTACTAAAACCTTATGAGATGATGTCTAAAACAAATATAGAGCTTACTCAAACAACAATCTTAAAACCAAAATAGAACCCAACTGAATTGACTCACCAATATGACCCGTTTGACTTTTCTTGACTTTTTGAAGAAATGAGATTTGAGAACAGTGAAGAAACCAAGAGACTCATATAAGCTTAGTAAAGCTTATATGAGCTTACACAAACAGTAAAGACAAGTTATTGATTGATTTAAACCCAGATTGTATGAAAACTTAAATGACCAAATGATTAAATGCAACTTGACTAAAATTTATAAAGTGAAATTACAAGAGAATTGAAATTACATTGAAAAGAGACTTGACTAAGCTATCAAAACAGTAAATGACAGGAAAATTAAACTGAGGTAGAACCTTCAAATCTAGACTAAGACTAAAACTGAATTTAAAACAAAAACTAACTAAAAAACTAACTACTCCTTCAAAGTTGCTTCTTTCTTCTCTTTTATAGCTCCAAGCTTTCTCTCTCATCTCTCTAAGAAAATCCCACCATTAATATTGACCCTTGGATTATTTGGGATCATCTTAGCCGTTTACAAGGTTTTGGCGCCAAAAGATGTTTAACAGTTGTAGCTTGAGTGTTAGGTACAAGGATGCATTAAATGCACCTTTGGCTTGTTGTGAGGTGGAGGGGGGTAGGGGTGATGATGGTAGAGTGCTTGCAGGTGAGTTGCAGGCAATGGTGATGATGGGAAGTGGTGCAACCCGTGAGGGAGGGAAGAAAGGCAGTCAAATGGGTTTGACTGGATTATTAATAATAGAGGGGTTCAAATGGCAGGGTTCAAAAGGGTTATTGGCAGGGTCCATTGGGTTTTGACAAGTCCAAATGTATAAAAAGTTAAGAATAATCAAAGGACTAAGTATGCAATTTCTGAAACTTCAGGGACCTGTTCTGCCAAATCTCAAAGTTGCTCCAAGGACTGAAATTGACAAGTGTTAATATTACAAGGACCAAAGTTGCCTTTTTCCAATTTTCCAGGGGCTAATTCTGCCAATTTTTAAACTTGGAGGACCATTTTTGTAATTTTCTCAAACTTTTGACATTTTTCACCAAAGGACTAAATTTGATAACTTATGATTTAAAAAGGACCTTTGATGACTTTTCTTTTGAAATTTTGTGCTCAGGGACTGTTTTTGACAATTTTTGAAACTTGAGGGACTAAAACTGCAATTTTTGCAAATTTGATATGTTTTTCATCTGATTTGTGATATTTTTGCATTTAAAACACATAAAACACTGATTTGTGATATTTTGATCATTTTGATGTGTTTCTGAGTGTTTTCAGATGATTTTGCAGTTTATTTTGTACAAAAATGATGAGTATTTACACACTCATCAATCCCCCACACTGAGATATTGCTAGTCCCTAGCAATGATTTGAGAAAACATAATGGATTTTAAACTCTTTACCAAAAGCCATTACTTCTGGAGTAGCCAAATGTTTCAGTTCAAGTAAGAACCATGGTACACTGATAACCATGTGATTTTGAGCAAACCACCAGCTTTCAACGGATTTGATTTTGTCTTTACCAGAAGCCGTACCCTTCTGGACTAGCCAACTCTTAGATAAATTATCAGAATTATCTTTGGTGAGCCGATTACCAATTATGGTTTTTCCACTGCCTTTACCACAAGCCATAATCTTGCGGGCTAGCCAACTCTTCACTTTTTAGGATATGGTGAGTTGAGAACCATACAATTTTGGGCAAATTGCAAGCCATATAAACGGATTTGAGAAATCTTTACCAAGAGCCGTTTGCTCCTGGATTAGCCAATCCTTTTGTCTTACAGACATGGCGGACTGATAACCAAATGAGAAAGTGTAAAACACTTACTCCAAAAAAAAATTTTGGCCAAAAACGGGGGAATTGGGTATGAAATTCGCGAGAATTCCCCCCCACACTTAGAAATGAATATTGCCCTCAATATTCAAAGTACCGGCGGTTATGCCGAAACAAAGAACGTGAAAGGGAAATACTACGGCCATTATTATGAAAGATTTTTTTTTTTTTTTTTTTTTTTTTTTTTTTTTAATATAACATGTGGGGTATTACCCCCACACTTAGGTGGTAGAAAGGGGGTAAGAAGACAGAAATATGGGTGAAAACCCATATGGTGCGTGCTACTGTTTTTGATTTCCGAGTCGCTAGCTTGACTCGACCCCGAATTCATTAGTTCATGGGGAAGCAAAGTGGAAGAAACAATCTCCATCGGACTTTCATTCAAGATGTTTGGATAAACATTGAAGTACGTGAAAGTTCCACACCGATGAGATATAGAGAACCGGCTCAAAAATTATAATTGAAAATGCCGGGATCAAAAATAGTGTCTTCATTCCCGAAGGAGTGAAGATGAAGGGAAATCACAAGATATTTGAGGAAAGGAAGAAAGGTCTTGATAACAATCAAGATCCATTCTTCATCCTCAAATGTAGACGTATCAGGAGGAAGGGTGAAGGTAGTATCATCAATAAGCAAACTCATACGATAGAGTACACCTTCCTCCGAGCTAATATCATCCTCAAGATCAAAGTAGAAATGATCATTTTCCGGAGGAGATATATCATGAGAGAGTTCACCGGAGAACTCTTTATGATGAGAATCATTCACATTAAGTGAATTTGTGAACTCTTGTTCCATTGTGGGCTCATCACTATCCTCAATCTGAGTATCAAAGAGTGGATTCTCAGAAATTAAAGTGAATTCAGAGTCGAATTCAAATAGAGGATTGGTGAAAGTGGCTTTGAATGTTTCGGGAACAAAGTGATCAACATTCTCATTTGGATTGTTAGGATAAGAAGTGAGTGAACGATCATTATCAATGAGACTTTCAGTCTTTCCCAGATCGGCTTCGAAATCAAAGAGTGGATTGATGTGAGTGAGTTCACCGGAGAACTCCTCAAGAAGGGGATCATCATCAGATTGTAGAAGTGATGCCTCAACAAACTCGATGTTTCCAAAGGAAGCACAATCGTTGCTAAAATCGGAGAAAGTTTCCAAATGATCATTTGAACACTCAAGAGGGGAAAGAGAATCACACATCTGATCAGAAGTTCCCTGTGACTCTCTCGGGATTGGGACAAGGTCCTCAACACTAGACTTTATGAATTCGTCCGATTCCTTTTCAGGAACAGTGTCAAGATGCTCGTCCCCCATGTTCAGAGAGTGAGTGGGAGCTTCGGGTGTGATAGCAGTTGTTTGAGATGGAATCTCAACTGCTGGGATAACAATTGACTGAGGGAGTTGAGAAATAATATTCTTCAAAGGA
Organism: Chrysanthemum seticuspe; assembly: GCA_019973895.1. NCBI lineage: Eukaryota > Viridiplantae > Streptophyta > Magnoliopsida > Asterales > Asteraceae > Chrysanthemum > Chrysanthemum seticuspe. The sequence goes on along the minus strand of BPTQ01000004.1, from coordinate 119,934,312 downwards.
ATACTCTCCTCGTCATCATCATACATAGCTGCATTAAGAAATTGGGAACGCCTTAGAGCTGCATGCTCTAGGGCTAATAATTCTTCCCTAGAATTGCGAGCCTCTCGTTCTTCGGCTAGCAATTCTCCCATGGTTTTTTCACCACTCACTTGATTCTTAAGGTTTTGAAGTATATCATCAAGTTTTTTCATTGTGGATTCAAAATCATAGGAAATTTCTTGAGACAACGGCTCAGGTGGAGTTTGAACCGTATGGTGTTGTGGAGGTTGGAAATTTTCAAACCCGGAAGTATAGTAATTTTGATTCCACGGTTGACATTGAAAATTATCGTGAGGACCTCCACAATTTGTGCAAGAAAAATTCGGTACATTCTGAAACGATGTGTCATTAAAACTTTGATAGCACGGTTCTTGCTCAAATGAATACTGAGGAGGGTGGCTAAAATCGTTTTGAGGATAATTGGAAAAGTTCGGATAAGTGCATGAGTTTTCAGCTTCCGAAGCACAAAACGAACAAAATCCATCCGTAAGATCATTTCCACACCTCTCGCAAGAACATTGTTGACATCGAAAATCAACTAACGGATCCCCACAACCATAGCAATACTGCTGATTGAACGAAAAATTTTGGGGTTGGGGCGGGTAGTCGGAGAAATTTTTCGGCTCATTGAAAGAATTTTGATCATAAGAACATGAATTCCTCGAACCGCAAAATAGACAACTTCCGTTATGAATGTCATTACCGCATCGTTCGCACGTACACCAACGACACGGTAAACCGAAAAGCGGTTCTCCACAACCGACACAAGGAATCGACGATTCCATGAGAATAGAAGAAGTTAGAATCAAATGGATAGAGGGTAAAGGGATAAAGAATCAAATATGGTAAGAGGGTAAAGATGAATATTTTTGGTATTTTTGAAAAACATTTTGCAAAAACAAAGAATGAAAATCTTTTTGGGTTTTTGATTTTTAAAAGAAGATATAAATATATATAGATGGTATGAACAATGAGTGAGTATCCAAATCACTAATCTGCTAGACGGAAGATAATCAGCACAGCTCCCCGGCAGCGGCGCCAAAAAATTTGATGCGCGCAAAACCGTCAAGTTCTCTCACGCAAGCGTAAGAAAACTTAAAACAGCTTAAACACGAAATCAATGAAGATCTGAGGAGTATAGAGTCTCCCCGGGTCGTTATGTCCCAGCGAGCTATGCAATGGATTATCAAACGTAAAGTGATCGAGAAATTTGAACGGAAAAGGAATTTGAATTATTACAACTACAGAAAAAGGACATAAACTACAAGAGCTTAAATGCAAATTAAAGAAAGTTAAAAAGATAAAAAATATTAAATAAACGCTATCACAATTTTTAAAATCGATACAAATTAACTAAAGGGAAAGTAATTAAGGCTACGGGAACAAAGTAAATAATGATCTGACTACTACTAAGCATACGGAACAATAAAATTAAGTTACACTAAGTCCTAGAGTGATAATATGCAAAAACGTGAAAACCCGGGCTAATCCCGAGCCTCAAAAAGTAAAACTAATGCAATTTAAGGCCTACGGGTGTGAAACTAATTTTCCTACATTCTAAACGACTAAAAATAATTTTAGGAAAGAGCCGGGTATTTTTTTTTTCGACTTTTATTATTTATTATGAATTAAAAACTAAATTAAACTAATTAACTAATTAAAAAATATTAAACATTTTTAGAAAAATCTAAGAAATTTACCAAAAATACTTTGAATAATACTTAATTTAAGAAAAATAAAAAAAAGTTGTGGACTACTTTAGAAATAGGCTGTAAAAAAAAAAGAAATAAGCTACTAACCTTAAAATCGAAAAGTAAGATAAATATTAAACTAAAGCAATTGTAACACAAAACAATAGGGAGCAGAGATGGTTATGTGTTTCGTGTTGGGTGCTTGGTTTCTGTCAGGTCACATGTTCGATTCTGTCTCCCTACGTTTTTTTACACTTTATTTTTTATTTTGTTTTTTTTTTTTTTTTTTCTTTTGCAAACTAAATATAGAATAAAATAAGCATTTTAATATAAAAACTTAAACTTGAAAAGAACTAAATTAAGCTGTAGAAGCTTACTTAACAGCAGACTTAGAAAAAAAAAAGAAAAGAAGCATAAGGGCTGTTTGGATGAGGTACAATCTAAAGGACATAAGATAAGCTACAAGAAGCTATCTAAAATAAGCGAAACTAATCAAATCCTAATCTAAGCATCTAAGATCATTAAAGGGAAGTGAAATAAGCAAAAATAATAAGCCTAATAAGCGCAAATTACCATCAAAGGCTGATGCACAACTGCAGTCCCAAACAGTCCATATGGGCTTCTTGAGCTTAAAATTAAACTAGCAAACAAGTACTAAATCAAGAAAAACTTTAACACAGCTTATTCTCATGTACCCAAGAACACAAAAACCAACTTTTTGAGCAATAATGAGCTTTTTACAAGCTTTTAAAAGCTTCGAAATAAGGTCTTGTAGGGCTGCTGCTGTCATAACAGTGGGCAAAAACAGTCCTAAGGGGCACTTATTTGCTTAAAAATAAGGTATCTAGCAACCTAAAAACTCATAAGTAAGGCAACATATGGAAACTTCATATAACTAAGAACAAGGAAAACAAATTGGAGCTTAATTTGAAGCTTGTGATAAGCTTTTACAAGCTGCAAAAAAGGGGTACAGTTGGACAGATATGGGACTGCTGACAGACTTGAAAATTGGCCTAAATTCATATTGAGACTGATACATACTAAAGTAAACTACTAATTAAACTTAAAACATGAGATAGAAACTGATAAGAAACCCAAAGTGGGTCAAAACAAGGTTTTGACCCGTTTTCAACCCTTAAACCAAACACCCCTTAAAAAGATCCAAAATGCATTTAAACTACTAAAACCTTATGAGATGATGTCTAAAACAGATATAGAGCTTACTCAAACAACAATCTTAAAACCAAAATAGAACCCAACTGAATTGACTCACCAATATGACCTGTTTGACTTTTTTTGACTTTTTGAAGAAATGAGATTTGAGAACAGTGAAGAAACCAAGAGACTCATATAAGCTTAGTAAAGCTTATATGAGCTTACACAAACAGTAAAGACAAGTTATTGATTGATTTAAACCCAGATTGTATGAAAACTTAAATGACCAAATGATTAAATGCAACTTGACTAAAATTTATAAAGTGAAATTACAAGAGAATTGAAATTACATTGAAAAGAGACTTGACTAAGCTATCAAAACAGTAAATGACAGGAAAATTAAACTGAGGTAGAACCTTCAAATCTAGACTAAGACTAAAACTGAATTTAAAACAAAAACTAACTAAAAAACTAACTACTCCTTCAAAGTTGCTTCTTTCTTCTCTTTTATAGCTCCAAGCTTTCTCTCTCATCTCTCTAAGAAAATCCCACCATTAATATTGACCCTTGGATTATTTGGGATCATCTTAGCCGTTTACAAGGTTTTGGCGCCAAAAGATGTTTAACAGTTGTAGCTTGAGTGTTAGGTACAAGGATGCATTAAATGCACCTTTGGCTTGTTGTGAGGTGGAGGGGGGTAGGGGTGATGATGGTAGAGTGCTTGCAGGTGAGTTGCAGGCAATGGTGATGATGGGAAGTGGTGCAACCCGTGAGGGAGGGAAGAAAGGCAGTCAAATGGGTTTGACTGGATTATTAATAATAGAGGGGTTCAAATGGCAGGGTTCAAAAGGGTTATTGGCAGGGTCCATTGGGTTTTGACAAGTCCAAATGTATAAAAAGTTAAGAATAATCAAAGGACTAAGTATGCAATTTCTGAAACTTCAGGGACCTGTTCTGCCAAATCTAAAAGTTGCTCCAAGGACTGAAATTGACAAGTGTTAATATTACAAGGACCAAAGTTGCCTTTTTCCAATTTTCCAGGGGCTAATTCTGCCAATTTTTAAACTTGGAGGACCATTTTTGTAATTTTCTCAAACTTTTGACATTTTTCACCAAAGGACTAAATTTGATAACTTATGATTTAAAAAGGACCTTTGATGACTTTTCTTTTGAAATTTTGTGCTCAGGGACTGTTTTTGACAATTTTTGAAACTTGAGGGACTAAAACTGCAATTTTTGCAAATTTGATATGTTTTTCATCTGATTTGTGATATTTTTGCATTTAAAACACATAAAACACTGATTTGTGATATTTTGATCATTTTGATGTGTTTCTGAGTGTTTTCAGATGATTTTGCAGTTTATTTTGTACAAAAATGATGAGTATTTACACACTCATCAGTGATAGACAAGTCGATTCCAAATAAAAGTCCTCGAATGAATAGATAAATGGATCAAGAAAATGAAGATGGTCAAATCGAGGTAATAAGACCCCATAATAGTCCCTTAAAGAGACACTAGACATGAAAGTATTTGAAAAACCCCGGGTGCATGAAAAACTATGAGATCTCAATAAACGATATATAATGTCTAGTAAAGTGTGGAATCGAAAAGAAATAAATCGACTTCGATATTACTATTACATATGAATGATTATGCAAGTAAATAATATAGCGCTAAAATGAATGTGAGGATCTTGGATTAATGACGGCCAAATTTAATGATGCAAGTAAATAATGAATGATTGAAGTCTCGTGTGATGAGATATGTGATTGGGACTTAAATTTAATATACATAAATGTGTAAAACTTATTGGATATACATCTGTCTTTGTGAGATAGCGATATTAAATTGTGCATAAGCACAAGTGATGGCACACATATTTTCGCAAAGATTTTGAAATGATAATGACGACACATGTTCACATGTGGTGAATTATAATGTATTTTTATATTGTATAAGTCTGGCAATGTGATAAATAATTGATATGCGTCTAAAAGAAAATAAATAGAGCTCATTTGAAGTTGATATTCCATGAGGGATATAAAATGCATGAAGCATGTCTCGTGATTTAACATGCTGAAAGCATATAAGAAAGTTTTCATGAATAACACTTGATCAAGTTGAATATATCACTATATAAATGAAATGCAATATGGTATTGGTTAAAAATGAGCCATTGAAATAACAAAATTTACCCATGTTAGTTTTAAAGAGATTTTTATTTGAATATGGTATAAGTTACATATTGTTTGATGAGGTAATGTGAATGGAAATCATGAGAAGATTTTCAAGACGGTTGAATACCTTGAAATGAAATACAAAGTTTTGTCTTGTTTTATGAATTAAACATCTTAAAGATGAAATCATTTTTCATAATGAAAGCTAAACAAAGATGTTATATATCTTTATATGGATAAACGACGCTCATGTTTATGAGGTCAATTGATGAAGAAAGACCCCTTTACTGATAAAGATGATGATAACTTATCTTTCCCAAGAAGTTTCCCGCCTATTCCTTCAGAGGTTGAGGATGTTTAAACTGAATTAAGTCTTCAGAGTCAGAGAAACATTTGTCAAATCTCAGGGACCCTAGTGTTGCTTGTAGCTCCTTTTACATCACTCCCTGACACCACATCACTTTGTGAAGTGTTTTCTTCAGTTGGTCTGTCACACCCCCAAATTACCTGTTTTGCAGCGGAATGGAATTCCTGGGGGTTGACTGTCATAGCATCACAATCACAGTTATATTGAACGACCTAAAGGGTCGTTTGGAAAATACATCGTTTGATTTAATAAAATAATCAGAGTTTACAAAGTGTAGGTCCCAAATGAAAATCAACGTGTGCGGAAATAAATTTGATACAAGCCAAACGATGTTTTTAAAGTTCATAAAACCCAAGTGAGACGCGTCGTCACCGTGACTCTATGATGTGTCCATATGCATGCCATGAAGTGAATGCCTTAGATACCTGAGATAAAACATGCTAAAAAGTGTCAACACAAAGGTTGAGTGAGTTCATAAAGTTTGTGTTGAAATGTAAAACCTTTAAAGAATGTTCATGCAGCAAAGGCATTGTAAATCCACTCAGTTCCAAGTTCCACCCATACAAAACTTGCAACCTGTGTGTTCACAACCCACTGCCAAAATGTGTACAGTTTATGTTCAAGCGCATGATGACAAATGAATTCACATAATAGTGCGTAACTTAATGTATTAATAGTTAATTGACATAACACATATGAGTGTTGTTTCAAATTGTTCCAAGACCATTAGTTCCATGATTATACCAAGACATTTAGTTCAATGATTGTACCACGACATTTAGTTCAATGATTATACCAAGACATTTAGTTCAATGATTATTCCAAGACATTTAGTTCAATGATTATACCAAGACATTTAGTTCAATGATTATACCAAGATATTTAATTCAATGATTATTCCAAGACATTTAGTTCAATGATTATTCCAAGACATTTAGTTCAATGATTATTCCAAGACATTTAGTTCAATAATTATTCTAAGACATTTAGTTCAATGATTATTCCAAGACATTTAGTTCAATGATTTATGATATAGAATATGATAAACATCCAGTTCAGATAAACATATAGTTTGCAAATAATCATGATTGTCATAAAAATAGTTGAGCATGTATCTCCCCCAAAAGTAATTCAAAACAATTAAAAGAGTAGGTGCTATGACTCACCTGATGCAATGTTTATGATGATATAATGGCAATACTGAAATGAGGCGCAACCTCTGACCGTGACCTATTATGAATGATATGTTCTAATGTAAATCATGAAACAATGTCGTGCATGCAAATCCACATGTAATCTATACCACTTGTACGTTTTTGAAGATAGAATTTATCGTCGAAATATATGTTTATGACATCTCGTCATGTTATAAAATACTTTACAAGTATATACGTTGAAATGATATCCTACGATAGTCATTTAGTGATTTATTAAGAAATTATAGCTTTTCGTCGTAAAATAATGTACTTTGATAATTCATAAAGTGACTAAATGGCCTCGAAAAGCTAATCGTAAAATGGTGCACAACGAGTGTTAGGAAACAATCTCAACGGTTTTGGAAAGCTTGTATCATTATCTCAAAGTTTTAGCTTTTAAGTTTTTATCATAGAGGTCTCGATCATGGAGAAAAACATAGGTAAAGTAGGGTACTTGTACCAAAAATATTGTTTAAGGGTGGTTTCCGGCAAAGTTTAAGTGACCGTATTTTACTCGTTACAACTCCGGTTGACGAACGGTTGGACATTTTGGAAAGTAGGCTAGGTGAACTTACTTTTACTAGAAGACATCGTTTTCTAAAAAGTATTGCATCGATGTTAAAAACGACCCTCAACATGGTAATTCGCGGCCGATATGTTTGTCTATTAGAAAATATATTAGTTATGCTTATATAAAATAGTTACGGCAACTTGTTTAAAATGTGAATAACTTAGTCGTTATAAGTCCGTTTTCTACGTTCTTTATATCCACGGTTTCGTATTAACATATACTAATATATTTTTGATAAATCGACTCATTTAAATAACGCTTGAGACTCATTTTTTACCCGTAAAAATCTGGACAACATGCTGAATTTTCCGGAAAAATAGTTTTCCTCGTTAAACTTAAAAATAGCATAACTTCTTCGTTATAACTCCGTTTTAACCCGTTCAAGCGACCACGGTTTCGTTTTAAAGTATATTTTCTGAATATCTAGCCTAAAATATTTTACAAACTGTCGAATTTTCCAGATTTCACAAATAAGATCAGACCCTTTTATATAGTTGTCGAAATGGATTTTTCTCGCGTAAAACTTATTCTAACCACTTCAAATCAACGCCAAAGCTATTCTAAACCTACCATACACCTTCTTAGGGTGTCATGGGTTCCTAGACATCATCAAAAATAATATGTTACAAGGGATTATTATTTGGATAATTAAAACCCATTATATGTACTAAAAACCCATAAAAGTGGTATGGATCATGGAATTCATGCATGTTTTTCTAAAAGAAACATAAAAATACATCAAGTAAAAGTATGAAAAATTATGAAAAATTATTAGAACACTTACTTGAAGGATTGAAGAGTTTTGAGCAAAGTATACTTAAATAAATCATGAGGTTTTTATTTCAAAACCTTAACTAGATTATTCCTAAGACTTGTAAATACTTGAACCTTGAAAAATTATGGATTTCTCTTGATGCATCAAGCATGGCCGGCCAATATGAAGAAGAGGAGAGAAAGAAAATAATTTTTCACCTTAAAGAAAAGTTTGGTATGTGATTTCATTAATGAAAGTACTTGTTCATAGCAAATATCTAATCCTAAAGTGTATATGTGTAAAATGGTAGGTAATAAAATATTATTGAAGTAGTGACTAGGGGGGGGGATGTCGACCCAATAATAAATGGGAATGGATTTGATGATTTTGATAATTAGATGTATTAGGTGTTAGTATAATGTATAATTTGGTAAGTAAAAGTAATTATTTAGTGTAGCGTTGATTAGAAATCGATTTTTACGGAACAAAATAAAATATATCGATGTCGTAAAAATTATAAAAATACATTTCTTACAAAAATTTAGTGAAATAATAATTATCGAATAGTATTTACGAAGACCGTCGTAATTATATAAATATAACAATTTATATACAAAATAAATTGAAAACATCGGGTAAACTAATAATATAATTTTTATAGTCTTAAAATGAGTATAAAAATATATTAAGATTATTTTTGGAAGTGTCGGATCAATATTTCAAAATAATGTTTACGCAATAGCGTTTATTTAATAGGAAAATAAACGTTAATGAAAAATGCAAATTCATGCATGAACTGATATGAAATGATGTTATTGATGATATGTAGACTAAATCTAGTCTATATGAAATGTCCTTGATGATTTTCCATGAATACGCAGCTAAACCCTCAAGGTTACGCGTATTTGATACTCGTAAACCTAGTTTACGAAAAATGATGATTAGTGACTCGTGAATAGTGATTTTCTCCGGGAATGAATAGTGTTTTGTGAATAGTAAAATTTTGAAATACGTTCTCAGAATATTACTTTGACTCCGAAAATGATGAATAGTAAAATTTTGAATAGTAACCGGTGAATAGTAAATTCCCGAGATGAATAGTGAAATTTTCAATGTTTGTAAAATGACCTGAAATTACGAGTTGTCACATTCGCCCATCCAAAAAGGAATTCAGTCCCTGAATTCAGTCCATGTTAGGTTCTACATTGTTACTTGTGAAAAGATGAGGGTATTTGAGTCGCATTGGGTCGTCCAATGTTTTTCTGAATCATACCACGCCTTTCCAAGACGGGACTTTGAACATAAATCTGTTGCCAACTTTATATTATAATGGTTTGCGACTTATGGAACATACTTCCAATATTTTGCGTCGTACATCGACGTAGCTTATCTAGCTATTTGTTGTTGTTTGTAACTGATTCTTGACCTGTACCATTTCTTTGTTGTTTCATGAATGATTTATGGGCTAGTGAGTTGGACTTTCCTGATTTTGTTCCATGAATAAGTGATTGACACCTAAATCAGAGAGTGCCTCAAATGGTGTCGTCAATATGTTCATGTGTTGACTATTGTTGTAAGGGAACTTGTCGATGAAGAATGATTTGCCTAATCATTTCTAGAAATCACACATGCCTTGAGTATATCTTGAAATGTTGGAATTGTTCTCTCGCTCTGACCATTGAGCTGAGGATAATAGGTGGTACTCATGTCCTAATAGATTCCATGGGAGGATTGAAATGATTATCAGGATTCTAAGGTGAATTGAATAGCTTATAATAGGTACAACTGGAATTGATACCACTTGTCTCATGCCAAATTTCAAATTGTCAAGTCTGTCGAAAAGGGCATTATTGAAAAGAATAGTTTATGGGTAACAGTGTGATTCCTCGCATTTCTCGTTCTAGCGAATGTCATTACTTGAATCTTACTTGCCTAAGGTGCTTAGTCTTCATGACTAAAATGTTTATTGTTTGATTATCGAAGTATTTCCATGCTATATGTTGTCAAGTCACAAAACCTTAAATATTTAAATGATGTGGTGTAGTGGTTGATTTTCAAGATTTGTTTCGATATTGAGTGCTTCTAAAATAGTTCATCACCTAGATTGTTATCATGCTAGCAAGAAAATAGATATCAGCTCATACTATGTCAAAGAATGTTTGTTCTAATTTTACCTGTAGATGGGGAGTCATTGATTGTACGATATGTTCAAACCTGTTTCATCTCTTGATATAGAAGTGAGGTTATCTGTAATTTCTAGAGAACACAAGGCCTTAGGGGAAGTTTATATCGATAACCTTAACTTAACCAAATTTTCCTTTAAGGGAAACTCATTGTAGGGAAGTTCACATATTGTTAAAGCCATGTTTAGTGAAATGTTCTTTAGTCTTGGTTAGAAGACTTGGTTTTTCCCTATAGTGTTGCTTAGTGTGTATTCGCTTCGTACTAAATCTTGTAACTCGGTCTAGATAGTACTTTTGAAATGATATAATTTGGCTTCTAGTCCAAAATAGTGTTTCGGAATGTCTCGTGGTGTCTTAAGATTTTTTGTTGAGTTTTGAATCATCCTACTACCTAGTTCTAGTCCTTGCGGGTAGTTCTAAAATCCTTTCATTGTTTTCTTGTATCGAGGAATCCTCCTCGTAAATGGTATAGAAAGTCTTTCCAAAAAAAGCCACTGATAAAGTTTCAACTTACCGGTTGAGTGAGTGATGAATGGTGTAGGTATCTGTAGAGTGTTAACAAAATAAATGTTTATTAACAATTTATATGGTTTCAAAGTTTTGCTTTTGAGTGAAGATTGTTTTAGGAAGTTTGAAAAGAGGCTTGTTTCTTTCATGACATAATTCTTCCTGAATCATACATAGGTGATCAGGCTATGTATAATCGAGGACAAATGATGTGATGATTGGTTTTGTTGAAATGATATTATGTTTCTCCGAAGTTTTAGATGGTATTCAACGTTTTATTTTGTAAGATAATGGCTCAATAATTTTTCAGAGTAACATGAAAATCGTTTCGCATGATGGTATTAAATAATTGATAAAATGACTGAAAGCCACTTGATAGGCTGGTAACGAAATAGTAGCAGAATAACTTGAAATAAAATTTGTGGAATGGTTTGTAGGATACATGGGAGAACCTCATAGAGTGGTAATAGTCTCTTAATTGGTCAAGAATAAAGTTGGCCTAACCCCTAGTAAGATAGTGATGTATCGTCGCGAAATGATTGAAAATTGGGCAATTGGAATAAGGAATGAAATAAACAAAGGTTGTGATTATCGTGGAGATAATAAATGATAAAGATTACATTAGCTAGAAAGGTACTTATTAGCGGTTCCTGTCGGTGGTCTAATCATGTCTCAAGTGTAGGAGTAGTAGGCTGTCTAGTAACAACATCTTTGAAACTCTCACAGTCATTAAATCTATAAGATAGTGTAGTGTCTATAGTCTTAGTGATAGATGGTAAGGGTGTGTTAAATCATGCACGCTTCCCAAGCAGAAAAATCAAATGTATGACTAATAGGTCCATTAGGACTAAGCCTGTAAGTCCTACCAAATGGTATGATCTGTCCCAACAGAATGATAAAAACTGTCCTGATCCTATAGTGAATCAATGGTGATCGTGATGGTGTAGGTGCAACTTCGTCCTCCTAAAAGGGTTCAGTCTCATCATCTGATGTTATCGGTGTTGAGTCAACTGATGTTAAAATTGTGATAGGGAATGACAGGGCATTCTTCATGTCAAAGTCTGATGTGAGTATGATGGGATGGGTATCTGAAGGCATTAATGTGACAATCGATTTGAAATGAAAGTAAATAACTCGCAAAATGTGCGTATGAAACCGCATGTATAGTGACTATGCACTTATGATGAAATGATGAGATGCTATGATGATGTAGTTATAGTCTAGGGTCAATGATGCAACCTAGTTCTCTATAACTGAAGCTCTGATGCCAATCTGTCACACCCCCAAATTACATGTTTTGCAGCGGAATGGAATTCCTGGGGGTTGACTGTCATAGCATCACAATCACAGTTATATGGTCGTTTGGAAAATACATCGTTTGATTTAATAAAATAATCAGAGTTTACAAAGTGTAGGTCCCAAATGAAAATCAACGTGTGCGGAAATAAATTTGATACAAGCCAAACGATGTTTTTAAAGTTCATAAAACCCAAGTGAGACGCGTCGTCACCGCGACTCTATGATGTGTCCATATGCATGCCATGAAGTGAATGCCTTAGATACCTGAGATAAAACATGCTAAAAAGTGTCAACACAAAGGTTGAGTGAGTTCATAAAGTTTGTGTTGAAATGTAAAATCTTTAAAGAATGTTCATGCAGCAAAGGCATTGTAAATCCACTCAGTTCCAAGTTCCGCCCATAAAAAACTTGCAACCTGTGTGTTCACAACCCACTGCCAAAATGTGTACAGTTTATGTTCAAGCGCATGATGACAAATGAATTCACATAATAGTGCGTAACTTAATGTATTAATAGTTAATTGACATAACACATATGAGTGTTGTTTCAAATTGTTCCAAGACCATTAGTTCCATGATTATACCAAGACATTTAGTTCAATGATTGTACCACGACATTTAGTTCAATGATTATACCAAGACATTTAGTTCAATGATTATTCCAAGACATTTAGTTCAATGATTATACCAAGACATTTAGTTCAATGATTATACCAAGACATTTAGTTCAATGATTATTCCAAGACATTTAGTTCAATGATTATTCCAAGACATTTAGTTCAATGATTATACCAAGACATTTAGTTCAATGATTATTCCAAGACATTTAGTTCAATGATTATACCAAGACATTTAGTTCAATGATTATTCCAAGACATTTAGTTCAATGATTATTCCAAGACATTTAGTTCAATGATTTATGATATAGAATATGATAAACATCCAGTTCAGATAAACATATAGTTTGCAAATAATCATGATTGTCATAAAAATAGTTGAGCATGTATCTCCCCCAAAAGTAATTCAAAACAATTAAAAGAGTAGGTGCTATGACTCACCTGATGCAATGTTTATGATGATATAATGGCAATACTGAAATGAGGCGCAACCTCTGACCGTGACCTATTATGAATGATATGTTCTAATGTAAATCATGAAACAATGTCGTGCATGCAAATCCACATGTAATCTATACCACTTGTACGTTTTTGAAGATAGAATTTATCGTCGAAATATATGTTTATGACATCTCGTCATGTTATAAAATACTTTACAAGTATATACGTTGAAATGATATCTTACGATAGTCATTTAGTGATTTATTAAGAAATTATAGCTTTTCGTCGTAAAATAATGTACTTTGATAATTCATAAAGTGACTAAATGGCCTCGAAAAGCTAATCGTAAAATGGTGCACAACGAGTGTTAGGAAACAATCTCAACGGTTTTGGAAAGCTTGTATCATTATCTCAAAGTTTTAGCTTTTAAGTTTTTATCATAGAGGTCTCGATCATGGAGAAAAACATAGGTAAAGTAGGGTACTTGTACCAAAAATATTGTTTAAGGGTGGTTTCCGGCAAAGTTTAAGTGACCGTATTTTACTCGTTACAACTCCGGTTGACGAACGGTTGGACATTTTGGAAAGTAGGCTAGGTGAACTTACTTTTACTAGAAGACATCGTTTTCTAAAAAGTATTGCATCGATGTTAAAAACGACCCTCAACATGGTCATTCGCGGCCGATATGTTTGTCTATTAGAAAATATATTAGTTATGCTTATATAAAATAGTTACGGCAACTTGTTTAAAATGTGAATAACTTAGTCGTTATAAGTCCGTTTTCTACGTTCTTGTTAGGTCACTAGTTTTACGACACAAGCTTATAAGAGAAGAGATAAAGGCGGATGAACAAGTATCAAACACAAACACAATATGAGTAGCACGGTTTAGGCGTAGTGAGAGTGAATGAAAAGAAAACTTGAACAACCAACCATCAAATGAAGGTTATTACAATGTATTTATAGGCAAGGAGCTAGGGCAACACTCCCTCTCCTTCCCTATTCCTTATTGGGCTTGGATCAAGCTTATGGGCCTTCTACATAAGCTTGACCTTAATCAAACATAAAGGCCATAACAAAGCTACCTATTACATATGAAATATAAATACTTGAAATACTGTTTAGGAGTGATTCCAACAATCTCCCCCTCAAGTATATATGAATGTAAACGGTGAAGGCGTTGATGTAATAGTAGCTGTGACGTCTTCTGACATTCTTCTTTCTTGTGAGAGGAATTGTCTTGATTCGAACAATCTCCCCAGTGTCAGAGATCGTTATCTTTGAACAGTTATGCTTAGACGTCATCTTTAACTTTGTTCTTTGATCATTTGTTCTTTGTGGTGAAAGTGATAGTATGTTGTTGTCTGCATCAGTCTGCCTCAGGTCTGCTTCGCTGCTCCAGTGTCTCCACGTCATTCTTCAACATGCTCACACGCTCTTTGACGTTGGAAATCAATACTGATGAAGTTCTGTAAGTCTTTAACTTTGTAGATTCTTTGATTGATTAAGAATCATTCTGACTGTTGTGTTGCATTCGAATAGAACTTTCATTAGTGATGATGTTGGCGTGAGCATGAGAAGAATCAGCACGATCATCCCGCTCCAGAGCTTCCATAAGAAGAAAACATTGCAAACGGTTAGAAATAAGCGGTTTCCGGCACTTACAAGTTTGAACTTTGAGAGTGTTAACAGCATAGTGTGAAAACACAACTCTAATTCTTTCAAAGGCCGTTCCTGAACTGGAGTCCCACAAGTGAGATAACGCGATGTTCCGAAGTACATCTACAGTTCAGATGAGTCGCTGAGGTACACCGAAGCATCACCTCACGACTGTAGACCGTTTGAGACACACTCCGCGTAATCCACGGGGAGTTACCGAAGTGACCTGCTGTCAGGGCTATTTGATGTTGACCCCGGCAGGAGTTTCCATTCAATCACTGAGGATCACAGATGTGAACCTCTCATAAATGTTCTCGACAGATTGCTAAGATCTGTGAAGGACTCGATATGAACCACTGAATCACTGAAGATCTTATTTGTTGATCAACAAGTGATTAAATGTCAAGTGTTCCTAAGAGATCTTTTGATGAATCTCGTGGCTCTAGACTCAATAGTGCGTTTTGGTTTTCCTGAGCGGAGACTAGGGAGAGGGTCTCCTTTTTCAATACCAGCGATCTCTAAGAGAAAGCCAATAGTTTATGTAGGGTTCCCTGTGAGAATGAAACAAGTTTTTGTTGAGAGAAACTTGAGTGGCTAAGAAGGTTTAGTGCATGCGTCACTGGGTCCATGACGACTTTTAATCTTCAATACCAGTGTCACTAAGTGACAACCAGTAGCATATGAATTGAACCCGGTGTCTGCCCTAAGTTGAATAATCTGGAGGGCTATTTCTTTTCACCCTTTACTTTACATTTCTTTTTGATTCTTCAACTCCTTCTTTCTCCGATTCTCATTTTCTCCTTTTTATAATCATTCCTAAGGACTTCTAACACTAACTAATGGTAGTGTCCTTGGGTAGATCCCTCCGGCTCTGGCGGATCATAGGACGGTTATTCCTAACCTTAGTCACCTTATAACTCCATGACTAACCTATGTTTGCCATTTAAACCACTGTATGTGAAAAGTATCTCTCAAAGGGTTTGTAAATGAAAGACATGTTTGAACCACAGTAAGAGATAAGTTTTTGCATAAATACTCCCCCTTCACATGTGCTTAATAGTTTTAAAGGTTAAATGCACAGTGAGGAAAGAGCGCGCACTTTTTGAATTGATTCACTAAAGATAGACAATCTCCCGCGAGACACTGTTACGTTGAATAGTTAAAGAGATATATTGTCAGCTTTTAGGTGACAACTAGCTCTAATAACTACCTTGAAGGTGTAGACAAACCTCAAAAGGTTGTCATACCCGTCAGAGTTCATGTCTATCAAAAGTTTCTCGAATGGTACTTTCTACTCAGACAAGTCCTTTGCGAGACACGTTTACATCACTAGCGAACTAGCTTGAAATTATTACCCGTCCAGGACAAGTCTTTTCGAGTTGCAGACAGTTAAGGATCGTCAATTCATTGGTTAAGTCTTTGCACACGAGAAAGCCAAGGGGCTTGCACATGTTGCTTTACGAAACATATTTCTTATCACACAATTTTCTCCCCCTCAAAAATGGCATATAAAAATGTTATTTTTGTACGGTTGAGAATAAATATGACCATTTTGAGTGTTGCGGGAAGAGTGACCACTGTGAACATTTTGTGAACAAAGTTTTAATCAAATATTCCCCCTTAATTAGTGATATAAACGGTTGAGGTTTTAAAATCATATGGGGAAGTACTTGTCTTTTTGAGCAAAACCTTGAAAAATGAAAGGTTTGATAGGTTTTACTCAAAAATAAGAAGCTTTCGCTCTTTTTGTAAGGATTGTGGCACTGAGGCGTACCACAGGGTCCTTTCTTGACCATTACGGGTTGTACACTGTTATGTGTGCACAAGCCTTTCACATATATAATCATGCATCCAAAATCATATGAAGGAAACAATTCAAGGGGTACCAGGAAGTGCAGTGATGTTTCCAGGAGTGCGCACAGGGCGTTGAAAGCCGATGATGTTTCTCCTGGGTCGACCACCAACATAGCTCTCCAAGCGTCTGAACTGATCCCTTCTGAACAACCGTTCATCAATCATGGTGATGATCCTTCTCACATCCCTTCTATCCTGAGAGTTCCAGCGCTTAGGATTCCCAACATTCATGCGTATATCCTTCAATCTGTACGCCAATCCATCCCTAACCAACTTCAATGTATGATCCCCAAATTTGTGGAGCTCACTACACGCCATTAAGCAGTTTCTTCGAAGTTCACTGCGGTAAACAACGCCGAAAGGTTTGCTGATGAGCGTAAGTTGTTTGAGCTGGTTGATGTCAGGAAGATCAAGCTGTGGTGGAGTGAAGTTTACACGTTTCTGATATGATTCAACAGCCATCTGGATATCTTCGACACGTTCTTTGATCACAATGCGTCTAATGAAGATGAGAACTGACTTGATAAATTCACGTTGAACTTCAGTCGAGAATTGTCTCATACGACCCTGTACTTTTGCAAGGTACATGTCTTCGATGTCGTTGAGGGACAAGTTCTCAAGGTCAGCTTCGGAGAATCCATAGTCCTTTTCATCTTGTCGTTTGACTATGATATTCTTCAAGAATGTGTAGTCCCACTTAGACTTGAGATCAATGTGTTTGATGGCCACGATGTCCTTAGAGCAATACACTGCATGTTGAGACTTCTGAACCAGGCAGCTTCTGTAGTAGATTCTTCGGCGTTCAGGCCAATGATGAATCCCATACAATGCATCTTGGTCGTATGCTTGCACATTGTCAGAAAACAAGTGAGTTGCACGTTCCTCGATAGCTATGCAGTTTGAGTAGATGGCCGCTGGGAATGGAAGAGTCAATGATGTAGTGTATTTTCTCGAACCATCGCCACCATGGAGAAGAAATTCCAGGTCTTTGTTGAAGAAATATCGGAAGGGAATCCTTGGTTCGTCTGCTTGGCCAATGGTTGGTAGAGGTTTGGTCCAATCGGTGTAGTATGGAGGGTTGTCCCTTTGTGTGAAGTCAATGTTTGCTTCCGGATTGAGCCAATCCATGTTGTTAGACATGGCTCGAGCGATGTTCTCAAGATGATATTCGACCTCGAGGGCACTTTCAGAGCTGTCTTTCCATAGTTGAAAGGCTTCATTCTTGATTCGCTTCAATTCAGATTTCGTCATTTTCTTCACATGGAACTTTTCTTGCAACAGTTTTGCATGCTCCAATGTTGAACCATCTACCAATTCTTGGCCTTCATCAGGGTAGGGAGTTTGATTGACAAGTGTGGAGAACCATTCATACTCTTCGGTTTTATCGTCATCTAGCCATGTGACGACTCCAGGTTGAGTCGTCTTCGTCTTCTTTTTGGAAGGCCGAGATGATGATACTGGTTTCTGCACTTGTTTGGGTGAGGTGGGTTGTTGTCGGGGCTCAAGGACCTCTTCATCGTCACCACCCGTATACTCAAAGTGATCACCAGTTTTATGAGTCAGGGGTGGTAACTCGGAATCGTCCCGAGGTTTATCAGTGGAAGACCGTGGTGGAGAAGACTTATGGTGAGAAGAAGTCCGTGGAGGAGGAGGTGGCATAGATGTAGATTGACCAGACTGCTTCTGACGTTTAGGTGCAGAGTCCTTATCCTTATCATCGTCATCTCTTGGTCGTTTGGTTTGAATGGCTGACTCCTTGCATGATGATCTGAGTTGATAGTCAAGTAGAATTTCGAAAAATTTAGCTTCATCCGAAGTAAACGTTCCAGATCTCTTTGACATTTGCATCACAAGTTTCGCGATTAGCTCAGATTCAGAGAGATCAGCTTCTTTTGCCATTGTATGTTTGACCAATGCTACGATGTTAGGGGTGAGTTGTCTGGAAAATACTTCTTTTGTCACACTGGGGACAGTGTCGAGAAGAAACTTGTGGGTTTGTTCTCTTGCTGACTTCTCCAGTTCCTTTTGGACTTTAGGAACGACATTCTGAAGGTACTTTTGAGTGTAACCTTCAATCATTTCATTCAGTTCCCCCTGACGATGACTTCTCATGAATTCCTGAATAGCTTTCCTATCTTTCCGCATGTCGTCATTCTCATCATGTAAGTACTGCATTTGTTCAGCATACCAATTAAGTTTTCTTTGAAGCATGTCCTTCTTTCTAACTTGTTTGACAGCTTTCACAATTCTTGCATGTGTTTGAGAAATCCAAGACTTTGGTGGTTTCTTCACGGATTTGGATGATGATCTGGTTGACTTAGTTGATGGTGGTGGTGATGAGTGAGATGAAGAGTCCGATGATGAGGAGACATGAGGAGACTTCATGTCCTTAGGAGTTTCTGAGGTTTTCTCCTTTGAGTGAGTTGGACTGTCTAGAAGAAACTTAGTATAATCATCCTCGTCATCCTTAGACTTTTCTTTCTCAGTTTCCTGTTTCTCAAAATCATACTCAATAGTGTCTTCTACAGGCGGTTGTTGTTGCAGAAGAGTGGTGGCACCAGATCCCTTATCGGGTTGATTAACCGCATCAGGATCTGGAGAGGAGTGGGCAGCACCACTTGATCCTCCGGGGCCACCCATCTGATCTTTAGCAAATTCAGCGGCCTTTTGAAGGTGTCGGATGTTGTGAAACTTCTTCCTGTATGATTTATCCAATTGCTCTTCTTCTTCATCTTCAGAGCTCTCATTATAAGGTACAATAGCTTGAGTCTTCCCTTTTTCTTGGACAACGGGAGGACTTGGAGGTTTTGTCACTGATGCAGGTGTTTCGGTTACAGTTTCATAGTAATGAACCTCTTCATCTGTCTCAGTATCATCAGAGCTCTCGTCCCTAAGTTGTCTTTGAGGTTCAATTGTGGGAATAGGTTCGGCTTCCTTTACGGGAACAATCCTTATTGAAGGAGCTTTCCTTTTAGGAACCTTCCTTTGACTCGCAGAACTTGTTGTGCTTCCTGCACTTCCTCTTCTGGTTCTCCTGACAGGTGTTCCAGAAGATTTTTCGTCAAGATGACCAACTTTGCCTTGTCTGACTGCTTCCAGATATCTCTTGTACGTTTCGAGCTTTCTGACATCTTCAGTTAGAAGGAAATCTGGCAATACAGCACCTTGTTTCTTTGTGGACGTTTCCTTGATTCTAACAGTGATAATGGGTTCCGTCAACATATCGTGATTGTCTGGGTCATTGAGCCTCTTGGGAATGTCAGGGTGAAGTCCAAGTGCTCTCTGGATCAACAATTTGGTATATCTGATGTAGGGAATCTTTGAGCCAAGTTTGTTGAGAAATGACATCATGTCATCCCAAATCAGAGCTTCAATGGCGATGTGTTTCATGTTGACAAATGCCCAAAATATTTGCAGTTCTATGAGCTTAGGATGCTCATAGCCGCTATCACGACCAGAAACAGACTTGGTGATGATCATGTAGAGTGTTCTCCATGGTTGAGGAATACTCTTAAGCTCCACGTGAGAGTGCTTGGTGATTACTCCTGTAGCCTCATCATAACCGATATTGATTAAGAATTGGAGAGTTAACTCTTCAGCAGGTGTGGCATAAAGTTTGGTTGGATTGACTTCAGGAATAAGGAGAGCAGCCCTTAAGTCTGCAGGTGTAATGGTGACTTGTTTGTGGTTCAGAGTCACCGTCACAGCAGTCCTTCCTTTGACCCTTTCCATGGTGTTCCAGAACTGTTGGATATAGATCTCAGGAACTGTTGCAGAATGTGTGAGCATGTTCTGATATGGATGAGTCCTCAGAATGTCAATAGCGATTAAGCATGAAGACTCAGAGCAAGTAAGGGTGTCAAAGTCAACACGGAGGTTATTCTTTCCTATCTTCATTGGATAGCCATGAGGATAGATATCAGCAATGGAGAGAACTTCAGGTGCATCCACATTCATTTGTTCAGCCATGTCGTGATCTGAAATAACATTAGCCAAAAGAACCAACATATCGAAAGACATAATGTTAGTCAACAGAAGGTCTTATTGTCTAGTTGTTGAATGTACAGTGATAATGATTGTTACGAGTCCTAAGTCACTTGTATGTTCAATCAATGATATCGTGAAATGTTTCGTGAGTTAGTTAACTTTAAGTTTTAAAGTTTATTTTATCACTTATTGTTCACAACATATCAAACGATTTAAGTTTATTAGTGACATTTTTGGATTCGTGATGATATGATTAGTTTATTTACAAGTTTGTACAAGTAACAATTCATCATGAAGGTCAATCCAGGGTTAAGCATAGTTTTGGCAAAGTTATGCGTAGACAGGTATGATATATGCTTAGGCGTAGACTTACGCGTAGAATCCTATCTTACGCGTAAGAAATGTTACGCGTAGGAAAAAGAGTCCTTATACGTAGAGCTTATGCGTAGGCATATATTTACCTTACGCGTAAGGCTACTCGTAAGAGTTGACCTTAAGCGTAGAGGTCACTGTTTACGCATATCCTTCACAGGATACGCGTAGTCCGTTGTAGAACCTTACGCGTAGCTGTTATGCGTAGGATTTTCTTACGCGTAACATAACTACGCGTAGGGTAATCCTTATGCGTAGATAATCAAATGACCTTGATTCTGAATTCTAAGTGTAGCCATCCTGAAATAAATTTATCAAATCATCAATCTTAGCACACATATTCATTTCAATAACAACACATGGCATGAATTATGCATAAATCAGTTACGCGTAGACTATCTTACGCGTAGACTAAACCCTAGTTCTACGCGTATCAAATCTAGCCATGGATTATGCGCCAAAGTTATTCTGGTAGTTCAAGAGAGTTGTATGAGCTTATATACCAAGTATTAACATCTAACTCATGGTGAATCAAAAATACCCAATCTTATGAACCTTAAACCCTAATTTCAAAATCTGAATTAATCAGTGTTTCTGGGTAGTTATAGAGCAAGGATATGATTAATTCAACATTATATGAACATAACCCAGCAATAATTAGACCAAAAACACTTCTCATTTGGAAGAACCCAACTCCACGCATAAACCCTAAGTTTCAAAATCAATCAATTTAAGTTTCTGGGTAAGATTTGAGGATAAAGATATTATCATTGATGCTAAAGGCACGTTTTGAAACAATCTTTTTAACCACAAACTCACAATCTTGATTATGTGTTCATACGCATATGCGTAGAACACAAAACCAAGATTATACACCCTTTTGACCGTTGGATTCACGTAAGAATCAAAACCAGTGTTTGAAAACATGTTAAGATTATGAAACAACTTACAAGATGATGATCCAAAACACAGATTTGAAGATTGATTCTTGTGCGTAGGATATGTTTGGTTGATAGTAATAAATGAGAAGAGTTAAGTTAGGTGGAGGTTTTATTAAAATAACTTTAAGTTTTTGACAGTTTTGGTCCCTCCACCTTTTCCATTTTCATCCAAAGCCTTTTAATTTCCAATTTTGGTTACCAAATGAAGATTTTAGAAACCTTGACGACACTCCCCCTCGACTTGAGAAAATAATGAAAGGTTATTAATTAAAGTCCGAGGAGTGTCTTTGAACCAGAAAGTCCACCATCATTAGTATAACGAAACAACCGAGATGTGATAATATGCAAGTACACTTATGTTTTGAAACGGTTAATGCGATAAATTTCTCCCCCTCAACACTTGATCGAAAAAATACTGAATTTTGAAAGATAAAAGTGTTGACGGAAGAAATTTACTTGCCATGTTTGAAGAAATGTAGACTGGGAGAATATTTTTGTTGTTTTATCTGATTTTATATTTTTGTATTTTGTTTTTAAAAAATTTATTTACAAAAGATGTTTTGGTGTTTGACAGGTTTTTAAGACTGTTTTAAGAGGTCATCCAATTCCTCTTGAGTCAAACACCTCATACCAATTCGGTGGACCAACTCATTAAACCTAGCGGAAGGCAAGGCTTTGGTGAGCAGATCTGCCAATTGGTATTCAGTACCCACAAAGTATAATTCAACGGTACCCTGCTCCACATGATCCTTGATGAAATGATAGCGTAGATCGATGTGCTTTGATTTCGAGTGCTGAACTGAGTTGCACGAGATTGCAATGGCACTCCGATTGTCGCAGTACATCGGGATTCTGTCAAATACATAACCATAGTCTTTGAGTTGTGTTCTCATCCAAATGACTTGAGCACAACACGCGGACATGGCTACATATTCTGCTTCAGTTGATGACAGCGATGTACAATCCTGCTTCTTTGATTGCCAAGACACCAGTTTATCACCGAGAAATTGTAGAGCTCCTGAAGTACTTTTCCTTGAGTCTAAGCATCCTGCGTGATCAGCGTCATGCCCGAGGGGCTTGTTTGAGACCATAAAGAGCTTTGTTCAGTTTGTAGACATGGTTCGGGAACTCAGGATCAACGAATCCATCTGGTTGGCTGACATAGACCGTTTCTTTAAGTTGCCCATTGAGAAACGCCGTTTTGACATCCATCTGATAGACCGTCATGTTCATATGAGCCGCGAACGCGAGAAATATCCGAACAGCCTCAAGACGAGCAACCGGAGCAAAAGATTCTTCAAAGTCTATCCCTTCTTCCTGACGATAACCCTTAGCAACTAGCCGTGACTTGTTTCGGATGACATTCCCTTCAGCATCCAATTTGTTTTTCCAAATCCATTTTAGACCAATGACGTAGACCCCTGTTGGTCTTTCAACCAGTTCCCATACTTCAAGACGTTTGAATTGATTGAGTTCTTCTTGCATGGATTCAATCCAGTTGTCTTTTGTCATTGCATCCTTAATGTTTTTAGGTTCAGATTGGCAGACAGTGAGTGCATAAATGCAGTGTTCACCATCTGAGTGAAGACGTTGTCTCGTAACGACTGGTCGATTCGGGTTGCCAATAATATTAGCCAGAGGATGGTCTTTAGTCCATCTATGTGTAGAGGGTTGATGTTGATATACATTGTGCAGATTCTGAGGATTCAAATGGTTTGTTGAAGATTCTGCAACATCTGGTGCAGCAGTCTCATTTGCAAACGGGTTGAAGAACGCATTTGGATCAAAATCTGCGGGTGGGGGTACTTCATTCAGAATATCATCAGCTGGTTCATCATTGTTGGAAGCGGTGTGTTCAACTGTTGTGTTGGAGTCAATTGGTGTAGGTGCATCTTCAACAGTAGTTGTTGTAGCAGGTGTATCAGGTATAGGAATATTATCAAGTTGTGCAGCGGAAACAGCGGATACACCAGGAGCACGTTCATCAATGTCGTCACAGAACAGAGGAGCAAATAACCTTTCCATTTGTTGACGAGTTAGCTGAGGGCTTTCTTCAGCTGATGATGGGGGTTGAGGGAAGTTTAAACGGTTGTGACCGGGTTCTAAGCTGTTATACTCAGAAGCCATATCCGTGAGTTCATCGAAATGAGCATGAATCGTTTCCATTACCTCCTTAGTTCGACGATTCCAGATTCGGAAACCTTTAGAATTGTCACAGTATCCAATAAATACTCCAATATCAGCTTTTGCTTTGAGCTTTCCAAAATCATCACGATCATTATTCGGATAGCAAAGGGATCCAAATACATGAAAGTGTTTGAGGTTCGGTTTGTAGTTGTGGACAAGCTCAAAAGGTGTTTTGTTGTGGCGTTTTGTGATCATAGAACGGTTTTGAGTATAGCATGCAGTAGATACAGCTTCTGCCCATAAGTAATCTGGAAGTTTAGCATTGATTAACATTGTTCTTGCAGCTTCCACTAACGTTCGGTTTCGTCTTTCAACAACTCCGTTTTGTTCAGGTGTCCGTGCAATAGATGTTTGATGCTGAATTCCTACTTTCTCATAAAATTCACGAAGGGTTTTGTTAACAAATTCAGTTCCTTTGTCTGTTCTGATGATTCTGACGGTATTGCGGAGCTGAACCTGTATCTTTGTGAGAAAGGTGATGATCATTTGTGGAGCTTGGTCTTTGCTACGAAGAAAATAGACCCAAGTCCATCGAGAGTAGTCATCAACGATTACTAAGATGTAGCGTTTGCCATTGATCGTTTGCACGCGCATCGGGCCACACAAATCCATGTGAAGAAGATAAAGCACATGCTGAGAGCTGTGTTCCACCTTTGAAGGAAAATGAGCACGAGTGCTTTTCCCTTGTTCACATGCTGAGCAAAGGTGATCTTTTGAATACCGGAATCTTGGGAGTCCTTCAACTAGTTTGTGTCGAGCAAGGTTGGTGATGGTTTGAAAGTTTAGATGTGAGAGGCGACGGTGCCATAGCCAAGATTTTGTTGATGTTGCCTTGGAAAGTAAACAGATGGGAGATGAAGCAACCATGTCTTTCATAGAGATAGTGTAGAGACTAGAATTACGCGAGCCAGACATAAGGTCGTTTCCTTGTAGATCACGAATGAAACAAGTTTTCTCCCTGAAAGCAACCTCCAAATCTCCATCACAAAATTGACCTACTGAAAACAGATTGTGACCGAGGCCTTCCACATAGTAAACCCTGCTGATTTCAATGTTCCCATTAACATAATCTCCGTAGCCCATGATGGCTGCGAAGTGATCGTTCCCGAATCTGACAGTGCCAATGAACTTTGCAATAAAGTTTGATAACAGTTTAAGATTGCCTGTCATGTGTCGGGAACATCCGCTATCAACAATCCAGAGAATGATCTGTATCACCTGCATTATACACAGACGACACAGATGGAATAGAAGTAGATGTGGAACCCGAAATGTTAGAGGGTTCCGAAGCAGGTACATTAGACATACACACATTGATAAGTTTAGGCATCCATTTAAATCCAAGTGTGTTATATATCCATTTCTGCCATCTATAACTACTCTTTGCTTTAGTCTTAGTGAAAGCA
>BPTQ01000004.1:119833863-119905300 GCA_019973895.1 Chrysanthemum seticuspe | reverse complement strand
AAAGTAAGTGAGAGTGATGCGGATTTGGCACGATGAGTATAACACAAACACAAACTATGAACAAGTAGGCGGAAATAGAGAAGAGAATATTCGAACACAGCATTTTGATCACTAGATTGTCACCATAGTTAGCGGTTTATCAACCCACATGTGAAACAAAAACTTCAAAACCAAAACCCAGAATGCGCATTTCTATTGTGTTAGAAACCAAGCGAATTTTTGATTAAAAAATGTGAAAACTTAGGTTCTAAGAACATGAAAGTTGCAATAATCCACAATTTGATAACCAAAAACCGTTTTTCAAACCTTGAAATGCACAAAAAGGAACAAAAAATTCGAACAAAAACATGCGTTCACAATAGGATGCGCATTGACAAAATTCACGAAATCTAGTAGTTCAAAGTGTGAAAACACAATAAAACCACAATAACTTCGATAAAGTTGTGTGTTTTTGACCAAATCTTTGTGTAAACCTATCTTAGTGTCAATGCTCATTAGAATGCGCATTATTTTGGGATTTTAATGCGCATTCTGAAAG
The DNA here is from genome assembly GCA_019973895.1 of Chrysanthemum seticuspe. Taxonomy (NCBI): domain Eukaryota; kingdom Viridiplantae; phylum Streptophyta; class Magnoliopsida; order Asterales; family Asteraceae; genus Chrysanthemum; species Chrysanthemum seticuspe. The sequence goes on along the minus strand of BPTQ01000004.1, from coordinate 119,904,762 downwards.
GAACCAAACTAGAAGTTAAAAGACCAAATAAGGCACAAAAGAATGAACCTATTCAGACTTTTATGCAGCTGAAACCTATAGAAAACGTGACACTTCACATTTTCTAGTGAACCCTATTTTGGGATTAGAATGCGAATTCGTATTTCGAATGCGCATCTTTTAGAATGCGAATTCTAAGTAGAATGCGCATCTGAATCAGGATGCGTATTCCATTAGGATGCGGATTGAAAGATGCGGATTGAATGACAAATGCGCATTGAAATCAGAAAAAAGGACGAATGCGCATTCGATTTAGGATGCGCATTGATAAGAACAATGCGCATTGTAAACCACAAAAATGCGTATTCACGATGAACCAAGAACAGTAAAGATGCGGATTCCTATGAAGTAGTTGTTTCCAAGTGAGCTGATGTTTCTTCTTAAGCGTAAGATTTTCTACGCGTAAGCTTTATGCTTAAGCGTAAGATTAGGGTTTTATCCCAAGTGATCTTTTACACTTCACAGTGCAAAAGATATCCAAAGTCGACGTATTTTCAGACTTATCCAAGTAAGAAAACACGGAATAAACCAGAAAATTGAAGATCAAACCAAGGAAAGTCTTACGCGTAATTTTAGGGTTTTATTACGCGTAAGATTACTCGTAACTGTGATTCTATCCAAATGTGTTTCTAAACCAGTTTTTGTGTGTTGAAATAGCTTCAATAACACCAAAATAACACAAAAGTGTGAAACTTGATGATCTAAAGCACTTAAAACAGTTACGCGTAGGATAACACTTGCGTACAAAAACAAGCTTAAAAAACAAGGAAAAACACGTAAAGTTCCAAACTTTTTGCCAAAAACCAATAGTTTAACACCTAATAACGTTGAAAGTACAAGAATCTTGGATTCAAAAGTGTAAAAAATTAGTTTTTAAGCGAACCAAAGATTGTGTTATCTTTACGCGTAAGACCCAAAACCAAAACTTCAAAAACAAAGTGTACACCCAACTATTTGGCGATTGATACCACTGTTAGATCACTAGTTTTACGACACAAGCTTATAAGAGAAGAGATAAAGGCGGATGAACAAGTATCAAACACAAACACAATATGAGTAGCACGGTTTAGGCGTAGTGAGAGTGAATGAAAAGAAAACTTGAACAACCAACCTTCAAATGAAGGTTATTACAATGTATTTATAGGCAAGGAGCTAGGGCAACACTCCCTCTCCTTCCCTATTCCTTATTGGGCTTGGATCAAGCTTATGGGCCTTCTACATAAGCTTGACCTTAATCAAACATAAAGGCCATAACAAAGCTACCTATTACATATGAAATATAAATACTTGAAATACTGTTTAGGAGTGATTCCAACAAGAACATGGAGTTGATGATTCCATTATGAGTGTTGTTGAATATAATCGTCAAGAGGAATTAGATGCAGAAGATGAGAGTCGATCAAAATTAGAAAATGTTGTTTATAACAAACCATTTAACTATTCAAAAGCCGTCACTTTCGTTGCACAAAAGGACTTTTCTAACACACCTTGGGTTATCACACCTACTTCTGAGGGTCCCCTTTCCAATACTGTACAAATTAATAGTTCTTTACCTTCACTTAGTGAAATAAAACCATTAGCCGAAAAATGTAAAGTTATAAAATATTTTGAAACATTCATTTCGGACATCAAAATTTTGGAACATGAAATTGAATTTCATTCTGAAATAAAAGTTGAACATTTTCAATCGCCTCTTGCGCGTGCACAAAGAGATATTCTTCAGAAAAGAATTTTACCTCATGTCCGAAATTTGAAGAATTGTGCTATTTATTGTGAAAGGGATTTTCACAAGGAGCTTGGACTTATGAAAAGAGTTTTCGAACAAACAGAAACATCAATTTCAAATACAAAATGTAAAAAGAAAATGTTACGAAAAGATGTTGATCGACTCTTGGAAGATGTTCTCTCTGCTGATATCCATAATATTGTGTTATTACATTCTTTTGCATATACATTTCATTATATCTCTGTTGATACTGTTGATTCTGTTGAAATTGTTGAGAATACTGATACTGTGTCACAAATCAAGTTTTTAAAAGATGAAAATGAACGTTTGTTAAACGAACTTTCAAACGCAAAATGTCGTCTTCAATGGTGTCAAAAAGATTGTCATAATCGTGAACTCGCTTTGCAAAACAAGATCAACCAGTTGCATACCAAAACTCTTTGTCCTAAACTTGAGCAACTGGATGACCAAAATGTGTCTTTGAAGTGTCAAATCTCAAAATATGAACAAGAAATTTCAAAAGTGAAAAAGGAATATAGCGTCATATTTGATTTACTCAAAAAGACTCGCGTTAAAGCGTCAAAAGATGTTGATAATCATCTGGCATATACCAAAGATGTTTTACGACGAGAAGGACTCACTCGTTCTGAAAATCTAGATTTTTTACACAAAATCCATGATCTAAAGGCAGAGTTGGTGCTACTTAAGCAAGATAGGGATAGTAACACAAATGTAACTGCACCAAAATAGATTCAAAATGACTCTAGAACATCTAATGACAAACCACGATAAACTAATGTGCTTCCCTCTACTGAAACAGGAATAGTTGCCTCTTTTCCCAACGCCTGCACTTCACAGCCTAGGAGCAATACAAGGAAGAATAGGAAGTTGCAACGTAAGAAAAGAACAATAAAGAATGCTGAAGTAGAAGAACACCCTAGGACTTTGAATAAAACTCAAGTTGCTCCTACTTTAGATATTGCGTCTGACAAATGTAATGGAAAAAGTGATGTAACGAATGCTGAACCTTTAAGTACTTTTGATGTTAATTCTGAAGCTTCTTGTGTTATATGTCGTAAAAGTATGCTTTCTGATTGTCATGATAAATGTGTTGCTAAAACTATCTTGTCTCATTTACAGAATCCTAAGAAACGGAATACCTCTAGGCCCACTAAAGCTTCTAAGTCTGTGCTTGGTAAATGTAGGATCGATATATTATTGTGTTGATGATTCGGGTGGTCTTGGATGATCAAAATACATGTTTGCCATTTTAGAGAGAGAAAGTAGAGAGAGGGAGTTTCTTGCTAGAGACTTGGTTCACAAATTGTAAAAGGTTAGATTAAGAAAAGCTCCACCCCTTCCATGGATGGAAGGGGTATTTATAGTTACAATGAAACCATCCTCCTATCGGACTGTGGATCAGGGATACAGTGGGTAAAGACCTGTCCTTCCTCCACGGTGTTACTCTAAACTATTCTACGCTACTGACTAACTAATTAACTACATAATAACGTAAATAACTACAAGTCTACGAGCTAACTCATGCTAGATAATATTTGGGGTGACCGACTCTTCACTATGGAATTTCCAATTCCTAACAATCTCCCCCTAAGGGAGGTCACCCCGTGTTTTACATTTTGAATCCTAGCATTCTATATAATCTTTAGTCTTGAGCTCGTAGACTTGAATTCTTCAACATCTGCATCTTTGTGCTTTTGTAGCGATTCTTCAAAGTCTGATTACTTTGTACTTTCAGTGGAGGCCTTTAAACTGATCCACATCTTTGATGATCTTCGAGCTTTCATTGAGATCATCAGCCACATTAAATCTCTGGATCACCCTTTATTGTGTTGCCATCATGTGAAGTTGTGACTTTCGGACTGACATGCTCACACTTTTGAATCATGACATCTTTCCATCAGAGTAGTGGAAGCTTTACTGGTTCATGATATTTGCAGCAGCGTAGCAGAAGCATAGTATAAAAATATCAGAACCAGGTTATGTAGATATGCACCAGTCATGATTTCTTCAATTAAGTGTGGATGCTGCGAGCATGCGGCTTTGGATTGACGTCTCAATTCTGATCAGCTGCAACCGTCCAAATGTACCTGCAAACAATAGTTAGCAATAAAATACACGAAAGTGTCTTTGATCACTTTCGTTGAATTGAGGTACACGGCCTATGGTTCCCCGTTGATCAGTACAAGTACTGCCTGTGATCAGGTAGGATTCCTAAGAATCTCCTTGACAGGGTTTCGCAACTGTTCTAGCTGTTCTCAAACCGGAACGTCTCAAAGAAGACAACACTGAGTGAGTGAACCAGCGAATTGAGATTCACTGATTGATGAAAAATGATTTGAAAAACAATCGCGTATTGCTTAGAAGAAAGAGTTTTGCAATACGACGAAGGTTTTATGAGAAAGATCAATTTTCAATCATAAATACTTTTTATATTTGAAAAGAGTACACATTCGATGTGCTAGATAAAAGAAGAGATTCGCACATCGAACGGTTTTTCCAAAAGTATTTTTTTTTGAATCAGAGATATTTTTTGAATTTGAAATATGAATACACATTCGATGTGCTAGAGAAAAGAAGATTTGCACATCGAACAGTTTTTCCAAAAGTATTCGTCAATTCATTTCCTAGACCAAGGTTGATTCAAGAATGAATCTCCCCATTGTTTCTATTCAGTTGTCACAAGCTTGATCTTTTGAAAAGATCTCAAATGTCACCCACCAAGAGCTTGTTTGATGTTGGCTCTAGAAGGATTTCCATCTTCATCGTGAATACTTTTACATATCACTCGGATGTTCTGGCAATACCACAAGGATAATGCGTAGGACTCTCAATATATACTTACTTTCCACATTGTGTAAAACAGCAAGTCATCATTAATTTTGTGTCCTAACGAGATATTGTGGATGATCTCTTGGCTCTAGACTCAATCGTGCATTTTTGGTTCCTATGCCGGAGACTAGGGAGAGGGTCTCCTTCTTCAATATCAACAATCTCTAAGATAAAGTCGATAGATAATGTCGGTTCCCCGTGAGAATAAAACAAGCCCTTTTAAGAGGAACTTGAGTGGTTTGGGAAGTTGTAGTGCAGTGCGTCACTGGGTCCATGACGTCTTGTCTTCAATACCGATGTTACCTTAGTAAACACCAGTAGCATATGTATTGAACCCGGTTACTGCCCTAAGGTTGAATTATTGGAGGGCTATTTCTTTTCACCCCTTTTCACATTCAATTCTTTTTCATTCTTCAACCTCTTCAGTGCTTACCGAGATTTCATAACTAGAACCTTGTTGGGTATATTCTAGTTCTAGCTCTATCTCAGTCCGCACTCTTCCCATATCTCACTTTTCTCCTTTTTTCAATATTCCTAAGGACTCTACACTATCTAGTGGATTGTCCCTGGGAAGATCCCTCTGGTTCTGGCGGATCATGGGAACGAATACCTAACCTAACCATCCTTATAACACCATGCATAAAGTAAATTGGTCGGTCTTTTGGTATTGTTCTTTCCTTCATGAAACCAATTGAAAAATCATTTGGAAAATCAATAAAGGTACTTGTGATATAAAATCAAAGTATTTTGTACCTTAATAGTTTTGATCATTTAGAAATGCTCCCCCTCAACATGTGTATATGATTTCATTGGTAAATTCTCCCCCTCAATATGTGCATAGGATATTTGAAATTATTTTATCACATAGAGGAAAGAGTTCTTTTGAAGTACATCCACGATTACAAAAGCCATTAGGAAACCATTAGAAAATCAAACAAGGTACATTATGTTGACACATAGAAATCTTTGTACCTTGAAAGTTTGTTTTCTTTAGAAATGCTCCCCCTCAATATGTGCTTCGAGATTCGAAAGCGTTTAGCACATATCAAATTTCATTATTAAATCACAAATTCTCCCCCAATCAAAAATATCAAACCCTTTGAGATTTTGGATCTCAAGTGATTTAATCAGGTTTAGAAAAACACGGAAGAATATGTGCCTTGTTTAAATACACATCTGGTTTTTGGTTAAATGCTCCTCCACAAACATGTGCATTATGTATTTCAAAATCGTTTGGCACATGAAGGAAGGAGTGTTTTAGAAACAATCACCCTTTTAAAACCGATTTGAGATTTAAATCACGATCTCTCCCCCGATCAAAAATTTCAAACCAATTGAGATTTTGGATCCTGATTGATTTAAATCATTTAGAAATTTTTGGGGAAAGACGTGGCAAGATTTGATTTTGAAAAATCACAGATAAGGACCATTTTAACACATTAAAGATTGTTAGTGTCAGGTATGAGTGTTTTAAGAGATCTTTTAATAAAATAAAACAATTTCACAATCAAACAAGAACAGAAAAAATTTCATTTTGACAGATCTTTGAGTTTTAAAGAAAATCATACCATGACATAACATTAAATCTTTAGATCACCACATTTTAACGTACAAACGGACTTTTATGAAGAAATATTGTTTGAAAATAATTTATTTTAAATCACTCTCCCCCTCAATCGATGACCGTAGTCGATGATTGAGTGACTTATATTTTTGATAAAATGAAGTCCGGTGATTTTCAAAATTTAGTCCAATTTATTTTCAAAAACAATATTTTTCCATTTTCAAAACAATTTTAATCAAATATTTCAAAATTGTTTAAAAATGGTATCATGCACAAAGATACGTTAGGTGGTTGAGAAGCTTCTGTTGATGCTGTAGGGCAGGAAGAAAACCGTCTGCAGATGCAGTGAGACTTCTTACGTTGCATTTTAATGCCAACTGAGGTCAAATTAAGCTCCGTTTCTTCAATCACTTAGAAGAAAACCATCTGCTGATGCAGTGAGACCTCTTACGTTGCATTTTTCATGCCAACACTCCATAGAAGTCCAATTAAGCTCCGTTTCTTCATTTGTCAACCCAAGATATAGTTACCCTTTCCTTTCGGCATCCAATCATCATATTATGTGGGATCCGGATCGGGAACATTCTTATATACCAATATACCTGCATACGTTAGTGAACACACATACAGATATATGGTGGTCGACATCACCCAAACAGCAATCGACTAATAAAAGTCAATCCAACATAACAATCAGTTCATATAAGGTATGAGATTTATGTGTTTATCAAACTCTAATCATCTAATCCTAACTATCATATCCTGGGCACCTAGTCCTTCAACGTAGGTTAACATGATTTTTAATTAAGCATATAGGATAATTAAGAAAGTCCGTTAGATGATATTAATTTGAAAACATTCTCCTCCTCAATCAATGACTCAATTTTTGAAAAGTTTAAAAGCGCTGAAGTCAGATTGAGTTTGCAATTTTTACGAAAACTCTGAAACTGATTGATTTTCAAGCAACTCATTTCCCACCATTTTTGAAAACAACAAATATTTTTCTGAAGAATTTATAGAAGGAAAAACATTTGTGTAGGAACAGAAGTCCTTCGACATACTTTCCTTAAATTGTTTTAGGATAAGTGCACGAAATATTTGAAAATTGGTTTAGCGTAGCACTTTCCTTTCTTGAAGAGCGGGTTGCTATCTGAAATAATAGTAAACCATGATTAAGCGCGGGTCACAGTCTGAAATAACTGCAAGCCATAGTTTGTGACATGTTTTGGAAAATAATATTTACACCTCTTGCTCGAACTTCATCTATGGTCCCGTGCCATTATTGAATGACATTTCTAAGACCGCAGATGTTATCGATACCAGAAGACATGTCTTATAAAAACAATATTTTTGGAATTTTTCAATTTTTCTAATTTTTATGGGTTTTTGTTGGTTTTATATTTTTCTATTTTCTTTTTGCTGGTTTTATATTTTTGTATTTGGTTTTTAATAAATATATATAAAGATAGAGAAGATGATATAGTATAAGAAGATGATGATACGAGTACCGAGATAAGGATATCGAGCAGCACGTCGTAGAAGATAGAAGTCATCAACTCTTAAACATTTACCACCAAAGCTTCCAGGGCTCTTGAATCAAAGAAAGAAATTGAACCATCTGAAAGTGAGACTTTGGCAGCTTCCCCCCAAACCGAAAATCCTTTAGCTGAGCAGATTCTAAGCTTTCTTTCAAGCTTTCCTTGGCTAGATGCACAGAGAAGCACACCATTATCATAAATCCCGCTGATCCGTTTAAGAATAATCATCGTGATTCTTCGTTCGAGGTTATATCATCAACAAGAACAGCAATGTATCATCCCACACATAAATAACTCTTCTCAAATTTCATTACCACTGAAGTCCGAAGCTATGCATCCCCAACGAGTTGTCAAGAGACCACTTCCCCCAAGTAGATGAATAGATGCAGTCAGTCTCTTAGACTAGAGCTCACGAACCCGAATACATACTCGAAGACAAAGAAACTTATACCATCGAAGTAGCAGATTAAGTCCAATAGCCAAAGAATAACCACGATGTATACTTTTCTCTCCCCCTGAAGAAAGTGTATGAAGCTCAAGAACCCGAAGTACCCGAATGCCCAAAGAGAGAATAACCGATAACATTGAAGAAGCATGCCGAATCACTGATTATCTCTGCGGGTGACAATCTATGCGGATGTCAACACCGGAATAAGTGATTATATCTCTGAATCACTGATTAAGCCCTCAAGTGAAGCAGCTGAGCGCCCCCAATATACACAAATCTCTCTCCCCTGATGATTGCGATAACATCGAAATCATCACACACTTGTGTACATCTTTCATCTTCAGAAACTAACTCTTCCATCTCTTCCCCCACATAGTTGGAATAAGAACACTAAACGCCTTGATGAGTAAAGCTTGAGTTTCTCTGCGGTCATGACATATGTCTTCCTGGGATATCTTCAATCACTTAGAAGAATTAAGTTCATCAAGTTTACTCGCCATGAGTCAAACCTTGAGTTTCTCTGTGGTAATAACATTTGTCTTCCCGGGATATCTTCAATTACTTAGAAGTATTAAGTTCATCAAGTTTTACTCGCGTTTAGATACGTGTCTCCTTCCCCCTTGCTGGTTTTGACACTTCAGAATCAGCAACATATTATCAGCCCAAATACTTGAAATCTGTTAAGAAGATCGCTTGAAGTCTTTGTGAGAATCAACTTGCTGAAGAATAGAATGAGAAAGTCTAATTGGGGATTAAATATGGCATTTCACTCTCCCCCAATTAATGCTCTCCCCTAAACCGACAATCTTTTAATAAATGCCCAGAAAAAGAAGAAGTCTTTTGATAATCAAATGCAACTCGTCTTTTAGTCTTCTAACATACAGCAGAAAATGTAGAACCGACTGTAGACTCGACCTTCTTCTAGATTGTCCAGTTGGGGAATAGATAGTTAACATCTTCAACTCACAAAAAACAAGAACATCACCAAAAAGCATCCCAATTAACTTACATCTTGCAAGTCCCCTTAACTAAAATCTCTCCCAATCAAACAAGAACAGAAAGATGTTCATCAAGGAAATCAGTAATCAGCCCGCAACGAACACACGAGATGGTAACACCAAACTACCAATCACATCAAACAAGAATAGAGAGATTGTTCGGAATCATCATGTTGATGTGTACGTGAAGCATTAACCGGAAGCACTTTGTCGATAAACTCATATTAGCTTGTGAAGATGTCAACCAACGACTCTTAGTAGAAAAATCCATGTAGAAATGACCCGATAAGAAGAAGATCGGTTCTTACATGAGTTTGGAGCCGTTTGACCATTTATTCTCAGAAATCAATCAACCATGCAGTAATTTCACACTTCTTCTCCCCCCTCAAGAATTGCATATGGAGTTGCCATTCTTGATTAAATAAGTGAAAATCATCCGAATGTTCTATTCACACTTCTCTCCCGTAAAATAAGCACATGATGTCGCCATCTTCCTTATAATCGAGCAAGTGGAATGAGAAAACAATCAGTGGTAGCCCGGTTCACTTGATGACTGAAGCGCATGGAAAAACTATGAAGCATGTGGATGAGAATGGTCATAATAAGAAGATTTCTCTTCTTCAGAAGATAAAGCGCACTGAAGCGTACACTTTTCTTTTCTTTGAGGAACGAGGCATGAACTGTTGTGTTCATACGTCATAATCTCTCTCTTTTCAACTCTCTTGGAAAAACTTGTAATCAACCCCATTATCATTCAGTTGGCTCTTTGTAGTGACAGCTGATGGAGAAAACCCAATATAATGAATTTGACCCTGAAGTAAACAAACCCGAACTCGTGACTTAAACTTGCACATATGTAACAAAGAGCGGTGTCGAGACTTCATCCTCCATTGAATCTCTAAGTACTCTATACTCTTCATCCAACCAACCATCAAGTATAAGACGTACATCACCTCTTGAAAATCCACAATAAAATGTGACACTGAGCACTACAACGTAACTCCTTAAAGTGATAGTTATTTTTGTGGCAAAAAGAGCCCAATTCCCCCAGAAAAAAAATAGACTCTAAAAAATAACTAGATTTCCAAGTCTTCGTTTTTGGAAAAAGCTCGAACAAGGATCATGAAGAATCTTCATCCAACCATCCCCGATACCTTCAGATACTAAGTACACTCGCCCGTGATATTTCACTTCAACCTCAAATAGATAATACTGAATTAACCCCGTTGTCACATCTTCTGGTTAAAAGCTCACAACTAGCCTCCTTTTGACGTTTTAAGTGAACTATGATAATGGTTTTCATCCCGACCATGGTTTAATGAGCATAGCCCCGTAAAACATTGAAGGAACCAAACTGTTATGACGAATATCCAAACACACATCCAATTCATGAAGTACACCCTCTTATCCCTTCTTCGAAGCAGAAACCGTAGCACCAACATCAGATAAGATCCCGAAATACACTTTCCTTTCTCCAGGATGGTTCCATCATCACGGAACTTTACAATTCTATGGTTTAAACCGAGAAATAGTTTCTTTCGCGGGATTTTACAAAACTAAGAATAAACCGTAAGATAGATCCGGAAATGCACCTTACTATTATCAGGATGTTTCCATTATTACGGGATTTTACAAGTCTATGATTTAAACCGAGAAATAGGTTCTTTCGCGAGATTTTACAAAATCAAGACAAAACCGCAAACAATGTCAGCTTGAATGTGTTATGACAACTTTGGTTTCGGTGAATATCTATTTTAGGGGAACATGCAGCTGTTCATCAATGGTTCATTATCCAACATCAACAATATCATCAACCATCCAATAAACACTTTGGTAAATACATCAATCACGCATTCTGTCGGCTATTGTAGTGACCACATGGAGAAATAGACCTGATATGCCAAACTTGAACAAGACGTAACATTCTCCGGATTGTTACTTAAGCTTGCACTAATCCTCATGAAAAAGAAACAGTGTACCCAATGTACAAAACCTCTTGACGTATCCTCAACTGCGTGAGACACATAAGTGATAGCTACGTTGTGGGTTAAGCGAGAAAGAATCACAACCGTAACTAAATAGCCAAGTCTTTTTCACTCTCAATAAACGTCCAAACAAGTCATCTTCGCGGAAGGGTAGAAAGAAAGAAGACGAAAATAAGTAATCGTGCCCGAAAAAACCTCACTTCAAGTCCAAGTAAGAAATAGCGAATATACACAACCCCGTAGTCATTTTTGTTCAACCATCAATTCAAGCCGTGACAAAATATTCTTCGTGAAAATATATACACCAAAATATCAAATCAAATCTCAACAAATCTCGTCATCATCAAGTCTTATTAACAAACCTCATAATCAGTCAAATCTCAATCAAGTCTCATCATCATCAAAATATCCAAATATCATAAGATCAAAGCTCATAAATACGATCTAATTTTGAGAAGCCTAATCACAACTTTGAATCTGATCCAATTAGCAAAAATTAGTCCCGATCCATTCATTAAATCCAAATATTTAAATCCAAATATTTATCCCGAGACCAAATCTTCTCCCGATACACATCAGTCAAGCCCAATACATTGTAAAGCGCATGTCCATAAAACCTCAAAGCATTAGAATGCCCATAACCACATATGCTCATATTAAGGTCCAATAATTAGCTTAAGCCTAAATAATGGTACATGGCTTAAATTCATTTTAAACATACTTCATTAAAAAAAATCCAAGCCTCACATACTTGCTAATTAATTCTAAATAGTGGTACGGGGCTATGATGTGGACGTGGGACATCCATTTAATTATTTCGTCCATTCACAAAAGTAAATCACGAAAGGTTAAGTGAAGCCCATCCAGAAATACATGTTTAAACTGCATCATCACTTAGCCCATAACAAATAAATATCCTCGTTCCAGTCTAGGTCCAATACCACTCAACCCTACCTAACCGGTGTATAAAACGCACACATGATTGATATCAATACCCTAATCTCTCAAACCCTACACATACATTCTAAAACATGCGCCTACCATCAAAAAAATACACACCAAATCTCTGTTTCAGAAAAAACAATCGAATGACTGGTCAAAGGTAAGACCACCATTAACTCGCCACAGGGATGGCTTGAGTTATGTCAAGGCTTCAAGATCAAACCAATGTTTCAAGGTAAGTGCTGTTTAACGATTAAGTCGTTATTGTTTTGAAATGATGAGTATGAGACTCCACTGAACCAAATGAGTTTCGATTTATATACGAACAAATAAAGAATGGATTAACTTCAATAGTTATATTCATTTCATCATTCGTACATTAAAACATGAAGTAGACTTTTAGAACATAGATCGATGACGAGAAAGGTTAACGAGAAACAAATCTGAAAAGATTGACATGAGTCGATTGACCTTTCTGAGATCTTGATATGTTTTTGTAAATTTCTTTTAAGCTTAGATCTATGATGATTCAATTCTTGTGTGGGATGCCTTCCGAGGCTTGATAACATTTATGAACACCCCGAAGAATGGTTCTGAGATTGTTTGGATGAGGCTTGATATGTTTTCATTTTATTCTTGTGTGATGAGTCAGGGTTTCTTTATTTTAAGATTTGTGATGATGAGGTTGTTAGAAAGCCTCCAAAGGTGTAGACTTGACACAAGGAAACAAAACCTAGTTCTGAGATCTTTCATATTCTTTTAATCTTTGAGTCTTGTTTGATTGATTTTTCCTTTTTATGGATCTATGATGTATGTTGTTTCTGTGAAGTACCCATGGTGGTCTTGATTTGGCTTCGAATATGCATGAGGCACATATGAGATTCTTTGCTTTTTCATTTTGGATATTATTGACTGATGATGTTTGTAGAAACTGAGGTCAAAGATTCGTTGTTTTGGTATTAGTTATGTGTGGTCGTGGTCATTACATACGTCTCATCTCCTTCTTCTTTCTGGCAAGTCGCTAGACCATATATTGCACCAAGTCGCTGCACCAAGTCACCACGACAAGTCGCCATGACAAGTCGCCACGACAGCAAGTGACTCAATAGTCAACTCGCTTACATGAAAAAACAGTTTTTGACAAGTCGCTAACTTGATATTTGACATTTTCTGATGAGTTTTCCGGCCATATTCATAATAACCCAGAAAACTTGCATAAAAATGTATCCTTTTTGACCCATTTGACCACGAAAATAGATGATTTGACTAGATAATAAAACATTGCATATTGGTAACAACAAAAACATACGGATGAAGCAAAACATGTTTGGACCAAAAGACACATAGACCAAAAGAAGAATACCAAAACATGTAAAAAACAACTTTACCCATAAAATCATAACCACAAGAAATCATCATCCAAACAGTTTACACAAAACAGTTTACAGTTTTACCCATAAAAACAATTTACAGTTTTACACAAAACAGTTTCAAACACGAATCAAAACCACAAGAAATCATCAAAACACAACAACCATGGCTCTGGTACCAATTGTAGGATCGATATATTATTGTGTTGATGATTCGGGTGGTCTTGGATGATCAAAATACATGTTTGCCATTTTAGAGAGAGAAAGTAGAGAGAGAGAGTTTCTTGCTAGAGACTTGGTTCACAAATTATAAAAGGTTAGATTAGGAAAAGCTCCACCCCTTCCATGGATGGAAGGGGTATTTATACTTACAATGAAACCGTCCTCCTATCGGACTGTGGATCAGGGATACAGTGGGTAAAGACCCGTCCTTCCTCAACGGTGTTACTCTAAACTATTCTACGCTACTGACTAACTAATTAACTACATAATAACGTAAATAACTACAAGTCTACGAGCTAACTCATGCTAGATAATATTTGGGGTGACCGACTCTTCACTATGGAATTTCCAATTCCTAACAGTAAACCGCCCTCTTTAGATTCTAAGAAAAGCATTGATGTCCCTATAGCTCCATTATCACCTCCAAGGTTCGTAGTACCACCTAGTGCATTCACTAAGACTAAAGCAAAGACTAGTTGGAGATGGCAGAAATGGTTACATAATACACTTGGCTTTACATGGATACCTAAAATTATGAACATGTGTGTTTCATCTATATCTGCATCAGAACCCTCTAACTCATCGGGTTCCACATCTATTTCTATTCCATCTGTGTCGTCTGTGTTGAATGCAGGTTATACAGATCATCCTCTGGGTTGTTGATAGCGGATGTTCCCGACACATGACAGGCAATCTCAAACTGTTATCAAACTTTATTGCAAATTTCATTGGCACTGTCAGATTCGGGAATGATCACTTCGCAGCTATCATGGGCTACGGAGATTACATCAATGGCAACATCGAAATTAGTAGAGTTTATTATGTGGAAGGTCTCGGTCACAATCTTTTCTCAGTCGGTCAATTTTGTGATGGAGATTTGGAAGTTGCTTTTAGGGAGAAAACTTGTTTCATTCGTGATCTACAAGGAAACGATCTTATGTCTGGTCAACGCACATCAAGTCTTTACACAATCTCAATGCAAGACATGATTGCTTCATCTCCCATCTGTCTACTCTCTAAGGCTACATCTACAAAATCCTGGCTATGGCACCGTTGTCTCTCACATCAAAACTTTCAAACCATAACCAACCTTGCTCGATATAAACTAGTTGAAGGTCTCCCAAGATTTCGGTATTCTAAAGATCACCTATGCTCAGCCTGTGAACAAGGGAAAAGCACTCGTGCTCATTTTCCTTCAAAGGTGGAACACAACTCACAACATGTACATCATCTTCTTTACATGGATTTGTGTGGCCCGATGCACGTGCAGATGATTAATGGCAAACGCTACATCTTAGTAATTATAGATGATTAATCAAGATGGACTTGGGTTTATTTTCTTTGAAGTAAAGATCAAGCTCCACAAATGATCATCACCTTTTTCACGAAAATTCAAGTTCAGCTCCGGAACACCGTCAGACAAATTCGAACAGACAAAGGAACTGAATTTGTGAATCAAACTCTTCGTGCATTTTATGAGAAAGTGGGAATTGAGCATTAAACATCTATTGCATGTACACCAGAACAAAACGGAGTTGTTGAAAGACGAAACCGCACGTTAGTGGAAGCTGCAAGAACGATGCTAATTAATGCTAAACTTCTGGATTACTTATAGGCTGAAGCCATGTCAACTGCATGCTACACTCAGAATCGCTCAATGATTACCAAGCGCCACAACAAAACACCTTATGAGCTTATCCACAACCATAAACCGAATCTCAAACACTTTCACGTATTTGGAACCCTTTGTTATGCGAATAATGATCGGGATGACTTTGGTAAGCTCAAAGCCAAAGCTGACATTGGAGTCTTTATAGGATATTGTGAAAATTCTAAGGGTTTCCGGATCTAGAATCGTCGTACAAAGCAGGTTATGGAAACGATTCATGAAAATTTCGATGAACTTACAGAAATGGCTTCTGAGCATAACAGCTTGGAACCCGATCATAACCGTTTAAACTTCCCTCAAACCCCATCATCAGCTGAACCAAGCCCCCAGCTTACTCGTCAACAAATGGAAAAGCTATTTGCTTCTCTGTTTAGTGGTGATATTGATGAACGTGCTCAGGTGTGTCTAATGTTTCCGCTGCTCAACCTGATCATATTCCAATACTAGATACACCTGCTACAACAACTACTGTTGAAGAAGCACCACCAGTTCACTCTACAACAACAGTTGAACAAACTGCATCCAATGACGCAGAACTAGCTGATGATGTTCTAAAGAATGAAGTACCCCCACCTGCAAATTTTGATCCAAATGCGTTCTTTAACCCGTTTGCTAATGACTCTGATGCACCAGATGTTGCGGAATCATCTACAAGCCATTTGAATCCTCCCAATCTGCACAATGTATATCAACATCAACCTTCCACACATCATTGGACGAAAGACCATCCTCTTGAGAACATTATTGGTAACCCGAGTCAACCAGTTGTAACAAGACAACGTCTTCACACAGACACTGAACATTGCATTTATGCACTCACTGTCTGCCAATTTGAACCTAAAAACATTAAAGATGCAATGACTAAAGACAACTGGATTGAATCCATGCAAGAAGAACTCAATCAATTTAAACGTCTTGAAGTATGAGAACTGGTTGAAAGACCAACAGGGGTCTACGTCATTGGTCTCATAAGGATTTGGAAAAACAAATTGGATGCTGAAGTGAACGTAATCAGAAATAAGTCACGTCTGGTGGCTAAGGGTTAGAGACAGGAAGAGGGTATTGACTTTGAAGAATCATTCGCTCTGGTTGCTCGTCTTGAGGCTGTTAGGATACTTCTGGCATTCGCGGCTCATATGAATATAACAGTCTTTCAGATGGACGTCAAAACTGCTTTTCTAAATGGTCAACTAAAAGAAACAGTCTATGTCAGCCAGCCAAAAGGATTCGTTGATCTGGAGTTCCCGAACCACTTTTACAAACTGAACAAAGCTCTCTACGGGCTCAAACAAGCTCCTCGGGCGTGGTACGATAAGTTATCATCCTTCCTTATTGCCAATAATTTCACCAAAGGTTCGATCGATCCTACACATTTCATACAATATCACGGGGCTCACATTTTAATCGTTCAAATCTATGTGGATGACATCATTTTTGGGTCAACACATTTAAAATACTCAAATGATTTTGCAAAACTAATGAAAAAACATTTTAAAATGTCAATGATGGGTGAACTCACATTCTTTCTTGGAATGGAAGTTCATCAATCACCCCATGGTATTTTCTTAAGTCAGTCCAAATATGCCCTTGAACTTTTAAATAAATTTGGAATGCAAAACTGTGACACCTATGCCACACCAATGGCTCATACCAAGAAACTAGACGCTGATTTACATGAGAAATTGGTGGACCCTACCAAATACCGAAGTATCATTGGGTCTCTCATGTATCTAACAGCTAGCAGGCATGATATTGTCTTTGCCGTATATCTTTGCTCCCGTTATCAGTCGAGACCAACTGAAACCCACCTCTCCGAGGCTAAAATAATCCTCAGATACATCAAGGGAACCATTAACTTGGGGATCTGGTATCCGAAGGATTCTAGTTTTGAACTAATAGCTTTTTCAGACGCTGATCATGCAGGATGCTTAGATTCATGGAAAATTACTTCAGGAGCATTACAATTTCTTGGTGATAAACTGGTGTCATGGCAATCGAAGAAGCAGGATTATACATCGCTGTCCTCAACCGAAGCAGAATATGTAGCCATGTCAGCGTGTTGTGCTCAAGTCATTTGGATGAGAACACAACTCAAAGACTATGGTTACGTATTTGACAGAATCCCGATGTACTGCGACAATCAAAGTGCTATTGCGATCTCATGCAACTCTGTTCAACATTCAAAATCAAAGCACATCGATCTTTGATATCATTTCATCAAGGAGCACGTGGAAAAGGGTACTGTTGAATTATACTTTGTGGGTACTGAATACCAACTGGCAGATCTTCTCACCAAAGCCTTAGCTCCTGCTAGGTTTAATGAGTTAGTCCACCGGATTGGTATGCGGTGTTTGACTCCAGAGGAACTGGATGAACTTTTAAAACATTCTTAAAACCAGTCAAACACCAAAATCTCTTTTGTAAATATTTTTCAAAAACAAAATACAAAATTTTAAAATCTGATAAAACAACAAAAATATTCTTCCATCTATATTTCTATAACATGGCAAGTACAAATCTTCCGTCAACACTTTAATCTTTCAAAATTCAGTATTTTCTCGGTCAAGTGTTTAGGGGGAGAAAGCAAATATTTTCCGGTTTCATAAAAACTTGTACTTGCATGTTACCTCATCCCGGTTGTATCTTTGATAAATGTGGTCACATTTCTGGTTTACTGACACTCCTCGGACTCAAATTTATAAAATTTCTTTACTTCTTAAGTCGAGGGGGAGTGTCGTCAAGTTTATTTCCAAATATCTTTCGTTTGGTAACCAAAATGGAAGTTATGGGCGTTGGATGTAAATGGTTAAGGTGGAGGGACTGAATTTGACAAAAGTTCAAAGTAATTTTTAACAAAACATTCCACCTAACTTTCTTAAACTCATTAACTCATCACATTTATTATCCAACTAACCCATATCCAACGCATAATAATCCATCTGCAAATCCGTGTATTTGATCATCATTTTGTAAGTGTTTCTATGTTTTTAACATGATTATAAACAAAGGTTTTAAATCGTTTTGAAAACCAACGGCTAGATTTTTATTTAGGTGTGATTTTGTATTCTACGCATAAGCGTATGAACACATAATCAAGTTTGAGTGTTTTTGATGTTAAAACTTATATAGGACATCTCTCTAGGCCTCTAAGATTTACCAGAAACAGTTTGGTGTTAATCCTATGGTTAGAAATCTTATTCGTAGGAATTGAACTTTAGGGTTTAAAGTCTACGCGTAATTGAGTTTCTACGCATAACTGCTTAAATAGTGTTCATGCTTAAATCTGAAAAGGAATGAATATATGTGTTAATATTGGTGATATGGTGAATTTATTTCAGGTTTCTACATGTGAATAATTCAGAATCAAGGTTACTTGAACATCTATGCATAAGGATCACCTTACACGTAGAATGTTATGCGTAAGAGTAATTTTACGCGTAACCTTTACGCGTATGGTTCTACAATAGGGACTACGCGTATCCTATGAAGGATATGCGTAAATAGTAACCTTTACGCATAAGGTTCACTCTCACGAGTAAGCCTTACGCGTAAGGTTCCATATACGCTTACGCGTAAGCTTTACGCCTAAGGCCCTCTTTTCCTACGCGTAATATTTCTTACGCGTAAGTCAAGATCCTACGCATAAGCTTATACTTACGCGTATAACCACTCCTGTTTACGCATAAGCTTGCAAAACCTACGCCTAAGCCTAGTTTTAACCAAAATTATGAATTGTTACGAGTGCAAACTTGTAAATAAATAAATCATAACGCCACGAAACCAAAAATGTCACTAATAAGTTTAAATGTTTAATAAGTTGTGAAAAATAAGTGAAAACTTGGACTTTAAACTCAAAGTTAATCAACTCACGAAACTTATCACGACATCTTTGGACTATTGGACTAACAAGTGACTTTGGACTCGTAACAATCATCGACATATCACATTCAATAAATAGACAATAAAATCAACTGTTGACTAACGTAATTGTTGGAATCACTCCTAAACAGTATTTCAAGTATTTATATTTCATATGTAATAGGTAGCTTTATTATGGCCTTTACGTTTGTTTAAGGTCAAGCTTATGTAGAAGGCCCATAAGCTTAGGCCCAAGCCCACATAAGAATGGATGGGAACTAGGAGTGTTGCCCTAGCTTCCCTCCTATAAATAATCTTGTAAACCCTCATTTGAGGGTTGGTTGTTCAAGTTTTCTTTTCACATACTCTCTACGCCTAACCGGTCTTCATATTAACGTGTGTGTGTGTGTGATACTTGTTCATCCGCCTTTATCTCTTCTCTTATAACTTGTGTTTGTAAAACTTGTGACCTAACAGTGGTATCAATCGCCAAATAGTTGGGTGCACACTTTGTTTTTGAAGTTTTTTTGGTTTTGACTCTTACGCGTAAAGATAACGCCATATTTGGTTCTCTTAAAAACTCATTTTTTACACTTTTTAATCCAAGATTCTTGTACTTTCAATGTTTTGAGGTGTTAAAATACTGGTTTTTGACAAAAGTTTCAAACTTTACGCGTGGATCTACGTTTTTAAGCTTGTTTTTGTTCGTGGGTGTCGTTCTACGCGTAACCCGTTTAGCAGTTTTGGTACATCAAATTTCACATTTTTGTGTTCTTTTGGTACTATTGAAGCTATTCCATAACAAAAATCTGGTTTAGAAACACATTTGGGCAAAATCAAAGTTACGAGTAATCCTACGCGTATCAAAACCCTAAAATTACGCGTAAGATTTTTCCTTGGTTTGATCTTCAATTTTCTGGTTTATTCCGTGTTTTCTTACTTGGATAAGTCTGAAAATACGTCGACTTTGGATATCTTTTGCACTGTGAAGTGTAAAAGATCATTTGGGCAAAAACACTAAAATTTCGCATAAGCATAAGCTTACGCGTAGAAATTCTACGCATAAGATTCACATTACGCGTAAACTTAGGTCTACGCATAAGGTAATCCTACGCCTAACTTTCTACGCATAACTTTTGTCTACGCCTAACTTTAGTGCTTTTATCCTACTTACGCGTAAGCTAAATCCTACGCGTAACTACTTATTGTTACGCGTAACTTTTGGTGTTTTTACGCATAAGTGCTACTTGGTTCTTGTCTTTTCTACGCCTAAGGACACTTCATCAACAAAGGTTCATTCGACTACAAAGATCCATTTTTACCACACAAGTTTATCATCATGTCTCAACCACCATACTCTAACTATTTCCCTCACACTTATAATCATCAACAACAACAACAATTAACTCCACAACATCAACAATGGAATCAACAACAAGCTATTTATCAACAACAATTTAATCAGCAACATACTCCACAACTTGGTGCAATTCCACAACCACAAATGGTTCAACCACCACCAAGCCTTCAAGTTCAAACCTACACAAATGATTTTAATCAACATCCATCAAGGAACACTATGAAGGAACCCACTTGGTTTGCAAAGATGTGTGAAGCTTTAAGCAGCCAACAATCAATTCATGAAGCTGGATCACTTGATAGACCTCCAATGCTCACTCCAGGAAACTACGATAAATGGGTGATAAGGTTCTTTAGGTTTTGTGATCTGAAGAAGCCACATGGAAAGTTCTTAAAGAAGGTTATCTTGGAAGTTCCATTTGAGATGCCTACTGTCATTGTACCCGGAGATCCAACTGCTGTTCCACCAAGAGATGAACAAACCAACATTGCTACTGTTGCAGATTTAAATCCTACAGAACTTCTACACTATGAAGCTGATGAACTTGCAATGGAATACATCCTCTTAGGATTACCAAACCCAATTCTTCGTAGTGTTGATGCTCAAAAGACTGGACAAAAAATGTGGGATCATATTCGTCTTCTTATGGAAGGATCTGTAATCAATCAGGAGGATTTGGAATCCAAAATTTACTTGGCTTATGAACACTTCATGATTGAACCTGGAGAGACACTAGAGTCCTATCATCATCGATTTTCAGGCATCATCAATGATTTGGATAAACACAACATCATCATGCCAAGAATTGCAGTAAATACTAAGTTCCTGAGTAGTCTTGGTCCAGAATGGGAGAAGTATGTCATTTTTCTCCGTCAAGCGAAGAATATGCATCATTCTACTTATGGATTGTTGTACGATTACTTGAAGCCTCATGAAAAGGAAGTTGATCGGGAAAGGATTCTCCGTGCTCAAATTGTTAAACAGTCACAACCGGACAATCAACAACTTGCCTTGTATGCTCAACAGAATTATCCATCTCAACCAGCAACTCAACCAACTGCTTAAAACACACCTTCACAGCCACAACCTCAACAAAATCAATTGGTTCCATACAGCAACAATGCTCAAGCATATGTCAGTGAAGCGACTGAGGAAACAGATCCGTTCGAAGCATTGCAACAAGGATTTGTGATGATTGCTAATGCTTTTGGCCGTTACACCAACAAATCCAACAATCGTATTCATTCCTCATCTAACACACGGACTCAAGCTGTTGTCAACAATGGACGTGTTGAAGTTCAGAATCGTGATTATGGTCGTCAGATGGGCGGTGGTCAAGGGTTTAATGTTGTGGGTAGGAATAACAACAGAGCTCAAGTGGTGGAACAGGGAAATGCTCAGAATCGGTTAAATGGTCTTAGATGCTACAACTGCAATGAGAAGGGACACCTGGCTAATGCATGCCCAAAGCCAAGGACTAGGGGCAGTGCTTATTTCAAAGAGGCTTTACTTTTGGCTCTTAAGGATGAAGCTGGTGGATTTCTCACAGACAAAGAACAGAGCTTTATGGCAGATGCAGACTCAGATGATGATATGGAGGACTTGCAGGCTAATGCAGCTGTTATGTTGATGGCTAATATGCATGAGCTGCACATGAGTGATACAGGCCCAGTGTATGACACTGATGGCTTGTCTCAGGTACCCGAACAAACCATCATCATATCTGAACTAATATCTCCGCCAATATCTGAATCCGGCACGGATCAGACTGTTCAAAATGAGTCTTCTACATCTCTTTCTGATGATTTTCAAGTTAACCCTGTAGTTACATTTGACGATCAAGATGACCTTATGGTTTCCTTTGATAATCAAATTGACTCCGTGGTCGTACTTGAGGATCTAAAGAATGATCATGTTGAGACTCACGTTGAACAAGATGATCTGTTGCCTCATCCGGATTTTGCTCGGTTAATTCAAGACCATAAAATCAAAATGGAGGAATGTTATGCATTAAATCAGTCCTTAAAAAGTACAAATGCACTGTTAACCAAGGATTTTGAATGCTTAAAAATGCAACTCAACTTTTTCAAAACTCAAGAAAACCGTGAAAAAGGTTTTGAAGCCGCTTTTGCAAAATCTCATCAAAACGAAAAATATTTAGAGAGACAGATGCGTGATCTAGCCGCCTCGAAGAATGCTTTGTTGTCTGAAGTAGAACAACTGAAACACGAACATAAAAAGCAAATTAACGCTTTCACCTTGGAAAATCAAAAAGCTAAGGCTGAGTTGTTAAATTGTCAAAAACAGTTCTCCGCATACAAAAAGCATTCAACGAATCGGATAGATGACCTTCTTGACGAAATTCTCGGCTTGCAAAACAAACTTAAAGAGTTTATAACTGTTGTTTACAAACATGGTGAATCCGTAACAGCTATTGAAAAGTTTACCTTAAAACCCAATCCAAAAGGATATGGAAAAAATCTAGCTGATTACAAACCAAAGCTTTCACTAAAAACATTCAAACCAACTCCTGAAGTTTCCAGTGCATAATACAAAATTGATAATACTGTCATGAGTGTTGTTGAATATCATCGTCAAGAGGATTTAGATGCAGAAGACGAGAGTCGATCAAAATTAAAAAATGTTGTTTACAACAGACCTTTTAATTATAAAAACGCGGTCACTTTCGTCACACCAACGGATTCTTCTAACACACCAAGGGTTATCATCAAAACACCTGAGTCTTCTAATGTTAATCCTAAAACAGAATTTGCACAAACTTATGGTCCTTTACCTTCCATTAGTGAAGTAAACTCAAAACCTGAAAATTGAAAAATCCTTCAATATTTTGACATTTTCATGGCTGACCTCAAAATTTTGCAACATGAGATAGAATATCGCTCTGAAATCAAAGTTGAACATTTTCAATCGCCTCTGGCGCGAGAACAAAGAGACATTTTTCAGAAAAATCTTTTACCTAATGTTAAAAACTTGAAAAGTTGTGCAATTGCCTGGGAAAAGGATTTTCATAAGGAACTTGGGGTAATGAAAAACGTTTTCGAGAAGACAGAAACATCTATTTCTAACACAAAACGCAAAAAGAAACTGTTGAGAAAAGATGTTGATCGACTCTTGGAAGATGTTATCTGTGCTGATATCCATAATGTTGTGTTACTTCATGCCTTGCCATTTGCATCTGATTACATCTCTGCTGATATTGTTGAAACTGTTGTAACTGTTGAGAACACCGATAATGTGCTTCAGATCGAGTCTTTAAAAGCTGAAAATAAACGATTACTCACTGAAATTTACAATGCAAAACGTCGTCTTCATTGGTGTGAAAAAGATATTCACAACCATCAACTTAGTTTTCAAAAGAAAATCGCTCAATTGAGTGCAAAATCTTCTGATACTAAAATTGATCAACTGGATGATCAAAACGTGTCTTTGAAAAGTCAAATCTCAAAATATGAACAAGAACTTTTAAAAGTTAAACAGGAATATGGTGTCATATTTGATTTACTCAAAAAGACTCGACTTGAAGCATCTAACGAACTTGATCACTATCTTACTCACACTAGAGAAGTAATGAATTTTGCTGGTAATATTCGTTCTGAAAATCAAGATCTGATTCACACCATCTCTAAGTTAAGGGAAATGTTAGGAAAGTATGAACAACTTCCGCCTACTGTGATTAAGAGATTAGCACCAGTCACACTTAGTAATCGTGAACCTAGAATTCCCACTGCCAAATCACAAGTTGCTAATGTGTTTCCCTCTACTGAAACAGGAATAGTTGCATCTTTTCCAAACGTCCGCACTTCACAGCCTAGGAGCACTCAATCGAAGAATAGGAA
The DNA here is from genome assembly GCA_019973895.1 of Chrysanthemum seticuspe. NCBI lineage: Eukaryota > Viridiplantae > Streptophyta > Magnoliopsida > Asterales > Asteraceae > Chrysanthemum > Chrysanthemum seticuspe. The sequence continues at coordinate 119,880,336 of BPTQ01000004.1, read as the reverse complement.
GTTGCGACCTAAGAAAAGATCAATAAGGAATGCTAAAGTAGAAGAACACCCTAGGACTTTGAATAAAACTCATGTTACTTCCACTATAGATGTTGCGTCTGGCAAATGTAATACAAATAGTGATGTAACGAATGCTAAACCGTTAAGTATTTTTGATATTCAGTCTGATGCACCTTGTGTTATTTGTCGAAAGCGTATGAATACTGATTTTCATGACAAATGTGTTGCTAAAGCTATAATCTCTCGATTACAAAATCCTAAGAATCGGAATACCTCTAGGCCCACTAATCATTCTAAGTCTGTGCTTGGTAGACCGCCTTCTTTAGATTCTAAAGCAACCATTGCTATCACAGTAGCTCCCGCTTCACCTCCCAAGAATGTAGTACCACCTAGTGTTTTCACTAAGACTAAAGCAAAGAGTAGTTATAGATGGCAGAAATGGATATATAACACACTAGGATTTAAATGGATGCCTAAAATTCTCAATGTGTGTATGTCTAACATACCTGCTTCGGAACCCTCTAACATTTCGGGTTCCACATCTACTTCTATTCCATTTGTGTCGTCTGTGTGTAATGCAGGTGATACAGATCATTCTCTGGATTGTTGATAGCGGATGTTCCCGACACATGACAGGCAACCTTAAACTGTTATCAAACTTTATTGCAAAGTTCATTGGCACTGTCAGATTCGGGAACGATCACTTCGCAGCTATCATGGGCTACGGAGATTATGTTAATGGGAACATCAAAATCAGCAGGGTTTACTATGTGGAAGGCCTCGGTCACAATCTGTTTTCAGTAGGTCAATTTTGTGATGGAGATTTGGAGGTTGCTTTCAGGGAGAAAACTTGTTTCATTCGTGATCTATATGGAAATGACCTTATGTCTGGCTCGCGCAATTCTAGTCTCTACACTATCTCTATGCAAGACATGGTTGCTTCCTCTCCCATTTGCTTATTTTCAAAGGCAACATCTACAAAATCCTGGCTATGGCACCGTCGTCTCTCACATCTAAACTTTCAAACCATCACCAACCTTGCTCGACACAAACTAGTTAAAGGACTCCCACGATTTCGGTATTCAAAAGATCACCTTTGCTCAGCCTGTGAACAAGGGAAAAGCACTCGTGCTCATTTTCCTTCAAAGGTGGAACACAGCTCTCAGCACGTGCTTCATCTTCTTCACATGGATTTGTGTGGCCCGATGCGCGTGCAAACGATCAATGGCAAACGCTACATCTTAGTAATTGTTGATGACTACTCACGATGGACTTGGGTCTACTTTCTTCGTAGCAAAGACCAAGCTCCACAAATGATCATCACCTTTCTCACAAAGATACAGGTTCAGCTCCGCAACACCGTCAGAATTATTTGGACAGACAAAGGAACTGAATTTGTTAACCAAACCCTTCGTGAATTTTATGAGAAAGTGGGAATTCAGCATCAAACATCTATTGCACGGACACCTGAACAAAACGGAGTTGTTGAAAGACGAAACCGAACGTTAGTGGAAGCTGCAAGAACAATGTTAATCAATGCTAAACTTCCAGATTACTTATGGGCAGAAGCTGTATCTACTGCATGCTATACTCAAAACAGTTCTATGATCACAAAACGCCACAACAAAACACCTTTCGAGCTTGTCCACAACTATAAACCGAACCTCAAACACTTTCATGTATTTGGATCCCTTTGCTATCCGAATAATGATCGTGATGATTTTGGAAAGCTCAAAGCAAAAGCTGATATTAGAGTCTTTATTGGATACTGTGACAATTCTAAAGGTTTCCGAATCTGGAATCGTCGAACTAAGGAGGTAATGGAAACGATTCATGCTCATTTCGATGAACTCACGAAAATGGCTTCTGAGTATAACAGCTTAGAACCCGGACACAACCGTTTAAACTTCCCTCAACCCCCATCATCAGCTGAACAAAGCCCCCTGCTAACTCGTCAACAAATGGAAAGGTTATTTGCTCCTCTATTCTGTGACGATATTGATGAACGTGCTCCAGGTGTATCCGCTGTTTCCGCTGCACAACCTGATAATATTCCTATACCTGATACACCTGCTACAACAACTACTGTTGAAGATGCACCTACACCAGTTGACTCCAACACAACAGTTGAACACGCCGCTTCCAACAATGATGAACCAGCTGATGATATTCTGAATGAAGTACCCCCACCTGCAGATTTTGATCCAAATGCGTTCTTCAACCCGTTTGCTAATGAGACTGCTACACCAGATGTCGCGGAATCTTCAACAAACCATTTGAATCCTCAGAATCTGCACAATGTATACCAACATCAACCCTCTACACACCGATGGACAAAAGACCATCCTCTGGCTAACATTATTGGCAACCCGAATCAACCAGTCGTTACGAGACAACGTCTTCACTCAGATGGTGAACATTGCATTTATGCACTCACTGTCTGCCAATCTGAGCCTAAAAACATTAAAGATGCAATGACAAAAGACAACTGGATTGAATCCATGCAGGAAGAACTCAACCAATTCAAACGTCTTGAAGTATGGGAACTGGTTGAAAGACCAACAGGGGTCTACGTCATTGGTTTAAAATGGATTTGGAAAAACAAATTGGATGCTGAAGGGAATGTTATCCGAAACAAGTCACGGCTAGTTGCTAAGGGTTATCGTCTGGAAGAGGGAATAGACTTTGAAGAATCTTTTGCTCCGGTTGCTCGTCTTGAGGCTGTTCGGATATTTCTCGTGTTCGCTGCTCATATGAACATGACGGTCTATCAGATGGATGTCAAAACGGCGTTTCTCAATGGACAACTTAAAGAAACGGTCTATGTCAGCCAACCAGATGGATTCGTTGATCCTGAGTTCCCGAACCATGTCTACAAACTGAACAAAGCTCTTTATGGTCTCAAACAAGCCCCTCGGGCATGGTACGATAAGCTATCATCTTTCCTCATTGCCAATAATTTCACCAAAGGCTCGGTTGACCCAACTCTTTTTATACAATATCACGGGGCACATATCTTAATTGTTCAAATTTACGTGGATGACATCATTTTTGGGTCAACACATAAAACGTTTTCAACCGCTTTTGCAAAACTAATGAAGAAAAATTTTGAAATGTCCATGATGGGTGAACTCACGTTCTTTCTAGAACTGCAAGTTCATCAATCACCCCGTGGTATTTTCTTGAGTCAGTCCAAATACGCCCTTGAACTGTTAAACAAATTTGGAATGATAACCTGTGATACTTATGCCACACCAATGGCTCATACCAAGAAATTAGATGCTGATTTACATGGGAAATTGGTTGACCCTACCAAATACCGAAGTATTATTGGGTCCCTCATGTATCTAACAGCTAGCAGACCTGATATTGTCTTTGCCGTTTATCTATGCTCCCGTTATCAGTCGCGACCAACTGAAACCCACCTCTCTGAGGCTAAAAGAATCCTCCGATACATCAAGGGAACCATTAACTTGGGGATCTGGTATCCGAAGGATTCTGGTTTTGAACTAATCGCTTTTTCAGACGCTGACCACGCAGGATGCTTAGACTCAAGGAAAAGTACTTCAGGAGCTCTACAATTTCTTGGTGATAAACTGGTGTCTTGGCAATCAAAGAAGCAGGATTGTACATCGCTGTCATCAACCGAAGCAGAATATGTAGCCATGTCCGCGTGTTGTGCTCAAGTCATCTGGATGAGAACACAACTCAAAGACTATGGTTACGTATTTGACAGAATCCCGATGTACTGCGACAATCGGAGTGCCATTGCAATCTCGTGCAACTCAGTTCAGCACTCAAAATCAAAGCACATCGATCTACGCTATCATTTCATCAAGGACCACGTGGAACAGGGTACCGTTGAATTATACTTTGTGGGTACTGAATACCAATTGGCAGATCTGCTCACCAAAGCCTTGCCTCCCGCTAGGTTTAATGAGTTGGTCCACCGAATTGGTATGAGGTGTTTGACTCAAGAGGAATTGGATGACCTCTTAAAACAGTCTTAAAAACCTGTCAAACACCAAAAACATCTTTTGTATATAAACTTTTCAAAAACAAAATACAAAAATATAAAATCCGTCAAAACAACAAAAATATTCTCCTAATCTATCTTTCTTTCAACATGGCAAGTACATTTCTTCCGTCAACACTTTTATCTTTCAAAATTCAGTAGTTTTTCCGATCAAGTGTTGAGGGGGAGAAAATAAACTCTTAACTATTTCAAAATGTCTGTGTACTTGCATGTTATCACATCTCAGTTGATTCTTTTACAAATGGTGGTACATTTTCTGGTTCAAAGACACTCCTCGGACTTAAATCAATAACCTTTTATTATTTTCTCAAGTTGAGGGGGAGTGTCGTCATGTTTCTTTCCTAAAAATCTTTGTTTGGTAACCAAAATGGAAGTTAAAAGGCTTTGTGTGAAAAAGGAAAAGGTGGAGGGACCAAAACTGTCAAAAGGTTAAACTCCCTTTTAATAAAACACCCTCCCACCTACTTTCACTTCTCATTTATTGCAAAAACACCAAAAACCATCCTACGCTTAAAATTCACTCAAGAAAACCGTGTTTTTGATCCTCATCTTGTAAGTGTTTTCGTGATCACAACATGTTTTTATGATAAGGTTTTGAATCTCATGTAAATCCTACGGCTAAAACGTGTTCTACGCGTGATTAGGTGTTCTACGCTTATGCGTAAGAACACACAATCAATACGTGTGTGTTTGTGGTGAAATGATTGTGTCAAAACGTTCATAATACATCAATGATACCATTTTAACCATCAAAATCCACCCAGAAACACTAATTGATGATTTTTGAAAATTAGGGTTTATAAGTCGAATTGGGTGTTTTCAAATGTGAAGTGTTTTGGTCAAAAAGATTGTTGGGTTATGGTCTTATGGTGATGAATTGATGATTTCCTTGCTTTATAACCACCCAGAAACTCTAAATAATCAACAATTTGGAATTAGGGTCTAAAGTTCATAAGTTTGGGTATTTTTGATTCACCATGAATTGGGTGTTATAACTCGGTATATAGACTTCCTAAACACTCTTAAGCTACCAGAAAAAGTTTGGTGCATAATCCATGGCTAGATCTCATACGCGTAGATTTAGGGTTTAGACTACGCGTATGTAGTTCTACGCATAACTGTGTAACATGTGTTCTTGCCATGATCTGTTGCTAAAATGAATCTATGTGTTAATATTGATGATATGATGGTTCTATTTCAGGCTTGTTACTCGTGAAAATCAGAATCAAGGTCATTTGCACTCTACGCATAAGGATTACCCTACGCGTAGTCATGTTACGCGTAAGAATACTCCTACGCATAACAGCTACGCGTAAGGTTCTACAATGGACTACGCGTATCCTGTGAAGGATATGCGTAAACAGTAACCTCTACGCATAAGGTCAACTCTTACGAGTAGCCTTACGCGTAAGGTTAATATATGCCTACGCATAAGCTCTACGCATAAGGTCTCCTTTTTCCTACGCGTAACACCTCTTACACGTAAGTTAGGATTCTACGCGTAAGTTTACGCCTAAGCATATATCATTCCTGTCTACGCATAACTTTGCCAAAACTACGCTTAACCCTGGATTGTCCTTCATGATGATTTATTACGTGTACAAACTTGTAAATAAACTAATCATAACGTCACGAATCCAATAATGTCACTAATAAACTTAATCGTCTAATATGCTGTGAACAATAAGTGATAACATAAACTTTAAAACTTGAAGTTAACTAACTCACAAAACATTTCACGACATCATTGAACTATTGAACATACAAGTGACTTAGGACTCATAACAATCATTATCACTGTACATTCAATAACTAGACAATAAGACCTTCTGTTGACTAACATTATGTCTTTCGATATGTTGGTTCTCTTGGCTAATGTTATTTCAGATCACGACATGGCTGAACAAATGAATGTGGATGCACCTGAAGCTCTCTCCATTGTTGATATCTATCCTCATGGCTATCCAATGAAGATAGGAAAGAATAATCTCCGTGTTGACTTTGACACCCTCACTTGCTCTGAATCTTCGTGTTTAATTGCTATTGACATTCTGAGGACTCATCCGTATCAGAACATGCTTACTCACTCTGCAACTGTCCCTGAGATCTACATCCAACAGTTCTGGAACACTATGGAAAGGGTCAAAGGACAAACTGCTGTGACGGTGACTCTGAATCACAAACAAGTCACCATTACACCTGCAGACTTAAAGGCAGTTCTCCTAATTCCTGATGTCGATCCAACCAAACTATATGCCACACCTGCTGAAGAGCTCACTCTCCAATTCTTAATCGATATCGGTTATGACGAGGCTACAGGAGTAATCACCAAGCATTCTCACGTAGAGCTTAAGAGTATTCCTCAACCCTGGAGAACTCTCTACATGATCATCACCAAGTTTGTTTCTGGTCGTGACAGCGGCTATGAGCACCCTAAGCTCATGGAATTGCAAATATTCTGGGCATTGGTCAACATGAAACACATCGCTATCGAAGCTCTGATTTGGGATGACATGATGTCATTTCTCAACAAACTTGGCTCAAAGATTCCCTACATCAGATATACTAAATTGTTGATCCAGAGAGCACTTGGACTTCATCCTGACATTCCCAAGAGGCTCAATGACCCCGACAATCACGACATGTTGACGGAACCTATTCTATCTGTCAGAATCAAGGAAACGTCGACAAAGAAACAAGGTGCTGTGCTGCCAGATTTCCTTCTAACTGAAGATGTCAGAAAGCTCGAATCGTACAAAAGGTATCTGGAAGCAGTCAGACAAGGCAAAGTTGGTCATCTCGACGAAAAATCTTCTGGAACACCTGTAAGGAGAACCAGAAAAGGAAGTGCTGGAAGTATCACAAGTTCAGATAGTCAGAGAAATGTTCCAAAGAAGAAACCTATTCCAAAGAGGAAATCTACCACTAAGAAGAAAGTTCCTTCTCAGGAAGCCACTCCGATCCTTTCACCTGATCCGCAAAGACAGCTCAAGGACGAGGACTCTGAGGCTACTGACACATATGAAGAGATCTTATACTCTGAAACTGCAAAGGACGAAAATCCCTCAGTACCAAAACCTCCAAGTCCTCAAACTAATAAAGGAAAAGGCAAGACTTCTGCACTTGTGTCACAGGATGAAAGCTCTGAAGAAGATGAAGAGCAACTGGATCAATCATACAAGAAGAAGTTTCACAACGTCAGACACCTTCAAAAGGCCGAAGAATTTGCTAAAGATCAAATGGGTGGCCCCGGAGGATCAAGTGGTGCTGTCCACTCCTCTCCAGATCCTGATGCGGTTAATCGACCCGATAAGGGATCTGGTGCCACCACTCTTGTGCAACTACAAAAGCCTGTTGAGGACACTATTGTGTATGATTTTGAGAAACAGGTAACTGAAAAAGAAAAGTCTAGAGATGACGAGGATGATTATACAAAGTTTCTTCTAGACAGTCCAACACACTCAAAGGAGAAAACCTCAGAAACTCCTAAGGACCTGAAGTCTCCTCATGTCTCCTCATCATCAGACTCTTCATCTCACTCATCACAACCACCATCAACGAAGTCAACCAGATCATCATCCAAATCAGTGAAGAAACCACCTAAATCTTGGATTTCTCAGACTCATAAAAAGTTTGTATAAGCTGTCCAACAAGTCAGAAAGAAGGACATACTTTACAGAAAAATGAATTGGTTTGCTGACCAAATTCAGTACTTAAATGATGAGAAAGACAAGATGGAGAAAGAAAGGGAATTTGTTCATAAGTTCATGAAGAGTCATCAAAAGGAGGAACTGAACGAAATGATCGAAGGTTACACTAACAAGTACCTTCAGGATATCGTTCCTAAAGTCCAACAGGAACTGGAGAAGACAGCAAGAGATCATACCCACAAGTTTCTTCTCGACACTGTCCCCGGTGTGACTAGAGAAGTATTTTCCAGACAACTCACCCCTAACATCGTCGCATTGGTTAAACATACAATGGCCAAAGAAGCTGATCTCTCTGAATCTGAGTTAATCGCTAAACTAGTGATGCAAATGTCAAAGCGATCTGGAACGTTTACTTCGGATGAAGCTAAATTTTTCGAAAATCTACTTGATTTTCAACTCAGATCATCATGCAAGGAGTCATCCGATCAACCCAAACGACCAAGAGATGACGATGATAAGGATAAGGACTCTGCACCTAAACGTCAAAAGCAGTCTGGTAAATCTACGTCTATGCCACCTCCTCCACCACGGACTTCTTCTCAACAAAAGTCTCCTCCACCTCGGTCTTCTACTGATAAACCTCGGGACGATTCCGAGTTACCACCCCTGACTCATAAAACAGGTGATTACTTTGAGTATACGGGTGGTGACGATGAAGAGGTCCTTGAGCCCCGACAACAACCCACCTCACCCAAACAAGTGCAGAAACCAGTATCATCATCAAGGTCTTCCAAAAAGAAGAAGAAGAAGACGACTCAGCCTGGAGTTGTATCATGGCTAGATGACGATAAAACCGAAGAGTTTGAATGGTTCTCCACACTTGTCAATCAAACTCCCTACCCTGATGAAGGTCAAGAATTGGTAGACGGTTCTACATTGGAGCACGCAAAACTTTTGCAAGAAAAGTTCCATGTGAAGAAAATGACGAAATCTGAGTTGAAGCGAATCAAGAATGAAGCGTTTCAACTTCTACAAGACAGCTCTGAAAGCGCCCTCGAGGTCGAATATCATCTTGAGAACATCGCTCGAGCTATGTCTAACAACATGGATTGGCTCAATCCGGAAGCAAACATTGACTTCACACAAAGGGACAACCCTCCATACTACACCGACTGGACCAAACCTCTACCGACCATTGGCCAAGCAGACGAACCAAGGATTCCCTTCCGATACTTTTTTAACAGAGACCTTGATTTTCTCTTACACGGTAGCGATGGTTCTCGAAAATACGCTACATCATTGACTCTTCCATTCCCAGCGGCTATTTACTCAAACCGCATAGTTATCGAGGAACGTGCAAATCACTTGTTTTCTGACAACGTGCAAGCATACGACCAAGATGCATTGTATGGGATTCATCATTGGCCTGAACGCCGAAGAATCTACTACAGAAGCTGCCTGGTTCAGAAGTCTCAACATGCAGTGTATAGTTCCAAGGACATCGTGGCCATCAAACATATTGATCTCAAGTCTAAATGGGACTATACATTCTTGAAGAATATCATAGTCAAACGACAAGATGAACAGGACTATGGATTCTCCGAGGCTGACTTTGAGAACTTGTCCCTCAACGACATCGAAGACATGTACCTTGCCAAAGTACAGGGTCGTATGAGACAATTCTCGACTGAAGTTCAACGTGAATTTATCAAGTCAGTTCTCATCTTCATTAGACGCATCATGATCAAAGAACGTGTCGAAGATATCCAGATGGCTGTTGAATCATATCAGAAACGTGTAAACTTCACTCCACCACAGCTTGATCTTCCCGACATCAACCAGCTTACACAACTTACGCTCATCAGCAAACCTTTCGGCGTTGTTTACCGCAGTGAACTTCAAAGAAACTGCTTAATGGCGTGTAGTGAGCTCCACAAATTCGGGGATCATACCTTGAAGCTGGTTAGGGATGGATTGGCGTACAGGTTGAAGGATATACGCCTGAAAGTTGGGAATCCTAAGCGCTGGAATTCTCAGGAAAGGAGGGATGTGAGACGTATCATCACCATGATTGATGAACGGTTGTTCAGAAGGGATCAGTTCAGACGATTGGAGAGCCATGTTGGTGGACGACCCAGGAGAAACATCACCGGCTTTCAACGCCCTGTGCGCACTCCTGGGAACATCACTGCACTTCCTGGTACCCCTTGAATTGTTTCCTTCATATAATTTTGGATGTGTGATTATATATATCAATGGCTTGTGCACACATAACAGTGTACAACCCGCAATGGTCAAGAAAGGACCCTGTGGTACGCCTCAGTGCCACAATCCTTATAAAAGGAGCGAAAGCTTCTTATTTTTGAGTAAAACCTATCAAACCTTTCATTTTTCAAGGTTTTGCTCAAAAACACAAGTACTTCCCCATATGATTTTTCAAAACCTCAACCGTTTATATCACTAGTTGAGGGGGAGTATTTGATTAAAAACTTTGATTCACAAATTGTTCATAGTGGTCATCTTCCCGCAACACTCGAAATGGTCATATTTATTGTCAACCGTTCAAAAATAACATTTTTATATGCCATTTTTGAGGGGGAGAAAATTGTGTGATAAGAAATATGTTGTGCAAAATGCAAATGAATCCGTGTACCTCAGACTTAACCTACGAATTGACGGTACTAAACTGTTAGTAACTCGAAAAGACTTGTCCTGGACGGGTAATAATTTCAAGCTAGTTCGCTAGTAATGTAAACGTGTCTCGCAAAGGACTTGTCCAAGTAGAAAGTACCATTCGAGAAACTCTTGATAGACATGAACTCTGACGGGTATGACAACCTTTCGAGGTTTGTCTACACCTTCAAGGTAGTTATTAAAGCTAGTTGTCACCTAAAAGCTGACAATGTAACTCTTTAACTATGCAACGTAACCGTGTCTCGCGGGGGATTGTCTATCTTCAGTGAATCAATTCAAAAAGTGCGCGCTCTTTCCTCACTATGCATTTAACCATTAAAATTATTAAGCACATGTGGAGGGGGAGTATTTATGCAAAACTTCATCTCTCACTGTGGTTCAAACATGTTTTTCGTTAACAAACCCTTTGAGAGAGATTTTAACATACAGTGGTCTTAATGGCAAACATAGGTTAGTCATGGAGTTATAAGGTGACTAAGGTTAGGAATAACCGTCCTATGATCCGCCAGAGCCGGAGGGATCTACCCAAGGACACTACCATTAGTTAGTGTTAGAAGTCCTTAAGAATGATTGTAAAAAGGAGAAAATGAGAATCGGAGAAAGAAGGAGTTGAAGAATAAAAAAGAAATGTAAAGTAAAGGGTGAAAAGAATTAGCCCTCCAGATTATTCAACTTAGGACAGACACCGGGTTCAATTCATATGCTACTGGTTGTCACTTAGTGACACCGGTATTGAAGACTAAAAGTCGTCATGGACCCAGTGACGCATGCACTAAACCTTCTTAGCCACTCAAGTTTTTCTCAACAGAAGCTTGTTTTATTCTCACTGGGAACCCTACATAAACTATTGGCTTTCTCTTAGAGATCGCTGGTATTGAAGAAGGAGACCCTCTCCCTAGTCTCCGCTCAGGAAAACCAAAACGCACTATTGAGTCTAGAGCCACGAGATTCATCAAAAGATCTCTTAGGAACACTTGACATTTAATCACTTGATGATCAACAAATAAGATCATCAGTGGTTCATATCGAGTCCTTCACAGATCTTAGCAATCTGTCGAGAACATTTATGAGAGGTTCACATCTGTGATCCTCAGTGATTGAATGGAAACTCCTGCCAGGGTCAACATCAAACAGCCCTGACAGCAGGTCACTTCGGTAACTCCCCGTGGATTACGCGGAGTGTGTCTCAAACGGTCTACAGTCATGAGGTGATGCTTCGGTGTACCTCAGCGACTTATCTGAACTGTAGATGTACTTCGGTACATCGCGTTATCTCACTTGTGGGACTCTAGTTCAGGAACAGCCTTTGTAAGAATTAGAGTTGTGTTTTCACACTATGCTGTTAACACTCTCGAAGTTCAAACTTGTAAGTGCCGGAAACCGCTTATTACTAACCGTTTGAAATGTTTTTCTTCTTATGGAAGCTCCGGAGCGGGATGATCGTGCTCATTCTTCTCATGCTCACGCCAACATCATCACTAATGGAAGTTCTATTCAAATGCAACACAACAGTCAGAATGATTCTTCGTCAAACCAAAGAATCTACAATGTTAAAGACTTAAAGAACTTCATCAGCATTAAATTCCAACGTCAAAGAGCGTGTGAGCATGTTGAAGAATGACGTGGAGACACTGGAGCAGCGAAGCAAACCTGAGGCAGACTGATGCAGACAACAACATACTATCACTTTCACCACAAAGAACAATGATCAAAGAACAAAGTTAAAGATGACGTCAAAGCATAACTGTTCAAAGATAACTATCTCTCTACACTGGGGAGATTGTTCGAATCAAGACAATTCCTCTCACAAGAAAGAAGAATGTCAGAAGACGTCACAGCTACTATTACATCAACGCCTTCACCGTTTACATTCATATATACTTGAGGGGAGATTGTTGGAATCACTCCTAAACAGTATTTCAAGTATTTATATTTCATATGTAATAGGTAGCTTTATTATGGCCTTTATGTTTGTTTAAGGTCAAGCTTATGTAGAAGGCCCATAAGCTTAGGCCCAAGCCCACATAAGAAAGGATGGGAACTAGGAGTGTTGCCCTAGCTTCCCTCCTATAAATAATCTTGTAAACCCTCATTTGAGGGTTGGTTGTTCAAGTTTTCTTTTCACATACTCTCTACACCTAACCGGTCTTCATATTAACGTGTGTGTGTGTGTGTGATACTTGTTCATCCGCCTTTATCTCTTCTCTTATAACTTGTGTTTGTAAAACTTGTGACCTAACAGTAATGTATTTCGATATGTTGGTTCTTTTGGCTAAATATCTTTCAGATCACGACATGGACGCTCAAATGCAAAATGTGGAAGCACCAAATGTTCTCACCGTTGAAGATATCTTCCCTCATGGTTACCCAATGAAGATTGGAAAGAACAACCTTAGAGTTGATTTTGATAGTTTCACCTGCTCAGAGTCTTCTTTTCTGATTGCTATGGACATTCTAAAGAATCACCCTTATCAGAACATGCTCACCAACTCTGCTACAGTGCCAGAGATCTACATTCACCAATTCTAGCATACAATGCGAAAGATCAAAGGTCAAAATGCTGTGACGGTGACGCTCAACGACAAACAAGTCACCATCACACCAGCAAATTTGAGGGCTATTCTTCTTATTCCTGTCATCGAGCCAACTGAATACAATGCCACACCAACTGAAGAGGTCGTTCTACAATTCATGGTCGACATTGGCTATGACGAAACTACAGGAGTAATCACAAAGCATTCATCTGTGGATCTTAAGAATATTCCCCAGCCATGGTTATGATTGCCAAATCCGTTTCTGGGCGTGATTATGATTGCCAAATCCGTTTCTGGGCGTGATCGTGGTTATGAGCATCCCAAGCTCATGGAACTACAGATCTTTTGGGCTTTGGTCAACATGAAACACATTGAAGTTGAAGCTCTGATATGGGATGACATGATGTCTTTCCTCAAAAAGCTTGGCACCAAGATCCCATATATTAGATATACTAAACTGTTGATCCAAAGAGCTCCAGGGTATAATCTTGATATTCCCTTGAGACTCAATGACCCAAACAATCACTCCACGTTGTATGAACCTACACTCACAGTCAGATTTAAGGATACAACAACAAAGAAACAAGGGCCAGTGTTGCCAGATCACCTTCTTACTGATCCAGTCAAACAACTTTATTCATACAAAAGGTATCTGGTAGCGGTTGATGAAGGCAAAGTAGGTTTTCTTGATGAAAAGTCCTCTGGTACACCTACTAGGAAAACCAGGAGAGGCAGTGCAGGAAGCATAACGAGCACTGAGAGTCAGAGAAAGTTTCCTAAGAGGACTCATGTTCTCAAAAGGAAAATTCCCTCTAAAGAAGCCATTCCAATTCCCAAGCCTGAACCTCAACAAAAGCTAATGGATGAAAGCTCTGAGGATACTGAATCAGACGAAGAGGTCATCTACTCTGAAACTCCAACCGATGACACTAAAATAGTAGCAAAACCTCCCAGTCCAAAAGCTGGTAAAGGTAAAGGGAAAACTCCAGTGCTTGAGCATGAAAAAGAAAGCTCAGATAAAGAGCCATTTGATGAGGAAAGAGACTATTAGAAGAAGTTGAAGAACCTCAGACTCAAGCATCTTGCCACAGAGTTCGAACAACAACAAATGCGTGGCCCTGAGGGTCAAGTGGTGGAGTCCAATCTACACTAATTCCTGATGCGGTTAATAAACCCGATAAGGGAACTGGTGCCACCACTCTTGAGCAACAACAAAGGCAGCTTGAGGACTCTATCAATTATGACTTTGAGGAACCAGAAATGGAGAAGTCTGAGAAAATTTCTGATGAAGATGCTGAGGTTGCAGCTAAAGAAAAGCAGATAATGAAGATCACGCTCAAGCAGATGAAGAAGCCAGGATCAAGGCTGAAGAATTGGCTAAGTTTGGACAAGATGAAGAAGTTGATTATGATGATTTTCTTCTTGATAGTCCAGCACGCTCCAAGGAAGAAACTTCTGAGCCACCAAAAGACCCTGAGTCTCCTCATGTCTCATCATCATCTGACTCGTCTTCTCACTCTTCACTTCCACCATCCAAAGGCACAACCAGATCCACATCCAAGTCAGTGAAGAAACCGACCGACTCTTAGATATCCCAAGCTAAGACAAAGATTGTCAAAGCTGTTAAGCAAGTCAAGAGGAAAGACGTGACCAACAAAAAGCTGAATCAACTTGCTGATAGTATCAATCTTCTACATGACGAAATAGACAAGATGTCAAGTGAATGGGAGTATATCGAGAAATTTATGCAATGTGATGTCCAAGGGAAAATGAACGAGATGATTAAGGGATACACTCACAAGTTCCTTCTCGACATTGTTCTTGGAGTGACAAAAGAGTTGTTCACCAAACAACTCTATCTGACTCTCATGCAAATAGCCAAGCAAACTATACGATCAACTCCTCTAACCGTAACTATCAACCCAACTGATCCTATAGTGTTCTCCGATGCTGAATTGGTTTCCAGGCTGGTAACACAAATGTCAAAACGATCTGCAACATTTACCTCTGACGAAGGTAAACTGTTTGAAGCATTGCTGGAATACCAACTCAAAACAGCATGCATAGTAGAAGCTGAAAGGCCTAAGCGTCCAAGAGACGATGACGATAAGGATAAGGACCCTAACGCCCAAAGAAGTCTGGTGAACCCTCCTCTATGCCACCACCACCCCAAAGGACTCCAACAAAAAGACGATCCCCTCCACGCTTTTCTGCTGATAAACCTCAGGACTCTGAGTTACCACCATCCACAGAGAAAACCGATGATCATTTCGAATACACTGGTGGTGAAGATGAAGTCTCTGAGCCCCAACAACAACCCACCTCTCCCGACATAGAAAAGAAACCAGCATCCTCATCTAGGCCAAAGAAGAAGAAGAAGACGACTAAGGCTGATGTCGTCTCATGGCTAGACGAAGATGACACCGAATATGACTGGTTTTCCACACTTTTTGATGCTACTCCCTCCCTACCTGAAGGTCAAGATATGGTAGAAGGTCGAACATTGGAGCATGAAAAGTTACTTCAAGAAAAGTTTCGAGTGAAGAAGATGACCAAGTCATAGTTACAACGCATCAAGAATGAAGCTTTTCAACTACTCAAAGACAACTCGGAAAGTGCTATTGAAGTTGAATATCATATTGAAAACATAGCACGAGCCATGTCTAACAACATCGATTGGTTCAACCCTGAAGCGAACATTGACTTCACCAGAAAAGACAAGGCTCCATACTACACAGACTGGACCAGACCTCTACCTACCATTGGCCAACCAGATCAACCTAAGATTCCATTCCGCTACTTCTTCAACAAAGACCTGGAATTTCTTCTACATGGTAGCGATATGTCAAAGAAATATGCTACATCACTTACACTTTCGTTCCCGGCAGCCATATACTCCAACTGCATAGCCATCAAGGAAAATGCTACTCACATGTTTGCCAACAGCGTAGAAAAGTATGACCTTGATGCGATGTATGGGATTCACCATTGGCCTGAACGCCGAAGAATCTTCTACAAAATTTGCCAGGTTCAAAAGTCTACACATGAAGTGCATAGTGATAAAGGGATCGTTGCTGTTAAGCATGTAACTCTCTCGTCTAAATGGGACTACACATTTCTCAAGAAAATCGTAGTCAAAAGACAAGACAAAGAGGACTATGCTTTCTGTGAAGCGGACTTTCAGAATTTGTCTCTCAACAACATTGAAGATCTATATCTTGCCAAGGTACAGGGAAGAATGAGACAATTCTCGACAAAAATCCAACGTGAATACATCAAGTCCTTGCTCATCTTCATCCGAAGCATAGTGATCCAGGAACGTGTAGAAGACTTGCAACTTGCCGTGGAATCGTATCAGACACGTGTCAACCTCACCAGACCTCAGATAGACCTTCCTGACATCAACCACCTTCCTCAATACACACTCATCAGCAAACCATTTGGCGTAGTCTACCGTAGTGAACTACACCGCAACTGCTTGATGGCGTGTAAAGAGCTTCATAAGTTTGGAGATCACACATTGAAGAAAGTCAGGGACGGCTTAGCTTATAGGTTGAAGGAGATACAACAAGGCATTGGGTGACCAAAGCGATGGAATTCAAAGGAGAGACGGGATGTGAAGAAAATCATCACTCGCATCGATGAAAGGTTGTACAGAAGGGACCAGTTTAGAACTTTGGACAGCTTTGTAGGTGGTCGTCCCAGGATTTCTCTCACAGGCTATCAACGCCCAGTTCGCATTCCTGGAGTTATGGCTGGCCTTCCGGATTCTCCTGGTAACCCTTGATTTGGTTCATTATCTTAACATTTGGATGTGTGATTTTTAATAACAATGGCTTGTGCACACATAACAGTGTACAACCCGTACATGTCATGAAAGGACCCTGTGGTACGCTTCAGTGCCACAATCCTATAAAAGGAGCGAAAGCTTCTTACTTTTGAGTAAAACTTATCAAAACTTTCATTTTTTAAAAGTTTTGCTCAAAAGGACAAGTACTTCCCCTTATGATTTTAAAAACCTCAAAAGTTTATATCACTTGTTGAGGGGGAGTATTTGCTTACTAACTTTGTTCAAAAAATTGTTCTTCGTGATAATCTTCCCACAAAACTCGAAATGGTCATATTCGATAACAAAATTTCGTCAAAAATAACATTTATATGCCATTTTTGCGGGGGAGAAAAATTATGCGATAAGAAATTTGTTGTGAATTGCTATTTGAATCCTCGTGTGAAAAGACTTCAACCCATGAATTGAAGGGATCTGAACAGTCATACATTGAAAAGATTTGTCTTCCAAAACTTATCCAAGTAAATTGTACCTATTCGAGAAGCTCTTGATAGACATGAAGTTTGACGGGTTTGACAACCTTTTGAGGTTTGTCCACACCTTCAAGGTAGTTATTAGAGCTAGTTGTCACCTAAAAGCTGACAATGTAACTTTTAACTATGCAACGTAACCGTGTCTTGCGGGAGATTGTCTATCTTGAGTCGATCAATTCAAAAAGTGCGCGCTCTTCTCTCACAGTGCAGATTTCTATAAACAAAAAAATACTTAAGCACGTGTAGAGGGGGAGTATTTATGCAAAGTCTCAAACTCTCAATAGTGGTACTAAATGTTTTTTACTCATAACCACTTTGAGAGATTTTAATGTAAATGGTTTTATGGCAACATAGGTTAGTCATGGAATTATAAGGTGACTAAGGTTAGGAATAACCGTCCTATGATCCGCCAGAGCCGGAGGGATCTACCCAAGGACACCACAAATAGTTAGAATTAGAAGTCCTTAGGTATGATTATAAAAAGGAGAAAATGAGAATCGGAGAAAGAAAGAGTTGAAGAATTGAAAAGAAAAGTAAAGAAAAGGGTGAAAAGAAATAGCCCTCCAAATCATTCAACTTAGGGCAGACACCGGGTTCAATTCATATGCTACTGGTTGTCACGTGATGATGCCGGTAGTGAAGATTAAAGTCGTCATGGACCCAGTGACGCATGCACTAAACCTTCTTAGCCACTCAAGTTTCTCTCAACAGAAGCTTGTTTCATTCTCATAGGGAACCCTACGTACACGATCGGCTTTCTCTTAGAGATTGCTGGTATTGAAGAAGGAGACCCTCCTAGTCTCCGCTCAGGAAAACCAAAGTGCACTATTGAGTCTAGAGCCACGAGATTCATCAAAAGATCTCTTAGGTACAGTTGACAATTCATCGCTTGTCGTTCAACAATAAGAACATAAGTGATATATTATCGTGTCCTTCACATATCTTAGCAATCTGTCGAGAACATTTATGAGAGGTTCACACAAGTGATCCTCAGTGATTGAATGGAAACTCCTGCCAGGGTCAACATCAAACAGCCCTGACAGCAGGTCACTTCGGTAACTCCCCGTAGATTACGCTTAGTGTGTCTCAAACGGTCTACAGTCGTGAGGTGATGCTTCGGTGTACCTCAGCGACTCATCTGAACTGTAGATGTACTTCGGTACATCGCGTTATCTCACTTGTGGGACTCCAGTTCAGGAACAGCCTTTGTGAGAATTAGAGTTGTGTTTTCACACTATGCTATTAACACTCTCGAAGTTCAAACTTGTAAGCGCTGGATTATTTCTAACCCATGTTTTATGTTTTCTTCTTATGGATGCTTGCGGGTGGAAAAGATCGTGCATATTCTCCACATGTTCATACCTACAACATCACTAATTGAAGTTCTCTCAAAAGGCAACACAAAGTCAAAATGATTATTCGTCCAAGTCAAAGAATCTACAAAGTTTAAAGACTAAGAGAACTACGTCAGTACTGAAATCCAACGTTAAAGAGCGTATGAGCATGTTGGAGAAAGACGTGGAGACACTGGAGCAATGAAGCGGACCTGATGCAGACAACCACAACATACTATCACGTCCATCACAAAGAACAAAGATCAAAGAACAAAGAAAATGATGACGTCAAAACAAAATACTTCAAAGGAAACAATTTCTCTACACTGGGGAGATTGTTCGAATCAAGGCACTTCTTCTCACAAGAAAGAAGAATGTCAGAAGACGTCAAAACTACTACTACATCAGCACCTACAACGTTTATCACTCTATCATTCATCACCAACACTTAGGGGGAGATTGTTGGAATCACTCCTAAACTAGATTACAAGTGTTAGTGATTAGTATGTAATAGTTAGCTTAATTAGGCCTTTATGTTTGTTATTAATCTAAGGCTTGTGTAAAAGGCCCATGAGCCTTGGCCAAAGCCCATAAGAAGGGAAGGATGCTAGTAGTGTTGCCCTAGCTCCTTGCCCTATAAATAATCCTTGTAAACCCTCACTTGAGGGTTGGTTGTTCAATTCACTCAACTCTACGCATAACTCTTCCTTATATCATACGTGTGTGTGTGTGTGTGTTTGTTCATCCGATCATCCCTTCTCTATTTTTTCTATTAATGCTTGTGTTACAAACATGGTGACCTAACAGTTTTTTCAATTGTGCCTCTAACAAACCCATTGGTCAACAAATACTTAGATAAGGTGTCATACCAAGCTCTAGGAGCCTGATGTAATCCATACAGTGCCTTCTCCACCTTGTAAACTTTATCTGGAAATTCAGGGTCTTCAAAACTAGGTGGTTGGGAGACATATACTTCTTCCTCAATTGTCCCATATAGGAAAGCACTTTTCACATCCATCTGATACACTGTGAAGTTCTTGTATGAAGCATAAGCCAAGAACAATTTGATAGCCTCTATTCTTGCCACTGGTGCAAACACTTCATCATAATCTATGCCTTCTTCTTGAGTGTATCCCTGAGCCACTAACTTTGCCTTGTTTCTGACAACAATGCCTCTTTCATCTCTCTTGCATCTGAAAACCCTTTTCCCTATTGCCTTCTTCCCATTAGGAAAATCCACTAAGGTCCAAACTTCTTGAAGCTTGAATTGCAGCAACTCCTCCTGCATAGCTTCCATCCAGCTTAAATCTTGTAATGCCTTATAAGCATTCTTGGGTTCCATATGTGACAAAAAAAAACAAGCAAACATGCAGTTTTGCAAGTCTTTGTGGCTATTTCTCTGATGAAGGGTTTGAGAAAATAACCCTTGATTCTTCAATCCTTTAAGTTTGCTTCTTGTTTAAACATCAGACTGAGAATCTCCTAGAATACGATCTTTTGGACAATCGTTATGAACTCTTGTAGTGTGTGTAGGAATGTCTTCATAAATATGCTCCAAACCAGGCATATTAGGATCATCTGGATAATCAGCATCATCATAGGAGTTCCCATCTTTGTCCACTGTGGGAAACCTTGGATATGGAGAACTGCTAGGCTTAGCAGTAGAAACTGTTGGCCTATAGATATGCGTGTCAGTAGGAACTGGTGAGCTAATGACAAACGTATCAGTAGGAACTGGTGGACTAGTGCCATTTTCTCTTCCTCCATTAGAAGAATTTGCTGATGTATTATCTTGAACTTCATCATCAAGTTGTGGTCCTTCAGTAACCACCTTATGCACATCAGAATGTTTAGCCCCACCTTCTGCATCACCTTTTGCCACACTTTCCAGAGGATCATCTTCTGGGCTCTTTTTCTTTAATTCTTTGGGCATGAGAAGCTTTTCCAATTTCCACTTTTCTATCAGCACAAATTCCTCTGCATATTCATCCTTTTTGGCTTGTGTACCTGCATTAGAATTTCTTTTTGTACCTGCAGACTGATTAGTTGTACCTATAGACACTGGCTCATAATTCATAGTTCTGGTTAGAGAATCAATGTCAAATAACTAGTCATGTCCAGTTCCTGTAATATTAGGTGAACTCTCACTAAACCTAACAAGAAAGTTCTCTTCCACATGCCTAGTTCTATAGTTGAACACCCTAAAGGCCTTGCTATTAGTGGAGTACCCAACAAAGAACCCTTTGTCTGCCTTCTCATAAAATTTGCCTAGGTGGTCAATGGTATTCAAGATAGTAACAGGACACCTAAATGGTTTTAATAAATCTATCATGGGCTTTCTACCATGAAACATTTCATAAGGGGTCTTGTTATGAGGCTTAACTACTTTACTTCTATTTTGCACAAAGCAAGCAGTACTAACCGCTTCAGCCCAAAAAGTAGTAGGTAATTTTGATTTAGACAACATAGTCCTAGCAGCCTCAATAAATGCCCTATTCCTCCTCTCAGCCACACCATTTTGTTGAGGAGTTCTAGCTATACTAAACTGTCTTACAATACCTTTTTCCACACAGAACTGACTCATCACACTATTCTTAAATTCAGTTCCATTGTCACATCTGATTATCTTTACTTTATGATTTACTAAGTTTTCTAATCTTACTATAAAAGCCTTAAGGATTTCTGATGTTTCATCCTTAGTTCCTAGAAAGGAAACCCAAGTGAACCTAGTGTAATCATCAGTGACAACTAAGCAATACATCTTCTTTTTCAAACTTCTCAAAAAGGTTGTGTTGATCCCAGTTGAGCAATTGATCAATTTGATTGAGTTAGATAAGTCTAACACAAACAATAATATAGCAAGCTATCTTTTAACAAAGCTTAAACACTATGGGGAATCTATTGTTTAATGACAAAGAGAATGATTAACACAATTTGTTTCTCACAAAACACTTCAATATATTAATACGAATACTCAAAAGTATTAGGGTTACAAAACCTTGAAGTGATCGACTCAAGAATAACTCGTACTCTAAATCTAACCTAGGACCTCCTTTTATAGGCAAAGGAGTTCTACTAGGGTTACAATAACTTTCTACACAAGATACATATTATAGAATCTTTTCTATAATTATCTAACCGACTAAATAAAATCTACTAAGCAGTACTAACTACATGTACTAGCAGTTTGTACTGCTAGTTATATTCCTTCGCAGTCCACAGTTAAGGCTAGCAGTACTAACCATTAACCTTGGCAGTACAAACTGTCTTTGCTAAATTCCCAACAATCCTCCCCTAAACTTGTGATTTCATTTGCAAATTAGCAAGTTTCTTGAATACATCTATTTCTTCATGCTGTTGGGGAATTTTGCAAACATCTACTTTGCTGGCTTGCTTGGTCATTGTGCTTGAATGAAGATCTTATTTACCAATTCCCTTGCCATCTCATTATCCTCTTCGTAGTTAACCTTGAAGATAACATCACTATCAATGTCTTCATTCTGAGTGGATACTCCTTTTCTACAAGCATAAACCACTTGATGCGGGTATAACGCGTTCGAGGTCAAAGGAAGTTCCTTTTTGTCGATCAAGTTTTTCAACACTCTAGGTAGTGAACCTAATCGTTGCAGTGTAGTATTGGGTAAGCCTCGGGTATTGATATCGTTCTCTAGGGGAATAGGAATGCTAGTGAGAAGTGTACTACGCTAAGGTTGAGGTTGAGAAAGATTATTTTTTTATCTTTTAATATTTTTTATAAAGCAAAGGGTAAAATCTCGGGGTTTGGATTTGGGGGTTGGTACTTCTACCGATTACTTCTACTATCTAATTATCTAAACTAATAGCTAGTTTATGTCTTTTTGATGTGTGCTCGTATGATGATTAAATATGTGTCTACCTAGATACTATTACTCCCTAGTTATCTTTTATTGGTGGTTGAATTGTCACGTCCTTATTCTTAAAGCATTGTGTTTTCTAAGGTCGTAGGGCATGCTTTTATCCCTAACTCTTTGAGACTACCTTAAGGTTATTGCCTACGAAATCTCTAGGTTTCATAAACTAACTCTAAGGTTATCTTTGGATGTTTAGCCTACAATTCCGCTACGTGATTCATAAGATAAGGTTCACAAAGATTACTCAAGCATTCAAACACAACGATGGCCTAATGCACTCCTAAGCCAATTACAATTAAGTTAAGAGACAACCAATCAAAAATTAATAACTAGGTTTCATAGATCTAAGCAAACACACAAGAAATTTATATGGACATGTTAAACATGCAAGCATACACACATACAATCGAAGAAATAATGAAATCAATGAAGTAAAACACTTATCTTGATGTAAAATAGGGTATGAGAAGCCTAAGATACTGTCCAAACCGGACTAAAGTCGTTTTAGGTTTTTACTCACAAGTCTACCTCCTAAAGTTCTGAAAATTCGATTTCTATATATAGTTTTACAACTGCGACAGCGTAACCTTATAGTTGGGATGTCGTCAGATCGCCTTCATTAGGGTTTCGTCTTGGCCAAGTAATATATGGGACAGTGTCACATTGTGGTTGTGACGCTGTCAGTCTTTAGTAGTGACGTCGTCTGAATATGGATCTAGGCCGTCTGAGAAGAAAAGTCTTCGTGACGCCCTTCCTCTTCAAATCCTGACGCCGTCAGGTGTAATTTAGCAAAAATTCTACTGAGTCGTCACAAATTTAATTACATAGAGAGGGATGGCGTCGCCCTTGGATTGTGACGCCATCAGCTTCAATTCCAGTAGCTTGAGAATCTTTGATCTTGACTTAGCCATTTTCTTCATATATTCATTCCTTTTCGTCTAAATATGCATCATTCCAGCATTTTGATTCCAAGAGACCTAAAAAGTGAAAAGGAACGAAATTAAGCAGTAACAGATATAAAAGTGGGCGATTAAGGGCTTAAATGACCCCTTAAAAGTGTACGTTTTAAATCCTTATCACCTGTCATGAATACTTGTGTAGACATGATGTACACCAGATGAGCTATACAAAATCCATGTAGTTCCTGGAACTGTTGCATCTTGACCCATAATCTGTTATAAGGATCAGGTTCAAATAATCTCTCCAATTCTACCCAAAGTTTCTGCTTCTTTTCATCATGATCTTCCTTATGATTAAGCTTCTTCTGTACAAGTTCTTATAGTTTCACTAGATCATCTTTGTCAAACGATTTGCACATGTCTGCAAATGTTTTGTACATCTCCACTATATTTCCAACTCTGATGATCCTCCAAGCTTTTCCAAATTTGTCACTGTGAATTTCCCAATCAATTATGGGATTCTTGGTCTGCAAAGCTTCTACATGCATTCCCTCATCAAGTTGTATAATCATCAACTCCTTCAAAGCTTCTTCTTCCAAATCTTTCTTTGCCGTAGATGAACTTCCCTCTATCTTTTGCTTCTTAGATACTTCAGACTCTAATAATAAAACAACTCTTTTAGTTCTAATAATTGCATCTTCTGTTCCTACTGGTCTGAAATATTCATGAATACTTCTATAAGCTCTAACATACATCTCTTGTATTTCCTCAAAAGTCTTACCCTTCAATTGAAAATCTTTCTTATGATCTCGATGCTTCAGATAGATCTTCATATTCCTCATTAGTTGTCCTTTTGTTGGGGGGCTTGACTCTTTTATTTGTCTTTTGCCTTTCTCTCATCTGGTTAAGTAGTTCTTGAAAAGCCTCCTCTTTTTCTTCCTCAGGAACTGCTGCAGCTTCCTCTTCTTGCAATCTTTGAGCAAGTAGTCTGTCTTGTTCTTCAATAGATAATTCAGCAGTCTTTTTCATCTTTTGCTCTTCCAAAAATCTAACCACTTCCTGTTCTTGCACTTCTTTAGCCCTTTCTTCATCAAAAACCATCTGTGCAGTAATCTTTGGCTTCTTTTGAACATGTTCTTCTTCAATTAGAATTCCCTTTCGTTTATCAGCTCTAGCTGTACCTTTATCTAAACCAGCAGTTTCCACTGCTTTCTTTGTACTGGTAGTAGTATCAACAATATCCTCTTGTTCTTTAATTACTTCTGTAGGAGCTTCAAGATCAACTTCTTCTTCTTCAAATGGTTTTGTTTTTTGTACATAATCGTCTTGATCTTGATTCCCACTTCCAAAACTCAAAGTCCTCCCCTGAGTCCTTGCATATGTTTTCCTCCCCTGTTTGTGAAATTCCCCAATGTCTTCAAGATCACTTGAGCTTGTAGAATCCACAATGTTAGCCTTTCTAGGAGCTTGCAAAGCTCTAACCTTCAACTTCAATCTTTTCACCTTCTGAACCAGAGTTGAGTAGACTTTGGCATACAGCTTCTTTGTGTCTTTCAAATCCTTCTCCAAAGCCTTAACTTTAGCTGTCAATTGTGTACATGTAACCGTCAATTCAGTAAGTGTTTGTCTGCCCTCATTACTTCCAGATGTGTTACCTTCTGGGAGAGGTGCATCATAAGGCAAAGACTCAGTTTTCTCCCTAGTTGGACTAGGAGGATTACTGAATCCACCCATATTATCCATTTGGCTTGGGATGCTAGTAGTTGTATCCAGTCTGTTGGGACTACAAACATCCATTGTTGCCATGGTTGAGGTCTTATTGATGTTACCACTGCCATGTGCTGCATCTAAGCTAGACACAGTAGTGGTAGCATCTTCCACTCAGCCAGAAGCAGTCTCATTAACACTTGGGGTCTGAGTAGGAATACTAAGATAAGAGGCCATAGTACCATGTCTGTGTTTTCTCCTATAGGTGTGTGTAACTGGTGGTGTATAGGTGACATCTGGAACAACAATGGGTATGTGATGGTACTCAGTTGGGATTTTTGATCCTTCACCCTGTACCCGAAACAACCTTGATGCCATAGACATATTTGCAAAAAGTTTTTGTTGCAAACAAGTGTTGGAAATTTTTTTTATGGGTGAGTAGTTTGATTGTTAGGATTTAGAAAATCCATATGTTAAAGTGTCGGTCACCTCAAGTATATGTAATCGCTAGAATGCTCGTAGCCGTAGTTATTTAATGTCAGTTTGTATTTAGTTAAGTAACACCGTGGAGGACGGACGGGTCTTTACCCACTGTATGCCTGATCCACAGCTCGTAGGTGGCGTTTTGTGTAGGATACTATAAATACCCTCTACCTCCTAAGGTAGAGGGTTGGAGCTCATAATAAGACTTTTCTTTCTCTCTCTAAGTTCCCTAAACCTCTAAACTTTCTCTCTCTAAAACCTTAAGTTATACGCCCCATAGAATCATGGTTTGATGTGTTTGTGAAATCCAATATGTTACAAATGGTATCAAGAGCCATGGTTTGATCATCTCTCTTACATGTTCTTGGATTTCTAGTGGTTTTATATGGTTTTTGGGTTTGAAAAAGTTTAGTGGTATTTGCATCATTTAGACCATTTCTAGTGTTAAAGTTTGGATTTTGATTGTACTTTTGTGTTTAGAATCATTATAAGTGCTTAGGTTTTGATTTGGAAGGCTTGAATCAGTGTGGTTGGGTTGTTTTTGGATTGAAAAGTGATGTTTTTGAATATTTCATACTAGCGACTTGTGTCTCGGACTTGATTTCTTCGTAGCGACTTGTCTCTACGTTTTTCAGTGACTTGTCCTTGTTGTGTGAAGAGACTTGTGCACTAAGCAATTTGTCTCTTGAGACAAAACGACAAAAAGGACAAAGTAGTGGTCGTACTGTTTTGTCTAGCGAGTTGTCACTAGCGACTTGTCTATCTAGCGAGTTGTTACTCAAGCAACCTCAGTGTCTAGCGACTTTGCACTAGCGATTTGTATTCATAGCGACTTGTGTCACTAGCGACTTGTTCATCTAGCAAGTTGTTACTCTAGCAACTTCTGTTACTGGCGATTTGTCTTCATAGCGACTTGTATACCTAGCGACTTGGTGCAAAGCGACTTGGTGCTAAGCGCCTTGTCTTCAAGGTTTGAAGCGACTTGGTTAAGTATTGTTTCTGAGTGTTACATTTTACGGTTTTCTCCTGATTTAGTAAAATCCCGTGAAAGAATCTATTTCCCGGTTTAATCATAGAGTTATAAAATCCCGTGAAATCTGTAATCATGTCTACCAACGTGCCTACAATCATCTCTTCTGTAGCTGAGGATGTTCAAGCAATTGGATCAAATACTCGTCCACTTATGCTTGACAAAACTGATTATGACTCATGGGCTTAACGAATTAGGTTGTACTGTTTGGGAAAGGAAAATGAGGTTAACATTCTCAAATCAATTGATGAAGGACCTTATCAGATTGAGACTACCAGAGACATACTTGAAACTGTTGTGGATGGTACAGTGATCTTAGGTTTGGACAGACCAAAGACATATGATGAGCTCAATGATAAGGAGAAAAAGAGATACGATGCTGATATCAGGGCTTTAAACATTATACCTCAGGGTCTTCCAAAAGATATCTACAAGTTAATCAATCACAACATTGAAGCCAAGGCAGTTTGGGACAATGTTAAGATGCTTCTCTCTGGTTCTGAATTGACCAAAGAAGACAGGGAATCTCAATTGTATGATGATTTTGAGAACTTCAAGATAAACCCTGGAGAAAGTGTCATTGAATACCATGTGAGGTTCCACAAACTTGTGAATGATATGAGGAATATCAAAATGACCATGCCAAATATTCAGCTCAATTCAAAGTTTGTGAACAACATGAATCCCGAATGGCACAAATTTGTCACCTCAGTCAAGCTAACCAAAGGATTAAGGCACACCAACTATGAGTAATTGTATACCTTCCTACTTCAGAATGAGAAGTATGCTATGTTTGAACGAATGATTCTTGAAAAGTTCAAATCTAATCATGGAGATGCAAGCTCATCAAATGACTCAACAGCATTCTACACAAATGTAGGAATTACCACCAAAGCTTCTCAAGTCATACCAACGGGTAACGATAACCACAAGCTCATTCCATATGCAGCATATAAGCCTCCTGACTCAAACACAAACATGGAACATTTAATCAATCAACTGGCTCTTATGGTTAAGCAAAATCTGAACCTCATTCCACACACTAACAATGATATAAGAACTGCATCCAATCTACACAATCATGCTATTGTCAGAGATGGTAAGATCATGGTGCAACCAGTGCAAGGAAGACAGTATGAACAAGGAAAAGGTGGAGTAGGTGGAGGGTATGTGGCTAATCAAAATCGTGGAAGGAATACAAATCAAGGACAAGGAAAGCCAATCAAGTTCTACAACTGTGGTGGTGAAGGACATATTGCAAGGAACTGCACATCTCCAAAACGCCCTCAAAATGCAGAGTATTTTAGGGACAAGATGCTGTTGGTGCAAGCTCAGGACAATGGAGCGGTTTTGAATGAAGAAGAGTTGCTCTTTCTAGCTGAGGGAAATGCCAAAACATATGATGCTGATGTGGATGAGCAGCCAATTCCGGAAATAGGTCACAATCATCAAAATGCCTTTCAAGTTGCTGATTGTGATGCATTTGACTCTGATGTCGATGATGAACCTACTGCCCATACAATTTTCATGGCTAGCATTTCACCAATGGTCTCTCCAAAGGTCTCATCACCACAACAGGCTGGTCCATCCAAAGATTCAATCATTTCAGAGGTATTAAAACTATACGATGAAGTTGATGAGCAAAAGATACATAATGAAGTACAATCACATGAAACTAATGAATCAGATATAGATAATGTGGGTAATAGTAATATTGTCCCATATGATCAATATGTGATACAAAGTGAAAGTGAGATCGTACCAAGTGATGCATCTTCTGCAGTCAATGATGACTATGTTTTTGATGAATACACTGCATGTGCCCTTGATGATTCTGTTATCTCTAAACTGAATGCCTATAAAGAACAAGTTGCCATTTATGAACAACGTGCTAAGTTTGAGCTAACTACCCGTGAGCAGGAAATGGATGACCAAATGCGTACAATTATTAGAAAAAGTAATTTTAGGGAAGAAATATTAAAACAAGAGTTAGATTCCTTGAAAGACAAACTTAACAAAACTGTTAAGCAAAAGCAAGAACTTCAAGAAAATGTTAAAGTGCTTAAACAAGAATTTAATGCTAAGGAATCAAAACTTTTAACTGATTTTTCCAACCTAAAAACTTTGAAAAACAAGCTTGAAAATAAGTTGTACGTACAAGGGAATACCATTCAGACTGCTCACATGATCACTAAGCACATAGTCTTAAGCGATAAGCATAGTATTCCTCTTGTTGATGAACCAAATCCTGAGATTGGTAAGAACGCAAAAACTGCTCAAAAAGTAATCTATGATGGTAATGAAATTCTTAAACCTAGACAAATGCCTACATGTGTTGAGTGCACTGAGGAGGATAAACAATTGGAAGAAGTCAAGAGAGTGAAATCTGATAAGAAATTAAATGATCCTTGGTGCATCAAGTATAACATAACACCTAAACCCCATGATTACACTAAGGAAAATTGGATTGCCTTAAACAAGTTTAGACCTCAAACACAGTTAACACCAGAACAAGTTTTTTGGAAGAAAGACATGGATAAGCAAAAAGCTGATGAACTTATTGAAAAGAACCCTCCCCTTAAGAAAGTACCCCCTGCTACTGTGTATCCTCCAAATACACCAATGCATCTAGTGCCTAGAACCCTTCCCACTAAAAGCAAGACCTTAATTAGCCTATATGTTGTATACCAACTATTCGTTGATTTCGAGAAAACATGTAAGAAGAGAATCACACCTACAGAGATTACTGAAGGGGAAAGGGGTTTTGAGCAAACTAATGAATGCTATTTAACTGAGGTCATGCCTTTCTTTAAACAACTAAAAAATCAATTTGAGTGTCTCCAAAAGGGCTTAAATACAGAAATTAAGGAAATGGAAAAGGAATTTGATGATATGATAATCGAGATCAAAGATTATGAATGTGTGCTAAAAAATAATGAGATTGAGTGGAAAAATCTACATATCCTTAATGACAATTTGATTTCTAGTTGTGTTGCTCGAGATGTGTTTTATAATGTTACAAAGCATTCTATTACTGCTTCTCAATTTCATGAATTATCTGTTGCTTTGAATGTTTCCCATGATCGTGTCATTGAGCTTGAAAACAAAAACTCAGAACTAAATGAGAAAATAGAACAGGATGATCATGATAACTTGGTAAAACATTTGTCTAAATTGGAAGTTGAACATTTTGATTTGCAACTAAAATATCAACATCTCAAAGAAAATGTTAAAACCTCAAACATCAAAATATCCTCGGATGTTCTAGAGTTTGATGCAGTTTTTGAAATAAACAAACGTGACGAACAGATTCGAGCTCACTGTAACACGATCAGAAAGTTGAAAACCCAAATTTCACAATTAAAGGATGAAAAGAACAATATGACTGGCTCCTAAATGCCTCCTCCTTTAGATTCTCAATATTCACAAAAATTTCATCTTCAAAACATCATTAACGTTTTACAACAAGAAAATGAGAGTTTTCTAGAAGAAAATGAAAAGGTCAAACGACACTTCAAAGAGTTATATGATTCAATGAAAGTCACTAGTGACAAAAACAATGAAAAAATAACTTTGTTACAAAAGGAAATTAAGAATCTGAAGAGTTAGGTAAAAGGAAAAATGCCACTTGTCTTTAATGAGAATGTTGCATCAAAGGCATCTACAGATTCTAAATATACTGTGACTGTTAAATACATTCCTCCTCATCTTAGAAACAATGAACTTGTGTTTCATGATTACTTTTATCATCTTAAGGATAGTCTAGAATGCCTTCGTGAGATTGTAGAAGAAGATAACATAAATAAACCACTTGATAGTGAAGTTAGGTATGCTTGCTTATATGCCAAACGATCTCAGGAGCTTTTAGAATGTTTAAGAGCAACATGCCCAAGATCCTTTTGTAAGAATGATAAAGTTATTATGCCTTGCTCTATGCCCAGTGTTAAGAAAGAGAACTTTAATGTGTCTTCAAGTAGGTCATATCCCAACACTTCTAAACCTGAAATGCAAAAAGTAGCAAAACCAACTAATGTTCCCATTCCCTCTACAGGAGTAAAAAGTGACACCAAAGCGAGCAGGTCAAAGCCTCAAGGCAACACAAAGAATGATAGGACCTTGCAAGCTAGGAATGTTCAGTGAAAGAGAGTAGAAGATCACCTTAGGAAGAATGAAACTATGTTGAATCAAACGAATCGTGTTGATTCTAATGTTAGCTCTAAGCTTGCTGTAATTAATGCGAATTCTGCTAGTTTTGGAAAAACATGTAATGATGATTGCTTGGTTTCTGTTACTAATCATGTATGTGGTGTGAATGATTTGATTAATGCTGTCAAATACCTAGTTAAAACTGGTAATCCCAACAAACAAGTTAAGAAGGCTAGAAAGCAAAGATGGAAGAAGGTTAGAAAACATTGGAAACCCACATGAAGAGAATTTGGTAATGTAGGTTATCGGTGGATACCTACTGGCCGCAAAATTAATCTTAATGAGTTGTGCCCTAAATTATCTAAGTCAATGCCCATTAAGAAATGGATGCCTACCGGTAGAACTATTCCTTTAAGAAGTGAACATACTTTGAATAGGTCTAATGCATACACTAGCACTGCATCTATCCCTAATGATTCCATTGATTCTGCTTCTGATGTGGGTGTTCCAATCACTGTTACTAACCAAATGGAACCCATTTTTGCATGGGGATCCCAATTATCCAAATATCCATTCTTGTCTGTGTTCAACTGCAGGTCGTTCAAATCGTTCTGTGGTACTTGGACTCAGGCTGTTCCAAGCATATGACTGGAGACCGCTCACGGCTCATGAACTTCGTGAGTAAATTTATTGGGACAGTTAGATTCAGGAATGACCATTTTGGTGCAATTATGGGTTATGGAGATTATGTTGTTGGTGATAGTGTAATCTCTAGGGTATATTATGTTTCATAACCTATTTTCTGTTGGTCAATTCTGTGATTCCGATCTAGAGGTAGCTTTTAGAAAACATACTTGTTTCGTTAGAGAACATGATGGTGTGGAACTGTTAAGAGGAACACGTGGTTCAAACCTATACACCATCTTTATCGAAGACATGATGAAGTCTTCTCCAATCTGCTTGTTGTCAAAGGCTTCAAAAACAAATTCATGGTTATGGCATCGTCGTCTCAATCACTTGAACTTCGGCACCATTAATGATCTTTCCAGAAAGGACCTTGTAAGAGGCTTACCCAGATTAAAGTATGAAAAAGATCATCTTTGTTCAGCATGCCAATTGGGAAAAAGTAGGAAATATGCCCACAAACCAAAACCCGCAAACTCAGTTATGGAAGTTCTTCATACTCTTCATATGGATTTTTGCGGACCTATGAGAGTGCAAACGATAAATGGGAAGAAATATGTATTAGTCGTTGTTGATGACTACTCTCGATTTACTTAGGTTAAGTTTTTAAGGACAAAGGATGAAACTCCAGATGTCATCATCAAACTTATCAAACAGCTACAGGTTCGACTTAACAAGACTGTTAGAATTATTCGAACAGACAATGGCACTGAGTTTGTTAACAAAGACCTAAGTCAATTCTATGAAAGCATTAGAATCAGTCATCAAAGAAGTGTTCCACGCATGCCTCAACAGAACGGTGTAGTTGAAAGACGAAATCGGACCCTTGTTGAAGCTGCAAGAACAATGCTAATTTACTCAAAGGTTCCAATGTTTCTCTGGGCTGAAGCCATTGCCACTGCTTGCTACACCCAAAATCGTTCCCTCATACACACCTCACATGGAAAAACTCCATACGAACTTGTCCATAAACGAAAATCTGATCTCTCATACCTTCGTGTAGTTGGTGCTTTGTGCTATCCAATGAATGACGGTCATTATTTAGGTAAATTAAGAGCTAAGGCGGACATTGGAGTTTTTTTGGGTTATGCACCAAACAAGAAGGGTTACCGAATCTACAACAAAATAACTCGAGATATCATGGAAACTATTCACGTCACGTTCGATGAGCTGTCTGGGCAAATGGCTCCAGGACAATCAAGTTTTGGACCCGCATCACATCCTTCATTAAGTAGCCCCATTAGTTCTTCTCTTGTACAAAATCCCTCACCAGCAATTCCATATGTACCCCCTTCGAAAGATGATTTGAAGAAATTATTTGATCCAATGTTTGATGAACATTATGAGCCTACTGCTAATGATCAGTAAAATCCATCAACTGAGGTTGTCCCTAACCCAGTTAACGTAGATAACCCATCAGTTTCTATGTCATTGAGTCAAGAAGCGCCTACTGCAGATCACTCATCCTCATCATCAAATCCTCAATCATCAAGTGTACATCATGGAAATGTGTCTGGCACCTATGATGGAGATAACCCTTTTGCTACTCCCGAAGATGCTCCATTTGAGAACATATTTGCTCCTGAACCAACTTCAGAACCATCTTCATCAGGAGATCCAAACTCTGCTACTTCAGTTCCTCAACAACAACCACACGAACACCTTAGAAAATGGACACATGACCATCCATTGGACAACATCATTGGAAACCCTTCTCGTCCAGTATCCACTCGTAAACAACTTGCAACTGATGCCTTATGGTGCTTCTTCAACTCCGTACTATCTAAGGTCGAACCAAAAGACGTTATAACTGCCATGAATGAAGACAACTGGTTCAATGCCATGCAAGAAGAAATTCATGAGTTCGATCGACTAGATGTATGGGAATTAGTACCTGCTCCTGACTGTGCTATGATCATTGCTCTAAAGTGGATCTTCAAAGTAAAACTTGATGAGAATGGTGATGTGTTAAAGAACAAGGCTCGATTGGTTGCAAAAGGATACCGTCAAGAGGAGGGTATTGACTTTGAAGAATCATTTGCTCCAGTTGCACGTATCGAGGCAATTAGAATCTTCCTGGCTAACGCTATAAGTAAGAACATGGTAGTCTATCAGATGGATGTTAAGACGACTTTTCTTAACAGAGAACTTAAAAAAGTCGTATACGTCAGCCAACCTGAAGGTTTCGTGAATCCAGAACATCCTACTCATGTATATCACTTGAAGAAGGCTCTTTACGGTTTGAAGCAAGTGGCAAGGGCATGGTACGATACGCTATCAAAGTTTCTTCTATCTAATGGATTCAGCAAAGGAGCAGTTGATCCGACATTGTTCACCAGAAAGTCAGGCAAACACTTAATTCACGTTCAAATCTATGTTGATGATATTATTTTTGCCTCGACTGACCCCAATGAATGTGACCGTTTTTCTAAGGAGATGGGCTCCAAATTTCAAATGTCAATGATGGGTCAAATGTCATTTTTCTTGGGATTACAAATTTCACAAAGTCCCGGAGGCATTTTTATCAATCAATCTAAATATGCTAATGAAATTTTAAAGAAATTTGGATTTGATTCTTGTGACTCTGTTGACACTCCCATGGTGGAGCGTACTAAACTGGATGAGGACCTCTTAGGGATCATGGTTGACCAAACTAAATATCGTAGCATGATTGGGTCCCTGATTTACCTTACTGCCAGTAGACCAGACATTCTGTTAGCTGTATGCATGTGTGCTAGATACCAGGCTAAGCCTACCAAAAAGCACCTTGAAGTGGTTAAACGGGTCTTTCGGTATCTCCAAGGAACCATCAACATGGGACTTTGGTACCCGAAGGACACCGGTATGTCACTAACAGCCTATGCAGATGCTGACAATGCGGGGTGTCAAGATACATGTTGAAGCACGTCAGGAGGTGCTCAGTTTTTGGGTGATAAGCTTGTGATCTGGTCTTCAAAGAAACAAATGAGTACTTCTATATCCTCTACAGAGGCAGAATACATAGCCATGTTATCTTGTTGTGCTCAAATCCTATGGATGAGATCCCAATTATCTGACTATGGCTTTGAATTCATCAAAATCCCTCTGTATTGTGATAACAAGAGTGCCATTGCTCTCTCATGCAACAACATTCAACATTCAAGAGCAAAGCATATCGATATTTGATGAGTGTCTAAATACTCATCATTTTTGTACCATTTAAACTGCAAAAACATCTGAAAACACTCAGAAATGCATCAAAATGATAAAAATATCACAAATAAGTGTTTTATGTGTTTTAAATGCAAAAATACCAAAATCATGTGAAAAACATATCAAGTTTGCATAATTGGCAGTTTTAGTCCCCCAAGTTTCAAAAGTAGTCCCTGGTAAATCAAAACTTGTAAAAATATCATTTAAGGTCCATAGGATTCAAAAGTTGTCAAAACAAACCCTTCAAAATTTTAAAATCACAATTTACAACTTTGGTCCCTCAATTTTGAAAAATGTCAAAAATTGTCCTCGGATATTTAAAAATGGAAAATAATCAAATGTGGTCCTTGTACTATTCATATATGGCATTATTGGTCCTTTTGATAAGTTTGGAAAAGTTGCAGGTTCAGTCCCTCATAAATCAGAAAATTACATAAATGGTCCTTGTATATCAAAACCAAATCGGACCCTTTTTATATCCCAAATCCAACCCAGCTGGCCCATCACAAGCCCAACCCATCTATCCTTGACCCTTGGCCTTTGACCCCTGAGCCAGTCCAAATCCCTCTTTGCCCTGCCAATACCCTATTTTGACCCCTCCCGTTATTAATATCCAACGGTCAAACAAAGTCAAACGCGCCAAAATACCAGATACATTGTGCTTCTCCTTCACCCATGCCTGTAAACCACAAACCAGGTGGTTTTTCCACCACCTCACCACCTTTCCACCTCACTACCTACTCTCCCAGCTCATCCCCCCTCCTCCTATACCAGCCACCTTGCATTTAATGCATCCCCACCATCAAACACTTTTCCTCACCTCACAACCCCTGTTTTTGCTTTATACCTCACTCTAGCTCCATGCCTACTTCTCATTTTGTCCCCTCCACCTCCACAATCTTCCAAGAATCCTTAATTGAAGAAAACCTGCTCAAAGGAATTTTGGCGCCAAAATGCCAAATGGACGAATATGATGAGTTTGATGGATCCAATGGCTGGAAAGAGGTGGGAAAGACTCAGAGGTCGACAAGGGACTCAAAAAGATCTTTATAAAGAAGAGATGAAGCAATGTGATGACAATCTAGTGAAAATTAGTTTAATGTATGTCGTTTTAATAAAATTTTAATTTCCAGTGTAATTTTAAGCTTTCAAGTGACTTGTTTAAGTATTTTTAGTGTATTTGAATCTATTTCCAACAATCAATTTCATTTTCAGTCTCAATTTCAGTTTGTTCAATTTTCAAGTGCAAAAATCTCATATGTCTTAAAGTTAT
The DNA here is from genome assembly GCA_019973895.1 of Chrysanthemum seticuspe. NCBI lineage: Eukaryota > Viridiplantae > Streptophyta > Magnoliopsida > Asterales > Asteraceae > Chrysanthemum > Chrysanthemum seticuspe. Next base: position 119,844,464 of record BPTQ01000004.1, on the reverse strand, counting down.
TTGTAGCTGTTGTCTTGGACTCATAAGCCAATATAAGCTCCTAGATAGCTTGTTTAAGCTATTAGAAACCTTTAAAATCAGTTATAGTATCAAAAAGAAAAAAATACCAAAAATAACAAAAAAATTAGTGAAAAATCAAAAATCCATGGAGATGGTTATCACAGCTGGAGCAGGGTTAATAATGGATTGCCCTTGGGTTTAGAGCTTCTTGGGAAGCTATAGGTTGTGTTCTCAGGCCTTGGTTCTAAGTTTTCACTTGGTTTCTATCTTGTAAGCCTTTTGCTCAATTTTAGCATTTTACTGTTAAAGTCATTAATTAACTTTAAGCTTTGTGTTTTTATGTTTCTTAGTGGTAGTTAAGTAGAATTAACCATTAAAACCAGTTGCTTGTTCTCTTTAATTTGTAGTTACTATAAATTTTATTTTAACAGTTATTATAGCATAAGTGTCAATTCTTAGTTATATGTTGTTATTGTTGTTATTTAATGTTTCTTCAGTTTAATTAAATGATAATATAAGGTCTGTAATCAGTTACATGGTCTAAATCTGTGAAACCTTTTGAAAATCACAAAAACAGTTAAGTAAAAGGTTGTTTGGTTATACTGTGTAATCTGTGTTAGAAGGTATTCTAGTCATTGTTCTTGTTTGATTCATGTCATACTAGCATCTAATAACTCAGTTCAACCAGAAAACCAGTGTTCATTTGATAAGAAAGTCAAAATAACCTTTGATCTCATCTTGGTTACTAACTGTTGGATTTTTATGTTTCATAATCATGCTATCATGTTTATAAGTTGTTAGAATTGACCAAACCAGTCTTAATTCACCTTATAACATCATAATCAGTAAGTAGATTTGATCCAAAGTTCATATAAGTCAACTTTAGTGTTTAACTTAAAAAGTCAAAATTTTCAGTTTAGTCATTTTTTAATAAACTAGATAATTTTATATAGGACTTAATAATAGCTTTCAAGATTTGAGCTTTTGGAATATTAAAATATAACTGCTCATCTTTACCATAGTATTTTTTATATTTTCTAGTTAGCTTATTTAACTGCTTAATTATTAGCTTGTTTTAGATACTTTTTCAAAAAGGTGCCCTGTGCACAGTTGAGTGGTTCTATTTCACAAGCTCATAAAAAGCTCATTAGTTAGTCTTAGCTTTTGAATCTTGGCTTTTTGGAAAGCTAACCTAGCTGTCTTGAAGGTCCAGTGCTTATTTTTCCATTTGTAGCTTATTTAATAGGGCTGCAACTAGCTTTTATATTTGTCCATTTCTCAGTTGATACTGACTCAGCTTAAACTGATCAGTGAACTGGTACCTTTTTCATAAGCTCTTCACCAGCTCATTAGTGGGCCCCACAGTGAGAACTTTGGCTTTTTGGATAGCCCACCAACCCAGCTTGTTGAATCAGTGCTTATTTTGAACTTAGGAGCTTTTGCCCTTAGCTTAATTTGGCCTTAAAGATCTGTGCATGCCTGTTTGGTTTTCTAGTTTAGTATAAGTGCTTATCTGCTTATTATAGCTTATCAGTATGTATTTTTGTGCTTATTAGCTTAATTTAAGTAGCTTAAGCTTGTTTATATCTTATTTCACCTTTGTTTTCAACTGTGAAGCTTGTTTGAGCTTATAATCATCAAAATAAGCCAAAACATAAACTGTTGTGATCTTTAGCTTCTAAATAGCTTATTTTTAAGTTGTAAAATTTTTATCTTTATTAAAGTTACTTATTATCAGTAGTATAATAGTTTTCAAAAAGAAAAATCACAAAAACATCATTTTAAAAATAGTGATAGCGTTTATTTAATAGAAATTAGCTTTTTAATTTTCTTTTTCAGCTTCTTATTAAGCACTTTCAGTTTTTATAATTTTCTTAGTTTTCTGTCACCATAGGATAATTTTATAAAAATTTTCATAATTTTCTTTGCTTGTTTAGTATTTATTAGAATTTAAAATAGTTAAAAGTATTAAATAATTAATAATAGATAAATCAAAAGTATAAAAATATCTTTTTAGTTTTAAAATTAGTTTTATAATATTTTAGATTTTTCCAAGTTAAAATTTCTTTTTTCCAGTTTAATTTTGTATTTTCTTGTATTTAAGTGTATTTTAAATAGTAATTAATTAATAATAAATAGATAAAAAGTGTAAAAAATATATTTTCAATTTTAAAATAAGTTTTATAATATTTTAGATTTTTCTGAGTCATAATTTCATTTTTCTAGTTTTATTTCACATTTTCTTATATTTTAGAGTATTATTAAATAGTTAAAAATAGTTTTTAATTAATAATAATTAAATAAATAGTTATAAAAATAATTTTAATTTTCCAAAAATTTTCTTTTATTATTAGGATTATAAAAATATCATTTTCATATTTGTAGGTCTTTTATTTCTTAAAACTCACGTTTTATTTTGTACGTTTACGTAGTTTATTAAACGTACGCGTTTAAGTTTGTTTAATCTGATTGTTGTACTTTACAATTCTGTATCCAAAATACCATTCCAATCAATCAGTAGTGTAATTTTCAATCAAAATCCTTACTGATCATTATCCTTAGTGATCATTCGACATCTTAACGTTTTTAAGCACCATTAATCCTCTGTGGGACTTAACGACCCGGGAATCCACTATATTCCAAGGGAAATTGCATTGGTTTTAGACTGTTTGAATTTTATTACAGTTGACCATTCACAAGTGGTTGACTTGTGTGATAAACTTGACAGTTTGGATCCAATCAATATTCGACATCATTTCATCAGGGAGCAAGTGGAGAACGGTGTGGTGGAACTATATTTTGTGAGGACTGAATATCAGTTAGCAGACATCTTAACCAAAGCTCTTCCTAGAGAACGTTTTGAGTTTATCCTTCCACGACTTGGTCTAAAGAGTCTACAACCGGAAACACTCAAACGTCTTCAAGAGGAAGACGAGGAGTAAACGTTTTTCTTCATCCATCTCTTGTATATATTTTTTTCATAAAAAAAAACATCTCTTCTTTTATTCGATTTCATCTACAGTCTTTGTGTTGTCATTCAAAGAGTGACACGGGTCTTTAGATGAAGTTCGAATGTACATAAAAAAAAAGTTTATAGTCATTTCAGACTATACCCCGTTTTTATAAGAAAGAACAGAGCCATGCTTTATCTTATTTTTCAAATCTCATGCTCTGATTCTAAAAACAAATGTTTGTCACCAAAAAGACAAATGTTTCCTTAACAAATATTTTTCCTTTTATAAATTCTTCTGAAAAATATTTGTTATCTAATGAAAACTAAATAGCTTTGAAAAATAACTCGGACTCAATTTTTGAAAATCATCTAGACTTGACATTTATCAAAATCTCTATCTCTCAATCAACAACTTATGTCATTGATTGAGGGAGAGAATGATTTCAATTAAATAAAAAAGGTTATTTGTCAAACAATTGCAATGTCTTATACAATTGGTTCAGACCTTGGCTAATGTTATGTTTTCATAAGATACTTAAGCATGCTTGTACATTGGAGTTTAAAGTCTCAAAATCTTATTCTTATCAGTTAAAATATTCTTCAAAAGCAAGTCACAATTCTCCTCCAAAGTTTTTAAAATTAATTTAAATCAATAGAGATCACAAATCTTAATGGATTTGAAAATTGTGATCGAGGGAGAATATTGTGATTTAAATTGGATTTAAACTGATAACTCGATAAACGGTTTTGTAAGTGATTATCAAGCTCTCCTCCCTACATGTGCCAAACGATTTCAAATTTTCCATGCACATGTTAAGGGGGAGTATCTATGTCAAACCAAAAAGGAGTCAAACGTGATTGATTTGTCTCTAAGTGCAGGTTTTCCCTAATATGTGTAAAACACTTTCGAATCTCGATGCACATATTGAGGGGGAGCAACTTTTTGAAAACCACATCCTTTCCCAAAAAATATCTTTAACAGTATTTGAAACACTAATCTTGATCGGGAAGGTGATGTGGATATTCTTAGAAAATGTTAATCAAAGAAGTGAATTCTTCCTCTTGCCTCCATGTGCCAAAACGATTTCAAACATACGATGCACATGTTGAGGGGGAGCTTTTTCTAAAAATATCAAAAACAATTCAGGTACAAAATGCTTTGATAATATATCACAAGTACCTGGATTGACTTTCAAATGGTTTTCAATTGGTTCCAATGGCACAAGAACAATACCAAAAAGACCGACCAAATTTACTTTATGTATGGAGATATAAGGATGGTTAGGTTAGGTATTCGTTCCCACGATCCCGCCAGAGCCAGAGGGATCTACTCAGGGACAAGCCACTAGATAGTGTAGAGTCCTTAGGTATGATGAAAAAAGGAGAAAAGTGAGAAATAGGAAGAGTGCGGACTGAGATAGAACTAGAACTGGAATAAACCCAACAAGGTTCTAGTAATGAAGTCTAGGTAAGCACTGAAGGGGTTGAATAATGAAAAGAAATGAATGTGAAAAGGGTGAAAAGAAATAGCCCTCCAATAATTCAACCTTAGGGCAGAAACCGGGTTCAATACATTTGCTACTGGTGGTTACTAAGGTAACACTGGTATTGAAGACAAGACGTCATGGACCCAGTGACGCACTGCACTAAACTAAACTTCCCAAGCTACTAAAGTTCCTCTTAAAAGGACCTGTTTCATTTTCACAGGGAACCTACATAATCTATCGACTTTCTCTTAGAGATTGTTGATATTGAAGAAGGAGACCCTCTCCATAGTCTCCGGCATAGGAACCAAATGTGCACTATTGAGTCTAGAGCCACGAGATCATCAATAAATCTCTTTAGGACACAAATTAAATGAAGACTTACTGTTTCACACAATGTGGAAAGTGAGATTATATCTTTAGAGTCCTACGCATTATCCTTGTGGTATTGCCAGAACATCTGAGTGATATGTAAAATATTCACGATGAAGATGGAAATCCTTCTAGAGCCAACATCTAACAAGCTCTTGGTAGGTAACATGTGAGATCTATTCAATAGATCAAACTTGTGACAACTGGATTGAAATAATGTGACGATTCATTATTGAATCAACCTTGGTCTAGGAAATGGATTGACGGATACCTTTGAAAAACCAGTCGTTGTGCACAAAAATCTTTTCTCTATGGCACATCGACTGTGTATCATATTTTCAAATATCAAAAGGTGTTTATGATTGAAAATTGATTTTTCATATAAAACCTTCGTTGTATTGCGAAAAACTCTTTTGATTAAGCAATACACGATTGTTTTCCAAATCATTTTTAATCAATCAGTGAATCTCAATTCGCTGGTTCACTCACTCCGTGTTGTCTTCTTTGAGACGTTCTGGTTTGAGAACAGCTAGAACTGCTGCGAAACCCTGTCAAGGAGATTCTTCAGAATTATACCTGATCACAGGCAGTACTTGTATTGATCAACGGGGAACCGTGGGCCGTGTACCTCAAGTCAACAAAAGTGATCAAAGATACTATCGTGCGCTTTATTGCTAACTGTTGTATGCAGGTACACCAGAATTTTATAGCTGATCAGAATTGAGAGGTCAATCCATAGCCGCATTCTCACACAACACATTCAATTCTAAAGAAATCATGATAAGTGCATCAACGAATCTGATATTTACACTCCATGCTTCTGCTATGCTGCTGCAAATATCATGAATCAACTAAAGCTTCCGCTACTCTGATGAGAATAAATCATGATCCAGAATGTGAGCATGTCGGTCCAATGTCACAACATCACATAATGTCAACACTACAAAGGAAGAGTCAGAGATTTATGAAAGCTGATGATCTCAAAGCTGGCTCAAAACTCATCATCATGTGGATCAGTTAAAGACCTCCACTTGGATTAATCAAACATGCAAAACATGAAGAATCAAAGACTACGGGTTACATAGCAATGAACTTAAACAAGAATCCAAGAATAATCTTTATGTAATATCTGTTTGTATTCAATGCAATTTGAGGTGACCTCCCTTAGGGGGAGATTGTTAGGATTTAGAAAATCCATTTGTTAAAGTGTCGGTTACCTCAAGTATATGTAATCGTTAGAATGTTCGTAGTCATAGTTATTTAATGTCAGTTAGTATTTAGTTAAGTAACACCGTGGAGGACATACGGGTCTTTACCCACTGTATGCCTGATCCACAGCCCGTAGGTGGCGTTTTGTGTAAGATACTGTTAGTGCAAATATTACGATATTTAATCTATACATTCTCATTTGTTTTGTTGATGACGAACATGTAACTTGTAATACATAACGTAAAATGTATAAGTTACTTGTAAGTATATATTGTCTCAACACCTCTCGACGACTCAAGTCCTTGTATGCTACAACACAGGTTCGTACATGTTTGTTATGTTGCGTTATGATCAAACCCCCAACAAACCATTAAAACATGTTTAGTTAAATAGTTTATGTATAACAACTAGTGTTTACATATTGGGTAAATATATACATAACTAGTATGTATTATAATGGGTAATACAAATGGGCATAAACTTAAGTATTTGACTCATTGACCAAATACATTGAATGTAGTTGGATAAAACCCAAAGTCTAGAAACATTGTACCTTGGTGGGCACTCATAACCCATTTGACTAGATGCATTGCATCCATTAGATACATTGTATCTAATCTAATACCCATGGATCAACCATAACCCATTTGACTAAATGCATTGCATCCATTAGATACATTGTATCTAATCTAATACCCATGGATCATATCCATAACCCATGGTATTGACCCATACCCATTTGACCAGATACAATGTACTCATTAGATACATTGAATCTAAAAGAATACCCATGGACCAACCCATAACCCATGACCCATGACCTAAAACCCATGGGTAAAAGGGAGCGTCCCACGAATCCCCAGTAATACACTGGACGGATCCCTCAAGTGAGGGATCCGTGGGATCCAGGGAACAGTGGCTAGTTTTCTTCTATAAATAGTGAGCCATTTCTTCATTTTTTTATAGATCTTCACACATAGTTTCTCTCCACCATTTCTAGGATATTTAGATCATTAGGAAACATGTAAACCACCCTCATCTCATATGATCATAATGCTTCTAACTCTTATTTGTTGTAAGCATACTCCCGAAGTGATCCTCCAAAGCAAGCTTAGAGATCTTGCTTCCTTACCTACTGAAGTGATCACCCATCACAAGATACAAGCACATGAAGATCTTATACAACAAGCTTGGGAAACTTGTCATCTTCATTCATAGAAAACTAACTACATCATGCTTTGGGTTTTTGATGTTTAGTTAAGGATTTCATATCCATTAGACACATTGTCTTGGATATTGTCTAGTATCATATTCTTGTATCTATGACTAGACTAGATGGTTTATATATTTGTGCCATAAAACACAAGGTTTGTTATGTTGGGCCACAAAACATAACGGGTATCATAGATGTGTCGAAGGCATTAGGGAAGAATGCCTAGGTCGTATAATCGATGAGGTGCATCGTTATACATATAAGTATTAGTTTGTTTCCAAGGATGGTTATATCCTTGATGGTGTTGTAACAAGGAGTAGATCTCCTTGATATTAGGTGTTGTGTTGTGATGGGTAGTAGTTCCTCCATAATGGAACTAGATGCTTAGCCTAGTACCTAATAAAGGGTAGGCGACGTTGTGATAGGTGTGGTTCAGCTTGGTGTGAAAGAACCCGGTGGTTAGCCTAGCACCGAATAAAGGGTAGGCGACGTTGTGTAGGTGTGGTTCACCTTGGAGTGAAAGAACCCGATGGTTAGCCTAGTACCGGAAAAAGAGTAGGCGACGTTGTGAAGGCTTCTCCGCCATAAGGATATTGGTGTAGTGTTTACAAACTCTCGAGTAGGTGACTCGGGGAGTGGAGTAGGGCAAGGAAGGTGTCCTTGTAGCCGAACCACTATAAATCCTCGCGTTGGTTTGTCTATCCTTTTACTTATCGCTTTACTCTTATTCTTGCATTACATTGTTTATTTTCTTTGTGGTTGATGTCTATGTTTGTGATACATACTTGGTCTTTTATATAGTCACAAACTATATTTAACACTTTACATATTATGACACGCTTGATCAAGAAAAAGCAACCGGACTAATAATGGTGAAACTTGATTTATAATGAACCATTAATCTTGCGGAATCTTATGTGATATTAAGGGGTTGGCCTTACAATCCGTAATGCGTTAAATGCATCTGATGTGCCCGGTTGGTGCAAGTTTTAAATTTATAAAAGGTGAATTACCAATATTACCAATAACACATATGAGCAAGTATACTCGTCCGTTATAGCAAGATTATAAAGGTAAGTCGGGATCGTTCGCAGGGATTTGAGTGAATCTAAGCACAAGTTTGAATTAACGGAGTCTATCCAAAACATATAATAAAGCAAATAGATATAATGCAATTCAGATGATTAAAAACTACACTTGCTTAAACTAGTTTCATATCATAGATTAATGTGATTGTGTTAACCTCTTAACATGTTGATTGTGATAACTAGTCGGAAGACTAATCTATTGTTCTTACAAGTTAAACCTTCGTCAAGATTTTAGTTCATAAAAACAAGCATTATGTTTAACCAATCAATTCAAGATCAATTCAAGTTTCATAAGTCTACATACATAAACTTAAACACAAAAACATCCACTTGTTCCTCAAATTGCTTAAGAAATGGTCAATACAAAAGGTAACCGATCATAGACAAAAGGTTACAATTGATTCTCAACAACTAATCTTACGACCATTTAGATGTTTCCAACCAATCCAATTTGATAATCAAAAAGCGTTTCTATTACAATCACACCTTAGTTCCTTTGTGTAATCAAGAATAATGGGTAAAAACAATCATCCATAGACAAAATGATTATGATTAGTTGAATAACAATAAGTCCTTTCGACCACAACGATTACTATCAATTAGCCAAACTTGATTAACAAATGTCACTATGAAACTTTAGCACAATTGGGTCTTAGAATCAACTTGAAATTGAATTAAAACATGTTAACACAATCACTTACTAATCATATGATAATCAACATCATTTAAGCAAGTGTATAAAGAAACTAGCCACTCATAGCAAACATGAACATAAACTCAGAACTTTGAACATTAGAAAACATGATTAAAAGTCTTACAATGCTTGGAATAAGATTACAAATGATGAAGTAATGATTCCCAAAGTATTGAGATGGACTTCTTGGTGATTTGGCCTCCAAATGGTGAACTTCTGGAACTCCAAACTTCTCTGGATTTCTAAGGACGAATTTTGAGAGCTTAAGGCTTTGTTTGATGAGTAGAGAGATTTGTATATTAGGGTGTGTATCATATGCTCACAATTAGCCTCTATTTATACTAATTCCAAGGCCTAGGGTGTTAAATGCTGAACTTGGCCTCCAAGGAGTAAGGAAGGGACTAGAATACACCAAGAGAAGGACCTATAATCGTTTGGATGCAAAGGGGAAGCTTAGTGATGAAGATTTGCAACTGCAACTTCTCTAACCGGATCGGTCATACGACCAACCGAACCGGCTGGTCTTCAATAACAACTAGCCAACCGATCCGGTTGCGGGTTGCGACCGATCGGTTGGCGATGGTTAAAACATTGATTCTGGCCGTTTTCCAACCGATCCGGTTATGGTTGAACCGGATCCGGTTGGATCTTCTGAGATACGAAAACTTGATCTTACTTCACTTTACTTTGTAGAACTTGGTTCTTCAATCACTATGGTCTTCAAAGGTCCTTGAGATACTGATTTAGTATTACTGAAACGGGAATCTACGTTTGGCTGAACATTTCTTTATTTTCCTCTGTTTCCCTCCACTTGGTTATAAACACTAGACAAACATCTTTTGATGCGTTTAAGTACTATAATCACGCAAATATAACCAAATAACAGATATAAAAGTACACATAACGCTACTAAAAACATGCACAATCTGAGCGTTATCAAATTTCCCCACACTTAAACTTTGCTTGCCCTCAAGCAAATCTAGGAAAAACATCCACTGGTACAAGATCGTGATTATGAAAAATGTGATGCAAATCAACCAAGTATAAATACAAGAGAGGATTCATCAATTATGCTTTATAAAGGTGAAAAATCAAGATGTTTGACAATATCCAATGATTTTCTTGCATGAATAACATTTCAAAACACCTCACGAAAAAGGAACGAAATATAATTCACTCAATCACTCATTTTTAGGGGAGTAACAAGCTAGATCACACTCATTGCTCAGTCATGATTAGATTATTACCATATGCTTGTACAAGAAACAAAACTCCACCGATGTGGCGTGAGCACCAAGTAAAAACATCTAAAGAGGGCTTTTATTCGGGTTATAATGATATGGCTAAGGGTTAAGGGTATGGTTAAGGCATGGGAATGTTTAAGAAATTGGTGTTAAAAAAAAATGAAATCAAATCTAATACCCGTGTTGCTAGCTACCAAACATTCCACGAACCAAATAAACGATTATAGCTTTGCTTTCTTCTTTTCCACTTTCCACAGCTTTTCGCTTTGCCTGACAATTGTTCCTTGATCATAGCTCATTGGCAATTATTTTCTCACAATTTTTTTTTTTTTTTTTTTTTTTTT